>CP139506.1:374143065-374801220 GCA_021014915.2 Artemisia tridentata subsp. tridentata | reverse complement strand
GTTTTCCCCATACCTCCTAATAGGGTTTAACATACCATAAGTTTTTCAAAAAAATTTTAAATTTAAAGGTAAATTTAAAGGTATACAACTTTAGCCACAAACACATAACAACTTTAGTATACCTTGTTGGAAATGGGTTTTGAATTTGGACCTAGTGCCGGGGGTCTCTTTGGAAGCAGCCTCTCTACTCCCGGGTTTACCTGGGGTAGGGGGAGGGTCTGTCTACACCACCTCCCCCATACCCTGCCCGCGGGATTGGGTTTGTTGTTGTTTGGATTTTTGCCTTTGAACCTGTTAAAGCATAAACTTGAATAAATTAAAAATTCACACAGCACTTACATTCAACAATAAATTCACACCTTTATGTCAGCATCACCAGATTCTTCATCGCTAAGAAAAGAAAGGCTCTTTCTCTTCCAAAACTGTGTTTTTCCCCTAAACCTCCTAATAGTCAACATACCATTTGTTTCAAAAAACTTAATTAATGGTATAATTTTAAGGGTATACAAAATTTAGCCACAAAACACATAACAACTTTAGTATATACCTTTTTGGGAAAGGGGTTTTTGTCTTTGAACCTGTTAAAGCATAAACTTGAATAAATTAAAACTTCACACACTTTACATTCCCAAAAATAAATCACACAGCTTTTCATTTGAATCGGGAAAAACAACCCCAAACCCTCCCCCATTTATAGATCAAAAGCCTGTTACTAATTATTGTACAATGAATCATCAACTGATATTTGAAAACATTAAAAAACATACCTTTGTTGTCATTTGGATTCATTGTTTGCGTGTTTTTGTTTGCCTCGTCTGTTTTTCAAACTATTACCATTAGCTAAATTAAAAGACAAAGATGAAATGAAAGGTGGCCCAGGATCCTACTGTTACCCGTGGGAATCCGCCGTGGGAATAAGAAGAATCAAGAATGTGTGTTTTGATTAGGGTTTATTGATTTTTGTGTCGGTTTACAATTGATCGGTAAAGGGATTAATTGGCCCTTTACTATTGATCAAGTAGTGGTGGTTTGGTTTAATTACCCCAGGATCCTACTGTTACCCGTGGGAATCCGCCGTGGGAGTAAGAAGAATGTGTGTTTTGATTAGGGTTTACTCACTTTTTTGTCTGTTTACAATTGATCGGTAAAGGGATTAATTGCCCCTTTACTATTGATCAAGTGGTGGTTTGGTGAGTGGCAAGTTGTGTAGAAAGAAAAAAATAATAATAGTTAAAAAATAATAATAATAAATAAATAAATAAACTAAAAAAAAATAAAAATCTAATGGTGTTGACGTGGCGGTGAAAACCAACTATAGCCGATGCTTCGGGTTCGTGGCGGGTTTTAGTGTACCCGTACCCGAACCCGTTTATAATATAACCCGTACCCGCCCCATATCCCACCGGATACCCGTTATCCATCGGTTTTTCGGGTTTCCCCGCGGGTATCGAGGTTATCCGTAATATAATTAAAAGTTAAAGAAAATGAATATCGTATCAAACGATTTAATGCAACATATCGCAACGCAACGTACTCGGCACGATATTCACCAAAAAAATCAAATGCGCAAGAGGTTTCAAAAGTTAATCATTCTCATTTCAAAAGATAATCTCGTTTTAGCCTTTTAAAAGGGTTTGGTATCCTCATTCGTGTGACGGTAGAGAACACGGACTCACGAGTACTCACTCCAAAAAAAACGAATAACCGAATTAATAGTCGAGAAGAGTATTGACAATAACTCGAGTCGAGACGAGATGACGAAAACAAGTCGAAGAGATAACTAACAACAAACATATCAAATAAGATGAGTCGATTGGTAATCGTCTGTATTTTTCCCATAATCCCGTTTATTAGTACAAGGTATACTCGTTTTATGATTTAAAACAAGTTTGGACTTACGACAAAATTAATCTTTGGAAATAACAAAATTTCGCCAAGACCCTTTCATTTATCGAACGTTTCCAATTCAAAAGACTTTATTGAAAATCAATTTCCCGAGTAATTTATAATATAACGAGTATTTATATAAAACCCTAAATCCTAAAACCTAAACCCTAAACCCTAAACTCTAAACCCTAAACGCTAAACCAATCCGTAACTCAAACAATAACCAAATGAATAGTCCAATAAATCCAAATATGTTAGTGTACGGGTAGCATGTCTCGAATAGTCCAATATCCCTCGTGTGTTCCGTTTTTATCCCAAATGTCACACGAAAGGTTTTCAAAATCGAGATCCTACTTAAGATCCTATGGTAAAGATCGGGATCTTTACCATAGGATCTTAAGTAGGATCTCGATTTTGAAAACCTTTCGTGTGACATTTGGGATAAAAACGGAACACACGAGGGATATTTGACTATTCGAGACATGCTACCCGTACACTAACATATTTGGATTTATTGGACTATTCGTTTGGTTATTGTTTGAGTTACGAATTGGTTTAGGGTTTAGGGTTTAGAGTTTAGGGTTTAGGGTTTAGGGTTTAGGGTTTAGGGTTTATATAAATACTCATTATATTATAAATTACTCGGGAAATTGATTTTCAATAAAGTCTTTTGAATTGGAAACGTTCGATAAATGAAAGGGTCTTGGCGAAATTTTGTTATTTCCAAAGATTAATTTTGTCATAAGTCCAAACTTGTTTTAAATCATAAAACGAGTATACCTTGTACTAATAAACGGGATTATGGGAAAATATAGACGATTACCAATCGACTCATCTTATTTGATATGTTTGTTGTTAGTTATCTCTTCGACTTGTTTTCGTCATCTCGTCTCGACTCGAGTTATTGTCAATACTCTTCTCGACTATTAATTCGGTTATTCGTTTTTTTGGAGTGAGTACTCGTGAGTCCGTGTTCTCTACCGTCACACGAATGAGGATACCAAACCCTTTTAAAAGGCTAAAACGAGATTATCCTTTGAAATGAGAATGATTAACTTTTGAAACCTCTTGCGCATTTGATTTTTTGGTGAATATCGTGCCGAGTACGTTGCGTTGCGATATGTTGCGTTAAATCGTTTGATACGATATTCATTTTCTTTAACTTTTAATTATATTACGGATAACCTCGATACCCGCGGGGAAACCCGAAAAACCGATGGATAACGGGTATCCGGTGGGATATGGGGCGGGTACGGGTATATTATAAACGGGTTCGGGTACGGGTACACTAAAACCCGCCACGAACCCGAACCATCGGCTATAGTTGGTTTTCACCGCCACGTCAACACCATTAGATTTTTTTTTTTTTTTTTTAACTACTATTCTTTTTTTTTTCTACACATCTTGCCACTCTTAATTAAACCAAACCACCACTTGATCAATAGTTGGAAATATTGAGTTTGGAAGTTTATTATTCACAAAGCATGATATACAACTTGTTGTTGCATCAACTCATTGTACATGGAAAGTCAATACTTGGTAAAAGGAAATCGTAAAACTTCAATTGACACTTTACTTTTGGCGGGCGCCGTCGATCCATTTTCCCGCCTAAAGTCTTGGCATCTACCTCTCCAGCCTATTTATACCTATATATATACCAAAGAACACACACAAACACATATATCCCTTTCAATTCAAAGAAAACTTCAACAATGGCAGCAAATAGTGTTACCTTTCAAAATGATGCTGAAGAGTATGAGTGGGTGTTAAACAACAATTTGCTGTTTGAAGCAGTGTTAATTGCTTTCGGGGATGAACCCATTGCAGAATATGGGTCGTATAGGAAGGTAGATACGTGGATGAGGGGTCAAATTTTGAACTGGCTGCATGCGCAAGACTTTTACTGGGATGAGGTTTGGGGATTGTGTGACTACGGGGAGGAGGAGGAAGAAGATGAAGAGGAAGAGGAAGAGGAAGGTGAAGAGGAGGAGGTGGTGCAGCAAAAAGAAGAGGATCAGCAGCAAATTGTGGTGGAGCAGCAAAATGGGTTTGTGCTGCAAAACCAGGGGGAGCAACAAGATGGGTTTCAGGACCCTTATAATCTAGAAAAGAGGGTTAGCGATCTTGAAATTGTGTTTAAACGACTCAAGGAAAGCCAGAAATCGATGGGAAGCAGGGAAGAGAGCTCTGGTTCTAACAAGTTGGGGTGAAATGGAGTGAAGCAGTTTAGGATGATGTTTTTTTTTTTTTTTTTTTTTTTTTTTTTTTTTTTTTTTTTTTTTTTTTTTTAGTATGTTTAGTATTTAGGATGGATAATTAGATGTATATACTTGTAGCCTTAAAAATATCAATGAAATATTTGATATTTAATTAATTGTCTGAGAATGGAGTGGATGCACAAAGTTATTACTGCTAGGCAAACTTTTGTTCTGCTAGAGTAAAACGTTGTACTGCTGGGTAATGGGTAGCCGTTTATGGGTTTTAACCGTGGTTTATTTCTAACCGTTGGGGTAACTATTGTCAATTACTTCGCTTTATTTACACTATGTTCTCAAGTTTTTTTAGATGAAGGGAATGAAATGGAGTGAAACTTTATGTGTGTTCTTGGTTTTCTTTGTCCCAACTTTCATAGTGAAGTAAAGTGAATAAAGACAAAAATCAAATGAGTTAATGTCGAAAAGAACCTTTGTCTTTAGTGTGTATTTATTATGGATTATAATAGTAATTCCACAAATATAAAAAGTATAAAATGAGGCCACCTACTTTCATTTACTTTACAAACATGCACAAATCTATAAACTTTACTTCCGCTCTTCCCTATTTCTTTACATTACATTACATTACTTTACTTTACTTACCTCTTAAAAAAAAAACTCTATAACAGAGTAGGGTTTCATAAATTGGATAACTCTCTTTCTTTATACAATTTATACCATTTCTTCAAACTTGAGAAACAATTAATTGAAGTAGGTCCAGTCATAACCCAGCACTCTAATCAAGCATTTACTCAATTTTCATGGCAAATTTAGAGTTTTGTGATACGCATAACCAGGTTGCATTCTTGGAGAAACCAGAAGGGAGTCAACGCTTCCACCAGATAATAGATTTTCTAAACAATACCCACATCAGGTACGCTCTTACAGTCGATCCTACTATCTATGTCTCTCAAATCAAACAGTTTTGGCGGTCTGTTACTACCAATACATTTGAGAATGGAGACAAAGAGTTAATTGCAACAGTTGATGGCAGAAAAATAACTATTACTGAGGCATCTGTTAGGAGGCATCTCCATTTAGCAGATGAAAATGGTATTAGTTCTTTGCCTAATACTGAAATTTTTCATAACCTTTCCAGAATGGGTATGACACATCTTCTCAAATTCTGACTTTTCAAAAAGGATGTTTTGATCCCCAATGGAGATTCTTCATACATACCATCCTTCATTGTTTAAGTCCAAAGAAAACCGCATGGGAGCAATTCAGCAGCAATATTGCAACTGCTCTCATTTGTTTAGCAACAAACAGGACTTTTAACTTTTCAAAATTAATTTTTGATGGTATGGTGAAAAATGTGGATAACAAATACAAGTTTTTAATGTATCCAAGGTTTATACAAACGGTTTTGAATATACGGAAAAGTTTGCTTCTATCTCATAAAATTGTTTATCCAACTCCTCGCCTTACTCAAAAACTGTTCAGTAACATGGGCATGGCTTCTAGGGGGTTTAATGGGATAGTAGTTCCACTTTTTGAAACAATGTTGGTTCAAAATCAAAACATTCAGGGTGAAGGATCAACAAGCCCAGTTGAGTCCAATCACACACCCACAGGTTCATCTGGTTCTCAATCAGCCTCACAACCAAATATGGGGGAAATGCCCCACGATTCACCTCGATCGGGAGGTAACACACCTGGAAGTGATGAGGGCAGAGTGTCACTAATGGAATTGATGGATATTTGTACCAAATTGACTCAAAGGGTGACTGGGTTGGAGAAAGAACTCAAGGAGACAAAGCAAGAATTCAAGGAGACAGAGCAAGAACTCAAGGAGACAAAGCAAGCACTCAAGGAGACAAAGCAGTTGTATAGTACTGCTTACAAGAAGGTCATTGAAAAAGTGAAGAAATTGCAGTCTAAAGTCAAGTCACTTGAAGCAAAGAGAAAGGCAAATATTGTGGAGTCTACAAGCTCAGATGATGATGACATGGATGTTTCTTCCAAACGGGGGAGGAAGACAGCTGATATTGATCAAGACCCCAATATTTCTTTGGTTGAACAGAATGTTGAGTTTCAGGGGAGGCAAGATATGGGTGAAGAAGATTTGGATGCTGAAAATATTGGTACTTCTCATCAACAAGATATGGATGTGTATGATAGAAGGCACAGGGCAGATAAAGCAAAGGGCATTATGATTGAAGAAGAGCCACCAAAGAAGGACAAGAAGAGTGTTCTTGCTCAGATTAGTTTTGATGCAGAGGTACCTAATAAAGCACAGGAAGATGAAACATCAGAAATTGTTGATATTGCATATTTCCTTGATCAAACAAGACTTGCAAATCAAGCAACTGAAGCAATGTTTGATCACGCTCAAGAAGTTCAGTATATGATTGATGCTGATGAAGTTTTAAAGGAAAAGTTAGGTAAACTCAGAGGAGATGAAGTGTTGTCCATTGATGAGAAGTTAAGACAACTTGTTGAACTAATAAATTCCAGAAGAAAGTCTGCTGCAGAACAAAAAGCCAAAGAAAAGAGGAGTAAACTACCTAGTAAAGCTCAGCAAAGACACACCATGTGTGTTTACATGATGAACATGGCTGGATACAAAAGGAAGCAGTTCCAAGGTAGAAGTTTTGAGGAGATCAAGAGTGAGTTTGAAAGGGTTTACACAAGAGTGAACAAATTTACTCCCATGGGAACAGAAAAACCATGTAGAACTACAAGAAGACATGGTATAATATTGGAGTCTGAATCTTCAAAGAAACAGAAGATTGGTGAAGAAGTACCTACAGCAGATGAAGAAGAAACAGCAGAGGAATTAACTGACGAAAGACTCAAGCAGCATATGATTGTTATAATCCCAGAAGCATTGGATGTTCATCATCCTATTCAAGCTAAACGTCCAATTATTGATTTGGAGATACACAAAGATACATTTGGGAAAGCTTGGAAGATAATCAGGCTAGGAGGACACTCAGAAATTTATAAGTATTTTGAAGATATGCTGAAGATTTTTTATAGAGAAGACTTGGACAATCTATGGAGTCTGGTTAAAGAAATGTTCAGATCTACATATCGTATACAAGACAAAGAGAAGGAGCTATGGGTGGAATTGAAGAGGTTGTATGAACCTGATCCAAAAGATAACTTATGAAATTTTCGAGCTCATGAGTTGAGTACAAAATGGAGACTGTATGATACATGTGGTGTTCACCATGTATCTACAAAGAATGGAGTGGATGTCTACATGCTGATAGAAAAAGATTATCCATTAAGGGCAGCTAGCTTATTTGTTATGTTAGATGCTAAGCTGACAGTTACTGATGAAGACTCAGTAATGGCAAGAGAGTTACTGAGAAAGATCTTCAGACAAGCAAAAAGGAAATAATGTTATTACTGCTTGTGTCTCTATTAGTGTTGCTAGGTTTAACGTTGTACTAACAGGTTTAACTTTGTATAGAAGATATTTGGATTTTGTAACAATTTTCTTTAATAAAGTAGATAGTCTATAAGAGGAATACAAAAGAAGGTATAATCGAAAAAGACCCAAGGGCGGAGATGGTTGAGTTGTTGGTGTTGTGAAGGGGAGGTCACAGGTTCGATACCTGTTGCTTCCTTTTTGGTATTTCCCTCCCCAAAAATTTAAAAAAGCCCCCATTTTTTTTCACAAAATTTCAAAATTAAAGCCCCCCATATTTTTTTAAAAAAACCCACCCATATATATTTTTTAAAAACCCACCCATATATATTTTTTTCAGCAAATTTCAAAATTAAAGACCCCCATATTTTTTTCAGCAAATTTCAAATTTCACACATTTCTCACCAATCACAGCCACCACTCACCATCCACCATTCACCAGTAACCAATCACAGCCACCACTCGCCGGTCCGGCCATCAACAACGGAGGGAGGTTCATTTAGATCTAAATTAGGTAATTTTTTTAATTAGGAAATCATTTTTTTTATGCAATAATGGTGAAATTATATTATTCTCGAAATTGTTTTTTACAATTATAAAGATAGCAAATTCTGCCCACTATCCATTGTAATTATACACAAATGATTTGATGCTTATATTGGTTTAATTTGTGACTTGTAGGATATATAGTTTTTTAAAGTTGTATTTTGGGTTTAACATGAATGAAAAATAGCATCTTCAACTTGAAAAACCAACTGTTATTACATAACAAAATTCTGCATACATAGATGCATTGTTGATTGCATAGTTGATTACATACAAGGAGAAAACATAGTACTTATTACAGTAGCATCATAACATCAAGACTAGTAAAGCTCAGCTAATTGTCCTTTTCCCTTTACCCTTAGTGAGTTCAATTGGGCCTTTTCCCTTTCTCTTCTTTGCTTGGATTTCTTCCCTAGTTGCTTGATTTGGTAGGCATAGAACTTGTTCCCTTTTTCCTGGGATTGACAGAGTGTGAATTGGAGGGTTTTTGGACATTGTGGCTTTTTTTGAGACAGCTTCATCTTCAGATGTTGAATGATAGCTAGAAACCAAGCTATCATTAAAAAAGCTACTGTTAAAGGAGCTAAAATCGTCAGAGCTCGAGTCAACAACCTTTCCCTTAGGTGGTATTCTCTTATGAAAGCTACCTGTAGGAGGGCAGGGGAAATTCCAATCAGGTTTAGGAGACATTAGTCCTGATGAATCAGAGGATATTTCAATAACATTTGGCTTGGAAGTCATTGTGGATGAGGTTTAGTGTTTGACATGTTTTTGATGGTGTAATGTTGTGTGTAATGTTGTGTTTATGTAATGGCCATTTAAAGTAAAGAGGATCACATAGTTCAATGTATAAGTAAATGCCATTAAAGGCTTGGTTGGTATGTGTAGGTAACTTCCTGCATTTAGGTGTAATAAACAAAGTTTAACTTTCTTAAGTATATGCATTTTTGGAACTAGGCAGTGCTAAACACTTGACATTGTAACTTTACAAATCAAAAGGCTGTTAGAAAATAATATTGACATTAACATAGCTGCATTAATATTTAACATCATACCATACATCTATCGTTACCATTCGATGATAGCACAAAACACAACAACATCAGAAAGACTACCAACAACATCAACCATGACACCACAAAACACAAAAGACATAAGCATAGTCAACTAACATATCAACCACATCAGTAGTTCATTGATCCAAGCTTCGTGATAAAGTTGCCCAAATCACCTAGACGCTTATGCTTTTGGGCAATATCAACAAGCAACCTATCAGATGCCATCATGTCCTCCTCTTGCATCCTCCTTAAATCAGCAATGCTTTCAAGAGCAGAATCAAAACCATATAAAAGCTCTAACTCCTTGATCATCTTATCCCTATTGTTTATCAGCATTCTTTTCTCAGAAACCTTGTGCCTCAAATCATGAACTTCCTTGGAAGTAGCTTCAACCTGTCGCTCATAGTAAACTAGCATCATGTCTTTCACAAGCTTTGAGTTTGCAACTGTTGCCAATTCAGAACAAATCACTAGTTTAGTTTCCATATATGATTTTGATAACAAAAAATTTTGAGATTTTTTGTAATTTTTAAATTTTATTTTGGTTTGTTAAGAAGAGATGAAAATTATGAGAGGTATGTTGCTTTATATACAACAACAATCAAGAAACACCTAGAGGAAGGAAGATGTATCGAGCCTAGCAATGTGAATAGTGTGTAATGATGAAATAGCCTTCCCCATAATTACTTGCAAGTTGCAAGTTGCAACAAAAACCATTAATACTATACTAACAGAGTAGTATTATTTTAATTTTCACTTTGCAACAAAAACCATTAATACTAGATTTTACTAATGTATGGTTGTAATATTTTCAAAATAAACATTTTATCCCACATTAGACTTAGGCCCAAACGTATCAAACATTTACAATTTTATATTGGTTTAATTTGTGACGGGTACTAGCAGTACTAAATTTATACTAGCCGTACTAAATTTCACTAGCAGCAGTACCTTTTGTACTAGTAGTGGTAAATACTTGGTTTACTTATGCACAAATGATTTGATGCTTATATTGGTTTAATTTGTGACTTGTAGGATACATACGTTACCATTTGACCTCAACAATAGCATGGACAAGTCTTGGATGAAAACTAGTAGGACCAAGAAACAATATATTGCTGGAGTACACGCGTTTATTAAGTATGCAGAACACAACTTGCAGAAGATGATGAACATCGACCCACAAGGTAATAAACAACAGCTTAAGATGCCATGTCCGTGTATCTCATGTTTAAACCGCATAGAGCATAAAGTGGAGGATGTGCAGTTCCATTTATTCTGCCACGGGATTAATCAAAGCTACACAAAATGGGATAAACATGGAGAAAATGATGAGCAAGCAACAACTGCCCAAATACCTGTTAATGCTACAACAGAGGAGTTTGTTGACGACACGGATTTCGACATGGATTTTGTTCCAGAAATTCCAACAGATGGCCCAGCAACAGTGAACATGGTTAATGGTGCAAAAGAATGTTTTGATGAGGATAACCTTGCCAAGTTTCAACAACTATTATTAGACGCGGAGAAGCCACTTTACGAAGGATGTCCTGACTTCACAAAGTTGTCCGCAATAGTTAAACTACTCAACTTGAAGGGTAAGTATGGAGCTTCTGATAAGTTCTTTACTGAATTACTAGGATTGTTGAAAAAGATGCTACCTGCTGGTAACGAAATGGTTGAAAAAACTTATGAGGCAAAAAAACTAGTGAGAATGATGGGATCAGGATACAAAAAGATACATGTATGTAGCAACAACTGCATTCTTTACTGGAAGGTTAACAAGGAGTTGACTGTTTGTCCAACTTGTGGGACATCAAGATGGAAGGTGGATAGTAAGACACATAAAGTGTACGAAAACATTCCGGCAAAGGTAATGTGGTACTTTCCAATTATACCAAGACTGCAACGCCTCTTTAAGTTAGAAAGTATTTCAGAAGATCTAACATGGCACGCAACAAGGAGGATAACAGATGGTGTTTTACGTCACCCCGCAGATTCACAGGCATGGCGTACCATAGATGAAAAATTCCCCGAAATTGCTGAAGATCCGAGAAATCTACGGCTAGGAATATCGGCTGATGGGGTTGACGTCAACTCAGGAAATAGGCATCACAGTGTATGGCCAGTTTTATCTGTCATATACAACCTTCCTCCATGGTTGTGTATGAAAAGAAAGTTTATCATGCTTTCGGTATTGATATCGGGATACCCGGGAAATGATATCGATGTATTTTTAGAACCGTTGGTTGATGATCTGCAAACCTTATTCGAGGAAGGGGTTGATACATACGATGCTTCTAAAAAGAAAACTTTAATCTGCGCGCCGTTGTGTTATGGACGATAAATGATTACCCTGCACTTGGTACATTATGTGGCTGCCCATACAGTGGATTCAAAGGTTGTGTAGTATGTGGGAAAGATACACACTGTGTTAGACTTTCCGCCTCATCCAAGCAAAGTTATGCTGGACACAGACGATATCTACCATACAACCATCCGTTCAGAACGCAAAGGAAGGCGTTTAATGGACAAGAAGAACCACGTCATGCTCCAAATCCATTGACCGGGGAACAAATATACAACGAGGTACAACATATTGAAAATAAGTGGGGAAAAGGAAAAACCTCGAAAAACCAAGATCAAGATACCAGAGGCAGAGGTGGGAAGATTAAAAAGCAGAAAAGGAAAACAACAGAAGAAGAGGGTAGTTCAAGCCAAGCAAATGAAGCATATTGGAAGAAATTCAACATTTGGTATCGAAAGCTAAGGTATTGGAGGCATCATTCTGTTCCGCATTGTATTGACTTCATGCATGTAGAAAAGAATGTTGGTGAGAGTCTACTCGGAACTTTGCTGAATGTTCCTGGAAAGACAAAAGATGGAATGAATGCTCGACTGGATCTGGAAGAGTTGGGGATAAAAGAAGAGTTGTTTGCTAGGCAAGAAGCAGACAAAACAACACTACCTCCAGCAGGTTACACATTAACGAATGCTGAAAAAGACATCTTTTGTGAAACGTTAAGCAACATCAGGGTACCACAAGGCTATTGTTCAAATTTCTCTAGTTTGGTCAGCCTAAATGATAGGAAGCTCATTGGCCTTAAATCGCATGACTATCACATGCTAATGCAAGAGTTTTTACCCATTGCTATACGTTCAGTCATGCACCCGCCCACACGATATGCTATAATCAGGTTTTGCTTTTTCTTTAAATCTATATGTAGGAAAGAAATCAGCTTGCAAGAACTAGATAAGATGCAAGAAGAACTTGTTGTTACACTGTGCCTACTCGAGAAGTTCTTTCCTCCGTCATTTTTTGATATTATGATACACTTGACTGTGCACCTAACTAGGGAGGTAAAATTATGTGGTCCCATATGCTTTCGGTGGATGTATCCCTTCGAAAGATGTATGAAGGTTATTAAAGGACATGTGCGAAACAGAAATAGACCAGAGGGATGCATTGCCGAGGAGACTATCGCGGAAGAAACAATAGAGTTTTTTAGCGAATATCATAAAACCATGAAAACTATTGGTATCCCAGCTGATAAACATGTAACCAATGAAGTTGAGGACGGAAAGCCATTGTCGGCCGGCAAACCAAGTGAAGTTTCCGTAGAATCCTTTCAGAAAGCACATTTGTATGTAATACAAAATACAGATGAAATTCAACCGTATATCGAGTAAGTATATATTACTAACACATGTCGATTTCGTTGCTTAAAATGTTCTATCAAATATAATAATCAAAGACATTTATTTGTTTCAGGCGACACAAGGAAGTTTTGAAAGGAAAAAACCCGGGTAAAAAAACTTGCATTGCTGGAGAATGAGCACAGTAAATCTTTTGCTAAGTGGTTACTCGAAGAGGTAATTACTTGTATGTTGTTTATAATTGTTTGTTTGTTGCTATCATCATAATTGTCCCTCCTGTATATGACATTAGATAGAGGTCGACCAGCACACCATTTCATTATCCCAAACACTCCTATTCTTTAATTGTTTGTTTGTTGTTCCTGCAATTTAAAGGTAATATATATACTTGTAATGAAATTCAGGTTGAGAGAGAGTTAGCGATATCCAATGACAGTGTATCAGAAACTGTGAGGTGGATATCATTTGGACCACGCGCCAGTGTAGTGAAATACGAGGCGTATAACATCAATGGGTATACATTTCGTATGAAAAGTAATGATGGCATAGTTTACCAGAACAGTGGGGTTAGTGTTGAGTCAGTAGATGTGCACATATCCAAAAAAGAAGTTGCAACCATAAAAAAAACATCTTATTATGGGGTTTTACAAGAGATATGGGTACTAGATTACCGTTTCAGGCAAATTCCTCTTTTCAAATGTGATTGGGCTAATCGCAAAACTCATGGGGTCAAACATGATCCTCTTGGTTATACGTTGGTAGACCTGAATACTTTCGGCCACAAGGATGATCCGTTCATATTAGCGTCACAAGCAACATAAGTGTTTTATGTGAAAGACCAGGTACAGAAAAATTTGTCCATTGTCTTTAAAACACCTACCAAGAATTACAAAGATACATATGACGAAGTCGATGAGGAGTTTAGTACAGTCATTCACGAGCAAAATGAAAAAATATTGCCACGTGTATATAAAGAAGACTTGGGCAAGGAATCACAAAGTGACTACTATCGAACCGACATTGAAGGTATTGTTATACGAAAATCCAAGTGAAGCATGTCATGCTGCATTAAGACTGCTAGTGTAATAGTTAACCCTGCTGGTTGAAGTTAAGACTGCTGCTCAAGGCTAAGTGCAAGGTTACTGCTGGTATTGTAAAGTTAGTAATGTTAGATGAATAGCTGTTTTAGTATTAAATAGTTGTTCCTGTAATTTAGCCTGTTGTAATGGATTTTGACTCAAAAAAGTCAAGCTTTTCAATGGCAATGAAAAATTTTGCGGTTTTCACTGTTATATGTCCACTTGCAGTCAAGCTTTATTGTATTTGCAGTTTCCATTTATCATGTATATGCACTTGCAGGCACTTTAGTAACATGTTACTTCATTATAAAGTTGAAAATTGACTTTAGAAAGTCAAGTAATCTGGTTCCAGCTAGGCCGGGGCAAGTAACATACTTACATACTACTGCATTAAACTAGATAGACTATAAATCCCAGCATTGTAATGGGGCAAATTAAATGAAGAGTCATGACTAACAGTCTGAACTTAAAATATGACTCTATGATTTAGACACTTAAATAAATACTTCATGTGACCATATGTAACATCTTGAATTTAGTCACACAAACACTCAATGTGACTAATATCAAGGTTAATGATAACTGAGTTCACATTTTGCTATACATATTAGTCACATGAATATTTCACAGTGTGACTATTTTCAATGTATTGGTCACATATAATACCCTTATAATGTGGCCATATATAAACATAATTTAGATGCACATTTGTGGTATGGTGTTACTATTGTATAGCCTATAGTCACATGATTGTGCTACAATTAAGTGTGACCATACACATTAGGAATTGGCAGGCAAACACACACTTAACTTTAGACACACATATTAACTTACGTGACTATTTGTATCGAATTTTGGTCACACTTAATCATGTATGCCTATGGTTTAGTGTGACCATATATGACATTTGGTCACACATCTCAAGTGTGTGACATATATTTGTCACTTTTAAATGCATATCATGACTATGCTTCAAACTTGCTTTTCAGTTGTCACACATTTCAAATTCATATGTGGCTAAATTTTCAACAAAAACTAGCAGTCACGCTTAAATAATGTGTGACAAACTTGAGCATATGATTTAGCCACATACACAATTACTTCGTGTGACCATATATGGATTTTGGTCACACTTTTCAATTGCGTGACATATATTTGTCACATATGTATATATATAGTGTGACTAATGTTTCAACCTTATTTGTATCCGTCACACGTCCCAAATTATAAGTGACTAAAAAATCAAAAAAAAAATTACCAGATACGTATAGTCACGAAAATATTCAAATGTGTGGCTGTAGCCTCGGATGTAATTCCGAAATGGTCACACAAGTCGGATCAAGTGTGGCTGTTTATTTTATTCTGGTACATTTAGTCACATAAAAAAGCGACTGTGTGGCTGTTCGAAAAACAGCATGTGTGACTAAATCCACATTTTGGCGTAGTGTTGCCAGTAACATCATTCATCTGAGCATCTTACATCTTCTCGTATTGGGCCCTCAAATCCTCCAATATAGCCTCCAGTGTACGCACCTGCGGCAAAGAAATACATACAACAGATAAGTATATAAAAGAGAAAGAATGCGAAAAGCGGCAAAATTAGAAGATGCATACCTGACCCACAAGACTTTCGTTCTGAGACTTAGTGGCAGTAACCACGGCATTTAGATTCGTAAGCTCATGATCCTTGCGATCTATAGAAGATTGAAGCTCCACCACCTTTGTATTGAGAGAGTCTCGTTCTCTCTCAAGCGTAGAAGACCGCTCCTTCAAAGAATTCACGTCAGCAGCATGGGAGCTTTTAGCGGACTTTAAAGTGGAAACTTCATTACGAAGGCGAGTTGCCTCCGCAACCTCAACCCCTACCAATGCCAGTTCAGCCTTTAGCTTTGCAATTTCCCCATCTCTGTCTTTTAGCAAACCAGCCTACTGTTCACATAGAGTGGATAATCTCCTTTTTTTGGCGATATTGTACTCAGCCCACATCCTTACCTCGGTACCCAAAACTGTCTGGCGGGCCGCCCCAACGTTAAATTCAGAAAAAAGTTGATCATAATCCATACTGCGAACCATCGCAAAAAATTGAGGAGGAGCAAACTCATCGATCATCTCGCGACGCTCTGGAGGATCATCAAGATGGGAGCCATAAGTCATACGCCACCTCAGAACAAAATTTTCTCCCAAAAGATTGAGATCCACATCAACCACGGCACGGATCTGCCCAGTCAAAAACTCATCTCCGAAAAGGTCCGAAAAACCACCAGCATCAAGTTTAATATCACTAGGATATAGGGAAGCATCAAGGAACGGAAAAGGTTTAGAAGTCTTTTCCTTTTCCTTTGTCTTTGAAGATGAGAAAAAAAAGCCACAGAAGTAGTGGTAGCCATTGTCATCACTGGAATAAGAGGCCTAGCAAAAGAATCAACTTCAGCATCATGAGTACTAAAATGATACGAAGTATCAGAGGAAATAACAAACTTTCGGGAAGGACCAGCAGGGCAGAGTTGAGGCTCAGTGGTAGAGTCAGATTGAGCATCCGTTTCGTGCTCCGGTGTGGCCGACATTGAAGAAGAAATAAAAGGAATGGTGGGCAAAACATTAACCCCAATTTCATCATCCAGAACATTCCCAGCCAACAGTTTCTCAATGGCATCCCTAGATTTACCACCAATTGCAGGCAGAGCAGAAGCACCGTAATCATCCCTTAACCTTTTTGCAGGATGGGAAGGCTCACCAGCACTTACAGACACATTCACTTTCTTCCTTTTTCTCCTAGGCTTCATAACAACATCCTCCGGCTCAACATTTTTCAGTTAACATGGTCACTTGAAACTCCGTACCAACAGCGGCAGTAGAATTATCTTGCCCCGTACCGCTACCATCACCAAATAATTCATCTACACTAGCCTCCAGCTCACTATCCGTACGGACAGGTGCAACTGGGAGGAGCAGAACTGTTCGCCCAACGGTAATGTCCAAGAGCTTCGGCTCACCTTCCAGCCGCTCCCTTTCAGCAACTTTCACTTTGGTAGGATCCGGAACTTTAATAAAAGCAGACAAATCCATCGCTGCATAACCAAAAGAAGCAGTTAAAAGAAAAATCAAAAGCTTCACAAAAAAAATAACATATACCCACCCCTTTCGTTATCATCAAGAAATACGGGATAAGTTTCCTCGTCTAAAGTATAGTAACGACTTAGACCAACCCAACAAAGAAACTATTCTGGGAACTTTCGGAATGAAGCAGGATGAGCGATAAGGGTGGCATAATCTTCGGCGTTAAATTCATCGGCTTTAGGAGGCGGATCCTTAACAACACCCTTGGCATTATGCCAGGGAAAGATATCAGGGCAAGCGAAGTCATCAACCCAGAAAAAATGATCATTCCAATTCTTAACGGAATCTAGAGCTTTCGTAAAACAAACACCGGTACTGTCGGAACGCTTGCTAAATGACAACCACCCCTTGTTCTTGGACTTTATGTAAAAGCGCCGGAATAACCCGACCGTAGGAACGATGTTATGCACGCGAAATAAAATTTCAAAATGAGAAACCTTAGCCGCTCCTCTAACGGAAAGCTGAGATATATTAATGCGATAGTATCTCATGATGTCAACAATTTGCAACAAAAGTTCAGAAAGCGAACAGGAGTGGTAAAACTTGCAAAAAAACAGTGATGACAAAACGTGCAAATTCAGAAAACCAAAACAACATTTTTTGCAATTTACTCAATAAAAAATATGAAAAATGACCCCATCAATCCTGCTCTTTCATATATTATCCACCACTGGAACGTTCTTATTTTAAAGTAATAGTTTGAAATAATATAGACTAATGATATCACATAATGATACTATTATAAATTTATAATTAGGCAACATGATAGTTTAACTTGATCCTTGACATCAGTAGCACTCGGGCAACGACCCATTTTAATTATTTTTCCTTTTTAACATGTAGAAAATTTTCAAAAGAGACCCTATATGTTGTGCTATAATAATTCTGAATATCATTACGAAAAAAAATTTCAAATTAATTAAAGAATAAATAGCCCACAACTGATGTTTAAATAACACAACCACATCGATCATACGTGCTTATGTCTCAAGAATTGTTTCCTTCGTGTAATCAAATGCCCAGAAATTATTAGCAAACTGACCAGATTAGGTCACATAGTTTTTCTTTATTATTATTATTATTATTATTATTATTATTATTATTATTATTATTATTATTATTATTATTATTATTATTATTATTATTATTATTTTCCAAAAGTCATTGTAATGATATAATTATAGATTATATCGTGTTTCGAAAACTTGAAGGTATAATCACTCTTTGGCTTCGAATACAAGTGCTTCCTAGATGCCAACAAGGGCTATCATTAGATTCTTATGAAGAAGTCAAGCGAAGACAAGACAACCTTCTACACAAATGAAGGGATATATTACTACACAAAAATGTCATTCGGGTTGAAAAACGTAGGGGCGACATACCAAAAACTAGTAGACAGAGAATTTAGGAACCAGATAGGAGTCAACCTGGAGGCTTATGTGGATGACACAGTAATCAAAAGCAAGACTGGAGAATAATTAATAAGGGACAATCTGGAAACATTATAGAATCTGAGAAGGATCAATATGAAACTGAATTATGCCAAATGCACTTTTGGAATGGAAGAGGGACAATTTTTAGGGCACATGATCAGCTAAGAGGCATCAGGACAAACCCAAAGAAAAATTCAAGCAATAATGGATATCAGGGCAAACCCAAAGAAAATTCAAGCAATAATGGATATGAATATTGGGAAATGCTCATACCATATTAAATAATTATACGGCTAAAAATAGGTGAGCCTATTGAATCACACACATATACACCAAGGTATCATCAATAATAATGTATTCAATATATTTAGAGTAAATATGTTATTTATATTAGTAAATCATTCATGAATCTTTAAACGGTCGTTAATTAGTCTGTTAGACGCATTAACTAACTAAATGCCTCTAATTAATATGTAATGGACTAAACCAAAAACAAAATATGGGAAGCCCATATTTGTATAAGGGGGGTTGGACAATTAAGGAGAAAAGAGGGGAGCCAAAACTTGTTGACCAACTTTACACAAGTTATATTAGTATTATGTTTATAATAATCCCCATGACGAGGAAACTCAATCACAATACTCTCTCCCATTTTCCTCTTCATAACTAATCGGCCAAACAACCCCTATTAGGGTTTTGGATCGATTTTATTATAGCAAAATAATTCTTGTTCGTTGCCATATCGTGAAGCTAAAGGAACTAGAATTTGGGTGATACACGAGGACGTGTAGTGTGGATATCGATAGAGGTAATCTAATTTGATGACTTAAGGTTTCATGAATTCCAAGATGAAAACAAAAGGGTTCGTTTAGTGTTCCATTTAATCAACCGATCACCCTATAAGAGGTAATAACTATGTTATTTAATTGATCATTATACATCATATGGATCCACCTTTGGGACCTTTAATGCACTGTGTTTTATATGTTCATACACGTTATAATATATAAAAATTCTAAAAGTGGCATCACGAGCCATTATATGATGTTTTTGGTTATATGTGTATGCGTAAAAGTGGCCAAAAACGTGTTTTTCACGTGTTTTTTGAGTAAAGATTTTTGGACAGCCCTTAGGGCAAAATTTTTCTATAAAAATACCCTAACAGGTTTTAAAAATTAGTGTTTGAGAAACCTAGGGCCATGGGTCTGCATATACATGACCCGGGGGGGGGGGGTTTACTTGCTTTAAATCTTTCGTTTTTTAGCTTATTTTATTTACTTGTCTTTATAGTTGTGTTCCATGGCAAATACATGCATGTTTGGCCATGGAAAATAAGCCATCAACTTGTAGCATTCATATTATTAGATGTGAGACGTGCAAAATCGATAAAAACATTTGCCTTTTACATGCTTGTTTGTTAATTACATAGTTGTAGTTTTTGTTCGGGTTTTTGCTATTGTTTCGGCATTTTTTTGTACCTTTAATTTTATCGTAGCCATTGTTTGGGAACTTTACAGCAGAGTGTTAGGTCTTATGTTAGTCCTAGAAAAATATCAAATTGTAACCGTTACTCGATTTGGAATGGCGTCGAAGTTAAAGGTGGATGTGCAAATTTAGACCGGTTGGAGGTACCTGTGGTAAAAAATTAATTCCTAGAGTTTGGCGGGAATTTAGGAGCTGAAATTATTTGTGCAGGCACACGACTCAGAGGACTACAACTTTGTAGTTTGGACCTTCGACTGGGGAAGATTCCTTTCTGAACTTATGGGGCCCACAAGTCGACAAATATTTTCAAACAACATGTTGTGATTTTAGGCTTAATAGGTTCTACTTGGTTTGGAATAGGTCTAAAAGCAAGTGAGAGCTCAATATTTGATTTGTGGATTGTCCCTTAGATTGAAATCGTGGGTTTCATAATGGCTCATGAACCCAAGCATAGGATTTCATTGGTTGAGATTTTACATGTCGAATGTGATTTTGTTTTTATTTATTTTGCTTTTTATATATTGTTGTGACTTGTGTAAATTGCAAATGATTTCAGAAATAAAATGAAACTAAAATTGTTTTCCCAAACTAAATCTTATGATTTAGTTGAACAAGTTTAAATAAAATTTTAAACTTAATTAATTAATGTTTTGCATGTTTGATCAACGGTTTGGTCCATACAGTAATTTTATCTTGTGAAAAAACATGCAATTAAATTGGTTTATAAAACATCAATAATTAGTTAAAGTTTTTGCACTTATTTTATCAATGATCAAAAGAATTGGGTTTAAAAACCTTTGAGGGTGTCAATCTAGGGTTTGGTTTATTGAGAGGATCTATACACACTTAGAATGTGTTGAGGATACTTTGAGTTTATACCAACTGGTATGCGGAATCTACCAATTAATACTTAGACGATTTGTTAATGTAACAGTAATGGACACTTTGTATGAACAATGTATAACTCCAAACGATTCAATATTATTAGATATAATATGAGTGATCTTGCTTATCACTAGGGTTTACAAAACCTTGAATCTTAAGAAAATGTATATCTAAACATCTAGCCTAGGACCTCCTTTTATAGCACAAGAAGCCCTTTACAAGATAATTATTGATCCGTATAATTCTAACTATATAAGATATACATACAATCTTTTCTATACTTATCCTTCTACATGTTACCAAGAGCAGTACTAATCTTCAGTCTTTATGCAGCAGTATCATCTTCTATACTAGCAGTACTAACTCAGCAGTTAGTACTGTTAGTTATATCTTCAACAGTTTTCAGCTTACACTAGCAATACTAACTCCATTAGTACTGTTAGTGTTATATCTTCAACAGTACTGATACAAAACTAATGACTTGAACATTTAATTCCCAACAGTCCTCCCTCAAACTTGTGATTTACCCTAAATCATCAAGTTTCTTGTGAGGATTCTTCCAAACACTATCTTGTTAGTCTTAGTCTTCGTCTTTTAGACTTCATTTCTTCTGCTTGCTGATATGTTTTTCTCAGTATCTCTCTTGCCATTTTTGAGTCTTCATCAACTCTGAGCTTAGCAGCTAACATGACATATAAAATTCCTTCTCTCAATGGATAGTCCTTTTCAATTAACATGTAGACTTCCACTCCATCTTTTGTTGAAACCTGATGAACACCACAGTTATAAAATAATCTCCAAGTAGTAGCAAGGTCATGGGCTTGAAACTTCCATAGAACATCTTCTTGATCTGGTTCATACAACCTTTTAAGTTCCACCCACTGCTCCTTGTCTTTGTCTTCAATAGGATCTGTAGATCTGAACCTTTCTTGAACTAGACTCCAGAGCTTGTCCAAGTCTTCTCTATCAAATGCCTTGATCAGATCTTCAACATACTTGTACACCTCTGATTGTCCTCCAACCATGATAATCTTCAAGCCTTGGATAACCCCATCTGAGTACACTTACCAGTCAATGATGGGATGTTTTGCTTGAATAGGATCTACATTCAGTGCTTTTGGAATTACTACCATCATACTTTGAAGTTGTTAGTTAATACTTCTGCTTCTTCTTCCTCAACTGCTTCTTCTTCTTATTTTTCTTCTTCAATCCTTTGCTTCTTTGACTCCTCTAACTCTAACTGCTCACCTGTTCTCTTATCACGTCTGCTTGTTTCACCAGTCTCTGTATCGCCTTTTAAGAAAATCTGAACTCTTTTATATGCATTGAAGTACAACTTCTCCATTTCTTCATAAGACCTGCTTTTGAATTGTTTTTCTTTCCAATAGTCTTGGTGTTTCAGACAATCTTTCATGTACCTCATCTGTTGAGCTCTTGTGGGGGGTTTCTTCTTTGCAGCTTGCTTCTTACTTTGATGCTTTCTTATCTGCTCCAATAGGTCACTGATTGCACTCTCTTGTTCTTCAGTAGTAAATTGTGACCTTTCTTCTTCTTGCATCTTTGCTGCTAATTCCCTATCAGCTTGTTCTTGAGCAACTCTTTCTTGTTCTTCGGTGAGTAGCTTCTGTTCAACCAAAAACCTTGCAATTTTCTCCTCTTCAGCTACTCTTGCTTCTTCTTCAGCTTGAAGTCTTGAAGCAAGTTCTTGATCATAAGCAATTTGAGTTGAAGTTTTCTTGCTTATATTCTCTGATGGCTCACCTTCAATCATCATAACTTTTCCCTTTTCAATTCTTTGTCTTCTCATGTATACTGCACCAGTAGTACTAACCCCTGCTCCAGCAGTACCTTTTTCTTCACTAGCAGTACCTTGTTGATGACCTTAATTAGCTTCTTCCATAGGTTCATCTGACCTCCCCTGA
Source organism: Artemisia tridentata subsp. tridentata (assembly GCA_021014915.2). Classification (NCBI taxonomy): domain Eukaryota; kingdom Viridiplantae; phylum Streptophyta; class Magnoliopsida; order Asterales; family Asteraceae; genus Artemisia; species Artemisia tridentata. The sequence goes on along the minus strand of CP139506.1, from coordinate 374,778,517 downwards.
GCATCAGAACCTTCTTGGACCAATGAGACATTGGGATCTTGATCTAACTTGGCTATCTTCCTCCCCTGTTTGGAAGACTCCTCACCCATGTCATCATCTTGATCATCATCTGAGCTAGAAGAACTAGAAGATTCCACCATTTGAGCTGATCTTTTTCTCTTGAGAGTCTTTACTTGCTGCTCCAACTTCTTCACCTTCAATATGAGTTTGGTGTAGACTCTTCCAAAGACTTTCTTTGCTGTTGTGAGCTCATCCTCTAATCCATTCACCTTATCTGTCAATCTTGTACATAAATCCATCAATTCAGTCAGTTTAATACTGCCCTCAACACTTCCTGATGTGTTACCTTCAGGGAGAGGTGCATCATGGGGCATAGACTCAGACTCCACCAAAAGGTGAGCATCTGAGCCACCCGTTCCAGTTGGCTTGGGATCCACCACTTATACTAGGTTCAAAAGAACTTGGTACAATAGGTGTTGCCATAGGTGGGTCTTACTTATGTTACCCTTTTCCTGCCCAGCTTCTAAGCCTGAGACAATAGGGGTAGCCCTTCCTATACTGACATAGTCAGCCTCATATGCTCCTTGGGTAGTGGTAGGAACTCTGTGCTGAGGAACACTAGAGCCCTCTTTGGTAATAGTCCTAGGAGGCGATGAAATTGGTTGTGAGGCTATTTCTGATGAAATTGTGGGTGTGTGTTGGGAGTCAACTGAGGTTGTTGACCCTTCACCCTGTACCTGCAACATTATATCAAAAAGAGGCACTTCTACCCCACTATACCCCTTTGAGGCCATCCTCACGTTACTAAAAAGTCTTTGGGTAAGTGTTGGGGTTGGATAAACAGTTTGGTGAGGTAGAAGCTGACTTTTCCTTATATTTAAAATTGTTTGAATGAACCTTGGATACATTAAAAATTTTGATTTGCTATCCACATTCTTTACCATACCTTCAAAAATAAGTTTTGAAAAATTGTAAGTCCTATTAGTGGATAAGCAAATGAGAGCATTTGCAATATTGCTACTGAACTGTTCCTATAAAGTTTTCTTTGGACTTAAACAATGAAGAATGGTATGAATGAAAAACCTCCATTGTGGGGCAAAACAACTGTAAGATCTAACCATCTTGATTGTGTGGATCTATTCGGGTGGTCTTGGATCTTGAAAGATCAAGAAACCCATGGTGGGAGTTAGTGAGATGAAGAACTAGAGAGAGGTGGGAGAAACTCAAAAACAGAAAATTAGATTAAATGTAAATGAGAGTTCCACCCCTTCCCATGTGTGGGAAGGGTTTATATAGTTCCTAATACTTGTGCCCCTAGTGGGCTGTGGAGTGAGCTGACAGTGGGGAAAGCCCCGACCCACTCCACAAATATAAATATAACTAAGCTAATACTAATATTACTAATAATACTAAACTAATATAAATAAGCCTACGAGCTATGTAAATGCTAAATAGATACTCGGGGTGACCGAGCCTTCATCTGAATATTTATATTCCTAACAATCTCCCCCTAAGGGAGGTCACCCCGGAAATAATAACTTGAATTCTAGCATTTTGTCTTCTGAAGTTGTCTTCATAGCTCGTAGTCTTTGATTCTTCATTGTCTTGAAACATTGTGCATTCAGCAGTGGACTTTTGATGACTTTTCCTTTGTCTTGGATGATTTTGAGAATTCTTCGAGTTTATCATCCAACATTTGTCTTCATGTCATCGTTCAGCAGTATGTTTCCATGTGATGTGTTATTCTTTGAACCGACATGCTCACACCATTTGGTGTCATGATCTTCAACATCAGAGTAAGCAGAAGCCGTGTTGAAGGTCTTTAGGTTGATCATGACTTTGTTGAATTCCAATGATGATGTAGTGTGAGCATGTGGTGCTGGATTGGCATCTTTTCTGTAATCTGTTACAACCGCAATCAGCTGCAACTTCTATCAGCTACAACCACAAACAGCTGCAACAGCAATCAGCTACAATCGCCAGATGTTCCTGCATACGACAGTTAGCAATAAAACGTCCGGTACTTACAGGTTCGGACTTTGAGATTGTTAACAGCATAGTGTGAAAACTCTCTCTAATCCTTACCAAGACCGTTCCTAATCGAAAACCCACAGAGGGCTTTTTAAGATCGAACCATAGCACATCAACGATTAGGTGAGTCGCTGGAGATCAATCCACGACTGTAGACCGTTTGAAACTACCGTGACCACTAAGCGTAATCCATAAAGAATTACCGAAGTGACCTGCTTTCAGGGCTGTTTGATGTTGACCCTGGCAGGAATTTCCATTCAATCATTGAGAATTACATTTGTAAATTCCCTCATAAATGTTCTGGCAGATTGCTAAGATCTGCGTAGGACTCATAAGTTTACAACTGGTGTCCTTAATATTGAACAACCAGTGTAGAAATAATTCATGTTCCTATGAAATCTTATTATGCATCTCGTGGCTCTAGACTCGATAGTGCGTTTTGATTTAGTGAGCGGAGGCTGGAGAGAACTGCCACCTTTTCAATATCATCTAACTCGGAGTGAGAGAGACGATAGAATTGTATTGAACTCCGTAACAATTGAAACAAGAATCCTTTGAGGGACCTTGAGTGGCTAGGGAGGGTTGTGCAGCGTATCACTGGGTCCATGATACTTTGTCTTCAATGTCAGCAATCAACTAAGTGATTCTGACAGCATATGAATTGACCCGGTTTCTGCCTAAGTTTGTAAGGAGGGCCTCTTTCTTTTCACCCTTTATCTTTACAATTCTTTTTCATTCTTCAACCCCTTCAGTGCTTACCGAGACTTCATTACTAGAACCTTGTTGGGTTTGTTCCAGTACTAGCTCCATCTCAGCCGGCACTCTTCCCTAATTCACATTTCTCCTTTTTTAATCATACCTAAGGACTTCTACACTATCTAGTGGATTGTCCCTGGGTAGATCCCTCCGGCTCTGGCGGGATCGTGGGAACTTGAACCTAACCTTACCATCCTTATAACTCCATGCATTAAATAAAATGGTCGGTCTTTGGTGTACTTCCACGATTGCCAAACCAAATCTTTGAAAAATCTCTCAAAGTGTTCATGATTAAGAAACACATTTTAGTAACACCTTGAGAGTTTTGAATTTTTCAAATGCTCCCCCTCAACACGTGCTCAAGTGTTTTAATTATAAATTTGCACATGTCGGGTGAAGCTCGCACTTTTGAATTGATTGATTTTTCAAGAACATGATCATCGCGAGACACGCTTACATCACTAGTAAACTAGCTTGAAATTATTACCCATCCAGATCACATTCAAGGAAAATCGCTCGAAATCGGTACATTCTACTCAGACACGTCCTTTGCGAGACACGCTTACATCACCAGATAAACTGGCTTGAAATTATTACCCGTCCAGGACATGTCATTTCGACTACTGACTTTAGCTATCGTCAATTCATTTGTCAAGTCTGAGTCACGATCTCCTGCGATGCCAAATCCTTTTTGTTTCCACAAAACATTTGCACCCCCTCAATATGTGCATCGATATACGAAAGAGTTTAGCACATATGAGAGAGCTTACATTCATGTCCAAAACATCACATTTTATCAGATTTCATATTTAAATCACATTCTCTCCCCCGATCAAAAATTTCAAACCATTTGAGATTTGTGATCCCAATTGATTTAAATAAGTTAGAAAAATGTGGGAGAAAATGTGTCCGATTTAATATTTTCTGATAATGGAACATACTATGCTCCCCCTTAAACTAAGAGGGAGATTCACTGCTTATTATGCACAATTCGACAATTATGACACAAATGATATTTGACCTTTTTGCGCAGATGATGTAATCACCCGCTTTTCTGAGTTAGTAGTCAACATCAATTATCCATCCACCAACAAATCTTTCGCAAATGTCGTTGATCCCCACTTGGCGAGACCAAAATAGATGAATGGTGGTGGCGGTGGTGAAAGTGTTGTTGTTGCCGACGTTGTTGTTGAGGTGAATTTCGAGCCAATCAATAGAGTTTGATCGTCTGATCAAATGGTTAGAATGGGAACTGGCACATTCATTTTGGCTATGGAATCTGCATAAGAATATCAACACAGATATACATACATACAGATACACTATTCCTTAATAGCTACCCTTCAGCAGCTTGCCACATTATAATACCAAATTCATTTAATCAAACCACAGTCAGGAAATACGTCAAACTACTATCTAGCATGAAGAGCAATCAGCAATCATGAACATGGCAATTCACTCATATTTCATCATTCAATTCAGGATCTTAGGAACAAGATTCTAACACGATAGCAATATACCTAAGCGAATCCTGAGAACATATGCACAGTATCAACAACAATTAAGCAGCAATCGACTTAACAAAAGTCAAACAACCTTTGAAACTCATTCATTCAGATCATACACATGTCATAGGAGTATTCAAAAACATCAACTGCAACTGGTTTTCTTACTTCTTTTAGGTTTTGAGTCTTAAAGTATTTAGGGGATTACACGAGGATTCCAAAGTAACACAAATGAACCTTCTAGATATATAAATCTAGGAAACTATAAGCACATTGCACATAATGTCCTAAACTTTCTAGCAATTCACACATTTGGCCATTTGATATAAAATTTTAGCAAGATCCTCTTCAACTAATACCCCATTAACTGCAAAACCATTTCAACAAGTATGAGTTAACCAATAAATCCGTTTGATGATATAAAATTTGAATTCACTCTCCCCCTCAATCAATGACCCGTATTAAAGTATTGTGGTCGTTGATTGAGTGACACATTTTATGCATAATCCAAATTTAAACAAATTTCAAGCAACACAAAATCACCAAGTGTCTTACAAATAATTTTCAGAAGAATCACAGAATGAAAACTATTTGTATTCAAAGAAGATTTCTCTTCTTTTTCAAGAAATGATGCACTGAAACATACATCAGATCGAAGAAACATGGATATAAAGTAATCCATGCCTAGGTGAACATCACCCAGTTGGAGGAACAGCCGTCTTTAAGGCGACGTGCTTTCCCCATTTTGAAGCACGGGTTGCTATCTGAAGTAATAGCAAGCCATTTTAGACATGTTTTACCAATCCATTTTAACTTCTGCTCGAGCTTCATTTAAAGACCCCTGCCATTATTGAATGACATTTCTAAGTCCGTAAATGTTATCGATAAACAGAAGACATGCCTAGGTGAAGCTATTTTTGGTATTTTCTAATTTTTTTAATTTTTATGGTTTTTCTGGTTTTACGGTTGCCTATATACAATTAGCAGGATTTATATATATCTATTTACAAAATGGTATATGATATGAAAAAGAATGAAAGAAGCAAAATATATACAAGGATACAAACCGAAAACCATTACTCCTCAGCATCCTGAATCTTCTCCGCATTCATCACTTGACTTGCTGAAGAGCAATGTGAGCACTTTTAACTTAGGGATTAATTCAGGCTTTTCAGTCTCCCCTAATTAGTGCTCTCCCCCAATCTGACAACCTTTCTGATGAACACCCATAATAGAAGAAAGAATTTGGATGAACGCCCATAATATGAAGAAGTCTTTTGATAACCGAATGCACGCCGTCTTTAGTCTTCTAACACATAGCGGAGAATGTAGAGAAGACTGTAGACTCGACCTTCTTCAAGATTGCCCAATATGGAGGAACAGAATACCAACCGCCTTCATCTCACCAAATGCCTTCCAGTAACCTTACATGTAACCCATCAACCCGCAGTATACACATGAGATGATAACACCCAAGCGAGAATGAAGAATAGACTGACGACTCGACCTTCTTCAGTCTTTAGTATAACACCAAAGTAACAAGTTGAACCACTGATCATCTATAGAATGTATCCTCTTGGATATTAAGCCCTGATCACATGAACCTGTTGTGCGTCCTTGATGTACACATTCTCTCTCCCCTGATGGTTACGATTAATCAGCCCATGACGTAAAAGCGAAACGATAATACCAAGGTAACAAGTTGAACCACTGATCATCTCTGCAGTTATCAACACCGGAATAACTTCAACTCGGAAGCAGTATAAAGCCCGATCACGTGAACCTGTTGTGCGTCCTTGGTGTACACATTTCTCTCCCCCATGATGGTTCCGATTAATCGGAATCATCATCATGATGTGTACATGTAGCCTAATGACGTATACATGAAGCATTGACTAGAAACCCTTTGTTGCTGATTGAACCAGCCCGTGAGAATATGTAGATTAGCATTCCATGACCATGTTCTTCAACACCTTGATAGACGGAAGAAGTAGTGTTGGAGAAACATGGTTTGCACGACTCCTAAACTGACGTATTCAGGAGTCGTATGACCATTTCTCAATCATCAACTAACATGTAGATTAATATTCACCCTTTCCCCCCTCAAAAATTGCATATGCCTGCCAACTGCAATTTTTGATGATTGAACTAGTGAATATAAATACCATCAATGGTAAGTAGCTCCACTTGACAGTTCTTGAAGACTAACATGTTGTTAATTCACCCTTTCCCACCTCAAAAATTGCATATGCCTGTCAACTGCAATTTTTGGTTGAATACGTGAATAAAAATATACTCCAATATGCGCCGATCCACTTGAAGACTGAATAAGCACGGAAAGAGCATGAAACTTGTTGATGAGAATGGCCATAAACAAGAAGATTCCTCTTCTTTTGAAGATAAAGTGCACTCAAGCGTACACTTTTCTTTTCTTTGAAGAACGAGGCCTGAACTGATTTGAACAGACGTCATAATGATGAAGAGCGAGGCCTGCACTGATGTGTACAGACGTCATACTGATGAAGAACGAGGCCTGCACTGATGTGTACAGACGTCATATGATGAAGAACGAGGCCTGAACTGATGTGTTCAGATGTCATTATCTCTCTCTCTTTACTTCATCTCTCATCTAACTCGTTACCAACCCCATTATCATTATGTCGGCTTGATGTCATGACCACTGATGGAGAAAAACCGAATATGATGAACTTGAGACTGAAGTAACATAACCCGAACTTGTGACTTAAACTTGCACTAATGTGTGACAAAGAGCGGTGTAGAGACTTCGTACAACATTGAATCCCTAAGTACTCTATACTCTTCAACCAACCAACCATCAAGTATAAGACGTACATCACCTCTTGGATATCCACAACTTCGTGTGACACTGAGCACTACAACGTGACTCCTTAAAGTGATAGTTATTTTGTAATAGAGAGAAAAGAAAAAATAACTAGATATCCAAGTCCTCGTCATTGTAAATGTTGAAAGCTCGAACAAGGATCTCGAAGAATCTTCATCCAACCTCTCCGATATCTTCAGATACTAAGTGCACGTACTCATGAAATTTCACTTCAGCCTCAAATAAATAATACTGAACAAATGCCGTAGTCACATCTTGTCGATTAATTGCCCCGATCCAGCCATTAGTGATGTTACAGCTGAACTTTGATAATGGTTTTAACCCGATCATGGTCAAGAGTGCATAGTCCATCATCACGGGATTTTACAAATCTATGATTTAAACCAAGAAATAAGTTCTTTCGCGGGATTTTACAAAACCAAGAAGAAACCGTGAGACAGGAACAGATTGAATGTGGCATGACTGATTTGATTTTGGTGATCATCAGTTTGGGTTAAGAATATCCCGTAAGAATTACCGAGCACATCACAACTTTTAAAACCTTCGTCCAACTAACCAACCTCGAACACAAACAACTAATTGTGACCACTTGATGAAGGAAACCCAATATACCAATACTGCGAATGAAGTAGAATTACTCAAATTTGTTACCCAAGCTTGCATTGTTGTTGGAAGAACGGTGTTAAGTCTCTAAGTACGTAATGTTATCCTGACAAAGTATGAGACTTTCATCACCTCTTGCGATTATCCACAACGTCTTCTACGTGTGACACTGAGTACTACAATGTATCTCCTTTAAGTGATAGTTAACCAGGTCTTCAACCATCCACCCCGACTTCTGGAAACTAGATAATCCAAATCTTCAACTTACGTCTTAAGCACAAGCAAGTTATCATTGAAATCATGCATCCAACCAACCCCGACTTCAAGATAAAATAAGTAGACACCTTCGTGAAATTCAACCTCAATCTCAAATAAAGAATACTAAATTAACTTCGTGATCATTTTGTGCGGTTGAATAGTCAAAGGGAGAAGAAACATGCGCTCATTCTTAGCAGTGCCCATGACTCATAGTCAGTCCAATCAAACAAAGATGTCTGACCCAGCTACTTGGATGTTATCAGGTGCAGTGTATGGAATAGTTGTCGTACTGTGTACAGGATTTTACAGTTCTTGAAATTTATCTGAGAAATAAATTCAAGAACAAACTGCACAACAGTAAGTATCAAATCGCTGAAATCTTAGGCAATTTGCTAAGACCCAAACCACTGAAAGCTAAACCACTGAAACTGGAACCACCATTCAAATCGCCGGAGACTGAACCCCTGAATCCTGAATCGCTACGATCTGACCCGCTGAAACCGGAACTGCTAGTATATAAACCGCTGGAGACTGAACCAATACGATCTGACCCGCTGTAACCGGAACCGCTAAAATTCACATCGCTGGAGATGGAACCGCTAGGAAACTCGCGCTAATTCTCCCCCTCAAAAAGGGCATGAAATGACCTTTTTGCCAAAAATTGAAAGTTCGTGATGGTTGTGAATTTGTCAGGCACAATACATGGAAAGAAACAAATAAAATTACTGCAACGACGATGGAGATTAAGAAACTCTTGTAGTAACCCCTTGCTTGTCTCCTCATCAACGGCTTAGTAGATTAACAAAGTCACTGAAGCTCGTAATATGCCAAAGCCGCTTGATGAAATGTGTTTATCTTAAGAGTGAATAAAAGGTTAAGACACGTCTCTAAACAATCCACCTCGTCTTTAAGTCTGACCACCTCTTGAGAAGATCTTGAACTACAATCCCATTAGAAGCTTGAGAGAGAACAATCACTTGATGAAGCTTGATAAAGGACAAGTTCGCGACTTATACTTGCACTAAATTTGTGATTTAGGACCTATATTGAGCACAACAACGTAACTCCTTTAAATATAGGTAGTGATATATACCCAACCTTCCATCCTTTATTGTATATATCCACTTCTTGAACATCCAAGTCTAATCACCTTAAATACGCTCGAGCAAGGGTCATCAAACATCGTGCATCCATCCACCCCGAGAAGTTTGAGACACTAAGTACACCAACCCGTGAATTAACAAACCAACCAAGTTATCATAATTTCCCAATTCCTGCCGATCTTGTAGCACAAACTTATCCCGAAAAAGTAGTCAAACCCCGTAAGTTTTATTATGTCTACATCCAAGTCCAGCCTACTTGTCCAATATTAATTTCACGGGATTTTACAGCTCTTGTGATTTAAACCGAGAAATCGAATCTTTCGCGGGATTTTCTAAAATCAACAAGAGAAACCGTGAAATCAACAAGAACAACTAAGAGTGAGTTGTAATATTGATCTTCAAAATTAAAGTCAACGAAGTCAAATCTCAACTTGATCAAATCGCAACAAGTCAAGCCACTGATTGTCAACTTGCAACAAGTCAGATTGCAATCAACCAAATCACAATTAGTCAAATCGCAAGTGTCAACTCGCAACGTCCAATCGCAACTGGTCAAATCGCAATCAGTCAAGTCGCAACCAGTCCAAACGCAACTTGACAAATCGCAATTAAACAAATTGTTATTTGTCAACTATAACTCAAATCGCAAAGATCAAATTGCAGGCTCACTCAAGTCGTAGGCACTAATAGAACAATGATGCCGATTCCACAACTCTGAAATCACGTTGATATTCATGAACCCAAATACAAGTCGTGACGTTTTACACGAATCCGATAATGGCATCCCGTAGTTATATCCAGAAAACCAATCCCAGAATAATACCCAATTACGGATAACGAAGCATCATTGTAACCGTGGTCCAAACTTATTACCCAAAGATGTTCACCGAGTACCAAAATTATCAACAACAAACTAATGATAATTTGAAAGCACAAATGCAGCCCACCACTAGCAAAATCGTTCTTGTGATGAACTCCCAAAGTTCAGCCAAACCGAATGAATATAAGCCACATTGATATTTAGTAATCAATCAACAAATAAGCCCATAGTCAATATTTCGGAGTCCACCCATGTACCCCAATAAATTACGGGCCAATGATAAATCCAGGAGCAAGCCCACACTACCCCAATTAACCCTACGAAATTTTGTGTATAAAACACATCCTAATCCCAAATTAGTCTAACCCTAATTGCAACTCTCATCCGCCCCCAACTGCTTCTATTATCTCACTTTGCAGTCAACCACAAACCCTAATCATAGACACAGATAACACACACCCTAATCATCACATCAAACAATCCGCCCTCATCACCTCTTCAACTGCCTCACGCCTAACTCCTTCTCGATAATAGATCAAGCACCACACAACACTTATCTTTCATTCTTCTTTCTTTGATCTACGAATTAACAAGGTGAACCTTTATGTTACAGATGGTGAAGCATGAGTCAAGAAGACTTCTTGAGGGTATCAAGATCCCTTTTAAAAGGGTCTCGGGTGAGGTTGTTTTGTATGAATTGTTCTTGTATTTGTTTTACAACCGAATGAAATAAGAGAGTATAACACTCATGTTATAACTCCTTATTTAATATTCGAATATAAATTGAAGCAAGGCTTCAAAAATTGATTTGTGATGATTTGTCTTTCGTGGTTATGGACTTTGAGTACTTTGAGGGCTGTTGTAACACACGAATAAACAAGTTGAGATCTTTGTTTACATATTTTATTCGAGTCTTGGTTGAGTGGTTTGGAGAAGAATGAGTTAGGATAAGTTGTAGGACATGGTTATACGATGGATGGAAGAACAATCAATGACTTTATTGTTTGTTGGTTTGAGTTACGTTTGTAGTTGTAGTCGTAACTTGTTTTCTGCTTCTCCTTTTCATTTTGTTTGCTGTAAACTCCTTGGACTAGTGATGTATAGACTTTGTTGGCATGAATTAGACTCGAGTCTGGTGTTATGTTGTTCTGAGGTGTTTTGTTGTTTTGTTGTTCTGTGGTCGTGGTCTTTTCAGCTTCATCTTCTTTCTTTTTATCGTTTTGAGTACTTTGACTTTTCTTGACTAGTCAACTGTGGTAAACCGCCAGCCAATAAACCGCCAGCCAATAAACCGCCACAGTCAATAAACCGCCAATCTATAAACCGCCAGTCAATAAACCGCCACAGTCAATAAACCGCCAGTCAATAAACCGCCAGCCAATAAACCGCCAGTCAATAAACCGCCAGTCAATAAACCGCCAGCCAATAAACCGCCAGCCAATAAACCGCTAGTCAATAAACCGCCAGTCAATAAACCGCCAGGACAAGTCAAACTGCTGTTGACCGGTCAAACAGTCAAACCGCTGGAGCATCAAGCCAAACCAGTCACTTTCAGCACTTTTGTCTTCTTTCCGGTTTTGGTTAAGCTCCAAACTGTACTTCCGCTATCAAGAAAAACCTTTTAGCCTCTTGAGTCAAAACCGCTGCAAAGAACTCAAAAGCAGTGACAAGCCGCTACCAAGAAACACCACTAAACTCAACCTTGAATACAAATCTTTTCGAGACCAAACATCACTTCTCGACCCGTGACGTTTTCATCAAAAACATAAGGAAGCAGTTTCAATGAGCTTGTCATCCAAACAGATATTCGAACTGGGCACTCATACGCTATTAAAAACAATGTTCGAACATTCAAAAATAAAGGTACAAGCAACAATTTTTGGCAGTCCAACCAGTTAATGATAATAGGTACGGTTAAAGCCCAAAAGCCATTAAAGCCCACTCAAATGAAGAATAAATAAAAAACTATAGCAGATCTTAAAAGATATACGAACCAACAAAACAAAAAAAATAAAGCCAATAAAAATTGAGGAGTAAAAGGAGAGAACAGTATCAGATCTTGAAATGTCATTCGAACCAAAAAAAATAAAACAAAAGAAAATAAACACCGCGAATCCAAGCACAATCAATCGAACCTAACCATGGCTCTTGATACCAATTGTAAGATATAACCATCTTGATTGTGTGGATCTATTCGGGTGGTCTTGGATCTTGAAAGATCAAGAAACCCATGGTGGGAGTTAGTGAGATGAAGAACTAGAGAGAGGTGGGAGAAACTCAAAAACAGAAAATTAGATTAAATGTAAATGAGAGTTCCACCCTTTCCCATGTGTGGGAAGGGTTTATATAGTTACTAATATTTGTGCCCCTAGTGGGCTGTGGAGTGAGCTGACAGTAGGGAAAGCCCCGACCCACTCCACAAATATAAATATAACTAAGCTAATACTAATATTACTAATAATACTAAACTAATATAAATAAGCCTACGAGCTATGTAAATGCTAAATAGATACTCGGGGTGACCGAGCCTTCATCTGAATATTTATATTCCTAACAACAACCTTTTTGAAAAGTTAAAGATTGAGATGTTGTGTTGTACCCCATTCTAGATAGAGTTTGAAAAATTTCAGTATTTGGCAAGTCACTAATACCATGGTCATCTGCTAGTTGGAGATGCCTCCTAACAGATGATTCAGTAAGAGTGATGGTTTTGCCATCTACTGTTGCGTTAAGCTCTTTGTCTCCAGTCTCAATAGTTTTGACAGTAACAGTCTGCCAAAACTGCTTGATTTGGGAGACATAGATAGTAGGATTTCAAGATAAAACATACCTTATATGAGTAGCATTCAAAAAGTCTACTATCTGATGAAATTGAGCACCCTCCTCTGTTTTCTCCAAAAAGGCCACCATGTTATGTTTTTTTGACAAAGGTTAAATTGGCCATAATTGTCAGTAAAAGATGGATGTAACTGCTGGGATTTGACTGATTAGATAAGAGAGTAGGTTTAGTAAAGTGAATTGAGAATTTATATAAGAAAGCTTAGGGTTTCTATTGGACCGACTTCAATAAAAAGATAACTTTAGATTGAAGAAAGGTAATAAAGTAGATAAAAAGTAAAAATATCCAATATAGGAAACCCTTAAGTAAAGTAATTGACCAGAAAAATCTCAACGGCTTTACAACGGCTATATTCAAAAAACGGTTATTACTTATCAGTACAAACGGCTATCCAGCAGTACAAAGTTTAGCCTAGCAGTACTAACTTTTGCCTAGCAGTACTAAGTTTTGGAAAAACTTTGACTCAGTAGTATAAACTCAATTTTAGATTAAAACAATACTGCATACCAACATTTTGAAGGGATTAAGTGTAAAGGAAGAAACTTAATCAAATTTTGGTTTAATTCAACGTCTGGTTGTGTGAGAACCAATAATTTCATTTATAAATAACTGCCTGTGATTAGATAAACTCATTCAAAGAGTTTTCTTGACAGGGTTTCCAGCTCGTGGCAGGTGTTGCCTCTAACACAAATGTGTTAGATTCACTTTTGCTAGCTGTTCTCTTTACCAGATGTTCTTGGACTAACACATTATACTTAGAAAAGTATAAAATGGTAAAGAGTGAGTTAGATCAGTTACTATCTGACTAACTATGCCATCAATTATTATGTAAAAATATCATAATTAGATTTTAGGAAATAAATTTTAAAGAATCTCCCAACTAAGGTTTAACACCTTTGTCAAGGGATCCCCAAATTCTGTCCATCATCAATCAATTATGTCAGCAACCATATCACCACTTGCTCCTCACACATTGCTATTGTTCATGCCTTGTGCTCTAAACGATCCATGAAGTTATTCTAAACTTCACAATTGCAAACTTCATAACCTGCAAATGTTAGTCCAAAACCAAGAAAACAAAATGCATAGCATTTGCTTCATAGCAGTATAAAATATGACTAACAGTTCAAACATAACAGTCCTAATTTGCACTAGCAGTACAAATTATACACAACAGTACTAATTGACACAACTAGCAGTACAAATCCAGTTTCATGTACAAAAACACAAAGATTAAAAACTTTAAGGATTAAGCATTCCAATACTTGCTACCAAGTATTGAAACCTTCCAACATCAAAAGCTTTAGTGAGAAGATCTACAAAATTGTTATCAGTATGAATTTTAACAACCTGAACTAGCTTTTTCTCATTGCAGTCTCGTATAAAATGATGCCTAATCTCTATGTGTTTTGTTTTAGGGTATTGAACTGGATTTTTAATAATACAAATTGTACTGCTATTGTCAATGAAAATCATGGTATTCATAAAATTGTACCCATAGTCAAGCATCTGATTCTGAATCCATAGAACTTGACCACATCAACTAGCAGCAGCCACATACTCAGCTTCAGTTGTAGAAGTGGCCATAATTGTCTGCTTCTTGCATTGCCATGATATCAGCCTGCAACCTAGGAACTGACAACCACCTGTTGTTGATTTCCTATCTAAACTAGAACCAGCATAGTCATTGTTTGAGTATGCCACCAGATCAAAAGGAGATTCCCTAGGATACCATAGACCCAACTAAGGTTGACCCTTGAGGTACCTAAAGATCCTCTTCACAACAACTTAATGTGAAGCCTTGGGATTAACTTGAAACCTTGCACATGCACACACATCAAACATAATATCTGGTCTTGATGAAGTGAGATACATCAAGGACCTAATCATGGACCTGTAGGTGTGTACATCAAAATTTTCTCCATCTGCATCTTTGAGCAAAGGTTTCTCAGGATCAACAGGTGTACTTGCCACTTTTGCATCAGTAAACTGAAACTTCCTGAATATCTCAGTCACATATTTATCTTGACTGATAAATATGCCTTCAACTGATTGCTTCACTTGCAGCCCCAAAAAGAAGGTGAGTTCACCTATGGAACTCATTTGAAACTTATCATGCATAAGTTTCTCAAATTCTATGCACATCTCCTTCTTTGTAGATCCAAATATGATGTCATCCACATAGACCTGCACCAGCAAGATATCTCCCTTGTTCTTCTTGATAAATAGGGTCTGATCAATCTTGCCTCTATGAAACCCATTATCTAATAGATAAGTAGCCAATGTTCCATACTAGGCTCTAGGAGCTTGATGCAATCCATAAAGAGCTTTTACCACCTTATATACCTTGTCTGGATGTTCAGGATCTTCAAAACCTGGAGGTTGAGAAACATACACCTCTTCTTCAATAGTACCATAAAGAAAGGCACTATTGACATCCATCTGGTAAACCATGTTGGGAATTAAACTAACAGTTTGTACTGCCAGGTTCAAGGTTTCAACTGGTTCAAGTTAGAACTAGCAGTACTAACTGAGTTAGTACTGTCAGTACAAATACTTTGTACTGCTTATGTGATGAAGACAAAGATGAAGACGCGTGTGGATAAATATAGAATAGATTTGATGTATATCTTCTTAATATAGATTGATACGAATATTGTAGTTTACTTGTGTTGATCCCAGATGAGCTTAACGATCTTGTTAATTACTTTAGATATAAACCTAAAGCAATAGGTATAGAAACTGTTCTTGAATGATCTATTAATTGCTATACGGAAACTAGTAATTAATCTTAAGAAGAATTAATAATCACACACAAAAGAATTCTCAAACAACACTTCAATATATTTAATACGGCTGCTCAAAAGCAACAGGGTTACAAGATAACCTTGAAGTGATAGAATTACAAAAGATACGTATGCTAACAAATCATGTCCTAACCCTAACCCTAGATCCTCCTTTTATACACTAAGGAGTCCTAGTCGGTTACAAAACTTTCTATACAAGAACAATATCTATTCGTATCTTTACTATAATTATCTTAACAAAACTATACATATCTGATAAGCAGCAGAATCATAACTCTAGCAGCAGAATCATCTTAGGCTAGCAGTAGTTTGATACTTAGCTTCTTTTACTACTCGTCAGATATCATCAGCAGCAGAATAAATATACTAGCAGTAGAATGATTATTGTTGGTCCACAAATTGTATATGGATCACTAAGTAGTCTTAAACACCTAGTAGATGGTTAGGATAAATCCGAACCAATCTAAGAGAGAAACCCTAGGTGATTGTTATTGTTAATGCGGAATCTTAACAAGAACAATGAAGAACACACATTATTCATCATTTAACGGGTGGAGAATGTCACAACTCGTAATTTCAGGCCATTTTCCGAACCTCGACAATTTACTATTCATGAGTTACTATTCACCGATCACTATTCACTTTTCACTATTCATCATTTTCGAGGTCAATTTCATATTTTGAGAAACTTTCGGAAATTTTACTATTCACGAAACGCTATTCATTCCCGGAGGGAAATCACTATTCATAATCATCATTCATCTTTTCGTAAACTAGGTTTACGGGTATTCAAATTCGCGTAACCAGTTTGGTTTAGCTGCGAAATTCATGCATCATCAGTAAGGACATGTCATATAGACTAGAGTAGTCTACATATCATCAGTAACATCATTATCATGTTAAGTCATGCACGGGTTCGTGTGTTTTTCATTTACGTATGTTCGTTTATTTGTTAAACGTTACCACTCAGTCATTACTACTAATATTATACTCAAATACTCCCGACTATGATCCTAATATAGTTTCATGCTAATTTTAATGATATAAAATTTATATTATTAAATTACCCGGTGTTTTAAAACCTTTTGCTATATTTTACGTTAAGAGCTTATAACTCCATCGTTTTGCGATATTTCATCACGATCACTATTTTAACACCCGATTCTTATCAGTAACATGATTTCATAATTTTCACGACTTCGTCGAATTTTATTTTTATTCGTCACGTTTTATTTTCAGTTAGCCCGGTACCCGATAACGCCGAAATTACACACAAATCTAACTAAGACTTATCTAAAATATCTTTTTAGAAAAAAAAAAATCACATGCCAAGGCTTCCTCAAGAAGCCTTGCCGCCCCTATGGACCATTTATGGGCCTAATACAACAAAAATTCTTTAATGCTAAAACTTTACTTAAGTAGTTTCATTTCCTTAACACATTTACATATCATTTTAACTAGCAAAGCAAGCAAAACTCTCTCCCTCTCTATCCTTAACCCACGGCACAACCAAGAACACAAAGGAGATCCAACATTTTTTTGAAGATCAAGTTATATTCTAGTCCCTTATACCTTCCTTGTTAGAGTTTTGTAATAAAAACTCCAAGGTTGTGGTCATTTTTCACCCTAACTCACCAATCATCAAGTAAGCTCAAGAACACTATTTTTGATCTTTTCATACTTCCTTTGTTCTTATATTGTTGTATCTCCTATTTATTTTGAGGGCTATCCATGCAAAACTTATGTTATATATACCACTTGTTTTATTTTTCACTAAAACTATCTCAAACACTAGATCTGTAAGTTTTATTAACATCCTCGCGAAGCCCGTCATTTTTGGTGAAGTTTAGGACCCATGACACCCTAAGAAGGTGTATGGTAGGATATGTGTATTTGTGGAGTTGTGTTGTAGTAGTTTGATCAAGCCGCGAACCAAGAAAACGAGTTTCTAACGTATTTATATACCCGCTGTCCAAAAACTCAAACTCTGGAAAAATCAGTAAACATGGCGTTATTTTAGCTTTCATATATAGAAAGTACTCTCAAACACGAAAACGTGGTCGCTTGAATCACTAAAAACCGAGTTATAACGAAGGAGATACGAAGTTTTAGAGTTAGCAACACAAAAACTATTATTTTCAGAAAATGCGTGCTGTTGGCCGAACTTCAGGGGACAGAACGAGGCGTTAGCCGAAGTCTAGGTGAGCCGAGCCACTGAAAATATGTTAGTTCATGTTATGACGAACGCGTGGATATAAAGAACGTTGAAAACGGACTTGTAACGACCGAGATATGAATTTCTGAAAAACCAACAAACAACACTCATTTTGACAGCCTCACTATAATTCAAATATTTTCTAAGTGTAAACAGTTTTTGTGAGGCACCATCTTACGAGCCATTTTCCCGTTGATCGAGTCGGTTTGGGCCATAAACTCCTTCGGGTGAGACGAAGTATGCCCGGCCTATTTTCCAAATCAATCAACCGCTTGTTGATCGGACTTATAATGAGTAAGTTACGATTTTCCTAGTATCGCCAAAAGCAACTATTACAAGAAAATGTTTCTAAGTATAGGAAATTGTTTTGCAAGACACCATATTCAAAGCCGATTTTCTTTATGATCGAGACGTGTATGATCAAAACTCAAAAGAGACGACATTGAGATGTTGTTGCAAGGATTTCAAAAACGTCAAGTTCCATTACTAACTCATAACGTACAATATTTTACGACTAGTTTTGCGAGGCCGTTTGGTCACATTTTCACAAGTTATAAAAAGAGTTATTTTGCGACGAAACTATTATATTTGACCATAAAACATCAAATGAGGATCGTGGAGTATTATTCCAACATTTTTACACGAAATATAGTATATGACTTGCCGAGATGTCAAAAATATATTTTTCGACAATAAACGTTATTTTCAAAAATAACGAGTGGTATCGTTAACATACGTATTTGCATGTGTAGCATCATTTCATTGCTTACAATAGATCATATCATTCATATTAGGTCGCGGTTAGAGTCCGAGCCTCATTTCAGCATATCCATTATTATCATTGTTGCTATCGCATCAGGTGAGTTCCATAGCCCCTACCTTTATACGTTTTGGATTACGTTTTGGGGGAGAATACATGCTCAATTATTTTTCACAAGCACTTTAATCTTCTAAGGATTAACGTGAGTTTTCATAGCCCCGCTTTTCAAGTTATTACATCATTTCAAATTTCTCGGGGGAGAATACATTGCACCATTTTTTATATGGACCAAAGTATATAAATTCATTACATTGCTTAAGTTACATCATTGCCAAGTTAAAGTCCCCTATTATCATGAACCGTTAATTGTGAGCAAGCGAGAGTGTGTGAATAGATCTATTGAGGGTGACTCCTCCGTTCGGGTTGGTAGCACCAACTTGTCATACGAACGCATTACATTTGATCCATTTCAGGGTGTTTGGCAAAGCACTCAGTTGGGGCATTTCATTCAGTCTAGCTTCGGGGTCATGAGCTTAAGAGCTAATGTATCATTTTCATGTGGCAGTTTGTCATACACTTTATACTTGTGGTTTCCGTATAACATTTCAGTAACATAAACCAAATCATATTTGGCAATGGGTTGTAAACACACAGGTTGCAAGTCTTGTTATGGGCGGGACTTGGAACTGGGTGGATTTACAATGCCTTTGCTGGGAAAATCTTCATTCAAAGGCATTACATTTTACAATAAACTCTATGAACTCACCAACCTCGTGTTGACACTTTTAGCATGTATTTTCAGGTATAAGCATAAGCACGCTACTGGAGGCTTTTGGCAGGGCATGGCATGGTCATAGAAGACTCTGACAAACATTTGGGACCGTTCTACCTATTTTAAAGGGCCTATTTCCGCACTACTTTTAACAATGTAAATTCAACATTTTTGTTAAACAATGTTGTTCTAAATAATTGAAATGAAAACCGTTCTTTGCACTTGTGTTGTGATACCAATTGAGTTGCACCTCAGCGATGTGTAAGCTTCCGCTGGACCCGATTTGGGGGTGTGACAACACAGGAATATCACTAACTTCGTATATTGATTATAATCACAATAGTGAACTCGTACAACTCACACACATTGCTAACAACCTTTAGGGATCCTTTTATGACACAAGGAAACCCTAATACTAACCGACTCAGAAGATATACACAAATCTTCTATAAAGATACTTACACGTTTTGTATCTTTTCCTAACTTATCTCTAACAGACTTTCCTAACTTCACGACCAGACTTAACTTTATAAGTCAACCAGACTTAAACATACTACCAGACTTAACTTAGCATTACCAGACCTAATTACAAAGACAGACCTAACTCTGACATACTACCAGACCTAAGTTGTCTTCTCTTGATTCGTATCATAATTCCCAACAATCCTCCCCTAACTTGATCTTCATGCTTCATGAACTTCAAGTTCTTCTGATTAAGCCTTCTGAGGATTGAATCTTGAACACTTTGAACTGTATTTAGGTCTTGTTCCTTTCTAGCAGCTTGAATCTTGATAAGCTCTTCTGGTATGGTCTTTGCAGCAACAATGACTATATGTACATCAAATTCATTTAAGTTTCAGACTATTCTCATCACTTCCAAATGTGTTATCATCTGTGAGAGGTGAATCATTGAAAATGTAATGGATTTGAAATCTCTTTACCAATAGCCATTACTACTGGAGTAGCCAATGTTTTGGTGTGTAAGACCATGGTACATTAATAACCATATGATTTTTAGCAAATCATCAGCTTATCAACGGATTTGTTAAGTCTTTACCAAAAGCCGTTTGCTTCTGGACTAGTCAATTCTTTGATGGAAAAGCACCTCATCATGGTGAATTGATTACCATTTATGGTTTTCCACAGCCTTTACCACAAGCCATAACCTTGTGGGCTAGCCAACTCTTCACTTATCTTAGATATGGTGAGTTGAATACCATACAATTTTTGGCAAATTGTCAGCCATAAACGGATTTGAGCAATCTTTACCTGTTAGCCGTTTGCTCAGGATTAGCCAGTCCTTGTGTTGATGAGACAAGGTGGACTGATAACCTTTTGATGTGTTTGTGCAAAGCACCTCCACCAAGTGAGAAGTTCCAATAGTCTCACTCAACAACTTAAGAAAATTTACTTAAACCAGCATTATCTATAAAATAAATAGAAGACAATATATATATATATATACATATATATATATATATATATATATATATATATATATATATATTTTATATATACATATATATATATATATACATATATATATATATATATATATATATATATATATATATATTTATTTATTTATTTTATTTTATTTTTTTTATCACTACTAACAGAACTAAAAACAAAACTACAAGACTTAAAAATAACCTAAATACTGGTAAGTATTCATACTTAACATACTTTACAGATTGACCTCCCCTTAAGCCAAACCTCCCCTTAACTCAAACTAGGGGTTCATCATACCAATGTTAACTACCAGATAATTGAATCTAGGACCATCAAATGCCTTAGTTAACAGGTCAGCAACATTAAAATCTGTATGTATTTTCTCTACTCTATTCAACTTCTTATCAAAGCAATCTCTAATGAAGTGATGCCTGATTTCTATATGCTTAGTTTTAGAGTGATATACTGGATTCTTAACAATACAGATAGTACTCTTATTATCTATATAGATAACAGTATTCATAAAATTCAAACCATAGTCCAGCATCTGATTCTGAATCCACAAAACTTGTCCACAGCAATGAGCAGCTGCTACATACTCAGCCTTAGTAGTTGAATTGGCCACAATTGTCTGCTTCTTGCATTGCCAAGATATCAACCTCCTTCCAAGGAATTGACAACCTCCTATTGTAGATTTCCTATCCAGGCTTGCACCAGCATAGTCACTGTCTGAATAAGCTGTCAGGTCAAAAGATGACTCCTTAGGATACCAAAGGCCCAAAATTGGTTTGCCCTTTAAGTACCTAAAGATTCTTTTCACAGCATGAAGATGTGAAGTCTTTGGTTGTACCTGAAAATGTGAACAAACACAAACTGCATACATAATGTCAGGTCTAGAAGCAGTAAGATACATGAGGGAACCTATCATGGATCTGTAGAGATGCACATTCACATCAGCAGCATCTTCATCCTTTGTTAAAGGCACCTTGTTTTCCATGGGAGTGACTGCTGTCTTCACATTTGAGAACTCAAACTTTCTCAAAATTTCTGCAACATACTTGTCTTGAGAAATAAAAAGTCCATCATCCTTTTGTTTAACTTGCAGTCCCAAGAAAAATGTAAGTTCTCCCATTGAGCTCATTTCAAACCTGCTCTTCATTAAACCTTCAAATTCATCACACCAAGACTTTCTTGTTGATCCAAAAATGATATCATCCACATAGATTTGAACAAGAATGATATCCTTCTAGTCTCTCTTAATAAATAAAGTCTTGTCAATTACACCCCTGATGTATCCATGTTCTTCAAGAAACTGAGAAAGAGTTTCATACCAAGCTCTAGGAGCTTGATGAAGATCATATAAAGCTTTAATAACCTTATACACTTGATTGGGGTTAGCAGGATCCTCAAAACTAGGAGGTTGATGTACATACACATCTTCTTCAATAGTGCCATAAAGGAAAGCACTTTTGACATCCATCTGATACACCTTGAATCCCATGTATGATGCATAGGCCAAAAATAACCTGATAGCCTCAATCCTTGCTACAGGAGCAAAAACCTCATCATAATCTATGCCCTCCTCCTGTTTGTATCCTTGTGCTACCAACCTTGCTTTGTTCCTTACAACTACCCCTCTTTCATCCCTTTTATTCCTGAAGACCCATTTAGTACCAATAACTTTAGCTCCATTAGGTAGGTCTAAAAGAACCCATACTTTCTGTAGCTTGAACTGCAACAACTCTTCTTGCATAGCTTCTACCCAACTTTCCTCCCCTAAAGCTTCAGAAACTGTAGTGGGTTCACTTTGAGAAAGAAAGCAAGCAAATAAGCAATGTTGCTGGTCCTTATGGTTGACCCTTTGTTGTTGCTTAATCAGGCTAATGAGTGCAAGTGAATCAGACTGATGTTGCACCCTACTTCTTGTTTGAACAGCAGATTTGGGATTACCAATTATTTGACTCTTGGGATGAATGGTGTGAATCCTGAGAGTGGGTGTTGGAGTGACCTCCACTTCAGTGGGTAAGTTGTTGAAATCAGTGACAATGCCTCCTTCATCATAGGAAGCCCCTTCAAAGATACCTTCATTAGGATTTGGAAATACTTCAAGTTCTGGCATCTCAGAATCAGCACAAGCAGTACTTGAAGAAAGGTCTGGTTGAGCACTACTACTAGACTTAAAATGAGAAGTACTGGTAAGGTTAGGAGATACTACTTTGCCAGAAACTTGAGATTCAGAATCCTTTTCTTGAGAGGAAGAAGTCTTGATTTCTGCTTCAGCTGCAACAGACTTGGTCTCTGTAGATGGAATCACAACAAGCTCAGCCACATCATCAGTGTTTCCTGTATTAGAAGGATCTTTGGTACCTGCATTGTTAGTAACTTCTTTGGTACCTGCAATAGGGTTAATTTGATTCTCCTTGGAGACAGGAATATAATTCATAGAATCAGTTAAATAATCAATATCAAACATCCATCTATGACCAATTCCCTTGACATTGGGTTTTTCCTCAAGAAAGTTTACATGCAGATTTTCTTCTACTTTCTTGGATACTAGATTGTAAACCCTAAAGGCTTTACTGTTTAATGCATACCCAAGTAAAAACCCTTCATCAGACTTTCCTTCAAATTTTCCAAGAACACTTAAAGTATCAAGAATGGTAACATGACACCCAAAAGGTCTTATGTGGCTAACAACTGGTTTATGGCCAAACATAAGTTCATAAGGGGTTTTATTTTGAGGCTTGGTCACTCTAACCCTATTAAAGATGTAACAGGCATTGCTGACTGCTTCAGCCCAAAATGTTGTAGGTAAGAGAGAATCTGCTAGCATAGTCCTAGCTGCCTCAATAAGTGTCCTGTTCATTCTCTCAGCAACTCCATTTTGCTGAGGAGTTCTTGCATTACTGAATTGTTTCTTAATTCCTTTATTACCACAGAAGTCTAGCATGCTTTTGTTTTTAAACTCAGTGCCATTATCACTCCTAATGATTTTAACTCTTTTATCAAGAAGGTTTTCAATCTGCCTAATGAAAGTTTGAATCAAAGGAGTAGCTTCATCCTTCCTAGACATAAAGAACACCCAACAATATCTAGTACAATCATCTGTAATGACAAGGCAATAGCATGCATGATTTATACTATGGACAGATGTAGGGCCAAAAAGATCCATATGTAAGGTATGTAAAGGTTCAGTGATTAATCTTTCTAATTTAACCTTACAGGATGCCCTATGTTGTTTTCCCTTGTTGCAAGCCACACAAGTATGATCATTTTTAAACAATTTTGAAGGCAAACCTCTCACAAGGTTATTCTTCACAAGTTTATTCATATTTTTGAAATTCACATGGCCTAACCTTCTGTGCCACAACTTAGATTCATCCAAAGTAGCTTTTGCAATCAAACAGGTAGCACCTTTTGCAGGATTAGATGCTTTCATATCAAAACTGTACATTTTGTGTTGTCTGGGAACTTTAAGAAGAATCTGATGTTCTTCAGGCATCTTAAAGTCCGGAGTCAACACAAGACAATCAGTTTCAGTAAAAAGCACCTTATGCTGAGTATCACAAATTTGTGATATTGAGAAAAGGTTGAACTGCCCAAGTTCTTTCACAAAGGATACATTGTCAAATTCTATGTTGCCCACAATAATTCTTCCTTTACCAGTTATCTGTCTCTTGCTTCCTCCAAAAGTAACAGAACCTCCTTCGAACTCATGAAAATCATTTAGATAGTTCTTGTTACCAGTCATGTGCCCAGAGCATCCACTGTCAAGAATTCCTCTGTCTTCCATATAGCAAAGTGGATGATCCTGCACAAAAAGAAGAGATATTAGTTTCTCTTAGGAACCCAGGCCTGAGTAGGCTTGGGTCCGCCTTGTGGATCAACATGCTTAAATTTCTTAATTGAACCTGATCCACTGTTGTTTTGGGATTTATACATTGATTTATTTTTGGTTGAATCCCAAGACATACATGCTGAGGTCTTAACAGCAGACCCCCATTTCCCTTTAAAGGTTTTGCTTTTTGCTTTACAACTTTTCTTCTCACAGGTGAATGAGTTTTATAAAAATTATTTCTTTGAAAATTTGCATTCACCTGAGGTTTTTGAAAAGGTTGTTTAGGTCTCACAAAACCAGTGTTCACATTAGATCTCAAAGAATTAACATAACCAGTATTCACATTAGGCCTCATAGAATTAACATTTTGCCTATTCACATTAAAGTTCCTGTAGCCAGACCTAAGATTTTGTCTACCAGAATTAACATAAGAGTTAGGTTTGGTAGAGTTATTGAGTTGGACAGGTCTGGGAACAAACTGGTTGGCATGATTAATTCTGCTAGCATTATTCCAAACTGGTTTATTTGAACCATGACCCATATTAACATTCCCTCTCTTTTGCTCAGCCTCTCTTTTCATTCTCTTTTCATGGAAGTCACAATCTCTTATTAAATGACTTAAACTTCCACAGACAAAGCATCTTTTAGGAGCATAAGTATAACTACTCCTACTTTCTATGTGAACACTATTGCTTCTAGGTGACTCACTCATTTTAACAGATTCCCTAGGAGTTTTTATGTGATTAACACAACTAGGTTTGACTGTTTTAGCCTTTGGTTCAGTCACTACAGGTTTAGTAACAACAGGTTCACACTTCTTAATAACCTTAGGTTCAGGATTCTCTTTTACCTCACTTTTTGACTCAGACTTAGAGTGATCAGAGGAACCATCAATAGATCCTTCAGAGTCATTGGATTGACAAGAAGAATATCTACTGGATTTGTCCTCTGAGGTGGTTGGTTCAGGCACTTGAGGACCTTTCTTACCATACACAAAGAGTGAATCATCCAACTCTTCTTTTTCAAGAGGAGTATAGTCATCACTCAAAGGTGGTGGTACTCCCTTAAAGTCACCAGTCTTAACAAACCTATTATACAAAGGCTTATCAGTATAGTCCTCTTCTTTATTCTTAAATATAGCCTTATTCTCATTTTCCTCATATCCTAAGCCACATTTTTTATTTGACTTAATTTGAGAATCCCAACACTTAAACAAGTTATTATTTGAATTGTTCCACTGATCTACCCTTTTTCTCAACTCATCCCTCTCCTTCTGAATTTTAAGGCCCAACTGTCTATACCTTTTAAGCTTTTCATCTTGTTCATATATTTTATTAGCTTGAAAGTATAGTTTTTCATTTAAAGCAGCATGTTGGTTTTGAAGGGTGACCTTTTGTGCCTCTAATGTTTTTACAGCATTTTTATGTGCTAATAGATTTACTTCTAGGTCACCTATTTGTTCTAGCTGCTCATCACACAAAGCCTTAACATGATTATAAGAGTCAGTGCATAATTTAGAGCATAATGATACCTCATTACCAATGGCCATGAGAGCATGATCAGACTCCTCATTCACTCTTGGATGTTCACCCCAGTTGACTCCTCCAGCTTCCATTGTCAGCAGGCTCATCTGATTCTTTTCCATCTTCCCATCATCATCTCTTTTCCCATCAGCAGACTTCTTCTCTGGACAATCTCTTGAAAAATGTCCATGCTTGTGACAGTTGTAGCATTCAATTGTCCTCTTTGTGTATCCCACTGGTGATTTTTTGTTGAAGTTGATGGTCCTCCCATATTGCTTCTGAAATCGTTTGACCCTTAAAGCAACCATGGCAATGTGCCATTTTATGTCCATCTCCTCAACTTCAGCGTCATTAATCTGTTCTAGGTCTTCACTAATAAAGCTTTCATCTTCCGTTTGATTGGCAAAGAAAGAATGTATCACCTCATCAGTAAAACTTGAAGCAGACCTTTCACTTGAAGGAGTTTCATAGATACCAGACCTAACACTACCAGATTTAACCTTGTAGGTACTGCTTTTGTTTTGTGACACAAAAGCAACATTTGATGAACTGGTTGAGGCCTGAGTGTTATTACTGATGTCCCTTTCAAACATCCTGAGATTATTGTATAGGTCATCAGGTGTCATAGAATCTACTTACTCCTTAATCCTCATCGCCACAGATACATTGCCCCATTCTGATGGTAAAGATCTAAGGAACTTGTGGTTTGCATCCTCATTTGAAACTGCTGCACCATGAACTTCCAGTTGTGTTAACAGATGTTGAAATCTGTCATAGCCCTTCTCCAAACCTTCAGTCTTTGAAACACTGAATGTCTCAAATTGCTGTTTAAGAACAGCCTTTTGCATCTTCTTGGAGTTTGCATTGCCTCCAAATCGTTTCTTGATAGCCTCCCACATCTCCTTAGCATCAAGGATGCCATGAAACCTTTGTAGATGCTCCTTAGGAATAGCCATAAGAAGCAAGGTTCTTTACTTCTTTTCCTTCTCCACAGCCCTAATCTCTTCAGCAGATACTGGTGGCATTATTCTGATCTGCCCATCATTCCCTTGTGAAATTCTTTTCTTAGAATTTCCCTTTTGAATAACCTTCCATACATCACTATCAATGTACTCCAGATAGTGTTCCATCTCCATGGCCCAAATATCATACTCTTCTCTTTTCAGTAATGGAAGTTTTATGTTTGAGATTGTGGTTGTGGAAGGGATAGGTTGTTGTTGTGTTTGGGAGTTACTGGTTTCAGTTTTTCCTTCATCTTCATGGTTTGACTTCTCATCCTCACTGTTATGGATTAAGAAAGTTTCAGGCTTATCGAATTCAGACATTGTGTAGGGTGATTTGAGTGAGAATTAGGTTTTAGTGTTCTTCAAATTCAGAGTCTCTCACCTTGCTCTGATACCACTTGTTGGTCCACAAATTGTATATGGATCACTAAGTAGTCTTAAACACCTAGTAGATGGTTAGGATAAATCCGAACCATTCTAAGTGAGAAACCATAGGTGATTGTTATTGTTAATGTGGAATCTTAACAAGAACAATGAAGAACACACAGGAATATCACTAACTTCGTATATTGATTATAATCACAATAGTGAACTCGTACAACTCACACACATTGCTAACAATCTTTAGGGATCCTTTTATAGCACAAGGAAACCCTAATACTAACCGACTCAGAAGATATACACAAATCTTCTATAAAGATACTTACACATTTTGTATCTTTTCCTAACTTATCTCTAACAGACTTTCCTAACTTCACGACCAGACTTAACTTTATAAGTCAACCAGACTTAAACATACTACCAGACTTAACTTAGCATTACCAGACCTAATTACAAAGACAGACCTAACTCTGACATACTACCAGACCTAAGTTGTCTTCTCTTGATTCGTATCATAATTCCCAACAATTATGCCTAGCAGCAGAATCATACTTAGTATATTTCTATTAACACCATGAGTAGCAGAATAAAATACTTAGCAGCAGCATCTTCAAAGTAGCAGCAGCTTCTTTTAAACCCAACAATCCTCCCCTAAACTTGATATTTTCCTCTAAAATATACAAGTTTCTTCTAAGCACAGATATACATAAAGAGGATGCTTCCAAACACTTACTGCTTTGAAGTCTTTGATTTCAGAATCTTTTTATACTTATCTACTAACTCATAAGCTTGATGATCTGATAGAAATGCTCTCTGTAACCTCAACTTACCATGTTGTAACATCTGAGTAAGAATAGCAGTATTTCTGGTAAATGGGTAGTCTTTTTCAACCAGCATGTAGACACTTACACCTCTACCAACCAACTCATGTACTCCACATGATTGATATAAATACCATTTATGAACCTTCGTAGAACTTAACAAATCCATCAATTCAATATCCCTCTCATCTGGCTCAAACATATCCCTCAAATATTAATAGTGCAGCCTTTCATAAATCATATCTGGTCTTCTATCACCATAATTTTCCTTATATAACCTCCAGAGTTGCACTATATCATCTCTATCCATGTAATGTAGCATCTATGAAAATATAATAAACTTCTGACATAAGCCATTTGATCTCTTGATTTCCCACCATGCTTCACTTCCATCTTGAATATCATGTGTATAAGAAATGATTGGGTAGTTTGATTCCAAGGGAACTGCATTAGCTACTTCAGGTTCTTCTTGTGGTTTATGAACTGTAACATCCATAATCCTCTTCATGTCATTTGCAGTTACCTCTT
Organism: Artemisia tridentata subsp. tridentata; assembly: GCA_021014915.2. Taxonomy (NCBI): domain Eukaryota; kingdom Viridiplantae; phylum Streptophyta; class Magnoliopsida; order Asterales; family Asteraceae; genus Artemisia; species Artemisia tridentata. Next base: position 374,749,638 of record CP139506.1, on the reverse strand, counting down.
CAGTTCCATACACATACCAAAAAAAAAATTTTTCCAACACAATGAATCCTTCCCCATCAAACGTTGTGGAGATTTCATTCGACTCGTCTTCAGACTCAGTTTTCGGAGGATGGAAAGGTTATTTTCCACCAGACTACACCTCAAGCTCAAGGAATAAAACGTCAAAGAAAAAGGTTGAAACAACCTCCTCTGATGAAATTTCAACAGATGAACTACCAACTCCCCCATCCTATGTAAATGATTCATCCTCCTCTTCTGACTCATCTGATGATGATGATCTCCAAGTGCTATCAGTCTTACTAACAAGTGAGATTGAAAAGGCTGCATCATCAATGAGTATGATCCCTATGCCTGTGAAGAAGCAAAATCCAAAGCCAAGAACACAAGTGCTAGGACTCCCTTGCCTGAAGGTGTCTGATGCCATTGGTGGCAGAGGAATTCACAAGACCATGCCTGTTGTCCAAGGGAAAGGAAAAAGGAAGCTGGAGTAGTTGTTTTGTGTTAGGTTTGTGTTTGGTTTTGTTTTGTGTTGATTATGTTGCCATTAAGTCCAGGATAAAGAAAGTTCTGCTTATGTAATGAATGCACCACTTAATGAATAAATGTTTATGATCTTTGTGTTTATAAACATTCACTCTTATCACTGATTCTGAATTGAGATCCTCCCCTGAATTTCATAATCACCTTTTTCTCATCAATCAACCATTCTCTTGTGACTTATCCTGCGAAAGATTAGTCCAACAGCCACAAAAACACAAACAAGAGTATCTTACAATAATCACAAGACAATCAACAGAATAACCAACTTAGCAGTAGACAACATACAAACATAGCAAAGACTAGAAACAACTTATTTGATTAATAACAGCACAAATCCTCAAAAACTTTTTACAAATCATACAGAGATAAGATTTTAAAGATTGATCATACCTATACTAGCAACTAAAAATTGAAATCTACTTACATCAAAACTTTTTGTAAGTAGATCAGCAACATTATTGTCAGTATGTATTTTAACCACTTGAATTAACTTTTTCTCATAACAATCTCTAATAAAATGATGTCTTATCTCTATATGCTTTGTTTTAGAGTGAAAAACAGGATTCTTTATTATACACATTGTGCTGTTATTATCAATATAAATTTTGGTGTTCATGAAATTGTACCCATAATCCAAGAGTTGATTCTGAATCCAGAGTACTTGTCCACAGCAACTAGAAGCAGCCACATACTTGTCTTGACTGATGAAGATCCCCTCAGCTGTCTGCTTAACCTGAAGCCCCAGAAAGAAAGTGAGTTCTCCCATAGAACTCATTTGAAATCTGTTATGCATGAGCTTCTCAAATTCTTCACAGAACACCTTGTTTGTAGACCCAAAAATGATATCATCTACATAAACCTGAACTAGTAGAATATCCTTTTTGTCTTTCTTGATGAACAAAGTTTTATCAATGGTTCCCCTTGTGAACCCATTAGATAACAAAAACTTGGACAAGGTGTCATACCAAGCTCTAGGAGCTTGATGTAAACCATACAGTGCTTTCTCCACTTTATATACTCTGTCTGGAAAGTCAGGATCTTCAAAACCAGGAGGTTGCATCACATAAACCTCTTCATCAATCTTTCCATACAAGAAAGCACTTTTCACATCCATTTGGTACACAGGAAAGTTCTTGAATGAGGCATAACCCAAGAACAGTCTAATAGCCTCTATCCTTGCTACAGGAGAAAAGACCTCATCATAATCTATTCCTTCTTCCTGAGTGTACCCTTGAGCCACTAGTCTTGCTTTGTTTCTCACCACAATTCCTCTTTCATCTCTTTTGCACCTGAACACCCATTTTGTACCAATTGCCCTCTTCCCATTAGGTAAATCAACTAGTGTCCAGACTTCTTGAAGCTTGAACTGCAACAACTCCTCTTGCATGGCTTCAACCCAACTTGAATCTTGCATAGCTTTGTGAATATTTTTAGGTTCCTCTTGTGATAAGAAACAGGCAAACTTGCAATTTTGTAGGTCCTTGTGGCTATTTCTCTGATGCAATGATTGAGCAAATAAACCTTGATGGAGTAGATCACCCAACCCTTTTATTTTACTTCTGGTTTGTACAGCAGATTGTACATCACCAATTATCTGCTCCTTGGGATGGTTCTTATGTATCCTTGTAGTTGGAGTAGGACTGACTTGAATAACAGACTCCATATTTGTCAAATCAGCTTCTGCTCCAAAAACATCCACAACATCATCATCTGTGTCATAGTAGATTTCCTCCAATTCAGGCATATGAGGAAAGTCAACATCATCATTAACACTTTCATTAAAGTCAGCAACAGAATCCTTGGGCATAGCAGCAGAACCACTAGGCTTAGCAGCAGAATGAGAGGTACTACTGCTAGGCTTAGCAGCAGAATGATTTGGCTTAGTAGCAGAATGGGAGATACTGCTGCTAGCTTTATTTCTTGAACTTCCATGCTTTGCTGACTTTTCAACATTCTTGCCATCATTAGAAGGTTCATCATCACCTTCTGCATCATCCTTTGGTACTTCCTTATGAACAGTATCATCTTCAGAACTCTTTCCCTCTTTATCTGTTGGTGTGAAGAACTGATTAAACTTCCACTTCTCAATCAAAACAAACTCCTCTGCAGATTCATCCTTTTTTGCTTGTGTACCTGCATTGGGGTTAGTTTGTGTTCCTGCAGACATGTTAGTAGAACCTGCCAACATTGGCTCATAATTCATGGTCTTAGTCAAAGAATCAATGTCAAAGAGCCACTTAGGTTCTATTACAGCAACATTTGGGGTATTTACACTAAATCTAACATGCAAATTTTCTTCCACATGTCTAGTTCTGCTATTGAAAACCCTAAATGCCTTGCTATTAGTTGAATATCCTACAAAGAAACCTTTGTCTGCTTTCTCATCAAACTTTCCTAGCTGGTCATTGGTATTTAAGATAGTGACAGGACACCCAAATGGTTTCAAGAAATCTATCATAGGTTTCCTACCATGAAGTAATTCATATGGGGTCTTGTTATGAGGCTTAACTACCTTACTCCTATTTTGCAGAAAACAAGCAGTGTTTACTGCTTCAGCCCAAAAAGTAGTGGGTAATTTTGACTCAGACAACATAGTCCTAGCAGCCTCAATTAATGTCCTATTCCTCCTTTCAGCAACACCATTTTGCTGAGGAGTTCTAGCCACTCTAAACTGCCTTAAAATACCTTTTTCCTCACAGAACTGATTCATTACATGATTCTTAAATTCAGTTCCATTGTCACATCTGATTACTTTGACCTTATGATTTACTAGGTTTTTTACTCTAGTAATGAAAGCCTTAAGAATGCCAGCAGTCTCATCCTTAGTTGTTAAGAAGAATACCCAAGTAAACCTACTAAAATCATCAGTGACAACTAAGCAATACATCTTCTTATTCAAGCTCTTCACAAAAGTTGGTCCAAACAGATCCATATGCAACATATACAAGGGTTCAGAAATAGAGTTCACCACTTTGGACTTACAAGAAGCTCTGTGTTGCTTTCCCATCTGACAAGCAACACAGGTTTCAGAATTTTCAAAAATTTATGAAGGTAAACCTCTTACAAGGTTGCCTTTAACCAATTTATTTATTGTTTTGAAATTTAAGTGACCCAATCTTCTATGCCAAAGCTTGGATTCATCAATGGTGGCCTTTGCAAAAAGACAAGTTAAATCTCTTTTAGGAATGATGTTCTTAATGTCCACACTGTATATATTGTTTGTTCTAGGGACTTTAAGTAGTACTTCTGAATCATGAGGCAACTTAAAGTCAGGAGACAAAACAAGAAAATCAGTGTCTGTAAAAAGAACAAAATTCTTTTTGTCACACATTTGTGAGACACTAAAAAGATTGAACTTAAGTCCCTCTACAAAATACACCTTTTCAAAATCCAATTTTCCTGTTCTAATAGTACATTTACCAACAATCTTGCCACCTTTTGGATCATTGCCAAAAGCAACATAACCACCATCAAAAGCCTTAAAATCTTCCAAGTTGCTTTTGTCTCCAGTCATATGTCCAGAGCATCCACTATCGAAAATGCATTTATCCTTTAGCTCCAATTGTAGATTGCCCTGCACAAAAAGTAAGAGAATTAGTTTCTCTTTGGGACCCAAGCCATTACTGACTTGGATCTGCCTTGTGCATCAAAGTAATCATATTTGTTGAAGTCCATTGATGCACTGTTGTGTCTGGTTTTGGGTTTCCAGACCCAGCAAGCTGAGGCCTTAACAGCATAGAAATGAGTGCCCACAACAGTATCAGTAACCACTTTTGGCTTAGCAGCAGAATGAGAAGTACTGCTGCTAGCTTTAGCAGTAGAAAACTCTGTTTTCTTTGGAATGGGCCTTGGTGGTGCAACAGGAGAAATAGTCCTAGAAACACCATTTCTTAACAAAATCTCCCTAGGAACCATGTTTCTTTTGGGATGTGGGTGAGTCTTTCTAGCAAAGTTTCTATGGTTCACCCTAGTATAATGGTTCCATACAGGTTTTGGAGCACTAGTTTTCTTAGGTATTGAATAATAACAATCTTCTTGCAAGTGCTCAAAACTACCACAGCTGTGACATGCCTTCTTAACCAGTTCAAAGTCACTACCTAACTTGTGTGAGATCACCTGGTGCAAGTTTCTCTGGTTTCCTCTGGGCAAGTCACAAGTCTTCCTAGCATAATCTCTAGGTTTATCATCATACTCAGCCACTTTCCTAGAGATTCTACTTCCTAGCACAGGTTTAACAAACTCAGTATGTTTGACTTTAGGTTCAATTGGTTTAACATCCTCTAACCTTTTAGACTTAGATGTTGTTTCTACCTGCTCATCATCACTATCTGATACCCAATCTTCAATGGTTGGTGCATCAGACAATTTTTCATCAATCTTAGGTGTACTAGTCTTATCAGATGTTTCATTATTTACTTGACTTGTTTCACCTACAGATTGTGCAGCTAACTCAGATATAAAGGACAATTCTTTCCTAGTTGGTGCAAAAGCACTTTTAAGTGGGGGAGCCACTTCATTGTATCCTAGGCCACATCCTCTTTTAATCATCTGAGATTCAACTTCTTTATTTGCTAGAACAGATGCATATTGTTGTTTATCTATCCTAACAACATGTTTTTCTTTTTCATTTAAAGCTGAGTCTCTAGCTAATTCAGCTTCTTCCACTCTTTTGTTAAGCATGTTAATTTCACATTCTTTCTTAATTAGCTCAGTTTCAAGAGTATGAATTTTATCAGCATATTCTCCCTCAATTTGCTTAAGAAACTCAACCTTGTTTTCTAAAGATTTTAAACCATGTTGATATCCTAAGTTATCAAGTTTGAGTTTATCAAATTCAACTCTTAAATCATCATACCTAGATTTCAGTTCCTCTATAGTATCTGAACAAGATTTAAATGAACATGAAGATTCATTTGATACCTCAGAGTCTGATCCACAGGAGGAGTAACCCATAAGAGCAAAGTGTTGTTCTTTGGGTTCTTCATCAGCTACCAGTGCATAGCTGGGACCATCCTCAGCTTGGTTACTTCAGTCAAAATCTCCCAAGCCATCACATGAGACCATAGCAGTAGTAGGTTTAGCTTCTTCTATTGGAATCTGCCTTGGATTTTCCTTGATCTGCTTTGGTGCTCTGCACTCCCTTGCACAGTGCCCCTTTCTGTGGCAGTTATAACATTTAAACTTTGATTTGTCAAACCCCACATTGTTTTGTCTTCTAAACTTGATCTCTCTTCCAGTTCTCTTCAAGAATCTTCTTGCCCTCATAGTCAACATTGCAAACTGCCAATGCAAATCCATTTCTTCTAAATCATCAGGATCAACTTGATCTAGATCCTGACTCATTACTTGAGTACTTGTAGTTAGTTCAGCTAAGTAGGCACAAATAGCAGCATCACTAATGGTGTCACTATTTGTAGAACTAGCAGCAGAACCTTGTGAACTAGCAGCAGAACCAGTATGACCAACAGCAGAATGAGTTTCTTGAATATTCCCAGAAGCCTTGTTATTAGAAGACATAAAAGCAAAGTTGTTTGAACTTGAAGAACTGGTTGAACCCTTGACTTCAGTTTCATAGACCTTCAAGTTGTTGTACAAATCATCCAGATTCATGGTTTCAAAGTCAGACTTGTTCCTCCAGACAACTGTGTGAGTATTCCATTCTGGTGCAAGACTCCTTAGAAACTTCAGATTAATATCTTCCTGTGCAATATTGACACTCAGAAGCGCCAACTGACTCACCAACTTTTGCAGTCTGTCATAAGTACCATCAATACTTTCATTGCTTGAAGCAGTGAAAGTTTCAAATTCGTGCTTTAGCAAATTCTTTCTTGACTTTTTGGTGGCTTCATTCCCACCAAACCTGAGTTCAATTGCTGCCATCAACTCCTTGGCCGACTTGGTGTTGCTGAAGCTCAATTGGTACTCATTAGGTATCCCCATTAAGAGAATAGTGTGAGTTCTAATCTCCAGTTTCCTTTGAGCCTTTTCTTCATTGGTTTTGATGGGCAATACAGACCCATCAACACCAGTCTTAGGCAGAGTATCTCCAGTTTGTATGATTTCCCACATTGTGTAGTCACACATCTTCATGTACTGCTCCATCCTCATCTTCCAGAGTTCATATTCTCCAACCTTGAGCATTGGAACCTTGGACGCAGTAACCATATGATGAGATTCAGACTCCATTGCTTTTGATGATGAATAGATCTGAGCTTTTCAAAATTCTTCTCGGTATCAGTTTCTAGATCACAAGCTCTGATACCACTTGTTGATCCCAGATGAGCTTAACGATCTTGTTAATTACTTTAGATATAAACCTAAAGCAATAGGTATAGAAACTGTTCTTGAATGATCTATTAATTACTATGCGGAAACTAGTAATTAATCTTAAGAAGAATTAATAATCAAACACAAAAGAATTCTCAAACAACACTTTAATATATTTAATACGGCTGCTCAAAAGCAACAGGGTTACAAGATAACCTTGAAGTGATCGAATTACAAAAGATACGTATGCTAACAAATCATGTCCTAACCCTAACCCTAGATCCTCCTTTTATACAATAAGGAGTCCTAGTCGGTTACAAAACTTTCTATACAAGAACAATATCTATTCGTATCTTTACTATAATTATCTTAACAAAATAACAAAACTATACATATCTGATAAGCAGCAGAATCATAACTCTAGCAGCAGAATCATCTTAGGCTAGCAGCAGTTTGATACTTAGCTTATTTCACTACTCGTCAGATATCATCAGCAGCAGAATAAATATACTAGCAGTAGAATGATTATGCCTAGCAGCAGAATCATACTTAGTATATTTCTATTAACACCATGAGCAGCAGAATAAAATACTTAGCAGAAGCATATTCAAAGTAGTAGCAGTTTCTTTTATACCCAACAACTTGTAAAGGACTCCTTGTGCTATAAAAGGAGATCCTAGGTTGGGTTTTGATATAGAAGTCATACGAATAGATTCAAGGTTTTGTAACCCTAGTGATAAGCTAAGATCACTCGTATTATTATCAATAATATTGAATCTTTTGGTGTTAATCATTGTCTTCATTGTTCATACACATACATTACTGTTCCATCACTCAAACAAATATTCTTCTAAGTGTAATCAGGTAGATTCCGCATACTTGGTTATATTAACTCATAGTATCATATACACGTTAACAGGACTAACATCCTAAGTGTATTAAAATCCTCTTAAGTGCTATCAGAGACAGGTTTGATACTATTGATTTAGAAGTAATGGACATGGAGACTACCCAGACTAATGTGGCTGCAAAGTTACCAATGCACAAGCAGAATGAATTCGACATGTGGAGGTATTGAACAATACTTCCAGGTGCAGGACTATGCACTCTGGGAAATTATTGAAGAAGGGAACTCATTCAAGCCTACAACCACAACATCAACTGTTGATGGTAAGGTTCAGACTATTGTGCAGAAAAAGCCAGTGACTACAGAAGAAAAGGTTCAGATGAAGAATGACCTCAAGGCCAGGAGTATGCTGATGATGACCATTCCAAATGATCAACTGTTGAACTTTAGCAAATTCAAGGATGCTAAGTCATTGTTTGAGGCCATTGTTGCTAGGTATGGTGGGAATGAAGCCACCAAAAAGACACAGAAGACACTCCTCAAGCAAAATTTTAAGAACTTCTCTGCAACCAGCAATGAATCACTGGATCACATGTTCAACAGGCTTCAGAAGATTGTGAGCCAGCTTGCTGTTCTTGGTGTTGACATACCTCAGGAAGATTTGAATTCTAAGTTCCTGAGAAGCTTACCTGCAGAGTGGGCCATGCATGTTGTTGTCTGGAAGAACAAACCAGACATTGACACCATGAGCCTGATGGATTTGTATAGCAACTTCAAGATTGTGGAGCAAGATGTGAAAAAGGCTGATGGAACAAGCTCAAGCAATGGGAATATGGCCTTTGTGTCATCTCCTAGTACCTCAAGCCCCGTTGAAGAAGTTAAGACTACTGTGGGAGTTAGTACTGCTAACTCAAATGTTAGTACTGCCAACACATCAAGCAGTACTAATGGCATTCTGAATGAGAATACTTATTGCGCTTTTCTGACTACTCAGCATAATGGATCTATGTTGACCCATGAAGATCTCCAGGAAATCATTGATGATGATATTGAGGAGATGGATATCAAATGGAAAATTTCTCTTCTTAGCATGAGGGCTAAGAAATTCTATCAGAGGACAGGGAAGAAGATTACCATAAACAGCAATGATACTGCAGGTTATGATAAGTCAAAGATAGAATGCTACAATTGCCATAAGATGGGTCACTTTTCAAAGGAGTGCAGGAGGCCTAGAAAACAAGACAGCAGGAATAAAGGCTATGAAAGCAGGACCAAGGCTGTGGAGATCACTGAGACAAACTCAAAAGCCATGGTAGCTATTGATGGCTTAGGGTTTGACTGGAGCTTTATGGCTGAAGAGGAAGCAGCACCTACTGAGATGGCACTCATGGCTTTCTCTGATTCTGAGGTACAAACTGCTAAGTGTTCTAAATCATGTATTGCTTCTAAAGAACTAGAAACTCTTAGGAAACAATATGATGAACAAAGAATTGAGCTAAACAAGACTAGTTATAATTTGGCAAATCATAAGAGAGGTTTAGCTGTATTAGAGGAGCAAATAGTTCACTATAAGAGCAATGAATCTAGTTTTGCTGATGACATAGCAGTGCTTAAAAGGGACTTATCTTTTAAAGATGCTGAAATTAGTCTTTTAAGAGCTGAGTTGGATAGGATTAAACAGGCAAATGAAAACATTCAATTAAGTGTAGAAACATTAGAATATGCCTCTAAGGATGTAAGCAAGATAATTGAATGTCAACTCATCAACAAAGCTAAGTCAGGTCTAGGGTATAAGACTGTTCCACCTCCTCACAGAGGAATACTTGCACCTCCAGGTATAGACCTAGAACACACAAGTTTGCCTGAATTTCAACTACCTAAGCTAGAATATGGTCCTAAGCTAAAAGAAAATGTAGTAGTTGACAAGCCTGTAGAAGTAAGTGAACCCTTTGAGAGTGCAAGTGATACTTCACTCACTGAGGACAAGGTGTCCTCTGCTAGGGATTCAGATGCTCCAACCATTGAGGATTGGACTTCTGATGATGATCAGGAAGATCATGTTGAGGTTAAACCTGATACTGTTAAGGTAGAGGGAACAAGTGTTCCCAAGGTGGTCAAGAATGAAACTGTTAGGCCTAAAACAAATGTCAAACCAATTAGACCAACAGTTAGGTATTGTGAAATGTATAGAACCACACACAAGCCCAGAGGTAACCAAAGGAATTGGAACAACCTCAAGTCTCACCAACTAGGTGATGACTTTGTCCTTTATAAGAAAGCTTGTTTTTCATGTGGAAGTTTTGACCATCTTGCAGCTTTTTGCAACAAAAGGGTAACTGGGTATTCAAACCATAGGGTGAACTTAGAAAGGCCTCACACTAACTCTAAGAATGCTAGAATGATACCCAGAGCAGTTTTATTAAAGTCTGGCCTAAAACCCATTCATACTGCTAGACCAGCAGTTAGTACTGCCATACCCAATAAGATTTTTTACCCAAAATCAGCAGTCAAAGGTGCAAAAAACACTTTCAAATCTACACCAACAACTGCTAAACGGCACTTTCATAACAAAGCAGTGGTAAAGAAACAAATTTGGAAACCTAAAGTTACAACTGCAAAGCCAGCAGTTCATACTGCTAGCCAAGCAATTATTACTGGCAACTTTAAACACACTGCTAGGGCAAATATGGGCAATGCTGTTAAGGCCTCAGCATGTTGGGTTTAGAGACCACTCCAATCCAATGGTGCATCAACTGTTTTGAAAAGATTTAATTATATTGATGCACGAGGCAAACCCAAGTCAGTAATGGCTTGGGTACCCCAAGGAAACTAATTTCCTTATTTCATGTGCAGGAACATTCACAAAGAGATGATGAAGATCAAGGATATGCAGATAGTGTGTGTTCCAGGCACATGACATGCAACATGTCCTATCTTTCTGGCCTTCAAGCATTTGATGGGGGATATGTTACCTTTGGGGGAGGTATTGGAGGCAAAATTACTGGTAAAGGTACTCTTAAAATCAGTAAATTGGATTTTGAAGATGTGTACTATGTGCAAGAACTTAAGTACAACCTTTTTAGTGTCTCACAGATGTTTACAAAAAGAACAAAGTTCTTTTTACTTACACTGAATGTCTTGTGCTTTCTTCGGATTTTAAGCTACCTGATGAAAGTCAGATATTGCTCAAAGTTCCTAGAAAGGGCAACATGTACAGTGTTGATATGAAGAAAATTGTTCCTAAGGAGGCACTTACATGTCTTGTTGCAAAGGCCACATTGGATGAATCAATGTTATGGCATAGGAGACTTGGTCACATTAATTTTAAAACCATTAATAAGATTGTAAAGGATGGTTTGGTAAGAGGCTTGCCTCAGAAAAGATTTGAAAATGACCAAACTTGTTTTGCCTGTCTTAAAGGCAAACAACACAAGGCTTCTTGTAAGCCCAAGATTTTTAACTCTATTGATCAACCATTGTTTATGCTTCATATGGACTTATTTGGACCAACTTCTGTGAGTAGCATTAAGCATAAGAGGTTTTGTCTTGTTATCACTGATGACTATAGCAGGTTTACATGGGTTTTCTTTTTAGGTTCTAAGGATGAGACACCTAGCATTCTTAAGACTTTCATTACTGAGATAGAAAACCTAGTGGATAGAAAAGTAAAAGTCATTAGATGTGATAATGGGACATAATTTAAAAATAGAGTTATGGATGATTTTTGCAAAGAAAAAGGTATTAGAAGGGAATTTAGTGTTGCTAGAACTCCTCAGCAAAATGGGGTTGCTGAGAGAAGGAATAGGACATTGATTGAAGCTGCTAGAACTATGTTAGCTGATTCTAATTTGACCATCACTTTTTGGGCTGAAGCAGTTAATACTGCTTGCTATGTTCAGAACAGAGTTTTGGTAGTTAAGCCTCACAATAAGACACCTTATGAGCTTTTTAGAGGTAGGACTCCTGCTTTATGATTTCTCAAACTTTTTGGGTGTCATGTGACCATTCTTAATACCTTATACAATCTAGGCAAGTTTGATGGTAAAGCAGATGAAGGTTTCTTGGTTGGATACTCACTTAATAGCAAAGCATTTAGAGTATACAACACAAGAACTAGGAAGATTCAGAAAAAACTGCATGTGGAATTTCTAGAAAATAAGACTAATGTTTCAAGTGAAGTGTAACACCCCATGCCCGCTTAGACCGAAAATTAAAACTTTTTACGCGGAAACGCTTGACTTTTACAGACATCCTATTACTCTTTTGACAACTGAAAAAAATCTATAAATATTCAGACCTTGAAACTATCTTTAAATGAAATTAGACTCAATTACCTTCAAAGCGATGGGTGGGGCGACCCGTAACAACTTACGGTTTAAAAGATATGATTTTTCAAAGTTTACCGAAATCTGCCAAAAAACTCTGAACCGCAGGTTCGGATTCCAAACCGCCAGTTCAGGTCCAAATTTGGTCTGAACCGCCGGTTCAGGTCCCAAACTTGGCGGTTCAAACCTTCTATCCATTCTAACTTCCTCCCAAACATGCCGTTTGACCCGTTTTAACGATATACCACTTATACCACTTCTATATTACATCAAACCCTCCAAAAATCATTACTTTATCAAACTAAACACGTTCCAATAACACTTGACCCGTTCATAACCCAAAATGGGTAGGTTTACACTTAAACCAAACACTCCTTTAACTTTTACTAGAAATACATAAAGCATACTTTGACTCAACGATTGACCACCAAATCGTTATACACCTCTTTCCATACAATTTAACACTTGTCTACTTATTACAAAACATTACTTGACTCACGGGGGTACAAACTTTACACTTGAGCTCGGTATTCTACCTAACCTCCTATACGCATACTACCTTTATCCTTCCGCATAACCAAACCTTTATGCATATCCAAGACATCCACAATCACAAGAACCTACAAAAGGTTAGACAACTAAACCATAAGCTTTCGCTTTGTAAGTAACCCGACATAAAATACATATCATACACATATTAACACATAAGCATCATAATCACTTACTTTACTTCCAAAACCATCACAATCAAATTACCACATAAACCTTCATCACATAAGCTACAACACAATCTCACAAGCAAGTAGCCATATACTTACTAGTCTAGCTCATAACTAGTCACCACTTTCCTCACCTTCATCCAATACTCAGCAAGGTACTAAACTTCATCATAAATCATAACACATAAATGGATAATATACATATAACACATGTTTTAGTACAAGTTACTTACCTTTGCAACCCAAGCTAAGATTACCCACCAAAATCACCATCATCACCAACCTTTAATCATCATCATCATCAATCATCATAAACATCCTAAATCATAACACCATACAAATACTTAACAGATAACATAATATTCATAACAATGGTTAATCTAACCATGTCTCATCTCTAAACACTTCTAATCATCATATAATCATACATTGATTATATGATGATCAAGCTCATAAACTTATTAACTTAACCCATCATAAATCACCACATAATTACCATAAACTCTTAAATAGCTTACTAATGATCAATCCCACCATTTACTCATCTTCCCCAAGTTAGGGTTTACAAACCCTAACCTCTCAATTATACAAATTAAACACTATAAGCATCATACCTTATGTAGGAATCAAGCTATGAACTTCACCCTTGAATCCCAACACTTGAACCATCAAGACTTCCATTTCCCTCTCTTTTTCTTCTCTCCAAAACCGGCCTTCACAAGGACCCTTGAATAATATGGAGTATACTAGAATCTCCTGGATATATCTAGCTAGAATACCGGTTTGGGCTAAAGGAAAGAATGGCCCCTCAAGCCCTATTCTTTCTATTTTGGCCACAATACTTATTATAACATATTTACCACAATGGCAACTTAGGTCCCTTTAGTTATACATCATATTTTACATAACCACTTTAGTCATATTTTGACTATTAGGTTTGACCACAACGCAACATTCGTTGACTGGCCAATCACGTAAGGTCTTAGTCAATTTCATCTAAGGTGGTGCCTATTTGTATTCCGGGAAACGGGTGTTTCAATTCTACCCCCTTGTTGATGCAAATAATGTTTCTAAAAACGTTATTTATATCTTTCGATTACTTCACGTTTTGAGGATGACAAAATGTGAAATCACGTTATGTTAAAATTAACGTAAACAAGTTTTTAATCGGAAGATCCCGTTTCTAAGCAAATCACTCTTAGACAAATTTACAAACTTGACAAATGATCAAAGAAGTAAATTTTGGTTTTGAGAGCTCACATTTTTAATGGGACAAAACATTTTTTCAAAAATACACATGACAAATTATTTTTGAATTATTAAGAAATGTTTTAATGGAAAAATACGTTTGAAAATCACAACAGCTATTTTTCCCCCCAAAATCAGCTCCAACCTTCCCCAAATAAGTTTTCACCAGAAAAGACAAAATTTGGAGCGTCCTAGTCTAGGACGGCTCCACGGTTCCACTAAATTTAGTGGAGCCGTGGCATGTTTAGTGGAGCCGTCCGTACTAATTTTTCTGTAACGTTCAGATTTTCTTTGCCTATAAATACCAACCCCTTTAACAGATTTTAGGCACCCTTTCACACAGAAAAACTTTTGAGTTTAAACCTCTCACACCTTCTTCTTCTTTAGGTCATTTAGATTAGTTTTCTTTTGTTTTAAGAGTGATCCAATCATCCACCAAGAGATCCTCTTCATTCCTCTTCTTTAGCAAGAGAAGAACACAAGTATCCAAGTTGATACAAGGTGTTATCATTCCTCTTCAAGAGAAGAACACAAGTATCCAAGTTGATACAAGGTGTTATCATTCCTCTTCATTGGCAAGAGAAGAACTCAAAGTATTCAAGAAGATACAAGAGTTGTAGTGGTTAGGTTTTTGTAACACTTGTTACAACCTTGTTGTATCATAGCATACATCAAGTTTATTTATCTTTTGTGAGAGAGAGTGAAGATCAAGTGTGATCTTATAAGAGATAGTGAACATCTCTTGAAGCCATTGGGCTTGTGTGATTGATCAAGAAGATCAAGGGTCATTAGGATAGAGTTAGTAGAGTGAGTTGATTATTGTGATCGTGTTGAGATCTTGGTGATCTCTTGAAGCCATTGGGCTTGTGTGTTTGGTCACGTGGACCTTGGTAGATTGGTGCTAGCTAAGATTAGCACTCGACATCTAGCTTAGTGTCGGAAATAGGATAAGCGACGTGTACGGTTTTCTCTGCCTGAAGGTAGGTTGTTGATATAGTGTTTGAAACTCTCGAGTGTGGTACTCGAGGAGTGGAGTAGGGCGAAGAAGAGCTTCGTAGCCGAACCACTATAAATCCTTTGTCTCGGTTTGATCTTTCCAACTCTACTCTTTACTTTTATTATTTATCATTTGTTAGATTAGTGTGTAGTTCATATTGGTGTTGATTGATTACACATAGAGTTCGAATCAAAGTTTCCAATAGCTAACTTTTAAAACAAGATTTTTAAAAGAAATTTTAAACCGGTAAACTATTCAACCCCCCTTCTAGTTTCCCACACCCCTTATTTAGATTTCGTCCCCGAAATCTCTCGTTTAATGCTATCCAAAACCAATTCACAACCATGTTCTTATTCTCATGCTCTCTAAGCCAATTCCTTGCAACGATCTAAATGATCGTGCAAATTCTAAACTTGCTATACATAATCATAACTCACAATCTACTAGAAATACACTTCTCATCGCAAACTTTTCTAAAATTTCCCACCGTTGACGACTAGTCATATGGAAAATTTTATTATTTTAACTTTATATAAGTCAAACTTCGACATTATTACCACGTCATATGCCCCTGCACTAACATGTCATAAAATCATATACCGACCACTTACACATTCTACATAATACCAACACGTAATCTATGTCAAAAACCGGTAACTTAATTCAATTTATATAAAGTACCATATAAACGGCACCTTTAAAATCTTTCTCACGCATCACTTAAGCAGTCTTTCTAATCAAATCTTGGGAATCCTTACCCATTATCTTATCAATCTTAATGCACAAACTCATTCTAGGCGTCTAACTTAAGGTTTCACACATGACTTTAAAGCCGCTATAAGTTTTATTCACCTCTATCTCATTTCTTATGACGTCTAACTTGTTTTAGTTTTCACTTTTGCTTATCACTATCCATACTCATGTCATATCGGCTACACACAAGTCCACTCATTTATAACTCTTTATTTACATAAAAGGCGTCCCAATCTATGTAAGTAAGGAATCATAAACTTGTGGTTCGGCGATTTACAATTTCTTTATTTAAATGAAAAGGCGTCCCAATCCATTTAAATCAAGAAACCGTAAACCATCCTACTTATACGTTTCCGACACAACAATCATACTTACTTTACTTTCATCTTTTCTAGCCTTGGATCCAATCTCATTAACCATCCATGCCATAAAGGCAAGCTATAATCCATGCCATAAAGGCAAACTAGGCTATCCCGAAGGATACCACCTTTAACATTCATCCCGAAGGATACCATAACATTCATCCCGAAGGATACCATAACATTCATCCCGAAGGATCTTTAACATTCATCTAGAAGGATACCATAACATTCATCCCGAAGGATCTTTAACATTCATCTCGAAGGATACCATAACATTCATCCCGAAGGATATCATAACATTCATCCCGAAGGATACCATAACATTCATCCCGAAGGATACCATAACATTCATCCCGAAGGATACCATAACAAGAGCATTCGATCCAAGCTATATCTATTTTATCATCTTTACTCATTTTATCTTTCATGTACTTCTATCATTAGGCACACACTATCATTTCCTCTATTCTCATTGCCTTAAGCAATTTCAACATTCACTACCATATTTACTTTCATCTCAACAAGTTCAATATAACACTTGTCGATTTATTATATTTGCATTCTCACAATGCGATATATCATTCATCCGTCAACCCCAAGTTGACTCATACCTTCACTATGTGCCATCTTTATTATAGACAAGTTCTACATGATGCTTGTCCATTACAATTTACACATTTTCTAAGTGTTCTTATAACACACTTTTACTATTACCCGTCAACCCTTGTTGACCATATTCTCAATTTATACTATCACTTCATTTAGTCTACTCAATCATTACGCATATAAACCTTACATAGGTTTACTCTATAACACTCTTATCAATCTCATCATACACATTTCAATATATTAACATGATTATATTCATATTTTAAATGCAACATGATTTCATCACTTCTTAACTATACACTTTAACTTTCACATTTTAGTTACTCATATAAGAATTCGTGCCTTCAAGCGTCTAATCGTTATTATATCAATCATGTCTTTCTAATTATCAAGCTACAAACATAATTCATTATTCATTTCTTACTTTATCTCATATACTTCTATGCATCAATGCTCTCAAGCAATTCATATAAAACTTAGACATATCATAAACTGCCACCATAGACTTAGCATCTCATAAACAATAACACTTAACACTTATCTAACAAGTGTTAAAACATTCATAATCAAAATCAAAACATGAAGTCTATGGCTCATATATCACATTGAATAATCAATCTATGTCTAAGCATCAACACTTATTTTAGCCGCAAGCAATAGCCTACCTTATAACTAAGGCATTATATAACTTTAATTTACTTACTAACCCATCTCTAATACCACTTAGCATTTCTACTCGCATTCCATTACTATTTCTCTATCATACATTCACATAATCGCAAAATAAATACCGGCATCAAACGAGGTGCAAGGCTAACTAACTTATTCAAATACTTCAAGTCCTCCGCGGACTTCTATCATATACACAATAACACATAACATACATTCATCACTTATCATCCTTAACCTCATCTAACATAACACATAATCCATCTCATACTTAATTATTACTTTCCGCATTACTAACACTTACGTTCAAGGCTTCTACGAGTGGTTTAAGACTAGGCAACCTATAGTGGGAACCTAATTCACTTAAACCGAAGCTTTGATACCAAGTTGTAACACCCTGTGCCCGCTTAGACCAAAAATTAAAACTTTTTACGCGGAAACGCTTGACTTTTACGGACAACCTGTTACTCTTTTGAAAACTGAAAAAAATCTATAAATATTCTAACCTTGAAACTATTTTTAAATGAAACTAGACTCAATTACCATCAAAGCGATGGGTGGCGCGACCCGTAACAACTTACGGTTTAAAAGATATGATTTTTCAAATTTACCGAAATCTGCCGAAAAACTTTGAACCGCAGGTTGGGATTCCCAACCGCCGGTTTAGGTCCAAATTTGGTCTGAACCGCCGGTTCAGGTCCCAACCTTGGCGGTTCAAACCTTCTGTCCATTCTAACTTCCTCCCAAACATGTCATTTGACACGTTTTAACGATATACCACTTATACCACTTCCATATTACATCAAACCCTCCAGAAATCATTACTTTATCAAACTAAACACGTTCCAATAACACTTGACCCGTTCATAACCCAAAATGGGTACTTTTACACTTAAACCAAACACTCCTTTAACTTTTACTAGAAATACATAAAGCATACTTTGACTCAACGATTGACCACCAAATCGTTATACACCTCTTGGCATACAATTTAACACTTGTCTACTCATTACAAAACATTACTTGACTCACGGGGTACAAACTTTACACTTGAGCTCGGTATTCTACCTAACCTCCTATACGCATACTACCTTTATCCTTTCGCATAACCAAACCTTTATCCATATCCAAGCCATCCACAATCACAAGAACCTACAAAAGGTTAGACAAGTAAACCATAAGCTTTCGCTTAGTAAGTAACCCGACATAAAACACATATCATACACATATTAACACATAAGCATCATAATCACTTACTTTACTTCCAAAACCATCACAATCAAATTACTACATAAACCTTCATCACATAAGCTACAACACAATCTCATTAGCAAGTAGCCATATCCTTACTAGTCTAGCTCATAACTAGTCACCACTTTCCTAACATTCATCCAATACTCAACAAGGTACTAAACTTCATCATAATCATAACACATAAATGGATAATATACATATAATACATGTTTTAGTACAAGTTACTTACCTTTGCAACCCAAGCTAAGATTACCCACCAAAATCACCATCATTACCAACCTTTAATCATCATCATCATCAATCATCATAAACATCCTAAATCATAACACCATACAAATACTTAACACATAACATAATAATCATAACAATGGTTAATCTAACCATGTCTCATCTCTAAACACTTCTAATCATCATATAATCATACATTGATTATATGATGATCAAGCTCATAAACTTATTAACTTAACCCATCATAAATCACCACATAATTACCATAAACTCTTAAATAACTTAATACACCATTTACCCATCTTTCCCAAGTTAGGGTTTACAAACCCTAACCTCTTAATTATACAAATTAAACACTATAAGCATCATACCTTATGTAGGAATCAAGTTATGAACTTCACCCTTGAACCCCAACACTTGAACCATCAAGACTTCCATTTCCCTCTCTTTTTCTTCTCTCCAAAACCGGACTTCACAAGGACCCTTGAATAATATGGAGAATACTAGAATCTCCTGGATATATCTAGCTAGAATACAAGTTTGGGCTAAAGGCAAGAATGGCCCCTCAAGTCCTATTCCTTCTCTTTTGGCCACAATACTTACTATAACATATTTACCCCAATGGCAACTTAGGTCCATTTAGTTATACATCATATTTCACATAACCACTTTAGTCATATTTTGACTATTAGGTTTGACTACAACGCAACATTCGTTAACTGGCAAATCACGTAAGGTCTTAGTCAATTTCATCTAAGGTGGGGCCTATTTGTATTCCGGGAAACGGGTGTTTCATGAAGGTCCTAAATGGATGTTTGATATTGATACTCTAACCCAATCTATGAATTATGTACCAGTTGCTGCAGGAACTAATGATTTTGCAGGTTCAGAAGCTGTTGATGCAACAAGTGAAGCAGGTTCAGGGGAGGAGAAAGATCAAGATCATGTGTTGATGCCAATCTGGACAAGTATGGAATCATCTTCAAAGATTGATGAGACTCCTTCTGATAATGCTAGGAAGGGTATTGAAGATGAACAAAATGTAGTAGGAGCTGAGGAACAACCTAACAGTACTAATTATGTTTGTACTGTTGAGCCTCAAGTTTCTACTGCTGAGCCAATTGATCATACTGCTGGCTCATCAAGCTCTAATGCAGCGGATTTCTCAGAGGATGAGGTGGACTTAGGCAACATACCATCTACCTATCAAGTTCCAGCTACACCACACACAAGAATAAACAAGGATCACTCCCTGACTCAAGTGATTGGTGACATACAATCTGGAGTGATGACAAGGAAGCAACTTCATACTTCAGAACAACAAGGATTTCTCAGTGAAGTATATGATGCAAATAAACATGAAGATGCCAATACTTGTTTATTTGTGTGTTTCCTTTCATAATATGAGCCCAAGAATGTTCTCAAAGCTTTAGAAGATTCAAGTTGGTCAGAGGCAATGCAAGAAGAGCTTATACAATTCAAGATTTAGAAGGTTTAGGTTCTTGTTGATTTACCCAAGGGTATGAGGGTGATTGGCACAAAATGGGTTTTCAGAAACAAGAAGGATGAAAGGGGTATAGTGATCAAGAACAAGGCTAGACTTGTAGCCCAAGGGTACACACAGGAAGAAGGTATAGACTATGAAGAAGTCTTTGCACCAGTGGCAAGAATTGAAGCAATTAGACTTTTCTTGGCATATACTGCATTCATGGGATTCCTAGTGTATCAAATGGATGTTAAAAGTGCCTTCTTGTATGGTACTATTGAAGAGGAGGTGTATGTCTCACAACCTCCCGGTTTTATTGATCCAGAGCATCTTGATAATGTATACAAAGTTGTGAAGGCTCTCTATGGTCTACATCAAGCACCAAGGGCTTGGTATAAAACTCTAGCTTCCTATTTGATTGAGAATGGATTCCAAAGGGGCAAGATTGATCAGACTTTATTCATCAAGAAGCACAAGAAAGATATTTTGCTGGTACAAGTATATGTAGATGACATTATCTTTGGATCTAATAGGAAGGAAATGTGTGTAGAGTTTGAGAAACTTATGCAGGATAAGTTTTAGATGAGTTCCATGAGGGAACTTACTTTCTTTTTGGGTCTACAAGTGAAGCAAACTAGTGAAGGCATGTTTATCAGCAAGGATAAATATGTTCCAGAGATTCTAAGGAAGTTTCAGTTTGTTGATGCTAAGGAGGTCAACACCCCTTTTGATAAAGACAAACCATTACTCAAGGATGCTGATGGAGAAAATGTAGATTTCCACACATATAGATCCATGATAGGTTCCTTGATGTATCTCACATCATCAAGACCTGACATCATGTTTGCTGTATGTGTTTGTGCAAGATTTAAAGTGACTCTAATGGTTTCTCACTTAACGGCAGTCAAAAGGATCTTTAGATATCTCAAGGGTCAACCAAGGTTGGGTATGTGGTATCCTAGGGAATCTCCATTTGACTTGGTAGCATATTCAGACAGTGATTATGCTGGAGCAAGCATAGACAGGAAATAAAAAACTAGAGGATGTCAATTCCTTGGAAGTAGACTTATTTCATGGCAGTGTAAGAAGCAAACAATTGTGGCAACTTCGACAACTGAAGCTGAATATGTAGCTGCTGCAAGTTGCTGTGGATCAAAAATCAACTTCTTGACTATGGGTACAATTTTATGAACACTGTCATATATGTTGATAATAGTAGTACAATTTGTATAATTAAGAATCCAGTACAACACTCTAAAACAAAACACATAGAAATTATGCATCATTTTATTAGGGATTGCAATGATAAAAGGTTAGTTCAAGTGGTTAAAACTGATACTGAACAAAACTTTGCAGATCTTCTAACCAAAGCCTTTGATGTAGGAAGGTTTCAATACTTGGTAGCAAGTATTGGGATGCTTAACCCTTAAAAGTTTTCAAAACTGTGTGTTTTTGTACATTAATTGGATTTGTACTGCTAGGTTATCAATTAGTACTGGTATTGTAAATTTGTACTGTTAGTACAAAGTTTGGACTGTTTGGTTTATACTGTTAGTCATATGCTTATATGTTATGAGACAAGTGCTTTGCACTTTGTTTTCTTGGTTTTGGACTAACAATTACAGGTTGATTAAGCAAATTAATTGGAGTTTGTGAATTGAATGATTTGTGCTGTATGGTGCTTTGGAGCTTAAAGTGTGTTATCCTGTTACACAACATATGGTAATTGGTTCACCATGTCTAACCTACATCAAGAACCAACTAGTCCAGAGCAAACGGTTTCTGGTAAAGACTTCTCAAATCCGTTTATGGTTGATAGTTTACCAAAAACTATATGGTTATCAACTCACCATACTTCACAGCAAAGAGTTGGCTAGTCCAAAGCAAACGGCTATTGGTAAAGACACATCAAATCCATTGATAGCTGATAGTTTGCTAAAAACTATGAGTGGCAGTGTTGTTTTAAATCAATATTGAGTTTATACTGCTCCTTAAAATTTTTCTTAAAAATTAGTACTGGTAGTGCAAAGTTTGTACTGATAATGAAAACTTTGTACTGTTGAACTAGCCATTATAACTGTTGTGTCAGTAACTAATTTTTAATATAGCCGTTGGGTAAATACTGTTTGTTACCATATATATATAGGTTTTTTCTTAGGATAATTATCTTCATTCCAAATATTACTCCTATTCTTTCTAAAGATAATTCTTATCCTTTATGCAAAAAATCTCAAACCCTAACTGTTCATCTATAAAAACCCAATTGGCCTTTTCACATCATCAATTAACCCGCAAACGATCACTTTTCTTTCATAACTTGTGTTAATACAAATATCTCCCTAAAAACGTTATTTATATTTTACGATCTTTACTTAGTTTTGTTAATGACAATTACAAAGTATATCCTTTAGCAAATTATAAATGCTAGCTAAAGTCCCTTTAAAACACATTTTACATTTCACAAGTTTACTTAGAATTACATTTTACACATCTACTAGTTTATTTCCTTAAAAGGAAACTTTATTTTTAAAATGATACAATGACATCATGGCATGCATCATACATAGATTATGTAATATCTTAGCTATATCTTCAAGCAAGATAGTTGACTTTGGAAGATTTTGATATGACATGACAAAGGTGTGGAGGATACAGCTGGATTTGGAAAGATTTCCAAAAACTCTTAGCTGTCATTTTGCTGTCAAGTTGGCGGAACCAAACGATATAAAGGACGGATCCCTTTTATGGGATCCGCCGGATCCGCCGGCTGTTCACCAGCTTACCTATAAATAGCAAGCTGATCATTTGGACACACCATCACTCATATAGCCTAACATTCATACTCATTCATTTACATATCATCTAACATTTATTATTCATTCATTTCATTGATCTTTCCTTTTTTAGCAAAGGAGATTAAGCATCAAGGTTCAACACAGACGTGTAAAACCTTTAGCATAAGTTACTGTGTGATATAGTTGTAGTTCACACATCATTATTTGTATCATTTATCTCAGTGAGTGTGGTTAGTGTTTTAGTCCTCAAAACACAAAGAGTGTAGGGAGTGGTTGTACCCTGTGAAAGAACCAAACGGGAGTGGTTGTACCCTTGTAAAGAACTCGACATCTAGCTTAGTGTCGGTAATTGTATAGGCGACGTTAGGTTGGTTCTACCTTGAAATAGAACCCGGTGTTTAGCTTAGTGCCGGAAAAGGAAGTAAGCGACGTGTAAAGGTTTTCTCCACCTAGAAGGGAGTTTGTTTCTTAATGAAGGATAACTCTCGAGTTAGAGGCTCGGGGAGTGGAGTAGGGCAAGGAAGAGAGTCCTTGTAGCCGAACCACTATAAACATCCGTGTTGTGTGGTTTGATCTTTCCTCTCTTTACTTTTCATTTATATATTGTGTGAATATTTGTTTGTGCTTGTTTCCTTTGAAATAACATAGAGTAACAAAGTGAATTAATTTTAAAATGGTAAAACTATTCAACCCCCTTTTAGTTTTCCACAATTGGCATCAAGAGCTACGTTACTTAAGATTCTTAAAATATATTGTATTTTAAAACTTAAAACGATTCATGGATTTTGAAAACTTTAAAGAAGGGCAATATATGCAAAGACCACCTCTATTCGAACCTAATTGTTTTATTTATTGGAAAAATTGCTTTGAGACTTATGTGAAGTCAAAGGATATAGATCTATGGTTTATAATTGTTGAGGGTGATTACAAGGCCATAAGTAATGATATTTCGGGTGGTCGGGATGTAGAAACTTCTCTTACTCGTCACAGTGATGAGCAAAAGAAGTTGATTGTCAAAAATAATGAAGCCAAAATGATGCTTTACAATGCTTTACCTAAGAAAGAATATGAAAGAGTTTTTATGTGTAAAACGGCTAAAGATATTTGGCAATCTCTAATTGTCACTCATCAAGGAAACTCACAAGTCAAAGATAACAAAATTGATCTTCTTGTTCAACAATATGAATAATTTGTTATCTCTGAAGATGAGACCATTGATAGTGCGTTTGCTAGGTTTAATACTATTATTACATCACTTAAAGCACTTGACGAATCTTTTTCTAGTAAGAATTTTGTCAGGAAATTTCTAAGAGCACTCCACCCAAAGTGGAGAGCAAAAGTGACAGCTATTGAAGAATCCAAGGATCTTCAAGCATGACACTAGATGAGCTCATAGGAAATCTCAAAGTTCACGAAATGGTGATGGAAAAAGATTCAGAAATAGTTAAAGGCAAGAAGGAGAAAATGAAGTCCATTGCTTTGAAAGCTAGAGCTGAGTCAAGTGATGATGAAGAGTCTTGTTCTAGTAGCGAAGACGAAGAATATGCCATGGCCGAAAGAGATTTCAAGAAATTCTTCAGGAGACGAGGAAAGTTCGTAAGACCACCTCGTGAAGAAAAGAAATCCCTCCGTAAAGACCGTGATGATAGAAAAGGCAAGTTAGAGAGGAAGTGCTATAGGTGTGGAGATTCTGGTCACTTTATAGGTGATTGTCCAAAGCCTCCAAAGAACAAGTCTCAAAAAGCATTTGTTAGTGGAGCTTGGAGTGATAGTGAAGGAGATGATAATGAGCATAAGAACAACGAAGTTGCCCTTATGGCTCATGACACAGAAGAGGTACATTCTGACTCATACTCCTCTATAGATGATGAAACCTTAGAAGTAGAATATAACAAACTATGTGATATAACTTTAAAAATCTTCAACAAAAACAAATTCTTGAAAACTAAAACAACACTTTTAGAAAATGAAGTGTATTGGCTTAAAGAAAAAGAGATACGAATGGAAAAAGGCAAAAATAGTAAAGATACATGTGTCTCTTGTCAAGAACTAAAATTAGAATTAGATGCACTAAAAACCACACAGGAAGATCTCATTAAGCAAAACTCTAAGTTTAAAAAGTTTGATAAAAACATAAGTTGTGCAGATGAGATAATGAAGATGCAAAAACTTCCTCATGATAAAACCGGACTAGGTTTTATGAAACTAGGAACCTTAGGTGACTTTAAGAAACAAACTGTGAATGAAAAAGAAAACTGTTTCAACCAAGTCAGAAGCCCACGGATCTGACGGATCCAAAGTTTTGGATCCGCCAGTTGTACCCAAGGGATCCGCGGGTACAGAAGTTGAACAGAAGGATCTTAAAATGAACCGTACTGAATTCGTTAAGGTCACTAGAAAACCTAGTACTAGTATAACTAACAACAAGCTAAAACCAGCTGTTTCTGTAGGAAGAGGTCAAGCTAGGAATGAGTATAGAGTTAAAACAACTCAACAGAGACCTCAAACTAGTTTTCCCAAACACCCCTTTCCTAAGAGTAATGTTAACTCACAACATCATTATCAAAATAATTGGAACCAAAATATGCCTAGAAACTTCCAAGGTCCCAATTACATGCCATGGAACAACTATCCTCCATTTGCTTACATAAACCATGATAATGTTATGTTTAACCCAAACGGACCCATGAGATATTGGGGACCAAACGCTTGAGTCTTTCTTGAACTTAGGTATGCTTAAAGTTGATCTAGAACCTGATGAGTGGATCAAAGATAGTGGGTGTTCAAGACATATGACGGGAAACAAAAGCCTTTTCTCAACTTACCAAGTGTACGACGGAGGTAATGTCACATTCGGTAGCAAACTTAAAAGTAAAATCATTGGAAAATGTACGATCTCTCATGACTCTCTCTCTATTGACGATGTTGCTCATGTAGATAATTTAGGATTTAACTTGCTTAGTATAAGTCAATTATGTCGCAAAAAGTATAACGTCCTTTTAAGTGAAAATGGAAGTAAAATACTTAAAGATGGCATAACCGTAGGAAAAGGTGTTTTAAAGAATAACGTTATATATTATGAAATTAGATAAAACACCTAAAGACAAGATTTGTCTTACCTCTTTGGACGAAACTCAACTCTATGGCATCGACGTTTAGGTCATGCCAATATGAGGCTAATTCAATCCTTATCATCTAAGGAACTCGTTAGGAACCTACCCAAGTTGAAATATGACCAACACTTTTGTGATGCTTGCGAAATTGGGAAACAAGTGCATAATAGCCATAAGGCTAAAAACATGGTATCTACATCTAGGTGTCTAGAATTGTTACATATGGATTTGTTTGGCCCGTCGGCTATACAAAGTTATGGAGGAAATTTTTACACATTAGTTATAGTAGATGATTACTCTAGATATACATGGACTAAATTTTTG
Organism: Artemisia tridentata subsp. tridentata; assembly: GCA_021014915.2. Classification (NCBI taxonomy): domain Eukaryota; kingdom Viridiplantae; phylum Streptophyta; class Magnoliopsida; order Asterales; family Asteraceae; genus Artemisia; species Artemisia tridentata. The sequence goes on along the minus strand of CP139506.1, from coordinate 374,723,102 downwards.
AAAACCAAAAATGAGGCCTTTGATAAATTTGAAATTCTAAGCAAGAAAATTCAAAATCAAATAGGAAGTAACATAGTATCTATTAGAACCGACCATGGTCGAGAATTTGACAACGAAATCCAATTCAGAACTTTTTGTGATAATAATGGAATAACACATAATTTCTCAGCTCCTCGAACTCCACAATCTAATGGTGTAGTAGAATGGAAAAATTGGAAAATTCAAGAAATGAGTAGAACTATGTTAAATGAACAAAACATACCTCAAAAGTTTTCTTGTCACGCTGTAGATACATCTACATATATTCTAAATCGAGTTCTAATTAGACCATTCTTAGGAAAAACTCCATATGAGTTATATAGAGGCAAAAAGCCTACTTTAGGGTATTTTAGAGTGTTTGGAAGCAAGTGTTTCATTTTAAACACAAAGGACTATCTCACCAAATTCGACCCAAAGTCGTACGAGGGTGTATTTCTAGGATATTCACAAACTAGTAAAGCATACATAGTTTTGAACAAAGAAACCTCAATAGTCAAGGAATCATTGAATGTAACATTCGATGAAAGTCCACCTCCCTCTAAGACATCACCTTTGGTAGATGATGACTTAGTTGAAAACCAAATGGTTGATAATCAAAAAAATGTTGATAATGATAAAGAAGATGAACCAGTAAAAAGAGATTTAGTCAACATCAAAGAAACTAAAAGTCATCCATTAGAAAACGTCATAGGAAAACTCAACGAAAGAACATTAAGGTCTAAAGCTCAAAATGAAAGTAATTTCTTTTGTTTTGTTTCAACCATAGAACCTAAAAATATTAATGAAGCAATAAAAGATGAATCTTGGGTCATTGCAATGCAAGAAGAATTAAATCAATTTGGTAGGAATGACGTTTGGACATTAGTTCCACAACCTAAAAATCAAACCATAATAGGTACAAAATGGGTTTTTAGAAATAAAATGGATGAAAATGGCATTGTGTCTAGAAACAAAGCTAGGTTAGTAGCACAAGGCTATAATCAACAAGAGGGTATAGATTATGATGAGTCTTTTGCACCCGTAGCTAGAGTTGAGTCTATTAGAATACTACTTGCATATGCATGTGAACATGATTTTAAATTATTTCAAATGGATGTCAAAAGTGCATTCATAAACGGATTTATAACTGAAGAAGTATATGTTGCACAACCTCCCGGCTTTGCCGATTTTGAAAAACCAAATCATGTTTACAAACTAAAGAAAGCTTTATATGGACTTAAGTAAGCACCAAAAGCTTGGTATGATCGACTTAAGACCTTCTTAGTTGACCATAAGTACACCATGGGCCTAGTAGACAACACTCTCTTTACCAAGAAAAAGGGATCACATATCATCATCGTCCAGATATATGTGGATGACATTATATTCGGCTCAACTTGTCAAGAGTTATGCGACGATTTCTCAAAAATCATGCATGACGAGTTTGAAATGAGTATGATGGGGGAACTAAACTTTTTCTTAGGTCTCCAAATAAAACAATTAGAAGATGGGATATTCTTCAACCAATCAAAGTATATCAAAGATATGCTTAAGAAGTTTGGTCTTGAAGACTCAAAACCAATGAAAACACCCATGTCCTCCGAAACCAAACTCACAAAGGATGAAGAAAATGAATACGTAGATAGCACTAAATATAGGGGAATGATTGGTAGTTTACTCTATCTTATGGCTAGTAGGCCTGACATTATGTTTAGTGTTTGTCTATGTGCACGTTTTCAAGAAGATCCCAAAATATCCCATCTTGAAGCCGTTAAACGGATATTTAGATACATTAAAGGTACTACACATTTAGGATTATGGTATCCCAAAGGAACGGGTATAGAAACCATAGTGTATGCCGATTCAGATCATGCTGGTGACTATGTTGATAGGAAAAGTACTAGCGGTATTTGTACTTTTGTAGGAAATTGTCTCACCTCATGGTTCACTAAGAAACAAACGGCCCTTGCAATTTCAACAACCGAAGCAGAGTATGTGTCTGCAGGAAAGGAGTGTCAACAAGCACTGTGGATGAAACAAGCTCTCGTAGACTATGGAACTGAACTCAACGACATCCCCATTCTTTGTGACAACAAAGGAGCAATCGACCTCAGCAAAATGCGGTCCAACACGCTAGAACCAAACACATTGAAATACGTCATCATTTCCTACGAGACAATGTTCAGAAGGGAAACATCTCAATTGAGAAAGTTTCCTCCGAGGACAACATTGCCGACATCCTCACAAAACCTCTCAAAAGAGAATCTTTCAACTACCTTAGACTTGGAAAAGGATTAATGGAACATAGTGATTAGATAAAACAGTAGCGTAAACCTTAGTTTAACCAAACCCAACACTAAACCAAAAATTGTGTTCTGATCCCGCGGATCAAAACGATAACAAAGGCGAAACCTTTGTTTTGGATCCGCCGGATCCGTCACATGCACATGTTGTTTTATTATATAATAAACAACACCAAGTACTATTCATCACTCTCCTAAAACTTATCACCTACTGAATTCGTTTCATACTTCACCACAATCATAATTCAGGCTATTTTCTTCCACAAATTTGTGCTCCAAACATCACTGTAAGTATCCTTATCATGTTTATACTCCTGATCTGCGTCTAGGATTTCTATTTCATGCACAAAATCAAAACTTGGGGAATATGCATAATTCTTGAAAAATCATAAAACATAGTTACTGAATTGCACTTCAAATCATGTTTTTCTTAGTTAGGAATTGCATCTTGTAGTACATTATCATCATTCATCAAAAACCCCATGAGAAATTTTTGATAAAATCTTCTCACGACTAGGAAAAATGGTTTTTGAACATTGTTCATACAAATATAAAAACGTTAGTTTTCTTTTGTTTAACATCACTTGCATAATGTCTCTTGAATGCTAAAGGGAATACATAACTAATATGTATTTTCGGGTACATTCAAATGTAGCTACATTGAAGTAGGAGTGTTTGGGTTATCTCTCGTTTTATCATAAAACTTTCATAAACAAAATTTTCATGCATCTAAATGAGTCGAGATAACCGCACCTCCACATAGTCCCCATGTAGGCACACACTAGACCTATATACGTATTTTCAATAATTTTGACTAATACTATATAATTTTTTGTGTTTAGGAAAATCATGCCTCCCGCGACCAACTATGATCACAAACACACCGTAAATTACCGACCTAAACACCATAAAACCAAAGGACTCACTGATCAACAAGTTGAAATTTTCAAAGCTCTAGAAAAACACTACGTACATGAGGGTAGGTTTGTAGACCCCTCATTCTATGAAGGAACCTATCTTAGGGAACAACTAGCGGCTATTCACTTTGATTCCCTCCTAGATATCGATGAACCATTAATTCCTCGTTTCATTTTAGAATTATATGCTAGTGTCGAACTAGAGTCAAACGATCAAGGTTACATGAACATTCACTTTAGCGTCAATGGACATCAATTCAATATCCCATTAAATCAATTTGGAGATGTCAGAGGAGTTCCAAGTCATGGAACAAGTGTCTATTCTGATAAATGGTCATTGACCATTCTTGAGTCAAATCTTGAACGAACGGCACCATATGCCACTCCCTTAACTTCAAAAGAAATCATTCATCAGCATCTCTTCATACCTAGGAACAACCCAACAAGGTTGTATCGAGGGAAATATGTTCCTAGAGATCCATTTGCTATGGAGCTAAATGAACTAAAGCCCGAATTTAGGAAAATGGAAGAAGTCTTAAGGGCCAATGTCATGTGCATGGTAGGAAACCGCGATCACATCAATGCTTGTCTTTGCCACTTGATGTACAATGTGTCAACCCATCAACCCTTCAACCTTGTTTACTATATCGCCAAGAGAATGGCCGATATTCCAATTCAAGGAAAAATGGCATTGCCTTATGGAATGCTTTTGACCCGTCTCTTTAGAGCTTTTGCACCCATTCATAGAAATGCCTTAGGATTTGTTCCTGAATATGATGAGATAGAACTCACCTTCGTTCCCTTGAGCGACTTTAGGGTAGCGGTTGACAAGGGCAAACGTCCTCGTGGTCAAACATCATCATCATCATCATCTATGAGTGACGATGATGGAATGCCAAACTCTAGGATTCCCCCTCCGGAGTACTTGACCCAACTTCCACCAATCCCTAATGAATCAGCCGAGTATCGCAACATCAAAGGAATGGTGAAGAATTTAGGACATTGGATGATGAAGCTTCATAAGGGCATGAAGAAATTGAAGAAGAAGTTGAGTTAAAGGAGTGTTTGGCTCTAAACATTATTAGACAATGTAGTATTAATAATTGTTGTTTCTTAAATTGTTATGATAATATTTGATGTGTATCTGAACTAACTAAGAATTGCAGGTCGATAACACTTGATGTTATCAATTTTCCTAGTTTAAGCCTTTGTTTGGCTTAACTCCTTATAAGGTAAGTTCCTATGAACGGATTAATCTATGATTAAACATGTGTTAGTATTATCAAATTTGATTGTTTTGCATTACATATTAGAAGATAGATATGCTCCAGGAGAATTTTTGGGTTTTTGTCAAAAAACGAAAAATAAGCACATCTCTCTGTTTAGTTTTAGTAGTTTTGGTCCACAGATCCGGCGGATCCCTCATTTTGGATCCGCCATGTGTTAGCGTTGGCTCCGCCATTCTTCAACCTGCGGATCAGGCGGATCCGAAAATTTGGATCCGCACGCCTTGTCGATTGGATCCGCAAGTATAACAGTAAACTTCTTAAAACTTTTCGACTCATCCCGATTCTTAGATTTTAGTTTCTAGTATTCTTTAGAATAGGTTCACTAATCATTATACATCTTAGAATGATTTAGAAACTCTTAGAAACTTAAGAACAACATTTCCCACCAAAATTTGAATTTTTAAATTTAAGGAGTGAGTTACCTTTCCTATACAAACAAGGAACCCTTTTTAGGGATCCTTCAAATCCGTGGGTACATCACATCACAGGATTTTCCACTATCCCTTTGCATTTACTGCATATCTTCATCATATTACTCAACATAAGTTCTATGGATTGACTTATGTGATGTGATTTTCACAAATTTTTGTTCCAAATCATTAGGAACCAACATTCTCTATTGGATTTATATCAATTCCAAACACTAGTTTCTATAAACCATCTGCCTATATATTAAGATCATAACTTAGAGCAAAACTCACTCATTCACCTTCTTCACCACATACAACCTGTACATCTTAGTTCTCTTAGCTCACCATGACCAAATCAACCAACTCCTCCACCTCTAGAACTCCAAAACGCACTGCCCGCATTAGTGTTAAGCCATGTTGCTTCATAAATCTTGCTAACTCATCATCAGAGGAATCATCTCCTCTTAATATCTCATCTCCTATAGCAAGTGAAAATTTCCTTACTTTATCCGCACCTACACCATCCAATGTTGTCATACAAACTCCACCTCCATCCATAACTCCAATAGCAACCACACCACCACCCGCTCCATCACAGACTGTCAAATCTCAATCACAACCAAACTCACCCAAACTCCAACCTATGGAGCTATTTAGGACTCCACCTACATCACCTCATCCATACCTTGATGAATTGGAGGATCTCCCACCAAGATCAACCAATCCTCCACCCATGACCTTTGAAAGTCAAGAGCCTATGCTCTTTCATCCGATTTTCTCGGATATCCATGGTCCTTCATACCATGATGCACCATCATCTCAACCGCAAATACCACCTCTCTCACCCACATCAACTCTCATTGCCATAGACAAGGCAATGTGGATCAATTTGCCTCAAACCCAAGAGGAGATTAGTGAAGAGCTCAACCGTCTCTACACTCTCTCGGGTATGGCAGATCACCGCCTCAATGAAGCCATGGACCTCCAAAACATCCTCGTGAGCTCCCTCCAAACACCACCACCAACCAATGAACAAGCACAATCACCACCACCCAACAACCAATCACCACCACCACCACCACAACAAAATGAGTCTACTCTTCCGCCCGGTTTTGCTCTCCATGATTGCAACATGTGTGAAAGAACCGTTCACATAGCTCAAAGGACAAACATTTTGGTGCACAAGCTCCAAAATGAAATGAGATTCATTTTGAACCACATTCTTGAAGCGTCTAAACGCCATCTCTCATCCTCCTCAATAGGAGAATTTTAGTCTCATTATATAGGACCTTTTAAATGTTGTTGTGGGACTTCTTATTTTTTAGGATGTATTTTTCATTTTCATGTAACATCATATTATGTTTGTGTCTTTTGTCACATAATTTTCAATGAATGAATGTGATGTTTTTATGCTTATGAGTGATCAACATAAAGCATATTATCATTAGTTAGGTAACTAACATCATTATATAGCTATTTGGAATCTACATTCTAGTTTGATCACTTGTACTTTAGGTACAAAATTTTGATCAGACACTACATTTTGACTTTTTAAAGTCAACTAGATTATCATTCTTATTTGAATGACCATATCATATGCATTATGCTTCTCCATTGAGGCTATTCACAACTAACATTTCTTTTGCAGCATCTCATACCCTTCTAATGTATACGTTGGGACTCTTGTAATGGGGATTATACATCGAGGGGGAGCATTTCATTTTTCTAACCATTTGTCTTGTAGGATCATGCATCATTACCTTGTTACTCCATTTAGGGGGAGTATCAAACAAGGGGGAGCTCTTAAAGTTCTCAAAATCGCATTCCGCTACGCAACTCTTCTTTTTGTTTCGACAAAAAGGGGGAGAAAGGATTAAGTTTGCATAACTGTGAATCATCACAGTACATACACTTTTGCATAAAAAGAGTTTTTAAACTCAAATAAAACAAACTTAATCTATATTTTAAAGAACTCATGCTATATTTATTCCTTTGCTCAAAAATATACTTTATGTTTTGTCATCAACAAAAAGGGGGAGATTGTTAATACAAATATCGTCCTAAAAACGTTATTTATATTTTACGAGCTTTACTTAGTTTTGTTAATGACAATTACAAAGTATATCCTTTAGCAAATTATAAATGCTAGCTAAAGTCTCTTTAAAACACATTTTACATTTCACAAGTTTACTTAGAATTACATTTTACACATATACTAGTTTATTTCCTTAAAAGGAAACTTTATTTTTAAAATGATACAATGACATCATGGCATGCATCATACATAGATTATGTAATATCTTGGCTAGATCTTCAAGCAAGATAGTTGACTTTGGAAGATTTTGATATGACATGACAAAGGTGTGGAGGATACAGCTGGATTTGAAAAGATTTCCAAAAACTCTTAGCTGTCATTTTGCTGTCAAGTTGGCGGAACCAAACAATATAAAGGACGGATCCATTTTATGGGATCCGCCGGCTGTTCACCAGCTTGCCTATAAATAGCAAGCTGATCATTTGGACACACCATCACTCATATAGCCTAACATTCATACTCATTCATTTACATATCATTTAACATTTATCATTCATTCATTTCATTGATCTTTCCTTTTGTAGCAAAGGAGATTAAGCATCAAGGTTCACCACAGACGTGTAAAACCTTTAGTATAAGTTACTGTGTGATATAGTTGTAGTTCACACATCATTATTTGTATCATTTATCTCAGTGAGTGTGGTTAGTGTTTTAGTCTTCAAAGCATAAAGAGTGTAGGGAGTGGTTGTACCCTTGTGAAAGAACCAAACGGGAGTGATTGTACCCTTGTAAAGAACTCGACATCTAGCTTAGTGTCGGTAATTGTATAGGTGACGTTAGGTTGGTTCTACCTTGAAATAGAACCCGGTGTTTAGCTTAGTACCGGAAAAGGAAGTAAGTGACGTGCAAAGGTTTTCTCCACCTAGAAGAGAGTTTGTTTCTTAGTGAAGGATAACTCTCGAGTTAGAGGCTCGAGGAGTGGAGTAGGGAAAGGAAGAGAGTCCTTGTAGCCGAACCACTATAAACATCCGTTTTGTGTGGTTTGATCTTTCCTCTCTTTACTTTTCATTTATATATATTGTGTGAATATTTGTTTGTGCTTGTTTCCTTTGAAATAACATAGAGTAACAAAGTGAATTAATTTTAAAACGGTAAAACTATTCAACCCCCCTTCTAGTTTTCCACAACTTGCATAAATCATCATGGCTAATTTGGAATTTGTCAAGACTCATAATCAGGTGGCCTACTTAGAGAAAACAGAGCAGGGTGATGGACCAATCTTCCATGAGATTGTGGACTTCTTGAACACAACTCATATAAGGTATGCTCTCACTTGTAACCCTACTCTATATGTCTCTCAAATCATAATGTTTTGGCAAACTGCCACTGTTGAAACTAGTAAAAATGGAGACATAGAAATACATGCTAATGTGGATGGTAAACAATTCAATGTTACTGAAAATTCTATTCGGAGACATCTTAAATTAGAAGATTCTGATGGTATCAATGATTTACCAAACACTGAAATTTGGCGAGAAATTGCTAAAATGGGGTATGACGGATCCAATCATAAACTGACTTTTCAAAAAGGATGTTTCTCCCCGCAATGGAGATTTTTCATCCATACTCTCTTACATTGTTTGAGTCCAAAAAGAACATCATGGGAGCAATTCAGTAGCAATATTGCTATTGCTCTCATCTGCTTATCAACAAATAAGACTTTTAACTTTTCAAAATTTATTTTTGAGAGTATGGTGAACAATGTAAAAAGCAAAACCAAGTTTTTGATGTATCCATGATTTGTGCAAGCATTTTTAAACAAGAAAAAGAATCAATTAAAGCAACATAAGAAAACCTTTCCAACAACTTGCCTGCAACAAAAGCTTTTTCAAAATATGGCAATGGCAAACAGACTTTTCAATGGGGTAGTAATACCTCTTTTTCCTTAAATGTTGGAAAGGATACAATCTTTTCAGGGTGAAGGATCAGTAATCCCAACTGAGCCCCAACACACACCCATTGTGGTTCCAGATTTTATTCATACACCCCTTGTAACCAGCACCTATAGGAGAAGAACCAGGCAGGAAACTATGGTCCCTCAGCCTAGTTCTCCTCCTCACACCTATGTAGCAGATGAGGCTATCAATTTTGATAGTATGGATGGGGCTTACACTACTGCTTCAGGCTTAGTATTTGGGCAGGGCAGTGTAAACATCATTAAGACCCCTACCATGGCAACAACTAATGTGCCAAGTCCTCAAAGACTTGCCACAGGTGATGTAACCCCAAGCCAAATGGAATATATGGGTGGCTCAAGAGTACTACCTAGTCCAACTAGGGAAGAAACTGAGTCTATGCCCCAAGATTCACCTCTCCTAGCAGGTAACATAGCTAGAAGTGATGAGGGCAGTACTAAACTAAATGAATTGATGGAATTATGTACCAATCTATCCAACAAAGTGGTTAGTTTGGAGGATGAGCTAAAGAGCCACAAGAGAAATTTTGCCCTGGTATACACAAAATTGGTGCTAAGAGTGAAGAAATTGGAGGCCTAAGTCAAAAGGTCCAAGGGCAAACGATCTGCTAAGCTGGTTCTTTCTACAAGTTCTTCTGACTCAGATGATGATGATTTAGGTGATTCTCCCAAACAGGGGAGGAAAACAGGGTCAGAAACTCAGGGGAGGCAATTAGATTTTGAAGAACAAGGTTTTGGTGGAAATGATGATATGGATATGGGTGAAGACCAAGGTACTGAAGAGGTTCAACAAAAACAAACAGTGGAAATTGCTCAAGATAATGATACAGAGGTTGTTGTTTTGGAAACTCAAGAAGAGATCTTAGATACTACTTCAAGTTTTAGACCAACAGTTGGTACAGCTGGCATGGAAGAAGGTACTACTGAGGCTTCAGAGTATGAAAGAAAGAGGGCAGAAAAAGGAAAGGCACCAATGATAGTAGAAGAAGCTGAGCAACAAAATAAAGTAAAGCCAAGAGTACAAGTTCAATTGGATTTGGATGCTGAAGTGGCAAGAAAAGTTCATGAAGAAGAAGTGGCAAGTTTCGTGGAGGCTCAGAGATTGGAAAAAGAGAGAATTGCTTCAGATGCTATTGTAGCTCAATAGTCACATGAAGAGCAAATACAACAACTAATTGATACTGATCCAATTGTGAAGGCAAAGGCTATAGAACTCATTGCAGATAAAAGTCTAACTGTTGAAGAAAGGTCAGCTCTACTTGCTGATTTTATTAACTCAAGGAATGATGAAGTGGCTTTCAATGAGATAATACAGAATATTAGAAAGAATCAAAGTCAGAAGAGAAAGAGAAAACCAACAAAGGCACAGATCATCAGTGGAATGAAAATGTATCTTAGGAATCAAGCTAATTGGAAGGCAGTTGAGTTGAAGGGTAAATCACATGAAGAAATTGAATATCTGTATTACAATGCATACAGAAGAGCTCAACACTTTATTCCTATGGACACAAATTAAGACTGCTGAGAAAGAACAAACTGAGAAAGTAGAAGCACAAGAAGAAAGAGTAGAATTGTCACAAGAATATATGAGCAATATGCTAGTTACTATGCCAGAGAATTTACATGTTGATCCACTTCAAGCTAGATATCCAATAATGGACTGGGAGATTTACAAAGACAAATTTGGAAAAGCTTGGAAGGTTACTAGAGTTGGTGGAGAGTCAGCAGTGTACAAGAATTTTGAAAATTTGCTGAGAGCTTGTGATAGAGAAGATCTGGATACTTTATGGAGATTAGTTCAAGATAAGCTCAAAACAAAGAAGAAGACTGATGTGAAAGAGCAAGAGCTTTGGGTTGAATTCAAGAGGTTATATGAACCAGATCCCACAGATGTATATCGGAACTTTCCTTGTTATGATCTATCCACTGTATGGGAGTTCTATGGTTCTTGTAATGTTCATCATTTGTCAACACAAGGTGAAGTTGATATCTTTATGTTAGCAGAACTGGAATATCCACTGAGTGCTGAAGTGCTTGCAGTGATGATTTCTTCAAAGCTTAGATGTGAAGAAAATTCAGATGTGGTTAAGGATTTAATTCAAAGAATATATTATCAGTTTGAAAGAAAGAGTCACTAGCTCTGAGGAAGAAAAGAAGGTGAAGTGTTTGGAAGAATCCCCCCATCATCAAAGTTGGAGTTTAATTCAAGAAACTTAGTGATTTGCAGAGAAATCATAAGTTTAGGGGAGGATTGTTGGGAATTAAACTAACAGTTTGTACTGCCAGGTTCAAGGTTTCAACTGGTTCAAGTTAGAACTAGCAGTACTAACTGAGTTAGTACTGTCAGTACAAATACTTTGTACTGCTTATGTGATGAAGACAAAGATGAAGACGTGTGTGGATAAATATAGAATAGATTTGATGTATATCTTCTTAATATAGATTGATACGAATATTTTAGTTTACTTGTACAGGACTCCTTGTGCTATAAAAGGAGGTCCTAGGTTAGGTTTTTGATATAGAATTCATACGAATAGATTCAAGGTTTTGTAACCCTAGTGATAAGCTAAGATCACTCGTATTATTATCAATAATATTGAATCTTTTGGTTTTAATCATTGTCTTCATTGTTCATACACATACATTACTGTTCCATCACTCAAACAAATATTCTTCTAAGTGTAATCAAGTAGATTCCGCATACTTGGTTATATTAACTTATAATATCATATACACGTTAACAGGACTAACATCCTACGTGTATTAAAATCCTCTCAAACCATAAACCCCATGAAAGAAGCATAAGCTAAGAACAATCTTATGGCTTCAATCCTAGCTACAGGTGAAAAAACCTCTTCATAGTCAATTCCTTCCTCTTGTGTATAACCTTGGGCTAGAAGTCTTGCCTTATTCCTGATCACTATCCCCCTTTCATCTTTCTTGTTTCTAAAAATCCATTTAGTTCCTATAACCCTCATACCCTTAGGTAAATCAACTAGCACCCAAACCTTTTGAATCTTGAACTGTAGAAGTTCCTCTTGCATGGCTTCCACCCAGCTTGAGTCTTGTAAGGCCTTAAGTATGTTCTTGGGTTCTTCTTGTGAAAGAAAACATACAAACAGACATGTATTGGAATATTTATGCTTCTTGTCTTCATAAACTGCACTTAGAAAGCCTTGTTGATCTGAAGTCATGATCTGTCTTCTTGTCTTCACACCAGACTGTATGTCTCCAATCACATTCTCTAGGGAGTGATCCTTGTGAATTCTTGTGTGTGGTGTTGTAGGAACTTGATAAGTGAGTGGCATGTTATTGATATCCACTTCATCCTCAGAGAAATCATCAGCAGTAGTAACTGGTGGGCTAGCAGTATGAACATTTTGCCCAACGGTACTAACATTAGGCTTAGTAGTTAAACTCCATTTGTACTGTCTTCAGGGTTCTCTTGTTCTCCAACACCACCTTCATTGTTTCCATCTTCAGAACCCTTCTTGTTTGCATCATTAGAAGGTTCAGCATCCTTTGAAGATGAATCAACACTATTCCATATTGGCATCAGTAGGTGATCTTGATCATTCTCCTTTTCCAAGCTTGGTTCACCTGTTTCAACACTATCTTTTGAACCTGCAAAATCATTAGAAAATGTTGCTGCAACAACTGGTACATAGTTCATAGATTGTGTTAGAGTATCAAGATCAAACAGCCATTTTGGACCTTCATCTGCAACATTAGACTTATTCTGTAAAAACTAAACATGCAGGTTTTCCTCTACTTTCCTAGTTCTTATGTTGTATACCCTAAAGGATTTGCTGTTTAATGAGTACCCAACCAAGAAACCCTCATATGATTTTCCATCAAATTTTCCCAAATAGTCTAAGGTATTAAGAATAGTGACATGACATCCAAATGGTCTTAGAAAACCTAAAGCAGGTGTTCTACCTCTAAACAGTTCATATGTTGTCTTCCTGTGAGGTTTGACCACTAAAACCCTATTTTGCACATAACAAGCAGTATTAACTGCTTCAGCCCAAAAAGTGATAGGCAGTTTAGAATCAGCTAACATGGTCCTAGTAGCCTCTATTAGTGTCCTATTCCTCCTTTCAGCAACCCCATTCTACTGAGGAGTTCTAGCTACACTAAACTCTCTCTTAATACCTTTTTCCATACAAAATTCATCCATAACTCTATTCTTAAACTCTGTCCCATTGTCACACCTGATGATTTTCACTTTCTTATCAACTAGGTTTTCTACTTCAGTTATAAAAGTCTTAAGAATACTAGTTGTCTCATCCTTAGATCCTAGAAAAAAAAACCCATGTAAATCTACTAAAGTCATCAGTTACTACAAGACAATATTTCTTATGTTGTATACTACTCATAGAGACAGGCAACACAAGTTTGGTCATTTTCAAAATGTTTTTGAGGCAAGCCTCTTACCAACCTGTCTTTAACAATCTTATTTATGGTTTTAAAGTAAACGTGACCAAGTCTCCTATGCCAATGCATTGACTCATCCAATGTGGCTTTTGCTACAAGAAAACTGAGAGCCTCTTTAGGGATAATTTTCTTCATGTCAACACTGTACATATTGCCTTTTCTTGGAACTTTAAGTAGTACCTGACTTTTATCAGGTAACTTAAAGTCTGGAGAAAGAACAAGACATTCAGTGTCTATAAAAAGAACTTTGTTCTTTTAGTCACACATTTGTGAGACACTAAAAAGGTTATACTTGAGTTCCTGCACAAAATACACATTTTCAAAGTCAAGTTTACCGGTTTTTAAAGTACATTTACCAGTAATCCTGCCGCCAAGTCCTCCCTCAAAGGTAACGTATCCTCCATCCATAGGTGTAAAGTCTGAGAGGTATGACATGTTCCCAGTCATGTGCCTAGAGCATCCACTATCTGCATATCCTTGATCTTCTTCATCATCTTGTGGATGTCCCTGCACATAAAATAAAGGAAATTAGTTTCCTTTGGGGACCCAAGCCATTACTGACTTGGATCTGCCTCGTGCATCAATGTAATCATATTTCTTTAGCACCATTGGGTTTGATAGGTCTCCATACACAACATGCTGAGGCCTTAACAGCATTTACCCCATTTGCCCTAGCAGTGCTTCTTGGCCTAGCAGTACTAACTGCTGGTCTAGCAGTTTTAACTTTTGGTTTCCAAACTTTGTTTTGAAACACTGCTTTCTTGTAAAAAGACCTTTTTCCAGTTTGTTGTGCTGAGTTTACAAAACATGTTATTGGTCTAGCACTGGAAACTGTTGGTTTGGGGTAAACAGTCTTAATTGGTCTGGCAGTACTAACTGCTGGTCTGGCAGTACTAACTGGTTTAAGGCCAGACTTCATTAAAATTGCTCTGGGACTCATAGTGTTATGATTAGGGTGAAATTTTCTTGAAAAACTGTTTAAGTTCAACCTTTCATTTGTATTCCCAAGTACCCTTTCATTCCCTTTAACCATCCTTTTCCCTTGATGGTTATGGCAAAAATCCTGTAGGTGGTCAAAGCTACCACAAGAAAAGCAAGCCTTGTTGTACATGACAAAGTCAGTGCCTAGTTGATGGGACTTTAGATTATTCCAGTTCCTCTGGTTTCCCCTAGGCTTGTTTGTTGACCCATATAATTCAACATATCTAACTGTTGGCCTAGATTGTTTTACTTGTGTTCTAGGTTTAACATTTTCAATTTTAACCACCTTGGAATAGCAGTCCCTTTTTACTTTTCTATATCAGGTTTAGTCACAACCTAATCCTCATCATCAGATTCCTAATCTTCAATAATGGGAGCATCTGAGTTCCTATCATCTGACACCTTGTCCTCAACAAGAGAGGTGTCACCAGCACTCTCAAAAGGCTCATTAGCTTCAACAGGTTTATTTAAACAAATATTTTCTTTTGCCTTAGATCTATACTCTAATTTTGGCTCTTGAAATTCAGCTAAACCTGTTTGTTCTAAGTCAATACCAGGGGTGAAGGCACTCCTTTATGAGGAGGTGGACATGTGTTGTAGCTAACCCTGACTTAGCTTTATTAATCAGTTGACACTCTATGATCTTATTGACTCCCTTAGATGCATACTCTAGAGTGTCCACACTTAACTGAATATTATCTTTTGCCTTTTTGATCTTTTCTAACTCAGCTCTAAGCATACTTATCTCAGCATTTTTATGAGTCAAATCACTTTTAAGTACAGCTATATCTTCTGTAAAGACAGACTCATTTTTCTTGTAAAACAATATTTGTTCTTCTGAATTAGAAAAAGCCATAAGTGCCATCTCAGCTGGTGCTTCCTCCTCATCATCCATGAAGCTCCAGTCATAACCCATACCATCAATGGAAACCATTACCTTTAAATATGGCTCTGCCTCTTCCACTGTCTTCTGCTTGTTTCCATACCCCTTGCTTTTGCTATCCTACTGCCTGGGTCTTCTACATTCTCTAGTAAAATGCCCCAACTTGTGACAGTTAAAGCACTCCACCTTTGATTTGTCAAAACCAGCAGTATCATTACCACTGATTGTGATCTTTTTCCCAGTTCTCTAAAAGAATTTCTTAGCCCTCATGCTAAGAAGTGCAATCTGCCACTTTAGGTCCATCTCTTCCAGATCATCATCATCAATCTGTTCAACATCTTCATGTGATAGCATAGACCCATTGGCTTGGCTGGTCAGGAATGCATAAAACGTAGTATCACTAATGACAACAGTACTAGTTGATGAACTAGCAGTACTAACACTAGGTTAGCGGTACTAACTGTTGAAGCCACTTTCACCTTGACCGGATCTAAACATACACGTTGTGTTGGGGATACTTTAAGTATATACTTGATAGCACGCGGAATTTACTACCAAGTACTTAGAAGATGTTTTGTGTTTGGTAATTGATTGAATAAGACAATAAGAACAACTAAGAACACAAACAATATCAACCAAACAATCACTTCAATATATATCGAACGATTACAATATGAATGTGAAGCTTTTGATAATTCGTATAAAGGGATATTAGGTGACACAAAACCCTAACTAAGGATCTCTTTTTATAATACAAAGAGTCCTATACAAGTAAAACATCTAACCGTATCACTCTATACAAATAAGATATATACCATATCTTTTCTATATTTATCCATGCACGGTTTCACCTTGATCTTCTTAAGCAGTCCTAACTTCAATGTATCAGCAGTACCAACTGCTGATGTATACTTCAATAAATCTTCAATCGTACTAACTTTCAATGAACCGTACCAACTGTTGGTTTAATTCCCAACACACCTCATCTGGACTGATGTTGCTGGGAGATGAGACAAATGTCATGTTCCTAGAGCTTTAACTTGAACTTCCAGATTTCTTCACTTCTTGTTCAACAATCTTAAAATTGTTGTATAGATCATTGAGGCTCATTGTGTCGATTTCTAGCTTGTTCTTCCAGACAACCACATGAGTGTACCATTTAGCAGGCAAACTCCTTAAGAATTTGGAATTCAGGTCTTCTTGAAGGATCTCAACTCCTAGCATAGCCAGTTGGCTGGCAATCTTCTGCAACCTATTAAACATGTGATCAAGAGACTCATTGCTTGAAGCACTGAAATTCTCAAAGCTATGCTTCAGCAAGGACTTTTGGGTCTTCTTGGTGGCTTCATTACCACCAAACCTGGTAGTGATTTCTTCAAACAAGGATTTGGCATCCTTGTATTTGCTGAATGTTAGGAGTTGATCATTGGTGATGGTCATCAGCAACAAACTCCTAGCTTTGACATCATTCTTCTTCTACAACTTTTCTTCTGTAGTAACTGGAGAGGTATTCACAGTAGTCTTTGTCTGACCATCAACTTTTGTTTTAGTTGTTGATGGTTTGAATGAGTTCCCATCTTCAATGATTTCCCAAAGTGCATAATCCTGCACTTGGAAGTACTGTTCGATTCTAAGCCTCTACATCTCAAAATCATTCTGCTTTAATATAGGCAACTTTGCTGCAGTGTTGGTCTGTGTTGTCTCCATGTCCATCGTCTTTAAAAGAAATAAAGAGTTCTTCAGAAAAGGATCTTTTAAATCAAAGTATCAGAAACCTGTCTCTGATACCACTTGATAGGATCTATACACACTTAGAATGTGTTGAGGATACTTTGAGTTTATACCAACTGGTATGCGGAATCTACCAATTGATACTTAGAAGATTTGTTAATGTAACAGTAATGGACACTTTGTATGAACAATGTATAACTCCAAACGATTCAATATTATTAGATATAATACGAGTGATCTTGTTTATCACTAGGGTTTACGAAACCTTGAATCTTAACAAAACGTATATCTAAACATCTAACCTAGGACCTCCTTTTATAGCACAAGGAGTCCTTTACAAGATAAGTACTGATCCGTATAATTCTAACTATATAAGATATACACACAATCTTTTCTATACTTATCCTTCTACACGTTATCAAGAGCAGTACTAATCTTCAATCTTCATGCAGCAGTATCATCTTCTATACTAGCAATACTAACTCAGCAGTTAGTACTATTAGTAATATCTTTAACAGTATTCAGCTTACACTAGCAGTACTAACTCCATTAGTACTGTTAGTGTTATATCTTCAGCAGTACTAATACAAAACTAATGACTTGAACATTTAATTCCTAACATTTATCCTTTAATTTTCTCCCGTGATAAAATGTGCAACTACTTTTTTTTAAACTCTTAAAAGGTTAATTGTAATGCGTATTATTTGTGTATTGTCCTTATTTTATTTGTTAGGTCATCTTAATGATTCAACACAAGTATATCTAGTGAGAGAAAGTTAGAGAGAGAGAGAATGGTATGGAACATGTATGAATTAATAAGTAAAGAGTAGACTTGCATAAAATGAACCAACACATCACTATGTGAGGTTACAAGAGTATTTATAGATAATGTAGCTAGGGAAACGCTTAGCTTGACATCCTAAAAGCTATGCCATGGTCCATGGGCTTACTTCATGGACCGGGCCTTAACCAAACATATAAGCCTTATAAAACTAAGCAACATATTACATATTTAATGACCGACACTTTATATTAATTACATGTATTCCCAACAATCTCCCCTAAGGGTTGGTCATCAATGGTTGCTTGACGTCTTCTTTGCTTCTTTGGCTTTGACGTCTCTTGTATCTTTGTTCTTTGTTCTTCGTTGTTGTGATCATATGTTGGTTTCATCTTGCCTTCATCATCTTAGTTGACTCTGTTGACTTAACGTCTTTTCCAACATGCTCATACTTCTTTTGACTTTGATTCTTCATGCAAAGAGAATTTTCATTTCATAGAATTGATCTTTTTCTTTCAACTTTGTAGATTCTTTGACTTTGATGCATAATATTTCGGGACTTTGCATTGATCTTTGATGAGAATTTTGACTTTCGTGATGTTGGTTTGAGCATGTGGATGATGGTAACGATGGTCACAGCTAGCTGGAACTCTGGGTCTCCATGAGTACCTGCATAAAAATAGTTAGCAATAAAGTTCCTAGCACTTACAAGTTTGGACTTCGAGATAATTAACAGCATAGTGTGAAAACTCTCTCTAACCCTTACAAAGGCTGTTCCTGAATCGGATACCCTCAAGAGAGCTTATATAGATATACCGAAGTTTATCAATGATTCAGGTGAGCCGGTGAAGTATACCAAAGTATCACTCCATGACTGTAGATCGTTTGAAACATAGTAACAACCACCATGATATGAGTGACAAGATCCAAAGATCTCATAAAAGACTCTTACAACTTGTGTTCTTTTTGGCGAACACAAGTGTATGTTTTGGAAAGTGTATCCTAAGAGACCTTTTGATGAATCTCATGGCTCTAGACTTGATTAAGTGCATTTTGGTTTTAGTAGTCGGAGGCATGGAGCAGAGTGCCTCCTTTTCAATATCAACACATCTCGGAGTGAGAGGTCGATAGATTATGCGAGGTTCTCCGTGAGAAATGAAACAAGTATCTTTTAAGAGATATCTGAGTGGATAGAAGGTTAAGTGCAACGCGTCACTGGGTCCATGACGTCTTGTCTTCAATACCGGCATCACCTTGGTGATAACCAGTAGCATATGAATTGAACCCGGTTTCTGCCCTAAGGTTGAACATTTGGAGGGCTATTTCTTTTCACCTTTTCATTAACTTTTCTTTTTAATTCTTCAACCCTTCTTTCTCCTTTCATTTCTTTTCTCCTTTTTTCAATATACCTAAGGACTTCTAGTTCTAAACTATTGGTGTTGTCCTTGGGTAGATCCCTCCGGCTCTGGCGAATCATAGGATATAAACCTAATATTAATCACCTTATTACTCCATGATTATCCTAGATTCATTGATCATATGCCATAAAACCTTTTGTAAAATTTCTCAAAGTGTTTATGATTATAAAAAATATTCTGTTAACACTTTGAGAGTTTTCCATTTTCAGAAATACTCCCCCTTCACATGTGCTTATGGATTTTAAAGAACATTTACACATGTTGAGTGGAGTTCACACTTTTAAATTGATTGATTCTCAGTGAACATGACCACTCTGAGACACGCTTACATCACTGGTTAGACCAGCTTGAAATTTTTACCCATCCTGGTCATGTACAAGCAGAATCTCTCGAAACGGTACACTCTACTTAGACAAGTCCTATTCGAGACACGCTTACATCACTAGTTAGACTAGCTTGAAATTATTACCCGTCTAGGACAAGTCCTTTCGATTACTAACATTTGAGTTTCGTCAATTCGTTGGTGATAACTGAGTCGAGCTCACATGAGATTCCACACATATTTTAATCACACTTTGTTTTTCTTCCCCTCAAAAATAGCATATTGATGTTGTTTTTGGAAAATATTTTGATTAAAATATGTTTTTTGAGGTTTGTGGGAAGAAACCAACAAGAACATTTTCATTTTGAAAAAAGATATTTCAAGTACTCCCCCTTAACAAGTGACATGACTTTTTGAAGTGTTAAGAAATGAGAGAGAATACTTGTTCTTTTGAGCAGAATTATGAAAAATCGTTTGAAAATTTTGATTAATTCTACTCAAAAGTAAGAAGCCTTCGCTCCTTTTATCAGTATTGAGGAACTGAAGCATACCTCAGGGTCCTTTCTTTACAAAGAACGGGTTGTACACTGTTATGTGTGCACAAGCTATACAAGTTACAAGAAAACAATCAATCAAGAATGTTAAATACTCACAAACTAATCAATCATTCTGGTCGTTGAAATGTCAATATTGGGAAGCTCGGTCTCCCACCAACATAGCTCTCCAACCATCTGATCTGATCCCTACGCTTCAACCTCTATACAATTCAAGTGATGAACCTGCGAACTTCTTTAGCTTCCTTTGAATTCCATCTTTTGCTCCCAAAGAGGTCTAAATCCTTTAAGCGGCTATTCAGACCATCACGAACTGTCTTCAAGGTGTCATCACAGAACTTATAAATCTCGTTGAACGCCATGAAGCAATTGTGTGCAAAGGCACTTCTGTAGATGAATCCAAATGCAGGTTCTTTCATTAGTGTGTATTGTGGCTTCTGATTGATGTTGTTGAAATGAAGAAGTGGTGTTGTTAAGTTCAGGTGCCTCTGATAACTTTTAACACCTAATTTTAAATCTTCAATGCATTCCTGGATGATGATGCTCCTTATGAAGATTAGAAGAGAAGTGATGAATGCAAGCTGAATATCCATTGGTAGATTACGCAGTTTCCCTTGGACTTTGAGGAGGTACATGTCTTCAAGGTCATATAGGTTCAACCATGGAAAGTCAGCTTCAGAGAATTCATATTCCTTTTCATCTTGACGCTTGACGACGATCTTCTTAAGAAAGGAGTAGCCCCATTTAGTAGCTGTTGATATAATATGGATGGAAACAATTCGTTGGTTATGCATGACATCCCCTTTGTTTGTTCTAGCCTGCTACTGCGGTTGAAGAGCTTTCGCCTTTCATTATAGTGATGAATCCCGTATACCGCATCTCTATTGTACAGCACAAGTTTGTCAATGAATAGATGTGTAGCATCTTCTTCTATTGCGGTGTTTAAGTACCTTGCAACTCGGATTCCAAGGCTCAGGGAGGTTGCATACTTCCTTGCGGATTTGTTTCCATGTTGTAAGAACTCCAGCTCGGTGTTAAAGAAGAAGCAAAATGGAATCCTTGGTTACTCTGGTTTTCCCACCATTGGTAGTGGCTTGGTCCAATCTATGTAATATGGTCCAGATTTCTTGGAAGTGTGATCCACGTTGAACTCAGGATTGAGCCAATCGATATCATTGGACATTGCACGAGCAATGTTTTCCAGATGATATTCAAGTTTGATTGCACTCCTGGATCGATCTTTTAAAAGGTCAAAAGGTGTGTTCTTGATCCTTCTGAGTTCCTTTTTGTTGAGTTTCTTAATGCGAAAGTCATGCTTTATCTTCTGAACGTATTCCACATTTTATCCATCCACCGGTTCTTTATTTTCAGCTAGTGGTGGTTGAGCATTAACCATTTCATCAAACCATCCGTATTGGGTTGTGTTGTTGTTGTCAAGCCATTCGACAAATTTTGGCTGTTTGTCTTTTGAATGTGTTCTGCTCTTAGAGGTTGATGATGGTCCAGGTATGGTGTGAGGTTGAGGATCATGTTGTTCCAAGTTATCAGCACCGGTGTATTCAAAATGATCATCTGCCTTGGGTGCTGACTCGAATGGTTTTGGTTGATTCTGAGTTGTTGTGGTAGTACAAAGGTTGACCGGTTCCTTATGAGAAGATGAACGACCACTGGTGGACTTTTGTTTCTTTGATTGTGAGTTTGGATCGGGGTCTTTATCTTCTCTTAGTCTCTTTTGAGTGTCAGCCGCCTCCTTGCATGATTCTTTTGATAGATTTGCCGAGATAGCATCAATGATTAGGTGTAATGATTGGTTTAGCTCTACTGCTGGAAACCCCTTCCTCAATGGGTTGATTAACCAGATCAGGATTAGGTGTAATGATTGGTTTAGCTCTACTGCTGGAAACCCCTTCCTCAATGGGTTGATTAACCAGAAGAGGAGGTGGTTGTTGTCCTTCAAATGTCGTTATTCTGCTTTGATGAAGGCCACTCTTGAGATTTCTCTCATTTATTTCTTCAGTCGTTAGCCCGAAGTCCATGTCATCTTCAGTCTGTTGTTCTTCCTCCATTATCGGTTGCTTCAACTTCTTCTCATTGTCAACCTCTGTTTCATCTTCCATTTCCGCACAATAGTAGTCGATTTCTTTGTCAAGCTCAGCAAATGATTCCTTCTTCATCTCATCATCTTCTTCTTGTTTTTTTTTTATTTCATCAGTAGTCACGGTTTCACTTGCATGAGCTTCTTTATAGACCACTGGCTCATCAGATTCTGTTTCTGATTCTTTTGAAGGTTGAGGTGATCGTTCAGGAGAAGGTTCTGGTTTGATAACTTTAACAGGTACTTTCCTCTTTTTGATCTTTGGAGGATCAGGCTTCTTGGCTTTTGTAGTGCTACCAGTGCTCCCTGCTTTTCCTCCCTCTGACCTCTTGTCTTGATAGATGAAGCTTGAGTTTCTTCGTCAAAAAATCCGACCTTCTGTTCTTTAAGAGCTTCTAAATAATATTTGTAGTATGTCGAGGCTTTAACTTTCTCAGTAAGAATACAATCAGAAAGTTGTATTCCTTGCTTTCGAGTACTTGTTCCTATTATCCTGATCATCTTTAATGCATGCTCATTCTTAATAGTGTGCTTGTCCTCATCATCAAGTCATCGAGGAATATCATCGAATTCATCGAGAAAGTTGTCGATGAGCAACTTAGTGTATATGACAAAAGGAATCTTGTCACCTCCCTTCTGTATGTGTTTCACTAAGTCTTCCCAAATGAGGCTTGCATAGTCAATCAGCTTAACATTGACCATGCCCCAAAATATCTGAAGATGTGGCAATTTGGGATGCTTATGCCCACTGTCTCTTCCTGATACAGATTTGGCAATGATGATGTACATATTTCTCCAAGGCTGTGGCATATTCTTGATATTCACTCTTGAATGTGTTGAAACAACCCCTTTTGATTCATCATAACCAATTTCTCTGAGAAAGTCAAGAACTTCATTCACTGATGGAGTCGGGTGATATTCTTTAGTAGGACAAAGTGTTGGTAAGAGGAGTATGGAGCAAAGGGTATCAATATCCATAGTGACTTGACGTTTTTGTAGAGTGCAAGTAAAGGATTCTTCACTCATATCAAGTTGAATTGTGTTCCAGAACTGATGAATGTAGAACTCTGGGACTGAGACAGACTTTGTCATCATGAATTTGTAGGGATGGTGTTTAAGAGCTTCCACTGCTACTTGGCAAGATGATTTAGCGCATGTGAACTTGTTGAATTCAACACGGAGATTGTTTTTGCGAATGACTTTGTTGTAATCTGCAAGAAAGGTGTTTTCCATTGTGAGCTTTTGTGGGGTCTCTACATTATCATGTGGTCCAACCATTGTCGTGATCTGAAAGTCATAAGTCATAGAAACAGACATTGAAGAAACACAGTTTGTTAGCAAATGGTATAAGTCTGATTCATTGCCTTAGACCTTGTTTGTTGTTATGAAATCAGTGGAATGAGTATTTTTCATTTTAAGTCATATTAAGTCCTCTAATTGTTGTTGTGATGTTTTATGTTTAATGAGAAATTAAAATATTAGAATCTTTGTAACTCATTTTTCAAAAAAATTCTTAAATTGTGACTTATTTGTAAAAGGTAGTCTTATTCGTAAACATATGGCTTATTCGTAAGAATCAGCCTTATGTGTAAGAATGCAACTTATGCGTAATAATAGGCCTTGCAACTTATGCGTAATAATAGGCCTTATTCGTAAACATTAGACTTATTCTAAGAATGAGTCTTATGCGTAAGAATGAGACTTATTCGTAAGAATAGGCCTTATTCGTAAACATTAGACTTATTCGTAAAAATGAGTCTTATGCGTAAGAATGAGACTTATTCGTAAACATTAGTCTTATTCGTAAAAATGAGTCTTATGCGTAAGAATACGACTTATTCGTAAGAATATGTCTTATTCATAAACATGAGACTTATTCGTAAGAATGAGTCTTATGCATAAGAATATGACTTATTCGTAAACATTTTACGAATTTCTTGTCTGTCCATGAAATTCGTATTCCACTATAGACGCTTATGCGTAAAGTTTGCATGGCTAATTCGTAACCTTTGATTTCTTACAAACTTCTTGATCCTGTCATTTAAACAACAAACCACTGATAAACAACTTATCTAATCATGATTATACACTCAACAACTGACACATTTACGCATAACAGCCCCATAATTGCTTATGCGTAAAAACCTTTAGACCAAATTTTATGAACAAGAGATTCACATGATAGATGTTTGATGCAATGTTTTGTCCAAGTTATAACAATTTTTAACCAAAATAATCGAAGATGGTGACTGAACGTGCACCCTTAAACCCGAAACCTTAATTTTGAATCTTGACATGTTTATGGTTTAATTAACATGCATTCAAGTGTTCAATATCGTGATTAAACACTTTCCCACTAATTTAATTACATCAAAACACACAAGAACAGATTTCCCCAATTTGGTTCGTATGAACCCTAAATTCAAAATCGATCAATTGATGTTTCTGGGAACGATTAGGTTATTGCAACATGTTTAGGACATTGTTAGGATCAAATCCCACCACAAACAGCACACATTAACACACTAAAACGGTTTTCCCCAATTCGTTAAAAACCCTAAACCCTAAATCGTTGATTGTGAAAAATTTAACCGTTGGATCGTTAAACGATAAAAAAAACCTTTTTTATATTAAAGCATAGATCATATTAACACTTAGAGATTTAGGGATTCATGAACGGATTTGTCAATTGAATGGGGTCCGTAGATCGTGGTGGTTGTGGTGTAATAAGTGTTTGCAGGTGACATAAAAGCTAGGTCAAAGTTGGTTTTGAATATTCTTTGACTTTGAAATTTTGACACAATTGGTCCTTTAACCACATAACTTTGCAACCTTAGTCCTTGTCTCATAAAAATAGAAATACTTAGTCATTTATTTGGAATATATATATATATATATATATATATATATATATATACTCCCTCTCGACTTAAAACATAAACTCTATTAAGCTTTTGAAAAAAATTTAAGTACAAGGAGGGTATTTACTGGAGAACATATTAGCAACAAAATTAAAATAAACCACATCTTTTTGAAAATATGCAAGTACAATTTCTGAAAAATATTTTGAAAATTTCTTACTCCCCCTCAACACTTGTTCGGGAAAAATGGTGAAATTGTTTTTATTTGAACAAAGTGTTGATGGAAATTTTGTACTTGCATTTTTTTTAATAAGAAAGATGAAAAACTTTTTGTGTTTTTGGATATAATATTTACAAAATGTTTTGGTGTTTGACTGTCTTAGTTATTTTTAAGAAAGTTTTTCAAATCATCTGGATTCAAACACCGCATACCAATTTGGTGAACTAATTCCACAAATCTTGCATGGAGAAGGATTTGGTGAATAAGTCAGCTAATTAGTATTCAGTACCCACAAAGTAGAATTCAATTGTACCCTTTTCAACATGGTCTTTGATGAAATGATATCGAAGTATAATATGTTTTGACTTTGAATGTTGAACCGTGTTGCATGAGATGGAAATGGCACTCTTGGAGTCGTAGTACATGAAAATCTTATTGTAAATGTAACCGTAGTCCATCAGCTGTGATCGCATCCAAATGATTTGAGCACAACATGCTGACATGGCTACATACTCCGATTCTGTTGATGATAATGATGTGCAATCCTGCTTCTTTGACTGCCAAGATGCAAGTTTGTCTCCTAGAAACTTCACTTCACCAGATGTACTTTTGCGTATGTCTAAACATCTTGCATGATCAGCATCTGAAAAGGCTATTAGTTCAAAACCAGAATCCTTTGGATACCATATCCCCAAGTTAATAGTTCCATTTACGTATCGAAGAATTCTTTTAGCCTTAGAGAGGTGTCTTTCAATTGGTTTTGATAGATAACGGGAGCATAGATATACGGCAAATACGATATCTGGTCTGCTGGCTGTTAGATACATGAGAGACCCAATAATACTTTGGTATTTTGTAGGGTCAACTGGTGTCCCATGTAAATCAACATCCAGCTTTGGTGATGAGGTAGACATAGGGGTATTATAAGTATCACAGCTAGTCGTGCCATGTTTCTTTAAAATCTTAAGAGCATATTTGGAATGGTTTAGTAAAATACCATAGGGGGATTGATGAACTTGAAGTCCTAAGAAGAACTTTAGTTCAGCCATCATGGACATTTCAAAGTTTTGTTTCATTAGTTTTGCAAAAGCATTTGAGTACTTTTTATGTGTTGAACCAAAAATGATGTCATCAACATAAATTTGAACAATTAAGATGTCCTCCCCGTGTCTTTGATTAAACAGTGTGGGATCAACTGATCCTTTGGTAAAGTGATTAGCAAGTAAAAATGCTGACAGTTTATCGTACCATGCCCTCGGGGCTTGTTTAAGGCCGTAAAGGGCTTTCTTGAGTCTGTACACATGATTAGGATGATCTGGATCAATGAAGCCCTCTGGTTGAGTGACATACACTTCTTCATGGAATTGCCAATTCAGAAATGCAGTTTTCACGTCCATTTGATAATCGATGATGTTCTTGTGGGCAGCATACACTAGAAACAATCGGACAGCTTCAAGTGTAGCCACTGGTGCAAAGGATTCTTCAAAATTAATACCTTCTTCTTGGCTGAATCCTTTGGCAACAAGACGCGATTTGTTACAAATTACTGTTCCATCAGCATCAAGTTTGTTTTTCCAAATCCATTTAAGTCCGACAACATAGACTCCATCGGGTCTTTCTACCAATTCCCAGACTTCAAGACGTCTGAATTGATCGAGTTCTTCTTGCATTGATTCTATCCAATTGTCATAAATCATTGCTTCTTTAATGTTCTGTGGTTCAGCTTGACTGATGGTAAGAGCATAAATGCATGTTTCATCATCCATGTGAAGTCTTTGTCATGTCATGACTGGATTATCTAGATTACCAATCACATTTACTAAGGGATGATCTCTTGTCCATTTTTGTGTTGAAGGGTAATGATGAAAAAGAGTACATATTAGACGAATCCAAGTTGCGTGTAGATGACTCTACAGTATCAGGAATGGTTGGAGCTGGAGCAAATGGATTGAATAAGGCATTTCCGTCATAATCTGTAGGTGCGGGTACTTTTTGTTTAGGTTGATCATCAGCTGTATTTTCAGTGTTGGAAGTGGTTTGTTAACCTATTGTCGGTGATTCAATTGGAGGTGCTTCTGTTACAACAGTTGTAGTAGTTGGTGCAGGTGTATCAGGTATAGGAATATTATCAATTGGTGCAACGAAAACATTTGATACATCTGGTGCATGACATGAAAATGAATCATCAAATAATTGAGCAAGCAAGGTTTCCAATTCTTGACGGTTTAGCGAAAGAGGTGCAGCTGATTGATCAGGAAAGTTTAGACGGTTGGTTGCGAGTCTTAAGCTTTTTTGCTCAGAAGCCATAT
Source organism: Artemisia tridentata subsp. tridentata (assembly GCA_021014915.2). NCBI lineage: Eukaryota > Viridiplantae > Streptophyta > Magnoliopsida > Asterales > Asteraceae > Artemisia > Artemisia tridentata. The sequence goes on along the minus strand of CP139506.1, from coordinate 374,695,563 downwards.
CCGTAAGTTCATCGAAATTAGCATGAATGGTTTCCATGATTTCTCTAGTACGATGATTCTAGATGCGAAATCCTTTAGAGTTTTCACAATATCCAATGAACACACCGATGTCAGCTTTAGCTTTGAGTTTGCCAAGGTCTTCACGATCATTATTTGGGTAACAAATAGCACAAAATATTTGAAAGTATTTAATATTTGGTTTTTGATTATGGACAAGCTCATAAAGTGTTTTGCGGTGGCGTTGGTTGATCATAAAATGGTTTTGAGTATAGTATGCAGTCGAGATAGCTTCAGCCCATAAGTAATCCGGAAGTAGAGCATTAATCAACATCGTTCTTGCAGCTTCCACTAACGTCCTGTTGCGTCTTTCAACAACCTCATTCTATTCTGGACTTCTTGCAATGGATGTTTGATGTTCAATTCCTACTTCTTCAACGTAAGCTCGAAGAGTTTGATTCTTGAATTCAGTGTCGTTGTCTGTTCTAACTTTTTTGACTGTATTACAAAGTTGAACTTGAATTTTCTTGAGAAAGGTGATGATCATAGGAGGAGCTGGATCTTTACTTTTGAGAAAATAAACCCAAGTCCATCTTGAGTAGTCATCAACGATTACAAGAATGTAGCATTTGACAATTTAGATAAAAAAATTGCGATTACAAGTAGGAGTTTATAGGAATTGTGGTGCTTGACAATTAAGATAAAAAAGTGTTTATAGAAATTGAGTGGGTATCGAAATTGTGGCAAAAGATTCCTTTTCGTAATTGAAGTTCCTTTTTCGCAATTGTCTGTCAACATTTTTTCGCAATTGTCACGTGTTTTGCAATTGAAATTGTCCCACCTTTATAGCTATTGTCAGCAGCTTTTGTCAGAGCTACTTTATAGCAATTTTCCAATCTTTTGCAAGACTTTCGCAAGTTGTCAAAAGAAGTTCCTAATCGCAATTGTTTAAACTACTTTCGCAATTTGTCAACTTTGGTCTCTTATCACAATTGTTGCTGCCTTGAAGATCTTTTCGCAATTGTCATATTTAGTTCTCTATCGCAATTCATTTTAAACGTTTACAAATTAAATAACTTTTATAAATTTGATTTAAACTCTTAATTTCTACAACATCAAGGATCGCGGACTCGGTATTTTCTCACTTGTATAAGTGTGCAAAATACTGTTGGGAATTAAATATTCTGAAGATTAAGTATCGGGAAATTCACTAAGTGATTAAGTCTGGTGGTTAAGTCTGCTAGTGTTAATCCTGGTTAAGTCTGGTCGTTGAAGATTAAGTATGCTAGTGTTAATTCTGGTGAATACAGAATTAAGTCTGTTCTTCTATCGTTAAGTCTGGTTGACTAAAGTCAATTATATACGGTAGATAATATCTTACCCCATGTGCTCAGTCTTTATCTTATACTCACAGAACAAGTTGTAAACATAGATACATGTTGTATCTTAGTTACTGACACACATAAGATAAACTAGCAAGTTGTTCGACAAGACTTAACATTATTGTAAAGATCTTTCTTGTTATATAAAAGAAAGATCTTAGACTAGATTTACGTGTGAAAAAGATAGTGCTTAATATATATCTCTCAAGAACAAACAAAAACAATATCACAAGATATAGAAACATAAGATTCAAGGTTGTAACCCTAGTGATAAGAAAAGATCACTCGTATTATTATCTTAATAATATTGAATCGTTCGGTGTTAACATTGCATGTTCATTGTTCGTTACTAAAGCATTACTTTCCATTTCCATAATACAAATAACCTTCTAAGTGTGATTAAGTAGATTCCGCATACTTAATCATATTAACTCAATATATCATATACACAAAGTCACAAAGATTTAACCACCTTAACAGTGTATCGATTCCTCTCAAATACTTCGACAAGGGAATATCTACTAGTTTGTATAAATTAGTGAGATCTTTATATAAATTACAAATTTATATAAATAAGATAACTTCTATATAAATTGAAATTTTACCATAATTCGTATAAATTTTGGTTTAAATTGAAATTTCTATAGAAATTGTCATTTTATCTAAATTGTAATTTACATAACTTTGTCGAATTTGCGAATTTTTTATTTTGTCTAAATTATAGTCTAGTCAAATTTAGTAACTTTATTTAATTTGCTACGTTTATCTAAATTGTAATAGTTTATCTAAATTGCAAGCTACTTCAACCGATCATCAACAAAGAACCAAGGCTTCACAATAACAAATGAGTTTAACCGTCAACAACCACAACTCCTATTTCTTTGCAACGATACAAGATAAACTGTATCTCACACCGAAATAAAATGGAATCAAGTTCAAAAGGGAGAGAGATGCCTAAAAGTGTAAAGCTTGCTATCCACTCAAAGGAAAATTGTTTGACACATTTTGAACCAGTTAAGCTTCAATGTGTGGCACTCTCAGAAGCAAGTTTACCATCATGGGATAGATCGGTACATCGAGCTTTTGAAACACTCTTCGGATATGAAATGGACTTTACAACTTTCAAACGGAAACTCTTGGACAACATATGTCTAATAGTGAAGCAAATTGAACAAGGAAGTGACTGCATTGTTGCATATCGAGAGCTCAAGATGCAGTTAAGATGTGTTAGGATTCAACACACGGTTAAGGTGGTTAAACCTTTTATACTTTGTGTGTATGATATATTGAGTTAATATGATTAAGAATGCGGAATCTACTTAATCACACTTAGAAGGTTTATTATGGTTATGGAAATGGAACAGATGTGTTTGTTATATGTCAATGAACAATGAAAGATTTAACACAAAATGATTCAATATTATTAAGATAATAATATGAGTGATCTTGAGATATCACTAGGGTTACAACCTTGAATCTTAAGTTTCTATGTTCTTGAGAGATATATTTTGCACTGTATATTTAACACACAAATAGACATACATATCTCTAGCCTAAGATCTTCTTTTATAGTCCAAGAAGATCTTTAAAATATTGTTTTAAAGTCTAGTTTGAACTACTTGCTAACTTATCTTGAGTGTGTCAGTACATAAGATACAACATGTATCTGTGTACACAACTTGTTAACTAAGCACATGGGGTAAGATATTATCTACCATATATCCTTGACTTTAGTACACAAATATCTTTTCAATACTTATCCAACCAGCAGTTGTATATGTGACACTTATCCACTCAGCAGTCTCAACTCAGTACTACCAGTTAGAACGGTTAGTTATAACTTGAGCAGTCCTAAGATATACACCAGCAGTTAGAACTGTTAGAGTATTCTTCACAGTAGTTGGAACTGTTAATACTTGAAATTCTTGATACTTAATCTTCAGAACATTTAATTCCCAACAATCCTCCCCTAAACATGTGAATCCATTTCAACATGTTTCTGAATTAAATTATGGATTGTGAAGATCTTTCAAACACTTCATAGTCAGACCCTTGATCTGAACTTTCTTCTGTTCTGTGAGATTGAATATCTTTCTCAGTAGCTCATCTGCTTTTTTATCTTTGACTTTAACAATATCAATACACAAATCTTTAGTCTTCAAACATTGACCTAAAGATGGTGCAATTTCCTTGGATGGAGGAATTATAAGAGGCAATGGTGCTGTGTATCTTGGATGCTTGTTTCAACAAGTGAAATCGTCTATCAGCATGCCTTTGCAAGTGATGAACAAACGTGGTAAACTGAAATTGAAACTTTTCTTCGTTTGACCTAGATAGAACTTTCTCCTTTGGAATGTTCTTGTCATTTTCAACCTCCATGTCATCATCTTGTATGCTATTGTATTTTCCTCCCTTACATTGGGTTTTTCTTCCTTTCTTGGGCTTTTATTTCCTCCCCTAAGATGTTTCCTCCCCTGAAGCAAATAAAATTTTATCCTCCCCTTTTTTGGAAGATCTATCACTATGTACCAAAATATTTCTTTCTCCATCATCTGAGCTATCCATCATAATATGTTATCAGAAAATGTTGTACATGTAGCCATCAATTCCTTAAGAGTTTAAGTTGCTGCCCTCATCACTTCTAGGTGTGTTAACTCCTATAAGAGGTGATTCATTGGACATTTGACTCATGGTCCATCAATGGATGGTTTTTGTGAGTCTCTTTTAAAAATCCTTTTAAGAAACTTTTGCCTTAGCAGTATGTACTTGATTTTAGAATTGAAAAATCATACTGCTTTCAACCATTTTGAAGGGATTAAGTGTATAACAGACACTTAATCAAAAATTTCAGTTTAAAGCAACCTCTGGTTGTGTGAGAACCAATGTTTTCAGTTATAAATAACTGCCTGTGTAAAGATAAACTCATTTAAAGAGTTTTCCTGACAGGGTTTCCAGCTCATAGTAATTGTTATCTCTAACACAAGTGTTAGATTCACTTTTACTAGCTGTTCTTTCTATCAGATGTCCTTAGACTTGCTCATTATACTTTGAAAGTATAAAATGATAGAAAGTGAGTTGAGTCAGTAACTATCTGACCAACTAAGTCATCAATTCAATGTGAAATATGATAACCAGGTTTCAAGAAAGAAGTTTTAAAGAATTAATTAACTTAGGTGTAAACCTTTGTTAATGAGTTCCCAAACTCAGTCCATCATAAACCTGTTATGAAAGCAACTGGAATCACTTTTCTTCTGCTTCCATTTCACTTGAAATTTCCTTATTTCTCAGAGTTCATACCTGAAATTGTTAGTCCAAAACCAAGAAACAAAATGCATAGCATTTGTCTTATAGCAGTATCAATATATGACCAACAGTATGAACTGTTTAAACAAAATTTGAACTAGCAGTACTAACTGTTCTATTAACAGTATCAATTTACAAAGATATCAGTACAACCTTAACATATATAAAAACCACATAGATTAGAAATTTTAAGGATTAAGCATTCCAATACTTGCTACCAAGTATTGAAACCTTCCAACATCAAAAGCTTTTGTTAGTAGATATGCAAAGTTAAATTCTGAAGCAATTTTAAGAACTTGAATTAATCTTTTCTCATTGCAGCCTCTTATAAAATGATGTCTAATTTCAATGTGTTTTGTTTTAGAATGATGTACTGGATTTTTAATGATGCAAATTGTACTACTATTATCAATATGAATAACAGTGTTTAAGAAATTATACCCATAGTCAAGGAGCTGGTTTTGAAGCCATAGAACTTGACCACAGCAACTTGCAGCAGCTACATATTCAGCTTCAGTTGTTGAATTAGCCACAATTGTTTGCTTCTTACACTGCCATGAAACAAGTCTACACCCAAGGAATTGACATCCTCCAGTTGTTGACTTTCTGTCCAAGCTAGCACCAGCATAATCACTATCCGAAAATGCTACCAAATCAAAAGGAGATTCCTATGAATACCATAGACCCAACCTTGGTTGACCCTTGAGATATCTAAAAATCCTCTTGACTGCTGTTAAATGAGAAACCTTTGGAGTTACTTGAAATCTTGCACAAGCACAAACAGAGAACATGATATCAGGTCTAGATGATGTAAGATACATCTAGGAGCCTATCATAGATCTGTATGTGTGTACATCTATATTTTCTCCATCTAAGTCTTTAAGAAGAGGCTTCTCAGAGTCCATTGGTCTGCTTGCCATTTTTGAATCAGCAAAGTTGAACTTCCTTAGTATCTCAGCAACATGTTTATCTTGACTAATAAATATGCCTTCATATGACTGTTTAACTTGCAAACCCAAAAAGAATGTAAGTTCTCCCATAGAACTCATCTGAAACTTATCATGCATAAGCTTCTCAAACTCTAAACACATTTCCTTCCTAGTAGATCCAAAGATAATGTCATCCACATACACCTGCACTAACAGAAGATCCTTCTTGTGCTGTTTGATGAAAAGTGTCTGATCAATCTTTCCTCTTTGAAATCCATTTGCTTTTAAATAGGAAGCAAGTGTTTCATACCAAGCTCTTGGTGCCTGATGAAGGCCATATAGAGCTTTAACTACTCTGTACACTCTATCTGGATGTTCTGGATCAATGAAACCAGAAGGTTGTGAGACATAAACCTCTTCTTCAATAGTACCATATAGAAAAGCACTCTTGACATCCATTTGGTAAACTGTGAAGCCTAAAATGAAGCATAAGCTAAGAAAAGCCTAATTGCCTCAATTCTTGCTACTGGAGCAAAAACTTCATCATAGTCTATCCCTTCTTGTTGTGTGTACCCTTGGGCTACCAATCTAGCCTTATTCCTAATCACTATGCCCCTTTCATCCCTTTTATTCTTAAAAACCCATATAGTGCCAATTACCTTTGCATCCTTAGGTAAATCAACTAGCACCCAAACTTTATGAATCTTGAACTGAAGAAGCTCCTCTTGCATAGCTTCTACCCAGCTTGAATCATCTAAGGCTTTCAGAATGTTCTTTGGTTCATCTTGTGAGAGAAAACATACAAACAAGCAAGAGTTTGAAAACTCATGCTGCTTTGAAGCATAAAGGGCATCAAGAAGCCCTTGTTGGTCTGAAGACATCAGTTGTTGTCTTGTCTTCACACCTGATTGTACATCTCCAATCACATTATCTAGGGAGTGGACTTTGTGAATTCTTGTTTGTGGAGTAGAAGGAACTTGATAATTTGATGGAAGATTGTTGAAATCCCCCTCACTGTCTGAGAATTCTGCTTCTTTCGTTTCTGAAGGGCCAGCAGCAGAATCACCAGCAGAAACAATTTGTTGTTCCTGAGTTCCATCTTCTTTCCTTTCATCTTCAACACCTTCTTTAGCTTTGCCAGAAGAAGATTCATCAGTTGTTGAAGTTGATTCCACACTTGTACTTGACCATATTGGCATCCAAACATGATCTTGGTTTGTCTCCTTTTCTAACCTTGCCTCATCTGTTGCTTGTGAACCTGAAAAATCATTAGTTTTTGCAACAACAGGCACATAATTCATTGATTTGGTTAGAGATTCAAGATCAAATAGCCATTTTGGTCCTTGACCTTCTACATTGGATTTATCTTCCAAAAACTCCACATGTAGATTTTCCTCTACAATCATAGTTCTTGTGTTGTATACTCTAAATGCTTTGCTATTAAGAGAATATCCAACAAAGAATCCTTCATCTGCTTTACCATCGAATTTTCCTAAATGGTCTAAGGTATTGAGAATTGTCACATGACATCCAAAAGGTCTAAGAAATCCTATTGCAGGAGTTCTACCTCTAAAAAGTTCATATGATGTCTTATTGTGAGGCTGTACAACTAAAACTCTATTTTGAACATAGCAAGCAGTGTTGACTGCTTCAGCCCAAAAAGTTATAGGTAGCTTAGAATCAGCTAACATAGTTCTAGCAGCTTCTATTAGTGTTCTATTCTTTCTCTCAACAACACCATTCTGTTGTGGAGTTCTAGCAACACTAAATTCTCTCCTAATACCCTTTTGTTTGCAGAAATCATCCATAACTCTATTCTTAAACTCTGTCCCATTATCACATCTAATGACTTTCACTTTCTTGTCTACTTGGTTTTCTATCTGTGTAATGAATGTCTTAAGGATGCTTGTAGTCTCATCCCTAGTAGATAGAAAGAAAACCCATGTAAATCTGGTATAATCATCAATTATAACAAGACAATATCTCTTATGTATTATACTACTTACTAAAACAGGTCCAAATAAGTACATATGAAGCATATACAATGATTGATTGATAGAGTTAAAAATTTTGGGCTTACAAGTGGCTTTGTGTTGTTTGCCTTTTAGACAAGCAATGCATGTTTGATCATTTTCAAATCTTTTGTGAGGTAAACCTCTTACCAAACCATTCTTAGCAATTTTATTTATGGTTTTGAAGTTAATATGACCAAGCCTTCTATGCCATATCATTGATTCATCCAATGTGGCCTTTGCAACAAGACAAGTTAAAATCTTTTTAGGAACAATGTTCTTCATGTCAACACTGTACATATTGCCCTTTCTAGGAATTTTAAGAAGTACTTGACTTTCATCAGGCATCTTAAAATCAGGAGAAAGTACAAGACATTCAGTCTCACAGAAAAGAACATTGTTCTTTTTGTCACACATTTGTGAGACACTAAAAAGATTATAATTTAGCTCTTTTACATAGAACACATCTTCAAAATCTAAATTTCCAGTTTTAATGGTACCTTTACCGGAAATTTTGCCACCAACACCTCCTCCAAAGGTAACATAGCCTCCATCTATTGATTGAAAATCTGAGAGATAAGACTTGTTTCCTGTCATGTGCCTAGAACATCCACTATCTGAGTATCCTTGATCCTCTTGCTGATCATTTGAATGTTCCTCAGTAGCAGAAAAAGCCATAAGTGCCATCTGAGTAGGAGTTTCTTCTTCATCTGCCATGAAGCTCCAATCAAAACCTAAGCCATCAATAGCTACCATAGCTTTTGGCTCAATAACCTCCTCTGTTTTGGATTTGCTTCCAAAACCTCTATTCTTGCTATCTTGCTGCCTTGGTCTTCTGCACTCTCTTGAGAAATGACCCATCATGTGGCAGTTATAGCACTCTATCTTTGACTTATCAAAACCAGCAGCATCAGTGTTGCTGATTATGAGCTTCTTCCCCGTCTTGTGATAGAACTTCTTGGCTCTCATGCTAAGAAGAGAAATTTGCCATTTTAGATCCATTTCCTCCAGATCATCTTCATGGATCTCTTGGAGGTTTTCATAGGTGAGCATGGACCCATTATTTTGACTTGTAAGAAAGGCACAACAAGTCTTTTCATCCAAAATACCCATGGTATTACTTGATGAACTAGCAGCACCAACATCATCAACAACTTTCACCTCTTCACTTGATTTTGAGGTACTAGGAGTTGACATAAATGCCTTGTTCCCAGTATTAGAGCTAGTACCTCCATTCTTTTTCAAATCTTGCTCCACAATCTTGAAGTTGCTATACAAGTCCATCAGTTCCATGGTGTCTAGTTCTGGCTTGTTCTTCCAGACAACAACATGCATAGCCCACTCTTCTGGTAAGCTTCTTAGAAATTTTGAGTTCAAATCTTCTTGAGGCATTTCAATCCCAAGAATAGCAAGTTGGCTCACAATATTCTGAAGCCTATTAAACATGTGGTTAAGAGATTCATAGTATGTAGAGGAGAAGTTTTCAAACTGCTGCTTGAGCAGTGTCTTGTGGGTTTTTTTGGTGGCTTCATTTCCACCATACCTGGCAATAATAGCTTCAAATAATGACTTGACATCTTTGAACTTGCTGAAGTTTAGAAGTTGATCATTGGGAATGGTCATCATCAGCATGCTTCTTGCCTTCAAGTCATTTTTCTTCTTTATTCTATCTTCTGCAGATGTTGGCTTTGTCTGCAGAGTTGACACCACTTTGCCGTCCACTGTTGATGTAGTGGTGGTAGGCTGGTAAGAGTCTCCATCTTCAATGATTTCCCAAAGTGTATAATCTTGCACTTGGAAATATTGCTCTATCCTCAGCCTTCACATCTCAAACTCATTCTGTTTGAGCATGGGAATCTTCGCAGCAACATTTGTCTGAATAGATTCAACGTCCATTTTTACTTCTTCTTCTAAATCAAATATCAGCCTCAAGCTCTGATACCACTTGTTAGGATTCGACACACGGTTAAGGTGGTTAAACCTTTTGTACTTTGTGTGTATGATATATTGAGTTAATATGATTAAGAATGCGGAATCTACTTAATCACACTTAGAAGGTTTATTATGGTTATGGAAATGGAACAGATGTGTTTGTTATATGTCAATGAACAATGAAAGATTTAACACCAAACGATTCAATATTATTAAGATAATAATACGAGTGATCTTGAGATATCACTAGGGTTACAACCTTGAATCTTAAGTTTCTATGTTCTTGAGAGATATATTTTGCACTGTATATTTAACACACACATAGACATACATATCTCTAGTCTAAGATCTTCTTTTATAGTCCAAGAAGATCTTTACAATATTGTTTTAAAGTCTAGTTCGAACTACTTGCTAACTTATCTTGAGTGTGTCAGTACATAAGATACAACATGTATCTGTGTACACAACTTGTTAACTAAGCACATGGGGTAAGATATTATCTACCGTATATCCTTGACTTTAGTACACAAATATCTTTTCAATACTTATCCAACCAGCAGTTGTATATGTGACACTTATCCACTCAGCAGTCTCAACTCAGTACTACCAGTTAGAACAGTTAGTTATAACTTGAGCAGTCCTAAGATATACACCAGCAGTTGGAACTGTTAGAGTATTCTTCACAGCAGTTGGAACTATTAATACTTGAAATTATTGATACTTAATCTTCAGAACATTTAATTCCCAACAAGATGGTTTCTCTACTTAGATTTTAGAGTGCTCAAAAATTCTTCGGATTATGTATCAGCACGCAAAATATGGAGAGAATGCATCATTAGTTACCTTGAAGTTGAATCTTTTAGAGATCAGTTGCTTAAACTAATGAACATACTGGAACTGGTGCTTACTACAAGATCACTTCATCTGAGGGAGATGCTGGAAAAGAAGAAACAGTCAAATTAAAAAGTATTGCAAGGAAGAGGGTTAAAAGAAAAAGAACGGGAAAGAATTGAAATGGAGATGCAGATACAAGTGGGAACGGCTAATGAGGAAGGGATGATAATTTGGGTTTCACGGGTCATAATGCATTATCAGAACAACATAATGGAAAAAACAGTAAAGGGAATGGTTTGGATACAGATGGGAAACTCAACTGTAAGAATGATTTGAAGACTGCAGCTGCTGATGTCGGACCTTCACATTGTACAGATACATTGGTTAAGGTGCATCAATCAACTGATCATATGAAAATATTTGATAATGTGTTTCCTTATGAGACACAAAGTCATGGAAAACCTGAGTACATTAACGACACATATGTGGTGAGTCAGGATAATAGAAATATTACTCCTGACATTCCACATATGGATCCTAATGGAGGTATGGTTGAAAATGACAATGTGAATCATGATCAAGAATGTGCTTCAAATGCTTTCTTAATCAAAAATATTCAAAACGAAATTGTTCGATGTAATGAACTTAATCGTGAACTAGAAGCACAAAATAAGCCGTTAACTAAAAAGCTCAAGAATTATAGTAAACGTATAAATGATTTTGAAACAAAAACTAATCGTGAAAACAGCTTTGAAGTGGGAAATGGGATGTTGAGACACGAAAATGAGCGAATTTTAAAAGAGTCAAGTGACATCCAAGAGAAACTGAAGCATCAAATATTCTCTCTTGAACAAAATTTTCAGAGATGTCAAGCACAAAGCATTGACTTTAAGCTTGCTTTACAACACAATTTGGAAAAGCAGCCTTTTGAAAACCCTTAGATGTCAAAACTTGAACAACTTGATGGTGAAAACGCGTCAATGAAGTGTCAAATTTCAAATACGAAAAAGAAATTGAGCATTTGAAATTGATTTACAAAAATCTGTTTGATTCAATCAAAAGTTCACGAGTTCAGACACAAAACTCAAACAAGAAACAAAAAGAGACTGAAGATTTGAAGTCTGAATTCGCAGATAAAAAGTTTGAAAATGTTTTGCAAAAGATTGAATCAATGAAAATGAAAAAGGTTTTGTCTCAAATCACAAAAGTTTTCTTTCCAAATCCCCTGTTCGATTCTAATACTCCAGTTTTTGAAAAGGAAACGGGGGAGAAAATGTATCATTTTGAAACAAAAAATCGTGTGCTTCAAACAAAAGTGGTTGAACTTGAAACGCTTTTAGCTCAACAAACAAACGATTTTGAGGATGCCAAAACTGATTTTCTCAAGAAAACGACCAAATTCGAAAATTATTTTGAAAGACTTGAAAAAGAAAACGTTGAGTTCGAACGTAAATTGGCTCGTAAAACGGATGATTCTAAAGCCGAAAAGATCAACTTTTGAAACAAATTGCCTCTTTAGAATCAAAATTGACATCTCAAGATCGTCTTCAAAAAGAATGTAGTGATTTGAAAACTTCATACAATGCTTTAAAAGCAAAGTTTGATGCTCTTAATCTATCAAAAGGCAGATCTCATGTTTCAAACAAGTCAACAACAAAAGTAAGTGTTTTGGAGAAGGTTCACATGGGTAAATCATCAAAACCATTTTCGAAAAAAGTTTCTCAATTCACGACCTATTCATTTCAAAAAGGAAGGAAGTGTTCTAAGAGAATAAATTTTTCTGAAACAGTTACTTCTCAAAAGTTTTCAAATCCAAATGCTTCAAAAGAAAAGTCTCAAGTTTTTCAAACTCCACATTTTCATTTTACACCGGTAAAGCAAGTGTGGAGACCAAAGCAAAGTCATTCCAAACCTTTCAAATATTCAATATCAGAATTGCTTTCGCTGCAACATAAGAATAACTCTGCTTTGAACATTCCAAATACTGGAAGGTTTCCATTTATCACAAAAAAAAATCTTCAAAGAGAACCCATGAGGTTCAACTCTAGATGGAAATCTTATTCGTCATATGTTAAAACTCCAAGAGAAACACCGGGTTTCTCAAACAATTTTCAACAGAAAAAGAGTTTTAAATCTCCATTGATTCCACGAGTGTTATTTCAAAATGCAACACCGATTTTCAGTCCTTGTTGGAATTCAACATCTTTAAACCAGATTGACACAACGTATAAATGGATTTCAAAATTTAGCAAACCCGTTAGTGCCGTGCTTAAATGGGTTCCCAAAGTTGTTGTCTAATCTAAACGTTCTATGACTTCTTAGCACATCAGCTAAGGACTCGGACTTCAACATAACGACTTGTACACACATTACAGTGTACAACTCGGGTTTCAAAGAAAGGAAAGTGCCTTGCTAAACCATTCTTTAAAACCAAGGCGTGCACTTATCCTAAAAACTTCTTAATCTTGAGCAAAATTTATTCAAAAATATTCAAAAGGTTTTTCAAAACTTTTCAAAATTTTGCTCAAAATTTTCTAATCTATACTCCCCAATTCGCTCCAAAGTTTAAAAATGTCAAAACTTATGCTAGTTTTGAGGGGGAGTATTTCAGTGAATAATGTTTTTAGTTACCTTGAAGCAAAATTTATTCAAGAATTTTTCAAACTAAAATTTCTAAATCTTTCAGAATTTTGCTTCAAGAAGACTCCTTCCCTCAAACTCTAAAAAGTTTAAAATTCTCAAAACAAATGCAAGTGTTGAGGGGGAATATTTTTCAAAACAAAAAATGTTCCATCATAATCATGCTTAATGGCTTGTGCACACATAACAGTGCACAACCCATACCTGTAAAAAAGGACCCTGAGGTACGCATCAGTGCCTCAATCCTGATCAAAGGAGCGAAAGCTTCTTACTTATGAGTAGAATTAAACCAAAATTTTTCTAAGTTTTTCCCAAAATTCTGCTTATAAGGACAAATATTCCCTTGTTGAAGGGGAGTATTTGAAAAACATAATCTTTGTTCAAAAATGGAAAAGTTCTTGAAATTCTTCCCACAAACCTCAAAAACAGCATATTTTAATCATAAAGTTTAACAAAAACATCATAAGTATGCTATTTTTGAGGGGAGAATAAAGATATGATTAAAATATGGTAATGAAAGTTGGAATCTCACGAGTGCTAGACTCAGATTTACCCTCGAATTAACGGAACATCACCAGTCAGTAATCGAAAAGACATATCCTGGAAGGGTAATAATTTTGTAAAACCCAAAAATCTAAAACATGCAAAATGACCAAATTGCCCCTGAAACTTTAAAAGTTAATTAAAAAAAGACTCATAAAAAGCACCAAATTAATTCCAAACTTCTGGTAATGAACTACATATGAAGTAAAATAATTTTGAGGCAACATTCTAACATTTTTGCATGTCCAAAAATTATTATTGCACACAAATACTTATACCTAAACCGAAAATTTTATATAGTTTATTTAATTGATATTTAAAATGATTATAAAAGAGATAATTGACAACTAAAATAGGAAATAAATTATGCATTCAAAAGATCTGATTTTGTCAAGGGATTAGACCGAATCTCCAGCCATCCCTCCCCCTAATCTCGGTCAAATTTCATTTATTTAATTAATTCCCATTATTTTCCTCCCAAAACCCTAAAGTCGACACACCAAAATTCACACACACTCCATCCGATTTTCTGGACAAGTTCTAGCAATTTTCTGGTATTCATCAAGGTCTAAGGAGGCTGGGAAAAATAAGTTTTGGTCGTGGAATAGCTGGTTCGATCTGTGGTAATTTAATTGTGTCGCGTTTTTCAATCCGTGAGGTAAATAATTCCTACGCCTAATCCGTACGTTCTAAAATTGATTTGGTATTTTTCTAATGTTATTTAGATCATATATGACTCATATAAATTGATAAAATCGAATCATGCAAGCTTGTTTGATCGTACAAATTTTTGAGAATAAAAACGTAAATAATATACAAATGGGTTCATACGAATTTTCTGGGTCTTGTACACAATTTTTCTGTCTTCGATAATAAGCATATAGCTCTGGAAAAATGCTAAATGATGTGATCGAAACCTAGGAAACCTTGTTCGAAATTTTATTTGGAAACGGGTATAAGATGAAATCGGATAAAAATAAAAGAGGCATGGGTCGAATGAACTAGGGTTTATATTTTAATCATAGATCTTGTATAATAATTATATTTTAATGATGATATAATGATGATGTATTGATTGGATGATTCGATTAGGGTTTTCTTTGTATTTTCGAATTTACCGATCGGATAAAAGAAACTATAGGGTACGATTTGTAATTAATAAAACTTAAGGGTTATTTTTGTAATACACTATGAAGCAGGGGTAAAATATATAAATTATGAGATGAGGGTATTTTGTGTAAAAATTGTAAGATAAAGGTTTATTTGAAACCGTATGAAAACTTTAAAACCGATTTGTAATTTTTAAAACTAAAGGACTATTTTTGTAAATTCTGGAAATTTAGGGTTGGATTCGTAAACATTATTATGAGGGATATAAATTGTACTTTTGATTAATTGAAGGTTAGATCTATAAATATGGAAATATATTGGATCGGATATGTATTTATAATTAATTAAAGGTTTGTTTTGTAATTAAATAAATTTGAGGGACTTGTTTTGTAATTTATACAAAGTTGGAGCTGATTCGTATTATTATTTAAATTAAAGGGTTTATTGTGTAATTTGGTAAAATAGAGGGCTTGGTGTGTAAATATAAATATGGAAAGGGTTAAATTGTATTTCATATAATTATAAGGTTTGTTTTGTAAATTTATAAACTAAGGGATATAAAGTGTAAATTGGTAAAGTTAAAGGATGGAAATTGTAATTATGGATAACTATTGGATTAAAATGTGTAACTTGAAATATTTACACTCTAGACCCTTGTCTTGGCATATTTACATTTAAAACCCTAAATTATGAGAAGTTGTCATAATTAACGCTAGACTTTTATAACTTGTCAAAATAGACCCTAATGTCCATAATACTGATTTACTGATAACTTAACCTACTCTGAAATATCTGAATCTTGCTATATATGGAAATCTGTTAATTATAGAAACTTGCCTAAAAAGGAAAGTTACTAAAAATGGAAAGCCGACTAAAATGAGAAATCTGATTTAAATAAGATATTAATTGTAAGACGACAATGTATTCATGTAGATGCGCTGAAGATGGAGTTTGTTTCCGATCTTTGTATTTCTTGATGTGTTTCACTTGCGGTATAAGGTACAGATATTCTACCCTTTCTCAGTAAGGATGTCCTTCTCATGACTTTTGATCCTGATTTACTATAGGGTTTCCTAAGCCATTGCTATGTTCCCTTATACTTTGATTCGTTCTTCATGTTTCACTTACATCTGTCTATATTGGTTTGATTATGATCTGAGCCTTTTATTTGGGGCTTTCTTACTTGATCTATGCCCTTGCTATGCTTCCCTTGGTTTGTGAACCTTGATAATTGAGCCTTGCCATGTTCCTTTGATACTTGATGTGACTCGTTCGTCACCCTGTAACATGAATATTTGAACTACTTGATACTTTGAAGGATTATTTGATTTTGGTAACTAGATGTGAAAACCTTTCTGAATTATATATGAAAATGTGTGAGAAAAGCTATTTTAAAAGATGCGATACTACTTTTAAATGAAAGTTACTAAAAGTTTTTAAGAAAACTATTTTTGAGACCATCTTTATGAAAACCGTTTTGAAAGACCATTTTTATGAAAACTATTTTGTAAGATCATTTATTATGAAAACCATTTTTGAAAGATTGCTTTAAATGGACTTTTAAATAGAAACCTTTTTAAATGAACTGTTGCTATGAAACTTTGATTATGAACTGGATACTTGGACATTTGATACTTGACCATTGACCTCAGTTTGAGACTACGAGCCACTATCTGTATCACTAGGCATGAGGGTTTCATGTCCATGTCATTGATGCACCGATGGCATGACTCTAGGGTAGGAGAGTGATGTCCTATCCCGTCCCTGATTTGATTTGATTTGGTGTGTAGAGGAGGTATTTGGCCACCTGGGGCGTATGGATGCATCCTAGATCTGTTATCTGTATTTGTATCTGTTATATCTGGTGACTGATGGTGTGTGCGATACACGTCTTTCACATATCTGGGAGCTAGCTACTCCACCCCTTAGAGGTATCCCCTCATATTACTGGTTACTGAGAGGTCTCCCCTCTACATGATTATGATATGATTCTGTTTCTGGGCTCGTAGTGGATTACTGTTTCTGTTACCTTTTAACCTTGTACTTAGTATTCCGAGGTCACCCCTCCGAATACATACTTGGCTTGATACTTGAATTGATACATGACTTGACTTGATACTTGACTTGATACATGACTTGACTTGATATGACTTGGGCTCGGTTGGGATTACTATTCCCTTTACTCTTATCTATTGTAACTGTTTCTTAATTCCTGATATATCTGCATAACCTTTATTTTTCTTTCCTGACTCTTGTTATACCTTGCATTGTTTCACTTATTTCACTATCCCATCATTACTGCCTTGTTATCGTTATATCTGTTCACTGAGCTTTCGTAGCTCAGCCGCATTTCTTTTCCTGCGGCAGGTTTTAGTTTGGAAGCTAGGTATGATTGGAGAGTACCTTGGACTTAGAAGACCTTACTAGCTATTGAAGATGACTAGAAGAATTTATAGTTAGATTTGGAAATTATTGTATTATAACCTTGTAGTTTCAGATTTTCCATTGTAAACATTGAAATTCAATTGTATTATTTATGTCATATGCTTGTGTTTGTTCTGATATGAGACCATTATTGTGACATCTTTACCCTTGTCGGGTTGGGGTGTTACAATTTATGGTATCAGAGAAACAGGCTGCGACTCGTAATACATTTACCCTTGACCTGTGAGTTTTGGACCATTAGGCTTCCACTGTAAGAACATAGGAGAACACCTTGAGAACTTGCTTTAGGATTTCTTGATATGAACTTAAGTTTTGACCAGTGAGGAACGGGTAGACTATAAGGCATTTATTTAAGTATCTTTGCTTCCGCATCACTCTGATTCGTGCCTTGCTATGACATTTGCTTTTGTTGACCTCTGAGATGGTAGAGGTACTAGGTGGATTAAGATAGGTTGTTCTGCTTACGACTCGAGATAAAGTATGATCATCATGAAGGCATATTTATGTGGTGCTAGTATTATGACGCCTGATCAACGTGATAATACTTACACCATATAACGTGCCCTCATTGTGGCCATAGGATATCTTGGGGAGTACCTAAGAAGTTTAGAATTTGATCTCCGTTGGATTATCCGTGATTAGTGAGACTTTAGGTTCATTCTACCTATGCGTATACTCTGCCCTCGTTCATTAGATATCTGGAGGAGTTGGACTCTCGTTTGGCATTCTGTTGACCTCAGTTATAAATCTTGAACTCTTGTAGAGCCCTCTACTATTGATACAGTTAATTCGACCTGAAATCTTGTTCGTATTTCCATATGAGCTTTCCTTTTGGAAGAACCTCCGCGGGCGTGAGGATGTTCGTGACGACCTTTTACGATTTGCTACGACCCTGTCTAACCTTGCAACTTCAAATTTTGAAGACAAAATTTTTCTTTTAGAGGGGAAGAAGTTGTAAAACCCAAAAATCTAAAACATGCAAAATGACCAAATTGCCCCTGAAACTTTAAAAGTTAATTAAAAAAAAAACACATAAAAAGCACCAAATTAATTCCAAACTTCTGGTAATGCACTACATATGAAGTAAAATAATTTTGAGGCAACATTCTAACATTTTTGCATGTCCAAAAATTATTATTGCACACAAATACTTATACCTAAACCGAAAATTTTATATAGTTTATTTAATTGATATTTAAAATGATTATAAAAGAGATAATTGACAACTAAAATAGGAAATAAATTATGCATTCAAAAAGATCTGATTTTGTCAAGGGATTAGACCGAATCTCCAGCCATCCCTCCCCCTAATCTCGGTCAAATTTCATTTATTTAATTAATTCCCATTATTTTCCTCCCAAAACCCTAAAGTCGACACACCAAAATTCACACACACTCCATCCGATTTTCTGGACAAGTTCTAGCAATTTTTTGGTATTCATCAAGGTCTAAGGAGGCTGGGAAAAATAAGTTTTGGGGTCGTGGAATAGCTGGTTCGATCTGTGGTAATTTAATTGTGTCGCGTTTTTCAATCCGTGAGGTAAATAATTCCTACACCTAATCCGTACGTTCTAAAATTGATTTGGTATTTTTCTAATGTTATTTAGATCATATATGACTCATATAAATTGATAAAATCGAATCATGCAAGCTTGTTTGATCGTAATAATTTTTGAGAATAAAAACGTAAATAATATACAAATGGCTTCATACGAATTTTCTGGGTCTTGTACACAATTTTTCTGTCTTCTATAATAAGCATATAGCTCTTGAAAAATGCTAAATGACGTGATCGAAACCTAGAAAACCCTGTTCGAAATTTTATTTGGAAACGGGTATAAGATGAATTCGGATAAAAATAAAAGAGGCATGGGTCGAATGAACTAGGGTTTATATTTTAATAATATATCTTGTATAATAATGATATTTTAATGATGATATAATGATGATGCATTGATTGGATGATTCGATTAGGGTTTTCTTTGTATTTTTGAATTTACCGATCGGATAAAAGAACCTATAGGGTACGATTTGTAATTAATAAAACTTAAGGGTTATTATTGTAATACACTATAAAGCAGGGGTAAAATATATAAATTATGAGATGAGGGTATTTTGTGTAAAAATTGTAAGATAAAGGTTTATTTGAAACCGTATGAAAACTTTAAAACCGATTTGTAATTTTTAAAACTAAAGGACTATTTTTGTAAATTCTGGAAATTTAGGGTTGGATTCGTAAACTTTATTATGAGGGTATAAATTTTACTTTTGATTAATTGAAGGTTAGATGTGTAAATATGGAAATATATTGGATCGGATATGTATTTATAATTAATTAAAGCTTTGTTTTGTAATTAAATAAATTTGAGGGACTTGTTTTGTAATTTATACAAAGTTGTGGCTGATTCGTATTATTATTTAAATTAAAGGGTTTATTGTGTAATTTGGTAAAATAGAGGGCTTGGTGTGTAAATATAAATATGGAAAGGGTTAAATTGTATTTCATATAATTATAAGGTTTGTTTTGTAAATTTATAAACTAAGGGATATAAAGTGTAAATTGGTAAAGTTAAAGGATGGAAATTGTAATTATGGATAACTTTTGGATTAAAATGTGTAACTTGAAATATTTACACTCTAGACCCTTGTCTTGGCATATTTACATTTAAAACCCTAAATTACGAGAAGTTGTCATAATTAACGCTAGACTTTTATAACTTGTCAAAATAGACCCTAATGTCCATAATACTGATTTACTGATAACTTAACCTACTCTGAAAAATCTGAATCTTGCTATATATGGAAATCTGCTAATTATTGAAACTTGCCTAAAAAGGAAAGTTACTAAAAATGGAAAGCCGACTAAAATGAGAAATCTGATTTAAATAAGATATTAATTGTAAGACGACAATGTATTCATGTAGATGCGCTGAAGATGGAGTTTGTTTCCGATCTTTGTATTTCTTGATGTGTTTCACTTGCGGTATAAGGTACAGATATTCTACCCTTTCTCAGTAAGGGTGTCCTTCTCATGACTTTTGATCCTGATTTACTATAGGGTTCCCTAAGCCATTGCTATGTTCCCTTATACTTTGATTCGTTCTTCATGTTTCACTTACATCTGTCTATATTGGTTTGATTATGATCTGAGCCTTTTATTTGGGGCTTTCTTACTTGATCTATGCCCTTGCTATGCTTCCCTTAGTTTGTGAACCTTGATAATTAAGCCTTGCCATGTTCCTTTGATACTTGATGTGACTCGTTCGTCACCCTGTAACATGAATATTTGAACTACTTGATACTTTGAAGGATTATTTGATTTTGGTAACTAGATGTGAAAACCTTTCTGAATTATATATGAAAATGTGTGAGAAAAGCTATTTTAAAAGATGCGATACTACTTTTAAATGAAAGTTACTAAAAGTTTTTAAGAAAACTATTTTTGAGACCATCTTTATGAAAACCGTTTTGAAAGACCATTTTTATGAAAACTATTTTGTAAGATCATTTATTATGAAAACCATTTTTGAAAGATTGCTTTAATTGGACTTTGAAATAGAAACCTTTTTAAATGAACTGTTGCATTGAAACTTTGATTATGAACCTTCTGATATTGACCTTTCTGATATTGAAACTTCTGATACTGACCCATCTGATATTGACCTTTCTGATATTGAACCATCTGATACTGAACTATTGATATGAACCTTTGATATAGACCTTCTGATATAATTGAAATGGAAATTGGAGTTGAATCACTTAATATGAAACTGAACTGGATACTTGGATATTTGATACTTGACCTTTGACCCTCAGTTTGAGACTATGAGCCACTATCTGTATCACTAGTCATGAGGGTTTCATGACCATGTCATTGATGCACCGATGACATGACTCTAGGGTAGGAGAGTGATGTCCTATCCCGTCCCTGACTTGATTTGATTTGGTGTGTTGAGGAGGTATTTGGCCACCTGGGGCGTATGGATGCATCCTAGATCTGTTATCTGTTATCTGTATTTGTATCTGTTATATCTGGTGACTGATGGTGTGTGCGATACACGTCTTTCACATATCTGGGAGCTAGCTACTCCACCCCTTGGAGGTATCCCATCATATTACTGGTTACTGAGAGGTCTCCCCTCTACATGATTTTGATGTGATTATGTTTCTGGGCTCGTAGTGGATTACTGTTTCTGTTACCTTTTAACCTTGTACTTAGTATTCGGAGGTCACCCCTCCGAATACATACTTGACTTGATACTTGACTTGATACATGACTTGACTTGATACATGACTTGACTTGATATGACTTGGGCTCGGTTGGGATTACTATTCCCTTTACTCTTATCTATTGTAACTGTTTCTTAATTCCTGATATATCTGCATAACCTTTATTTTTCTTTCCTGACTCTTCTTATACCTTGCATTGTTTCACTTATTTCACTATCCCATCATTACTGCCTTGTTATCGTTATATCTGTTCACTGAGCTTTCGTAGCTCAGCCGCATTTCTTTTCCTGCGGCAGGTTTTAGTTTGGAAGCTAGGTATGATTGGAGAGTACCTTGGACTTAGAAGACCTTACTAGCTATTGAAGATGACTAGAAGAATTTATAGTTAGATTTGGAAATTATTGTATTATAACCTTGTAGTTTCAGATTTTCCATTGTAAACATTGAAATTCAATTGTATTATTTATGTCATATGCTTGTGTTTGTTCTGATATGAAACCATTATTGTACATCTTTACCCTTTTCGGGTCGGGGTGTTACAAATTTCAAGCTGAATTCATTCAGTGATGTAAACGTGTCTCGCAATGGATATGTCTGAGTAGAATGTACCAATTCGAGATGTAATATCTCAGAAATCTCACCCAAGAATTGACGGTAACCAAAAGTCAGTAGTCGAAAGGACTTATCCGGGACGGGTAATAATTTCAAGCTGGTCTAACCAGTGATGTAAGCGTGTCTCGCAAAGGATAAGTCTGAGTAGATTGTACCGTAAGTGAGATATTTTTTCTTTCAATATGACTGGGACGGGTAATTATTTCAAGCTAGTATAACTAGTGATGTAAGCGTGTCTCGCAAAGGTCATAATCAAAGAAAAATCAATCATGTCACATTTGGTTGTGGCAACATAGGATAGTCATGGAGTAATAAGGTGACTAAGGTTAGGAAAATCGTCCTATGATCCACCAGAACCGGAGGGATCTACCCAAGGACAATACCAATAGTTTATAACTAGAAAGTCCTAGGTATGATTGAAAAAAAAAAGAAATGAAATGAAAGGAGAAAGAAGGGGTTGAAGAATTAAAAAGAAAAGCAAAGAAAATGGTGAAAAGAAATAGCCCTCCATTTGTTCAACCTTAGGGCAGACAACGGGTTTAATACATAATCTACTGGTTGATTGGGCATCACCGGTATTGAAGATCAAAGTCGTCATGGACCCAGTGACGCACTGCACTAAACCTTCTAGCCATTCAGGTGTCTCTCAAAAGGCACTTGTTTCATTTCACATGGAGAACCCTTCATCATCTATCAACCTCTCACTACGAGATGTGTTGATATTGAAAAGGAGGCACTCTGATCCACGCCTCCGACGACCAAATGTGCACTTGAATTGAGTCTAGAGCCTTGAGATACATCAAAGATCTCTTAGGAACACTTAGTATTACTCTATTGTTCTATATCATGGGCAGCAGTTGTAAAATTAAGAAGAGTCCTTCGCAAATCTTAGCAATCTGCCGAGAACATTCTTCAGAGAATTTACAATTGTGATTCTCAGTGATAGAATGGAAATCCTGCCAGGGTTAACATCAAACAGCCCTGACAGCAGGTCACTTCGGTAACTCCTTGTGGGTTACGCTTAGTGTTTGCTCCAAAATGGTCTACAGTCGTGGGGTGATCTCCAGTGACTCACTGAATCGTGGGTGCACTTCGGTGTGTCCGTGTAAGCCCTTTCGGGGGTATCCGGTTCAGAATGGTCTGGGCAAAGATTAGAGAAAGTCTTCACACTGTGCTGTTGACGATCTCGAAGTCTGAGCCTGTAAGTACCGGATGATTTATTGCTAACTGTTTACATGCAGCAAATCATTAGCACTTGGAGTACCACCACATTTCCATCATGCTCATATACTGAAGATACGTTCTCACAAAGACTTAAAGATGACAAAAGTTCAAAGATGTTAAATAAAAAGTCAAAGTTCAAGCACTACAACCTTTCACAAGTCAAAGATTGAAGATGTGAGAACCAGTGGAAGAACAAAAGTCAAAAGACATATGAGCATGGTGGAAAAGACGTAAAGACACCAGAAGAAAAAGACCATTGGAGTACGGCAGATCATTACCATACCATATCATCTCAGAACAAGAACAAAGAACAAAGATTATGAAGACGTCTAAAGCCAAAGAAGCAAAGATGACGTCAAGCAACCTTGATGACCAATACTTAGGAGGAGATTGTTGGGAACACGTTTCATAATTATTCAAGTCTTAGTGATTTAAGGTTGTAAAATCACAAAGCATGATTGGAACAAAGAATCTAGCAAAGCTATTACACGAAGACTCAAAGTTCAAGACAGCAAGCATCAAAGAAGTTTAACGATCATCCATTTCTATTGATGGACCCATAACCCACATGTCACAGAATGAGATCTCAATGATCACCCCTTAGGGGGAGATTGTTGGTAACGCAAAAGTGATGATCATAAATGTAATCAAAGAGAGATCTCAATGATCGTCCCTTAGGGGGAGATTGTTGGGAATGCTTAAAGTGACGATCATTGTCGAGTCAATGAGTCTTATAATATAGTCATGTAATAGCTCGTTAGAATCGTAAAAATATAGTCTACATGATAGCAGAAGTGTGCCGTCTAGTTTAGTTTTAGTATTTACGTTAATGTTGAATTAGTGAAATATGAAAAGACGGCACACTTCCCTTCTCTTATGTTATGGGAGACTATAATAGTTTAAACCTCTTATTTGAGAGGTGTGGATTGAAAAGTGTAATAGAAATTCTCTCTTATTCTCTCCTTAGTTCTTTCTCTCTCTAGTTTCATCTTTCTCTCTCTAAACATATTACACAGGTGCGAGTTGATCTAAAAAGAGGTGACATGCACATCTCATTAATAACTCATGATTGTCATTCGAATACATGCATTTACAACAATTAGCGCCACCCAGAATGGTTAAGGGTTTTCGTGGTTGTGTGGTGTGTGTCAGCCTATGGTAGCTAATATATGTATGTCAAATATGAATTAAAAAGGTGTTGGTGTGTGTGGGAGGTCGTATAGGTGTTTTGTTTGTCTCGATATGTATGAGTTTTGTGAGTCATTTACGTCTTAAACTTGTCTAAATATGTACTTGAGTCGGAATTTAAGAGAATATAAGATCATGATTTTATGTGAGGCGTATTTACTTGTGGTCTCGTTATATTTTTAGAGTGTGTGTGATAGTTTGGTGGCTAACATTTATGTCTCGACATACTTTAAAAGATGTAAAGGTTTATGGTTTTATAAGGGTGTGTCTCGTCATTTTGATCAACTCGCTTAGGGTTTAAATAAAAGGGTTTCTGTGCTATAATTATTTCAAGATTGGCTTGGTGTCTAAATCCGATTTTCCATTTTCTGTCTAGTTCGGTATACCCTAAGTTTCTAAATTGGTACATCTAACTTAGGTGAACCTTAAATATGAGAATGTGATTAATAAGAAGTATTTAAAATCCGTTATGACATTAAATGAACTATAAATGGACGTATAAGTAATTTATGATTAATCTGTGTAGATTCGTTGAAGGAGGCGTGACGTTGTTTCCTTGTGTTCACTTTTCCGTTTGCTTCCATTCCATTCGCTAAGGTACGGATATTCTACCCTTTCTCAGTAAGGGTTTTGCATTAACTCTTCGATCCTTGACTTTATTTCATTCGTTATGATATTCGTTGGTGATTCCGTTTGATATGATTTCACTTGATATGATTTCTTATGATATGATATTTAGTTCTATGTCATTTAATATGACATTCATTTCGGTTAATATTCTTTGTTTAAATATACTATAATTAATTCGTTATGATGTGATAGTTGTTTATTCTGTTACCCGAGCTAACTAGTCATGGAGGTACCATGGCCATGTCATTGAGGCACCAATGGCATGACACTATCTGTGGCGGTGTGATTGGCCCACGGCATTCCCTTTTGATATATATATATATATATATATATATATATATATATATATATATATATATATATATATATATATATATATATATATATATATATATATATATGATTATTGAGCACGTGCATTTAGTTGCCATTTTGGTACACCAATATATTTGTCTGAGGTGTATGGTGGTGTACATAACTTTGTTTTGCAGGGAGCGTATGGATGCATCCTAGGTTTGTTTGGTGATATGACTATGTTATGGCCTTGTAGTGAATTGTGGTGTGTACCATACACCCCATGTCACTTTTGGGAGATCGCTACTCCATTTGTTATGATATATGATGGTGTGATTAAGCAGGTGGCTGCTTTGTGAGCTCGTGGATAATTTCTTATGATTCGTTGCCTTCATTATCTTTCACTTAATTTATTATTCTTTTTATTCTCATGACCTATGATATCCTGTTCAGCAGATTCTTTTGATTTCATTTCATGTACTTATTTATATTTAGTTCATTATTCGTTTATATCCGTTCATTGGGCTTTTTGAAGCTCAGCCGCATTTTCTTTTCCCTGTGGTAGATATTCAAGCTGGATGCTAGGATTTGAGTGATGAGAGTAGGAGCTTTTAGAGGACCAACCCAACCTTAGTTTCCCTATCTTTGGAATTAGTTCATGATTTAAGTCTTGGTTGTTTTATTTCATTTTTGAGTTGGATTTGATTTGTATTTCTTTGGAAGTCTTTTTGTTTCATGACCTGTATTTATTTATTTAAGTCTTCCGCTTGCGTTTATATTGTTCTGATTGACACCATAATGTGACATTTTGACCCTTGTCAGGTTGGGGTGTTACAATTATGGTACCAGAGCCCAGGTTTCGACCTGTAGTACCTTAAGTTATGACCTGTGAGGATTGGGTAGATATTAGGCTTCCTTCTGCTTTTACCGTTTCCATTCATACCTTGATCTTAACCTCTGATTTGTCTTCGTTTCATTTATTGACCTTTTTAGATGGTGACCACACGTGCTACTACCCCACCTGGAGGTGATGTTGCTGCTTTTAATGCGGTTGTTGCTGCGACCGTTCAAGCCATGTTACCAGATTTCACTGCCAGGATCGCTGATGAGCTTCGTCAGACAGGGACTTCTGGTGGTACTGGTGGCGATGCTCCGCTCACCATGCATGTTTGGTTGGAGAAGTTTATGAAACAGAAACCTCAATCGTTTAGCTCTGCTACTACTCCAGTTGAAGCTGAAAACTGGATTGCCCATATTGAGAAGATTTTTGAGGTGTTGGGATGTGCAGATGAGTTTAAGGCTAGGCTGGCTAGCTATAAGCTGGAAGGTGATGCCCTTAGTTGGTGGAAGGCTCACAAGCAGGCTAAGGGAGGTGATGGATATGTGTTCACATTGTCATGGAGTGACTTCCGCGACCTTTTCTTTTTGCAGCACTTTCCGAGGTCCGAACAGCAGAAGTATGAGAGAGAGTATCACACCATTCGTCAGAAGGAGAATGAAACTAGTGGTGTATTCATAAAGAGGTTCCTAAGGTTAGCTGGGTTTTTGGGGATAAAGGCTGGTACTCATGAAGAACAGGAAAATCATTTTAAATGGGCATTGAATGACTGGATTCTAGATGGTATCGTGAACACTGAGTTCACGGATGTTACGCATGTTGGGAATGCGGCTCGAAACATCGAGATTCTACGTGAGAGGTCCAGGGATAACAAGAGGAACAGGAACGGGGACAGGATATGACCAACTGAAGTGAGTGCTCGGAAGGGGTATGAGCAGAGGAGCTATGATCGACGTGGTTCAGATAGAAAGAGTCTGTACGAACAGAGGAGTCATGATCAGCATGGTTCGGACAGGCATGGTGATTACTATCAGTGGTCCGGCCGAGATCGTAGCCGACAGTCTAATCGTGTTACTGGATCATCTTATCAGAAGAAGTACCCTGACGAAATGTCGTCTCCTCCATGTGATACATGTGGGAAGTTTCACTCAGGGAAGCCTTGTCATAAGGTTACTGGAGCGTGTTTTTCATGTGGTTCGATGGAGCATAAGGTTCGTTTCTGTCCTAAAAATGGTGGCAGAGGAAAGTGAGTCCGCGGTTCGTGGTTTCTTAATTTTATTTCTATTTGTTCGGGTATTATACCCATTCCATTATGCGATTTGATACATTTTAATGACTTGCTTTATGCTTCTGGATTATTTCTATTGTTTGTTTGAAGGTTTGGAATAAATTGATGAAGTTTCCTATCATTATCTCCGTATTTGTTTCATATTCATGTGTGCTTTATGCATCTCTTAAGAGGTTACACTATCATCCGTTACATATATGTTTTGTATCCGATAAGATTTGTCATTTGTTGGTAAGCCTGAGGATATTTTTGGATCTGGTCATGAGAATCAAACCTTTCCGTTTGTTGAAATCGTTTTCATTCCTTTCGTAATCTGGTACGTTTCCGTTTGATGTTTCTACTTCAATTTCGAGGACGAAATTTTCTTTTAGAAGGGGAGAGTTGTAAAACCCTAAAATCCGAATTCACATTTTATTTAATTATTGGATATAACCTAAAGTTTATATAAGAGTAATAAGTAATTAAAACTGTAGGTTATAAATTTGATACACATTATATACCCTAAACTCTAAGTTGTGAAAAAAAAATACAAGATACAACTTTCCTAAGTCCACATAAACCATACGACATACACATATTTTGTTGTGTATATTTTTCACATGCCTTTTTCAAGATAAGAACAAAGAGAATATATTGTTTTTTTAGAAGATTTGCAAGTTACTTCTTGCCTAACCCAACACACGGCATTCTATTTATTCCCTCATCACATCACACGTTCCTCTCTAACAAACATATAACAATCACACCCTTTTGTTCTCTCTCTCTAAAACCATAGCAACAAGAAACTCTAAACAATTCCAACTCGTTTTTTTTACAAGAAATAAGAGACGAAGTTCGTAGCAGTCTTTGGTGATCAAGAGATAGCGTGAATTGTTTTGTTTTTGTCCTTTTGATCTCTTTGTGAATCGGCCTAAAGGTAACACGCACTAAACTACCTTTGTCATGCATATAATACACTAACATATATATGATTAATACCATACGTATAATACCTAATCTAAAACAGGTTCTGCTACTACATCTCATTAATAACTCATGATTGTCATTTGAATACATGTATTTACAACAATTAGCGCCACCCAGAATGGTTAAGGGTTTTGTAAATCTGGATGTCGAGCCTTGTTTTTCTTTTCTATTCGACTCACCTTTATTTTACGACTCCTAGGTTCAATCATTAAGCGTATCCTGTTTTTGGGTCACTGTTTGTGAATCATAATTTTTGTGTTACACATTAATATGGTAAGTAAAATGGAAAACGTAATCATAATATGAATATTGAGGGCTTGGGAAATCATAATTTTATGTGTGAAAATCTTTTGGTTTTGGCTCGTTAAAGTGGTAATGTATGGGTTGTTTTTGTGTCGCGGTATTGTATGGGTTAGCTTGGTGCCATTTAAGTGTGATGTCGACATGTTTTCTTTCTCCTTTTCGACCCTCCCCCTTTGATCAGCCTCAAGGTAACATTTAACAAGTCGTGACTTGTCTCGTCAACGCATATGGGTTAAGCCTTGTTCGTTTCATGTCGAAGTTAAACATAGAACATGGGTCGAGTATAAAATGAATTGCTATATATAAACATGTACACGTAAAGATCCGGTTAAAAGAATGAGTCTATTGCTCGACCTAGCTTGGTCTAAGTTGTGTTCGTCTCGCATTGTGAGTCCTCTTCGAGAAGCATATAATTTAGTCTATAATATCATGTATAACATTATTGAGGAACCATGAAATAGAAAGTGTCAAAGTGTATATAAAACATAAATATATTCATGCATGCTGATCGGACTTAAAAGAGATAGGATCAGGCCTCATGTGGTATTTTAGTTTACATGTGTTGTTCGAATGGAGTGTTTATGTATGCATGGGGTGTGTTATGACTAAGTGTAACACCCCAACCCGACAAGGGTAAAGATGTCACAACGATGGTTCCATATCAGAACAAACACAAGCATTTGACATTAATAATACAATAGAATTCAATGGTTACAAATGAAATGTGAAACTACAAGGTTACAATACAAAAGTTTCTAAGTCTAACTATAAGTTCTTTTAATACTCTTCCATAGCTAGGCGGGCCTTCTATATCCATGGTACTCTCCACTCATACCCAGCTTCCAAACCAAAACCTGCCGCGGAAAAAGAAACGCGGCTGAGCTACGAAAGCTCAGTGAACAGATATAACGATACAAAGCAGTAATAAGGGATGGTGAAATAATGAAATGGCACAAAGTGTAACAAGAGTAGAAAGGAAAATGGAAAAGGTTATCAAGAAATGGTTACAATGGCTCAGTGTAAAGGAAACCATAACCCACCACCAGCCCAAGTCGAATCAGGTCAAGTCCAGTATCAAGTCATAGGGTAACATAAACAGTAATCCACCACGAGCCCAGAAACAGTACATATCATATCAAATCACATATCAGGGTGTATGGAGGGGTGACCTCAGCATACCAGGAACAGGGTGAGGGGATACCTCCAGGGGTTGGAGTCGCGTTCTCCCAGGATTGTGAAAGACGTGTATCGCACACACTCGTCAGTCACCAGATAATACAAGTAATACAAACAAATCAGGTCAGGTCTAGGATGCATCCATACGCCCCTAGTAGGCCACAGGGTCTTCCTCTACGTAACAAGTAAATCAGTAACAGGTCAGGGACGGGACAGGTCATCACTCTCCTGCCCTAGAGTCACGCTACCGGTACATCAATGACATGGACATGAAACCCTCATGCCTAGTGGGTGGCTCGTAGTCTCAAACTGTGGGTCAAGGTCAGGTATCAAGTCTCAGGTGTCAAGTATCAGGTATCAAGTGTCTGGTTTTATATCAAGTTTCATATGAGATTTCATATCAGGGTTCATATCAGGGTTCAAGACAGGAGATCAATGCAGGGGTTCACTATCAGGAGGTCAATATCAGAAAAGTCAAATACCAGAAGGTTCATGTCAATTTATTAAAAAGTAATCCTTTTAAAATGGTTTTAAAATAAAGTGGTCTTTAAATCAGTTTTCATAATGAAAGTCTTTAAAAGAAATTTTCAAAACCTCTTCATATGTAATTTAGAAAAGTAGTTATAAAATCCTATGAACCTTTAAGTATCCCAGGGTCCTAAATATTCAGGTTACCAGGTTATGAACAGGTCATGTCAAGTATCAAGGAAACATAACAGGGTCCAAGACAGGGTTCGAAACAAATGATCAAGACAAGAGTTCAAGGAAAAAGTTCAAGTCAAGGTTCACAATACAAGGGAACATAGCAATGGCTTAGGGAATCCTAAACGAATCAAAATCAGAAGTCAAGAGAAATGAAGGCTCCTTACAAGAAGGGCAGAATATCTGTACCTTATTACGAATGCAAGAACACAAGAGTAGCAAAACTGACAGGGATCAAATCACTCCCTCTTTGAACCTAAAGGAGTAGAAGACAGAATTACTATTTTTAGTTATCCTTCCATTTTAAGTAGCTTTCCAGATTTAGCAAGTTTCCACTTAAAGTAAGTTTACTCATTTTAAGTGATTATCCATATTTAGTAACTCTTGTCATTAACATTCCCGTTTAATCAACTTAAAGTATTTAATGATGACCATTTTAGTAGTTTAAGGTTCATAAGGTTATTTACACATGATTAAGGTTATTATGGTAGTTTTATACATTTGAGGGTTTATTAAGTAATTATGATAAGTTTAAGGACCAATTATGCAATTATCATAAAATTAGGGTATAAAGTGTAATTATTGTAAGGTTACAGGTTCTTACAAGTTAAGTCCTTTAGTATTAGCAAAATAACAATTTAGACCCTTTAGTATTAGAACATAAACAATTAACACCTTTTAAATGTCATATTACACTTTATCAGGTTTTAGATATGATCTGGACCTGTTTCAAATAATTCATAAATCATAGTATAACTTCGAAATAAAATCTAAAAAAATTCACAGAGATACCTAAATGTCCCTAGTATTTTACCTAATTTTTCCAGATTTTATTAACTAGTATAGTTACGAATGAAAATTCCATTTCCCTAACCTGTCCCAAAATCGTATCTGCTGAAACACCCGGACATAAATTAATTCTTTACCCCATCTGTAAAATTTATAAAAATCTAGAAAAATTCCAGTAACTAGTAGACATCTCAATTATTACCCAGTTTAAAGGAAACCTTCTCATTCGACATGGTTTGAAAATTAAAATTCGTAAACACTGACTAATTTTCTAGGTACACGAATTCGATTTGACACTTGTTTTTCCAAAAATCAAAAAGTGGACTTCCAGGCCTCTAAAAATTACAAGATAAATTTCTCCAGAAATCTATTTCATTAAACTTCACTCTAGACTCTGAAAGCACCCAAAAATACGTTTTTATCACCAAGATACACTCGATTCAAATAGGACAATTTTCCAGGTCAGTAGCAGTTTCACAGATTCGTGCATATACTTAGGGTTTTATCATTCTAATTCTTTAATTCATGACACACAACGATTATAGGTTAGTCCATAACATATTTAGGTCGATTAATAACAGGTCATACATATTCAAAACGATTTAAAACCATCACACACACCTGTGTCGATTTACATATTAAGTTTTAGGGTTTTTGATTCATGATTTTATGTGACAATTTTTATTATCCAAAGTGATATCAAATTCGACAAGAACATAAGGATTTAACAAGGGAGGATGATACAATACCCTCGTAGCGTGATCAAAAAACAAGAACGAGACACCACCAAAACACCAACGATTTCCTCCTCCTTCTTCTTCTTCTTCTTTGGTTCGAGTGGCAGCAAGAAACAAGGAACAAAGATGGGTCGGTTAGGGTTTGAACTCATTCGAGTGGACCAAACATGAAGCGAATGAGATTACCTTACTACGGATTGAGCAAGAACACAATCACAAGTCTTCCTTAGGCTGCTGCAGTCGACAGAATAGGAGAGACAAGAGAGAGATCCGGACTTTTGGATGAGTGAGAGAGAGTTTCTTTTTTAGGGTTTATTTGCTTTGTGGTATTCGGTTATAAAAAAAAAATAGAAAACCGTGTGATAACTTTGGGAGGGATTTAATGGACCGAATATGTGCTAACATTAAGGAGATATTGTGGGCTTTATCAAGTTATTTTGATACAACATGAATTTAGTCACAATACTAGTTAAGGTGCATGGTTTAGGCCTTTTTTTGTACAAGATGTAGGTTAGGACATTGTTATTTTGATTAGCATAAGAGTATTTAGTTAAGTAGTTAAACTTTAGGTAGTTTAAAATATAATGTACCTTAAGTTAAATACAATTTGTTTTACTTATATGATTTCTTAAGTTCTCAACTTTTAATTCGAGGGCATTATTGTCAATTCATATTGTTTTAAATTTGGGGTTTTACAACTCTTCCCCTCTTAAAAAGAAATTTTCGTCCTCGAAAATTGAAGTCGCTAAGTTAGACGAAGTCGCAGCGAGTCGCAAAAGATCGTCTCTAACATTCTCACGCTCGAAGAGGTTCTTCCAAAAAGAAAAGTTCATATGGAAATACGGACAAGATTTCAGGTCAAGTGAATTGTATCAACAGTAGAGGGCTCTACAAGAGTTCAAGATTTATAACTGAGATCAACAGAATGCAAAACGAGAGTCCAAACTCATCGAGATATCTAATGAACAAAGGCAGAGTATACGCATAGGTAGAATGAACCTAAAATCTCACTAATCACGGATAATCCAACGGAGATCAAATTCTAAACTTCTTAGGTACTCCCCAAGATATCCTATGGCCACAATGAGTGCACGTTATATGGTGTAAGTATTATCACGTTAATAATACCAGCACCACATAAATATGCCTTCATGATGATCATACTTTATCTCAAGTCGTAACAACAACCTATCTTAATCCATCTAGTACGTCTACAGTCTCTGGGTCAACAAAACCAAATGTCATAGTCAAGAGGGAAACAATTCTTATACTCGTGGTTAAACACCACAAGACTTCTCATAGGGACAGAGATGGGTAAAACGAAATCAAATAGTGTCGGAAGATTCATAGATACTTATCAAAAGTAAGAGATGAATAACAAAATATATCAAATACGTCATCGCCATGGTGATTCTTAGAATGTCCGAAGAGGCATCAAGATGATTAACAAAAGGATCAGAGGTCAGAGTCAAAATCTGAAAATGAGGATCAAATAGTGTCAGGCAATTTCTATAAAATTCTTAATGCTTCCAAGATTTATTTAGGTTTCAAAACTTAGGTGGTGCAAGGCATAAGCTTTCAATTTCCAAGAGGGATCTCAAGAGGCTTTAACCTAAACAATAACTATTCCCTGGCAGTGGCGCCAAAAACTTGATGCGTGGTTTTGCGACCTTACAACAGGTTTTACCTCTCGAGGGATCTCAAGAGGTTTGCAATCCCCACCAGGCAGTGTACCTGACCGATGTAGTATAGTGTAATGGCAAGTACCGGGGGATTGATCGTTCTCTAGGGGAATAGTGTCGTTAGGATTGAAAAACTACTCTATTAGGTCTAAGGGTGAGGGAAGATTCTTTTTGGTATTTTTATATTTTTTTAAAGCAAGTAAAATCTCGGGTTTGAAGGAGTGGGCGGAATTAGTTGCTAGTCAACTAACCCAAATAACTACAAATGCAAATAAAATAAATTAACTGAAAATAAAAATGTTGTGGAACTTATATGGAGAGAAATGTGTTTACTTAGATTTCCTTACTCCCTAACTATCTTTTACCGGTTGATTAGTGTGTATTAATTGCCTGGATGACGGGTGTATTCCTTAATACCAATCGTGGGGTGGCGTACGTACTTCCCCAACTCTACAAGCTCCTACTTCACTCCTATGTCGAGCCGGCTAAGAAGCTCCTAACATGGGATCACTAGAATTCGCTCATGCATTAAATACAACCATAATAACCTTAGTACGCATTGGTTCATGTTTCTTTAGACGTTCAAGCAAGTTACCGTATAGGAGGTTAGCTAGTTTTCTTAAGCCTAACATCGATAAACAATCATCCAATACAATTAATAACACACCAACAACCAATAATCAATAATTAGGTTTCATTAGATCTAAGCAAACACAAGATAAGTCTAGCCTAGCATGTTAAATAAAAGACAAGAACAAGATATAATCAAACAACACATAGACATATTGAATGATTAATTGATTACTTATCTTCAATTGAACATGGGAGATCCAAGGGTATAAAACCCTTAAAAATGGCAGAAAAATCGTCTAGGGTTTCTCCTCACAAACTTGCACCCTAATGACTAAAAATTATGAAAGTATATATAGGAAAACAGATCTGACGGCGTCACGTTATAGAGCTTGACGCCGTCACCTCGCCGCGTTTAGGGTTTCTTGATGGCCTTCTTGACGCCGTCCCCCTTTAATCTTCCAAAATCCTCTCTGGCTTATCAAGGCTTGACGACCTTCTTGACGCCGTCCCCCTTTAATCTTCCAAAATCCTCTCTGGCTTATCAAGGGCTGACGGCGTCACACTAGGGCTTGACGCCGTCAAAGGTACTTTTCCAGCAGATTTAGAGACTTTGTCGTTTTCTTCACTTTTATGCTCCAAAAACGTCCAAAATGCTTCCTTTTCCAGATTTCTTCTCCAAAGTACCTAAAATGACAAAAGGAACGATTTAGGGCAATATTTGATCAAATAAATACGATTTAGAGCTTAAATGACCCCCTAAAAGCGGTACACTTTTCGCTTCATCAACTAATTTAACAATACCAGTAGTAACCTTGCACTTAGCCTTGAGCAGCATTAACTTTAAGCCAAGCAGTAGCAACTTTTGTACTAGCAGCACTAACCACCTGGTGTATTTCCTTTGAAGTTCACCAGCAGTCTTAACTTCAACCAGCAGTCTTAACTGTTACACTAGCAGTCTTAAATTCAACCAGCAGCTTTTAATCCCAACATAATCCCAACATGAAGTAAATAATTAATAGATAAATTGAAATCCTTTACAAGAGTATTTGCAGCAAAACAAAAGCTTAAATAGGTTCTGCAGACAAACATAAATCCTTAAACAGAGTGTGACAACTTGAGCATGACATGCTTCACTTGGATTTTCGTATAACAATACCTTCACAGTCGGTTCGATAGTAGTCATTTCGTGATTCATTACCCAAGTCTTTTTAATTTACACATGGCAATATGTTATCATTGTGCTCGTTAATGACTGTACTAAATTCCTCATCAACTTCGTCATATGTATCATTGTAATTCTTGGCAGGTGTTTTAAAGACAATAGACAATTTTTTATCTACCTGGTCTTTCACATAAAACACTTGTCGTGCTTGTGACGCTAATATGAACGGATCACCCTTGTGGCCTAAACTATTCATGTCTACCAACGTATAAGCAAGATTATCGCGTTTGACCCCACCAGTTTTTCGATTAACCCAATCACATTTGAAAAGAGGAATTTGCCTGAAATGGTAATCTAGTACCCATATATCTTGTAAAACCTCATAATAAAATGATTTTCTTGTGGTTGTAACTTCTTTGGATATGTGAAGATCTAGTGCCTCAACATTAACCCCACTGTTCTGGTAAACTATGCAATCATTACTTTTTCGTATGAAATGTATACCCATTGATGTTATATGCCTCGTATTTCACTATGCTGGCGTGTGGTCCAAATGATATCCACCTCACAGTTTCTGATACACTATCTTTGGATATCGCTAACTCTCTCTCAACCTGAATTTCATCACAAGTATATATTACCTTTAAATTGCAGGAACAACAAACAAATAATTAAAGAATAGGAGTGTTTGGTATAATGAAATGGTGTGCTGGTGGACCTCTATCTAATGTCATATATAGGAGGGACAATTATGATGATAGGTTCTATGACTAACAAAGTTGCTGGGCAAATCATTGGTAAGTAGTTATTTATTATAGACTAGTACTATTGGTTTTAGAGCTTGTAGCTATGAGTTTTTCTGGGTGAATGGTATACCTAATTAATGGTTTATACAGCTTATCACAAACACCAATTAAGGACATCAATAAAACACACTTCACATTTTATCTTAACTCACTTCTTTTTAGCAACAAACAAACAATTATAAAAAACATAAGAGTAATTACCTCTTCGCGTAACCACTTGGCAAAAGATTTAATTTTCTCATTCTCTAGCAATTCCATTCGTTTACTCAAGTTTTTTGTTTTCAAAACTTGCTTGTGTCACCTGAAACAAATAAATGTCTTTGATTATTATATTTGATAGAACATTTTAAGCAACGAAATAGACATGTGTTAGTAATACTTACTCGATATACGGTTGAATTTCATCTGTATTTTGTATTACATACAAATGTGCTTTCTGAAAGAATTCTCCGGAAACTTCACTTGATTTGCCGGCCGACAATGGCTTTCCGTCCTCATTTTCATTGGTTACATGTTTATCAGGTGGGATACCAATAGTTTTCATGGTTTTATGATATTCGCTAAAAAACTCTATTGTTTCTTCCGTGATAGTCTCCTCAGCAATGCATCCCTCTGGTCTATTTCTGTTTTGCACATGTCCTTTAATAACCTTCATACATCTTTCGAAGGGATACATCCACCGAAAGCATATGGGACCACATAATTTTACCTCCCTAGTTAGGTGCACAGTCAAGTGTATCATAATATCAAAAAATGACGGAGGAAAGAACTTCTCGAGTAGGCACAGTGTCACAACAAGTTCTTCTTGCATCTTATCTAGTTCTTGCAAGCTGATTTCTTTCCTACATATAGATTTAAAGAAAAAGCAAAACCTGATAATAGCATATCGTGTGGGTGGGTGCATGATTGAACGTATAGCAATGGGCAAAAACTCTTGCATTAGCATGTGATAGTCATGCGATTTAAGGCCAATGAGCTTCCTATCATTTAGGCTAACCAAACTAGAGAAATTTGAACAATAGCCTTGTGGTACCCTGATGTTGCATAACGTTTCACAAAAGATGTCTTTTTCAGCATTCATTAATGTGTAACCTGCTGGAGGTAGTGTTGTTTTGTCTGCTTCTTGCCTAGCAAACAACTCTTTTTTTATCCCCAACTCTTCCAGATCCAATCGAGCATTCATTCCATCTTTTGTCTTTCCAGGAACATTCAGCAAAGTTTTGACTAGACTCTCACCAACATTCTTTTGTACATGCATGAAGTCAATACAATGTGGAACATAATTATGCCTCCAATACCTTAGCTTTCGATACCATATGTTGAATTTCTTCCAATATGCTTCATTTACTTGGCTTGAACTACCCTCTTCTTCTGTTGTTTTCCTTTTCTGCTTTCTAATCTTCCCACCTCTGCCTCTGGTATCTTCTTGGTTTTTCGAGGTGTTATTGTTTGTTCATTTTCGTTTTCCTTTTCCCCACTTATTTTCAATATGTTGTACCTCGTTGTTTATTTGTTCCTCAGTCAATAGATTTGGAGCATGCTGAAATTCTTCTTGTCCATTAAACGCCTTCGTTTGCCTTCTGAACGGATGGTTGTATGGTAGATATCGTCTGTGTCCAGCATAACTTTGCTTGGATGAGGCGAAAAGTCTAACACAGTGTGTATCTTTCCCACATACTACACAACCTTTGAATCCGTTGTATGGGCAGCCACATAATGTACTAAGTGTAGGGTAATCATTTATCGTCCATAACACAACGACACGCATATTAAAGTTTTCTTTTGTGGAAGCATCATATGTATCAACCCCTTTCTCGAATAAGGTATGCAGATCATCAACCAACGGTTCTAAAAATACATCGATATCATTTCCCGGGTATCCCGATATTAATACTGAAAGCATGATAAACTTTCTTTTCATACACAACCATGGAGGAAGGTTGTATATGACAGATAAAACTGGCCATACACTGTGATGCCTAGTTCCTGAGTTGACGTCAACCCATCAGCCGATATTCCTAGCCGTAGATTTCTTGGATCTTTAGCAATTTTAGAGAATTTTTCATCTATGGTACGCCATGCCAATGAATCTGCCGGGTGACGTAAAAGACCATCTGTTATCCTCCTTGTTGCGTGCCATCTTAGATCTTCTGAAATACTTTCTAACTTAAAGAGTCATTGTAGTCTTGGTATAATTGGAAAGTACCACATTACCTTTGTTGGAATGTTTTCGTACACTTTATGTGTCTTATTATCCACCTTCCATCTTGATATCCTACAAGTTGGACAAACAGTCAACTCCTTGTTATCCTTCCAGTAAAGAATGCAGTTGTTGCTACATACATGTATCTTTTTGTATCCTGATCCCATCATTCTCATTAGTTTTTTGGCCTGGTAAGTTTTTTCAACCATTTCGATACCAGCAGGTAGCATCTTTTTTAACAATCCAAGTAATTCAGTAAAGAACTTATCAGAAGCTCCATACTTACCCTTCAAGTTAAGTAGTTTAACTATTGCGGACAACTTTGTGAAGTCAGGACATCCTTTGTAAAGTGGCTTCTCCGCGTCTAATAATAGTTCTTGAAACTTGGCAAGGTCAGCCTCATCAAAACTTTCTTTTGTAGCATTAACCATTTCTACTGTTGCTGGGCCATCTGTTGGAATTTCTGAACCAAAATCCATGTCGAAATCCGTGTCGTCAACAAACTCATCTGTTGTAGCATTAACAGGTATTTGGGCAGTTGTTGCTTGCTCATCCTTTTCTCCATGTTTATCCCATTTTGTGTAGCTTTGATCAATCCCGTAGTAGAATAAATGGAACTGCACTTCCTCCACTTTCTGCTCTATGTTGTTTATTACCTCGTGGGTCGATGTTCCTCATCTTCTGCAAGTTGTGTACTGCATACTTAATAAACGCTTCTACTCCATCAACATATTGTTTCTTGGTCCTACTAGTTCTCATCCAAGACTTGTCCATGCTATTGTTGAGGTCAAATGGTAACGTACATATATATCCTACAAGTCACAAATTAAACCAATATAAGCATCAAATCATTTGTGTATAATTACAATGGACAGTGGGTAGTGTAGTGGTACTCAAAATTCCCTTTGATCACAAACATCAAGCACATACTAATTGGAATCTGTCTGGGCAGAATTTGCTGTGCTGGATCAATGTAATAGTGTTTTTAAAACTGTTATGTTTATGGCAGTTTTAAGGATTGTTTGGGGTAATGAATGTAACAGCGTTTTTAAAACTGTTATGTTTATGGTATTTTAAATCTGTCATGTTTATAATTGTAAAAACAATTTCAAGAATAATATAATTTCACCATTGCACCAAAAGAAATCATGATTTCCTAATTCAAAAAAGTACCTAATTTAGATCGAAATGAACCTCCCTCCGTTGTTGATGGCCAGACCAGCGAGTTGTGGATGGTGAGTGGTGGCTGTGATTGGTGACTGGTGAATGGTGGATGGTGGATGGTGACTGGTGGCTGTGACTTGACTGGTAAATAGTGACTGGTGGCTGTGATTGGTGACTGGTGGCTAAGATTGGTGGAGAAATGTGAGAAATTTGAAATTTGCTGAAAAAATATGGGGGGCTTTTTAAAAAAATATGGGGGTATTTTGAAATTTGCTGAAAAAAATGGGGGTCTTTTTAAAAATTTTGGGGAAGGAAATACCAAAAAGGAAGCCACAGGTATCGAACCTGTGACCTCCCCTTCACAACATCAACAACTCAACCATCTCCGCCCTTGGGTCTTTTTCGATTATACCTTCTTTTGTATTCGTCTTATAGAATATCTGTTTTGAGCTTATTTGCTTATTTTATTTTTAGCAGCTTATCTGTAGCTTGTTTCTATATTTCATTTTTACGCTGCATTGTTTGTGGTGGTTTGGATTCTTTTTCGATTATACCTTCTTTTGTATTCGTCTTATAGACTATCTGTTTTATTAAATAAAATTGTTACAAAATCCAAATATCTTCTATACAAAGTTAAACCTGGCAGTACAAAGTTAAACCTAGCAGTACTAATATTTACACTAGTAGTACTAACATTATTTCCTTTTTGCTTGTGTGAAGATCTTTCTCAGTAATTCTCTTGCCATTTCTGAGTCTTCATCAACTCTGAGCTTAGCATCTAACATAAAAAATAAGATAGCTACCCTTAATGGATAATCTTTTTCTATCAGCATGTAGACATCCACTCCATTCTTTGTAGATACATGGTGAACACCACATGTATCATACAGTATCCATGTTGTACCCAAGTCATGAGCTTGAAACTGCCATAAGATATCTTCTGGATCAGGTTCATACAACCTCTTCAGTTTCACCCATAGCTCCTTGTCTTTGTCCTCTATAGGATCTGTAGATCTGAACCTTTATTGAACCAGACTCCATAGCTTGTCCAAGTCTTCTTTATCAAAAATCTTCAGCATATCTTCAAAATACTTATAAACTTCTGACTGTCCTCCTACCCTGATTATCTTCCAAGCTTTCCCAAATGTATCTGTGTGTATCTCCAAATCAATAATTGGATGTTTAGCTTGAATAGGGTCATCAAAATTCAATGCATCTGGGACTATAACCAACATATGCTGATGAAGCCTTTCATCACTTAATTCCTCTGTTGTTTATTCTTCCTCAACTAATTGATCTTTTTTATCTTCTTCAGTCTTTTGCTTCTTTGAATCCTCTGCTATAGGTACTTTTTCTTCACCAATCTTCTGTTTCTTTGAAGATTCAGAATCCAATAATATACCTGCTCTCGTTGTAGTTCTACTTGCTTCTTCTGTTCCTATGTGAATAAATGTGTTCACTCTTCTGTAAACCCTTTCAAACTCACTCTTGATCTCCTCAAAACTTTTACCTTGGAAATCCTTCCTTTTGTATCCGGCCATGTTCCTCATCTAAAGACACATGGTGGTTCTTTGCTCAGCTTGACTAGGTGGTTTACTCATCTTTTCTTTGGCTTTTTGTTCTGCAGCAGACTTTCTTCTTGAATTTATTAGTTCAGCAAGTTGTCTTGACTTCTCTTCAATGGAAAACACTTCATCTGCTCTGAGTTCACAAAGCCTTTCCTTTAAATCATCATTAGCATCAATCATAGACTGAACTTGTGCAATGTCATTAAACCTTGCTTGTTCATCATCATGTAACTTCTTAGCCAGAAGTGAATCAGATTGTTCTTGTGCTAACCTTTGTGCTTCATCTGTTTCATTTGCAAGTCTTTTTTCGTCAAGGAATTTTACAATCTTAAATTGTGCTTTTTCATTTTCCAGTGCTTTCCTAGCTACCTCTTCATCAAAACTAATCTGAGCAAGAACACTCTTCTTGACCTTCTTTGGTGGCTCTTCTTCAATCATAATGCCCTTTTCTTTATCTGCCCTTTGCCTTCTATCATACACAGCCCTAGCAGTACTAACCCCTGCACCAGCAATACCAGCAGTACTAACTTGTTGATGAGCAGTACCAATATTTTCAGCATCCAAATTTTCTTCACCCATATCTTGCCTCCCCTGAAACTCAACATTCTCTTCAACCAAAGAAATATTGGGGTCTTGATCAATATCAGCTATCTTCATCCCCTATTTAGAAGAATCATCCATGTTATCATCTGAATCATCATCATCTGAGCTTGTAGACTCCACAATATTTGCCTTTCTCTTTGCTTTTAAGTGACTTGCCTTTAGACTGCAATTTCTTCACTTTTTCAATGAGCTTCTTGTAAGCAGTACCATATAACTGCTTTGTTTCCTTGAGTTCTTTCTTCAAGCCAGTCACCCTTTGAGTCAATTTTGTAACGCCCCGTGACCAAAAACAACTAAAAACGTGAAATTTTTTCGCAAAACACACACCTGAATTTGACACCCTGCTACTCTTTTGCATGCTGACAAAAATCTAACCATAATTAAACTTTGAGACTAATTTTAAATGAAACTAGACTCAATTACCTTCAAAACGATAGGTCATACGACCCGTTTCGACTTACGGATTAAAAGATACAAAATTTTGAAAATCGACAAAATCTGGAACTGGGCCCATACCGCCGGCCGGAAACCCCAAACCGCCGGCATAGGCCCAAAAAGGCTCCCATACCGCCGGCATAGGGCCATACCGGGCGGCATGGACCTTCTGTCCAAAAATGGGATTTCCAAACTTTTCCATGCCGTGGGTTTGGCCTCCAAACCTCCGGCATTGGCCTGCACATTTCCAAAAACACTTTGTTTCCATCCCGTTTTCGCTATAACCGACCCATATAACTTCCGTTTTACATCAAACCTGACCAAAAGCATTACATTAACATTACAAACATGTTTCAAGGGTACTTGACCCGATTACTTCCCAAAATGGGTAATTTCATATATAAACCAAACGCCCTCTTAAAATACCTTCCAAAACACACTTTTTACACAAAATACACAACTACTACATATCCATTTGGACTTATACATAACTTAACATTTCTAATATATTAAAAGAGTGTTGATACATCGTCATGACCCATAACTTCCCAAAATGGGTAGATTTGGCTATTTGCCAAACACTCCTATAAAGTTTGACTACAACCGTAACCATTACCATATAAACAACATAACTTATACACAAAGTTGACCCTTGACTTGACTTGAAACTAAGACCATATATGACCACAAGATCGGGGATAACAAAATGACCACAAGGATTGAAGTATACCAAAACACGACAAGACTCTTCGGGGGCTTCCAACTTCAATATGCTTGGTCCAAAAGAATGTGATC
The DNA here is from genome assembly GCA_021014915.2 of Artemisia tridentata subsp. tridentata. Lineage (NCBI taxonomy): Eukaryota > Viridiplantae > Streptophyta > Magnoliopsida > Asterales > Asteraceae > Artemisia > Artemisia tridentata. The sequence goes on along the minus strand of CP139506.1, from coordinate 374,652,468 downwards.
TTCTACTACCACTTCTTCCAATACGAAGCTACTACTACATAATTACATAACCTTATCTTTACCTTTGCTCAATTCTTCGGTACCTATCAAGAAGACATCATAACTAAACACGTAAGCGAAACGCTTAGTAAGTACATGGCATAACAAGCTAAACATCATAAATCATACATAACCATAACTAGTCTAACCACTAGTTAAGCTAGCGATATAGGGGCACTTACCTCACACCAACATAGTCGGCCTAAACGTAATCAACCCATAAGGTTGAACCTCGTCCCATAGTTAGCCCAACGACTAACTAAGCTAATGCCTAGTGATGGATCCATAACTAGCTAACGCACCCTATACCCTATCCTTCACCATTACCATGTAATTAAACATGATAAAGCTAACAAACATCAACCATTATCATACCAAGAATATGATAAAGCTAACAAGAACATGTTATAGCCAATATACTTACCTTGATTCACAATACCACTTCACTAGCAATGGCTTCCAACTTCTCACTTGCTTCCTATGTCACAATCATCTCAAATTAGAGACTAACTAACTAACTAATCATGAATTATCAACATTTAATCAATATGATCAAATACTAAAACATGAACCCTAATTTCATAATTTGGGAAAAGTACTTACTTGTTTTAAAGATTACAATTAAAGCTTTCTAATGACTTGTAACTCTTGAAGATGATCAAGATAGCTTGAAAAATAACAATGGTGTTTTCCCTCCTCTTTCTCCTCCTGGATCGATCCTCAGCTACTCACACCTTCTCACTCTAATTTCTAGACTTCTCTCTATCTTTCTATAATTAGGATATTAAATATCTAATATTTTAACTTTACTTAATTGGCAAGACTAGCCCTCAAAGTTTCATTCTTTCTATATTGATCACACTTATTAACCACTTGACACACAAAACATAATACATAGCATATTATAAACATATATAGTACCTTACCGGGATATGGGTGTAATAATTCTCCCCTCCTTAAAATAAGATTTCGTCCTCGAAATCTACTCTTGAAATAAATGAGGATACTCATTCCTCATCTTCTCCTCTAGCTCCCATCTAATGCTTGTACCTTTACGATGTCTCCATTGCACCTTTACTAACGGAATTTCTTTGTTTCGAAGTTGCCTCACTTTCCTTCCTAAGATTGCTTCCGGTTCATCCTTTTGTGAAATCAAATCCGGATCAATTTCGATATCATCTAAAGTGACCACACTAGCCTCATCCGCTAAACATTTCCTCAAGTACGACACATGGAAGGTATTATGAATACCTCTCATTTCTTCGGGCAATTCCAACACATAAGCTACCTCGCCAACACGTTTCAAAATTTTAAACGGCCCTATAAACCGTGGACTTAATTTCCCTTTGTTTTTAAACCTAAAAACGCCTTTCCACGGAGAAACTTTTAACATAACCAAGTCACCTACCTCGAATTCGATTGGCCTCCTTCGATTATCGGCATAACTTTTCCACCTATCTTGTGCTGCCTTAAGTCTTGCTCGAATCATTTCAATCTTTTCCGTCGTCGCCAACACTATATCCGTGCTAGCCAATTCCCTCCTTCCCACTTCTTCCCAACATACGGGGGTCCTACACTTCCTACCATAAAGCATCTCATAGGGTGGCATGCCTATACTAGCATGATAACTATTATTGTAGGCGAACTCAACTAGGGGTAAATGGTCATCCCAATTACCTCCAAAGTCAATCATGCAAGCTCAAAGCATATCTTCTAAAGTTTGAATCGTCCTCTCGCTTTGCCCATCGGTCTGAGGATGAAAAGCCGTGCTCATATGAAGTTTTGTACCTAACTCTTCTTGGAAATCTTGCCAAAAATTTGAAGTGAAACGCTCGTCTCTATCGGAGACTATAGATATAGGTACCCCATGACGCGCGACTATCTCGTTAACATAAATCTTTGCTAACTTATGAACAGGCATATTCTCCCTAATCGGAATAAAGTGTGCACTCTTAGTCAAACGATCGACTACTACCCAAATGGTATCATTCTTCTTTTTCGTCCTTGGCAATTTCGTAATGAAGTCCATAGTAATCTTCTCCCACTTCCAAACTGGGATATCTAATGGTTGGACTTTCCCATACGGCTTTTGGTGTGGCTTTCACCTTCAAACAAGTTAAACATCTTTCTACGTACTTCACACAATCTCTTTTCATACCCGGCCACCAATAGTTTCTTTTCAAATCAAGGTACATTTTCGTAGCTCCCGGATGAATAGAATACTTTGATTTATGGGCTTCTTCCAAGAGTAATTCTTTAATGCTGCTTCGGAAAGGAATATAAACTCTTCCATATCGTGTCTTAATCCCTCGGCTGTCTTCTTCAAGATTCGAAATGTGAGAAGTGATACGTTCTTTCTCTTGATTCTCTTCTTTTAACGCTTCCTCCTGAGCTAACTTAATTCTCTGGAAAAGATCAGATGTGATCATCATTCTCAAGGAGTGAATCCGTGTAACATCACTTCGGCCCTAACGACTTTGCGCATCCGCTACAACATTCGCCTTACTCGGATGGTAATGAATTTCACAATCATAATCTTTCAACAAATCTAACCACCTACGTTGCCTCATATTCGGATCTTTCTTATCAAGAAAATACTGAAGACTTCTATGGTCGGTGTAAATTATGAACTTCACACCATATAGATAATGTCTCCAAATTTTCAAAGCAAAGACTACAGCCACAAATTCAAGATCATGAGTCGGGTATTTCTCTTCGTGCTTCTTTAGTTGTCTTGAAGCGTAAGCAATCACTTTACCCCTTTGCATGAGGACACATCCAAGACCGGAATAAGATGCATCACTATAGACTACCATGTCTTCGGTTCCCTCCGGTAACACTAAGACCGGTGCTTCGCACAACCTCTTTCGTAAAGTACGGAAGGCTTCTTCTTGCTTCTCGCTCCACACGAAAGGAACATTCTTCTTGGTGAGTTCGGTTAATGACGATGAAATTTTAGAGAAGTCTTGTATAAACCGTCGATAATTACCCGCAAGTCCTAGAAAACTTCGAATTTCACCAACGTTCTTCGGCGCTTGCCAATTCATCACGGCCTCGACCTTTGACGGGTCAACTTTAATACCTTCAGGATTAATAACGTGGCCAAGGAACTGAACTTCTTGTAACCAAAATTCACATTTCGAGAATTTAGCATACAATCTTTCTTTTCTCAACGTTTCAAGGATTTCTCGAAGATGTACTTCATGCTCTTCCTTGCTCTTAGAATAGATAAGAATATCATCGATGAACACTATAACGAATTTATCCAATATCGGTCTACATACACGGTTCATGAGATCCATGAAAACCGCAGGCGCATTCGTAAGACCAAAGGGCATGACCGTAAACTCGTAATGTCCATAACGGGTCCTAAAAGCCATCTTAGGAATATCTTCTTCTCGCACCTTCAACTGATGATAACCCGAACGGAGATCAATCTTGGAAAACCACTTCGCACCTTGAAGCTGATCAAATAGATCATCTATTCTTGGCAACGGGTATACATTTTTCACCGTGACTTTGTTTAATTCACGGTAATCAATGCACATCCGCATACTACCATCTTTCTTTTTAACGAACAGAATCGGAGCTCCCTACGGTGAGCTACTAGGGCGAATAAAACCCTTTTCAAGTAACTCTTGGAGTTGACTCATCAACTCTTTCATCTCAGAAGGAAAAAGGCGATAAGGAGTTTTAGCGATAGGCGTAGCACCTGGAACAAGATCAATACGAAACTCAACCTGTCTGTCAGGTGGAATACCCGGCAAATCTTCCGGAAATACATCGCGGAATTCATTAACAATCGGAACGTCATTGATACTTTTCTTCTCAAAGCTCGTATCTACCACGTGTGCCATAAAGGCAAGACAACCACGTGATAAATATTTCCTAGCCTTCATTATGGAACATAATTTTAACTCGTCCTCCCTTTTATCACCATAAATCATCATTTCCTGACCGCTAGGATTTACAACTCGAACTATCTTTTGTCTACATAAGATGGCAGCATGGTGTTTACCCAACCAATCCATACCAATGATAATATCAAACTCTCTGAGCATTATGGGAATTAGATCAATCCTAAAAACGCTCTCATCAATCTCTATCTCAACATTACGATACACGCTAGACACCACAACCACTTTACTATCGGCAATTTCAACTTCTACAGGTGTCGAAAGTTTATCTAGGGGAGTGGACAATTCCTTACTGAAACTATAAGACACAAAGGATACGCTTGCGCCCGAGTCATACAAAACACAAGCGGGTTTGGAATTAACGAGAATTATACCTGTGACGACATCTGAACCCGACTTCGCTTCTTCGGCACTCATTTGATAAACATGAGCTGTAGGCCTCGGAACTTCAACCTTTTCTCCTTTAATCAGTTTGAACGGCTTCGCTTTCTTAGGATTGGCCTTAGGACACTCACTTACCTTATGTCCTTCTTCGTTGCACCCATAACATATCACCAAAGGCTTGGTGCAATTCTTGCTAATATGGCTAGAATCCCCACATTTATAACATCCCTTCATCCCAGATTTACATTCTCCCATATGGTTCTTACCGCACCTATTACACTTAGGAGGTAACTTCCCCGTGTTGTCCTTCTTTGAAAAATCAAACCTGCCTTGCTTACCAAATGTTGATGGTGGATCTTGCTTCCTTTTTAAATCCTTCTTCTCCTTGCCTTTCATTCTATCTAAATCTGCTTCGCGAGTACGTGCCCTGCTTAGAAGATCCTCCATGGTAGCACACTTGAAAGGTGATACTATCGTACGAATTTCATCCTTGAGCATCCTTTGAAATTTATCAACTTTAAGCCTTTTGTTGTTAAGATACTCCGGGCAATATTGTACCATGTCACAAAACTTTCCCCACAACTCGTTCACCGATTCATCCGTTTGCACAAGAGTGTGGAATGCTTCTCTTATTTTATCAATTTCCTCCGCGGGAGCATACTCTTTCATGAACACTTCCTTAAATTGATCCCACGTGCACGATTCTCTCCAAGCACTACCCTTCTCGTTTGCCTTGCCTTCCCACCATACTTTAGCCCGTTCACGAAGGTAATTAGTAGCAAAGTTCACCTTATCCTCTTCTACACAACGACTCGTGCGAAAAGCCCCTTCTATATCAGTAATCCATCTAGAACTCTTTAACGGGTCAAGAGACCCCGTGAATGTAGGTGGAGCACAAGCGGTGAAGTCACGATAAGTGGATTTCTCCTTCCCTACACCGGGCCTAGCATTCGAGTCATTCACTAATTCCCCACTCTTCTTAAGCATCTCAATCTCCTCTTGAAATATCTTTTGTAAGTTCTCGGTTTTTTTTGTCGACATAATAGGGCATAACTTTCTCAATAGCCCTTCCTACTCTATCAGTCACCAAAATATCCAATTCTTCCAATTCAGCTCTAGTAAAATTTCTAGGGTTAAGATTTTCCGGTAGTGGCATTGACTTGACACTTCTAGAATTTTCCTCATCATTTGAATCATCATCATCATGACGGGAGGAGGTCGTTCTTAACACCTCCTTATTTCGAATAGCCGCCATCTTTTCTACTAAACTGAAATTTAGCAATTCACACTATTAAACAAAATCATAATCATAGTCGATGCATGAATGATATATCTATTCTCATACTAAACACCCTAGAGTTTATCATCCATGTATAGCCTAAATGATCTCAATCTCACATATGTCTCATATTTTTATCACTACGGTGGCCAAGCGTAGTCATAAAAATACTTAACATATGTGTTCTCGAAATCACCCAAACAATACACAAATAACAAACACCGATACTAAACGAGTCTACACAAGGCCTAAGTCTAGGAAATCCTAAAGGGAAATCCTAAATCTCTTAGACCGAAGCTCTGATACCAAGTTGTAACGCCCCGTGACCAAAAACAACTAAAAAAGTGAAAATTTTTCGCAAAACACACACCTGAATTTGACACCCTGCTACTCTTTTGCATGCTGACAAAAATATAACCACAATTAAACTTTGAGACTAATTTTAAATGAAACTAGACTCAATTACCTTCAAAACGATAGGTCATACGACCCGTTTCGACTTACGGATTAAAAGATACAAAATTTTGAAAATCGACAAAATCTGGAACTGGGCCCATACCGCCGGCCGGAAACCCCAAACCGCCGGCATAGGCCCAAAAAGGCTCCCATACCGCCGGCATAGGGCCATGCCGGGCGGCATGGACCTTCTGTCCAAAAATGGGATATCCAAACTTTTCCATGCCGTGGGTTTGGCCTCCAAACCTCCGGCATGGGCCTGCACATTTCCAAAAACACTTTGTTTCCATCCCGTTTTCGCTATAGACGACCCATATGACTTCCGTTTTACATCAAACTTGACCAAAAGCATTACATTAACATAACAAACATGTTTCAAGGGTACTTGACCCGATTACTTCCCAAAATGGGTAATTTCATATATAAACCAAACGCCCTCTTAAAATAGCTTCCAAAACACACTTTTTACACAAAATACACAACTACTACACATCCATTTGGACTTATACACAACTTAACATTTCTAATATATTAAAGGAGTGTTGATACATCGTCATGACCCATAACTTCCCAAAATGGGTAGATTTGGCTATATGCCAAACACTCCTATAAAGTTTTACTACAACCGTAACCATTACCATATAAACAACATAACTTATACACAAAGTTGACCCTTGACTTGACTTGAAACTAAGACCATATATGACCACAAGATCGGGGGTAACAAAATGACCACAAGGATTGAAGTATACCAAAACACGACAAGACTCTTAGGGCGCTTCCAACTTCAATATGCTTGGTCCAAAAGAATGTGATCTTCTACTACCACTTCTTCCAATACGAAGCTACTACTACATAATTACATAACCTTATCTTTACCTTTGCTCGATTCTTCGGTACCTATCAAGAAGACATCATAACTAAACACGTAAGCGAAACGCTTAGTAAGTACATGGCATAACAAGCTAAACATCATAAATCATACATAACCATAACTAGTCTAACCACTAGTTAAGCTAGCGATATAGGGGCACTTACCTCACGCCAACATAGTCGGCCTAAACGTAATCAACCCATAAGGTTGAACCTCGTCCCATAGTTAGCCCAACGACTAACTAAGCTAATGCCTAGTGATGGATCCATAACTAGCTAACGCACCCTATACCCTATCCTTCACCATTACCATGTAATTAAACATGATAAAGCTAACAAACATCAACCATTATCATACCAAGAACATGATAAAACTAACAAGAACATGTTATAGCCAATATACTTACCTTGATTCACAATACCACTTCACTAGCAATGGCTTCCCACTTTTCACTTGCTTCCTATGTCACAATCATCTCAAACTAGAGACTAACTAACTAACTAATCATGAATTATCAACATTTGATCAATATGATCAAATACTAAAACATGAACCCTAATTTCATAATTTGGGAAAAGTACTTACTTGATTTAAAGATTACAATTAAAGCTTTCTAATGACTTGTAACTCTTGAAGATGATCAAGATAGCTTGAAAAATAACAATGGTGTTTTCCCTCCTCTTTCTCCTCCTGGATCGATCCTCAGCTACTTAAACCTTCTCACACTAATTTCTAGACTTCTCTCTATCTTTCTATAATTAGGATATTAAATATCTAATATTTTAACTTTACTTAATTGGCAAGACTAGCCCTCAAAGTTTCATTCTTTCTATATTGATCACACTTATGAACCACTTGACACACAAAACATAATACATAGCATATTATATACATATATAGTACCTTACCGGGATATGGGTGTAATAAATTTGGTACAAATATCCATCAATTCCTTTAGTGACACTCTGCCCTCATCACTTCCAGGTGTGTTACCTCCTGGGAAAGGTGAATCATGGGGCATTTCCCCCATATTTGGCTGAGGAACAACAGATTCCTCTGTGGATGAACTCCTATATGGTGATGAAGTTGGTTGTGAGGCTGATTGAGAACCAGATGAACCTGTGGGTGTGTGATGGGACTCAACTGGGCTTGTTGATGCTTAACCCTGAATGTTTTGATTTTGAACCAACATTATTTCAAAAAGTGGAACTACTATCCCATTAAACCCCTTAGAAGCCATGCTCATGTTACTAAAAAGTTTTTGAGTAAGGCAAGGAGTTGGATAAACATTTTTATAAGATAGAACCAAACTTTTCCTTATATTCAAAACCGTTTGTATAAACCTTGGATACATTAAAAACTTGTATTTGTTATCCACATTTTTCACCATACCATCAAAAATTAATTTTGAAAAGTTAAAAGTCCTGTTTGTTGCTAAACAAATGAGAGCAGTTGCAATATTGCTACTGAATTGCTCCCATGAGGTTTTCTTTGGACTTAAACAATGAAGGATGGTATGTATGAAGAATCTCCATTGTGGGGCAAAACATCCTTTTTGAAAAGTCAGAATTTGAGAAGATGTGTCATACCCCATTCTGGAAATGTGATGAAAAATTTCAGTATTAGGCAAAGAACTAATACCATTGTCATCTGCTAAATGGAGATGCCTCCTAACAGATGACTCAGTAATAGTTATTGTTTTGCCATCAACTGTTGCAATTAACTCTTTGTCTCCATTCTCAAATGTATTGGTAGTGTTTAGAAAATCTACTATCTGGTGGAAGTCTTGACTCCCTTCTGGTTTCTCCAAGAATGCAACCTGGGTATGTGTATCACAAAACTCTAAATTTGCCATGAAAATTGATTAAAGGCTTGATTAGAGTGCTGGGTTATGATCGTTTATGAGAGAAAGTATGTTTGGTAAAGCCAATTGGGATTTTATAGAGAATACTTATGGTTTCGATTGGACCGACTTCAATAAATTGTTTCTTTAGTTTGAAGAAATCGTATAAATTAGATAAAGAAAGAGAATTATCCAATTTATGAAACCCTTAAGCGAAGTAATTGACAAAAATTACCCCAACGGCTATAAATAAAACACGGTTATTACCCAAACAGTACTAACGGCTACCCCGCAATACAAAGTTTTACGCTAGCAGTACAAACTTTTGCCTAGCAGTACAAACTTTGTGCAAAAACATTTTCTCAGCACTATGAACTCAGTTTTCTTTTAAAACCATACTGCACTCATACATTTTGAAGGGATTAAGTGTAAAGGAAGAAACTTAATCAGTTTTGGTGATATTGTTGTTCTTGCATTACAACCAGTTTACTGTTTCAGTGTTAATAGTCTTTTAAGTATCAAAAAGTAGATTTTTAAAGAGACTGCTATTATCCAAGAAACCAAACACCCCTTTAACATCAGGGGAAACACAGATAACGATTCCTCTTTTGCCCATAAACCCTTAGCATTCTTTTCACCAATTACCCTTATGCAAATTTTGATTTGTTGACTTCGTTGAATCAAACATTTACAAGCAACCATAAACAATTAATTAACCATCAAATATTTCATTGATATTTTTTAAAACCTACAACCATTCATAAAAGCTACAACCATACATCTAATTATCCAACCTAAATACTAAAAATACTAAAAACATAAAAACACCATCATCATAAACTACTTCACTCCATTTCACACCAACTTGTTAGAACCAGAGCTCTCTTCCCTGCTTTCCATCCATTTCCTCCTTTCCTCTAGTCGTTGAAACATAATTTCAAGATCGTGAATCCTCTTGTCTCGATCATAAGGGTCTTCAAACCCATCTTGCTGCTCCCCTTGGTTTTGATGCACCACCACATTTTGCTGCTCCACCACATTTCGCTGCTGATCCTCTTCATTTTGCTGCACCACCTCACTTTGAGCCACCTCTGCATCCTGTTGATCATCCTCCTCCTCTTCATCTTGTTCCTCCTCCTCCACCTCATTCAGTCCTAAAACCTCATCCCAGTAAAAGTCTTTTGTATGCAGCCAATTCAAAATTCTTCTCCTCATCCATGCATCTACCTGCCTATACGACCCATATTCTGCAATTGGTTCATCCCCGAAAGCATCAAACACTGCGTCAAACAGCAAATAGTTGTTTAACACAAACTCGTACTCTTTTGCATCATTTTGAAAGTTACCATTATTTGCTGCCATTGTTGAAGTTTTCTTTGAATTGAAAGGGATATATGTGTTTGTGTGCGTTCTTTGGTATACAATCGATAGGTATAAATAGGCTGGAGAGGTAGATGAACGGTTCCCAAGACTTTAGGTGGGAAAAGGGACCAAAGGCGCCAAAAGTAATATGTGAATTGAACAGCGATGTTAAACGTCATCCTAAAGATAAGGAATTGTGGAAGCAGTTGTACGAAAAAGTCTCCAATTTCCTTTTACCAAGTATTGACTTACCATCTACAATGAGTTGATGCAACAACTAGTTGTATCTCATGCTTTGTGAATAATAAACTTCCAAACTCAATATTTCCAACAATGTTTTGGTCCGATTTGGGATCGGGTTCATTATTATTGACCCAAGGGAATAAATGTTTGACCGTGACTCGAAAGGAAATAGTAACTCATTTGTTGCGAATTGATTTTGACTTGACGTGGACAAAATAAAAGAAAGAAATAAAAGAAATTATTAAATTAAAAGTTATAAAGATATTTGTTATAAATTTGGTTAATAACGAAGTAAGGAAATTAGAAGTGTACGTAAGACCATGGTTGTCAGGATCCCGATCCTGATCTTAGGATCTTACGATTTTACGATACTGCAAAGCAAAAATGATCCGGATCTTACAAAGGATCTTTAAAAGCTTAAGATGTTATAGGATCCCGATCTTTACCATAGGATCTTAAGTAGGATCCTGATTTTGAAAACCTTGCGTGAGACATTTGGGATAAAAACAGAACATACGAGGGCTATTGGACTATTCGAGACATGGTACCCGTACACTAATATATTTGGATTTATTGGACTATTCATTTGGTTATTGTTTGAGTTATGGATTGGTTTACCGTTTAGGGTTTAGGGTTTAGGGTTTATATAAATACTCGTTATATTATAAATTACTCGGGAAATTGATTTTCAATAAAGTCTTTTGACTTGGAAACGTTCGATAAATGAAAGAGTCATGGCGAAATTTTGTTATTTCCAAAGATTAATTTTGTCGTAAGTCCAAACTTGTTTTAAATCATAAAACGAGTATACCTTGTACTAATAAATGGGATTATGGGAAAATACCGACGATTACCAATCGACTCATCTTATTTGATATGTTTGTTGTTAGTTATCTCTTTGACTTGTTTTCGTCATCTCGTCTCGACTTGAGTTATCGTCAATACTCTTCTCGACCGTTACACGAATGATGATACCAAACCCTTTTAAAAGGCTAAAACGAGATTATACTAATGTATGCATAATTAAGGTATCCCCTTTTTTTTTGCTGAGGTGGCACAGTTGACTAACGTTTTCCGTTATTTGACCTGATCACAACGGTTATAACTAGGGGTGAGCATCAGGCCGAAACCGACCCGTCCCGACCCGAGCCCGACCCATCCCGAAACCGACAACCTGGAAATCCCTAACCGAATCCCGACCCGAGTATAGGTCGGTTTATCCCGAGTCCCGAGTATAGGTCGGTTTACATATATTTTCTTTGTGTTTTGTCGGTTTATCCCGAGTACCGACCCGAGTCCCGACTTCCTAGAAATCCCATCCCGAGTCCTGACCCGAGTATAGCTCTGTTTGTGTCGGTCGGGGTCGGTTTCGGTCAGTTTGTGTCAGTTTTCGGTCGTCGGTCGGTTTTGCTCACCCCAAGTTATAACACTTTTTATTTTTTTATAAATTATCCTTCCTCTCCCTCTCTCCCCTCTCATCTCTCCTCTCTCTCCATCTCTCTCTCTTTACTCTCCCACCACCACCACTGATAAAAACCAACCATCACCACTACCACCACCACCACCATGGCGTCTTATGCACCTGACATAACTCGTGTAATTGGCCAGTACGTTCGACCCTTTTGTGAATGTGGTCATCGTTTGACTGTGAAAACGGCTTGGACACCGGAGAATCCAGGAAAAAGGTTTATTGCTTGCCCCGATTATGTAAGCCCTAATTTTTTAATTGAGGTTTTTTATTCTTTTTTTTTATTCTTTTATAATTGATGGGGGTGCTGTTATTTGAATTCCGGACAACAGAAGCAAGTGTAACGTATATCAGTTTTTTATGACGATTTACCAAGTGATTACTATAGGCAACTGCTATTGGATTTGCATTCAAGGGTCAAGAGAGGTAGTCAAATGACATATATGCAAGAACACATTGGTATGTTAGCAATGGAGAAAACTAGGCTTATACATGAGTTGACTGTCACAAAGTCAAAATTACAGTTGTATAACAGAAATTTTGTCATTTTGGTTCGGATATTGTTTGTTCTGTGTGTTGTATTAGGTATGAGGATTGGGTAGGATAGTGTAGGATCATGTGGATTGTGTAGTATTATAACACCCCCAAAAATCATGTTTTACAGCGGAAGACTTGTTTTACAGCGGAAGACTTAATTGGGTGTTATTTGTGGATCGAAGTTGTAATCATAGAAAACATCAAAATAATTTAAAGATGTTTTTAAACAAAGTTCTCATTGATATAATCTGAGTTTAACGAATTTAGGTCCCAAAAGTTTTAAACAGGACAAGAGTCCAAAAGGTTCATAATTTAGACACAATATAAGTTTTTGAGTTCCATCGAATGTGAAATAACACGTGTCCATCCATCCATGTCCTTGCACGCCCATCCAAGCATTTAACACTTTGCGAACCTGAGATAAACATGCTAAAAAGTCAACACAAAGGTTGAGTGAATCCATAGAGTTTAATAAATAATAAATTGAATACAAGTATTGTTCATAAGTTGACATGTAACAAATACAAGTCGGGTAATAAGATATGATTATAGCATCGAGCTCATGAAACCGCACCTTGACGTAATTTAATATGCCCTAAGGAGGTAAGTTTGCCAATTTACCTAAAATCTCTCAATATTATGCTACCCGTTATATATGAGCGCGACTCATCCGGACAGGCTTGTCAAGCCCCATATGCATATTCATAATATTAGCGTTTCCCACGGAATTAACGGTTCATGATGTTAGGGACTTTTAATGGCAAAAGCAACTCAATAAACTATAATCATGTAATCGGGTCCAGCATACCAAAAACTACTTGTATTCAGTTTATAAAACTAGCATGTATATCCCCCAATGGGTTTATAAACAGTTTAAGAATTAAAGTGGGGCTATGAACTCACCGAAATCAAAAGTGAACGATCAAGCGAAGTAATGAAGAAATAACCGCAAGAACCTTACGAGCAACCTAGAATATATACGCGGAAAGTAAACGATACGTATGAATTTCAAAAGATAGAGCATTTTAGTTTTCGTGGAATATTTGTATCAATGTTTGTAAAAAAAAATTTAATATCATCGTTCGTGTGGTGATTTAAAGTCATAGACTCAGACAAATGCACGCCAAAGTATAAAACATATAGCACAAGCATACAAGGCAAATAAACATGTAAGAACCAATTAAGCAACTAGGCAAAAGATATGAAGATGGTTAAGTTTATTAAAGTCAAAATATGTCAAATAAGTTATATAAATTTAGCCCATTAATGTTTATATGTTTAGCCGTTAACAATCATAAGTCATCCCATTTTAGCCAAATAAGTTAATAAGTCGAACAAGATATATTCAACATCACATAAGCTCAAATGATAAGCAATGTATAATAAGTTTAACCAAAAATTCACCAATGTGTCCACAATAAGCGCAAGCCACAAAGGTCACATAAGCTCACACTAAAGCTAAATCCAAACACAAGACATACACTTATATATGCTGAAAAATCAGCAACCAAACATCCTTGTGTATGCTGAAAAATCAGCATACAAACACCCCCTTTTAGTGCAGAAAAACAGCACACAAACAACCCCTTTTAGTGCAGAAAATCAACAAACAAACACCCCCTTTTAATGCAGAAAAACAGCGCACAAACACACTTAAACATGTAGAAAAATCAGCAATGAAACACACTTAAACATGTAGAAAAATCAGAAATGAAACACACTTAAACATGCTGATTTTCAGCAGCAAATACACCCCATTTGGGGCTGTTTTGCAGCAAATAAATTCACAGAACGCACCCCATTTGGGGCTGTTTTAAGTAGGAAACAAACACCCCTTTTGGGTGGTTCTTTAACCGAACTAAATCCCACTCTTATCGGGGCTGCAATAGGTAAAACAAACACTCCCCATTGCGCAGATCATTTCAGAATTAAACGCCCTAGATGGGCTGAAACTAAGCATAACCAAACACCTCCGTCGGGGCTGGTGTTGGACCAAAAATAAGCCAACCCATACGCACCCCTGGCGGGCTGTGGTGGGTCGCGAACAAGGCAAACAACACAATTCACAAGTAACCACATACACAAACATCAACGACAACTTAGGTGTCATTCCAGCTTGATCAAAACCAAGTCCCCCAATGGTGCTATATGCACCGTGGGTACACAATAGGCATAACCCCACCTTGGGGTGTGTCGTTGAATCAAGGGCGAAACCAACACCCTTCGGGGTGTGGTTGAGCCGAGACAAAGCACACAAGTATCGAATATAAGCTAAATAACAAAACCAAGCATAAGCTACACGAATTAAATTACAAATAAACAATAAGCTTTCAAGAATAAGCTAAAACAAATAAGTCAAACACATAACCCACATAAGCCGTGTTAGGAAATAAGCTTAAGCAGTTAAGACTGTTGGAGGAAACAGTTAGGACTGTTGAAGGAAGAAGTTAAGACTGCTGAAGGAGTGTTGAAGACATGAGCAGTTAAGACTGCTGAGTGAAGAAGTTAAGACTGGTTATGATTTATGTAAAGTAGATAATTATGGAAAATATATTTTGTATATCGTATAAGAATAGATTGATAGTTATCTTGTACAGGAATCCTTGGTCTATAAAAGGATTGCCTAGGTTAAGGTTTAAGTGAGGGAGACAATACACAAGATACCCGAACACAACACATATACGTATTATTAAGATTCAAGGTTGTAAACCCTAGTGATAGGAAGATCACTCGTATTATTATTTGCTAATATTATTGAATCGTTGGAAGTTGTTTATTCTGTGTTCTTTGTTTATTCAATTCATACAAAACATACAAGGTCTTCTAAGTGCTAGCTAGTAAATTCCGCGTGCTAGACTAAGTATAATTCTTCGTATCACATCTAACACAGGGAGTGTGTGTAGATCCGGTCAAGTGGTATCAGAGACAGGTTGCTGATACATCGATTTAGAAGATCCAAGAAGAACAAAGATGGACATGGAAACTACACCATCCACAACCAACATTGCTGCTAAGCTTCCTATGCTTAAACCTAATGAGTTCGATATGTGGAGACTTCGTATTGAGCAGTTTTTCCAAGTGCAAGACTATGCACTATGGGAGATCATTGAAGATGGAAACTCGTTTACCCCTGTTGTAACAACAACTGTTGTTGAAGGTAAATCTGAGACTACAGTGCAGACAAAGCCGACTACTAATGAAGAGAAGGCAAGATACAAGAATGATATCAAGGCTAGGAGTTTGCTTCTGATGACTATTCCCAATGATCAGTTGCTGAATTTTAGTAAGTTCAAGTGTGCTAAATCTCTTTTCGAAGCTATTGTAGCAAGATATGGTGGGAATGAAGCCACGAAGAAAACTCAGAAGACTCTTCTCAAGCATCAGTTGGAGAACTTTACTGCAACAAGTAATGAGTCGTTGGATCATATGTTCAATAGGCTTCAAAAGTTGGTGAGTCAACTTGCTGTTTTAGGGATTGAGATGCCTCAGGAAGATCTCAACCCAAAGTTTCTGAGAAGTCTACCTTCTGAATGGGCTATGCATGTGGTAGTATGGAAAAACAAGCCTGATATAGATTCCATGAGCTTAATGGATCTATATAGCAACTTCAAGATAATTGAACATGAGATTAAGAAGTCTGTTGGATCAAGTTTAAGCTCAAGCTCAGGGAATTTGGCCTTTGTATCAACTCCTAGTTCCTCAAATCCAGATGATGAAGTGCAAGTTGCTAGAGCAGTTGGAACTGCTAGTGCAAATCTTGGTACTACTAGCACCTCGAGCAGTACTAGTGGACTTTTGAATGATGATACTTATTGTGCTTTTCTGACTACTCAGCACAATGGAAGTATGTTGACTCATTCAGATCTTCAAGAGATTGATGAAGATGATATTGAAGAGATGGATATTAAGTGGCAGCTCTCTCTTCTCAGTTTGAGAGCTAGAAGATTCTTGAAGAAGACTGGCAAGAAGATTGTCATAAACAGTAATGATGTTGCAGGGTATGACAAATCCAAGATTGAGTGCTACAATTGCCACAAGAAAGGTCATTACTCAAGGGAGTGCAGATTGCCTAGTCAACAAGATGGAAAAAGCAGAGCATATGGAAACAAGTCAAGAGTTGTGGAGGTTACTGATTCAAGCTCGAAAGCTATGGTTGCTATTGATGGCTTAGGATTTGACTGGAGCTATATTGCAGAGGAAGAAGCAGAAGCATCTACAGAAGTTGCTCTCATGGCATTTTCTGATTCTGAGGTACAAGTTTCAAAATGTTCTAAATCTTGTGAATCTTTAAAAGAATTAGAAACACTTAAAACTAAATATGAGAGTCAGTGGAAAGAATTAAGAGAAACTGCTTTTAGCTTAGCAAATCATAAGAGAGCTTTAGCTATGTTAGAGGAGAAAATTATTCATTATCAAAACAATGAGTCTAAGTTTTCTGATGATATGATTATTGTTAAGAGAGACTTAATGTTTAGAGAAAATGAAATCACTGTTTTAAAACATGAGCTAGAACAGGTTAAGAAGGCTAAGGAGAACATACAGATGAGTTTAGATACACTTGAATACACATCACAAGGTGTTAAAAAGATAATTGAGAGTCAGATTCAGAATAAAGCTAAGTCAGGCCTAGGATATAAGTCAGTTCCACCTCCTTATAGAGGAATTCCATCACCCAAAGGTATAGACTTAGAACACACAGGACTGCCTGAATTTCAATTACCTGAACTTAACTATGGTCCTCAACCTAAGAAGGATGTAGTTGATAAACCTGCGTTTGTTAGTGCAAGTGATAAATCACTATCTGAGGACAAGGTTTCCTCTGATAGGTCCTCACCTAAGGACTCAGATGCTCCAACAATTGAGGAATGAACTTCTGATGATGAGGATGATCAGGCTGTGGTTAAGCCTGTTAGTGCTAAAGTGGAGGAACCAAAAGTTCCAAAGATGGTTAAACCTGAGACTGTTAGGCCTAGTTCTAATGCCAAACCTTTTAGACCAACAGTTAGGTATGCAGAGATGTATAGAACCACAAACTAGCCAAGAGGTAACCAGAGGAATTGGAATGACCTCAAATCCCACCAATTAGGAAAGGATTTTGTTTGCTCTAGGAAAGCTTGTTACTCTTGTGGTAGTTTTGATCATCTTGCAGATTATCGTGATAAATGGGTATCTAGATATACAAATCATAGGTTAAGCATTGCAAAACCTCAATCTTTTCCTAGGAATGATAGGATGATACCTAGATCAGCTCTTTTAAGGTCTGGACCTAGAGTAGTTCCAACTGCTAGACCAGCAGTTCCAATTGCTAGATCAACAGTTCCAACTGTCAGACCTATGAGACCAATTCACCCAAGGCCACCAGTTCAAAATCAAATAAATGTTTTTAAACCATCTTACACAACTGGTAAAAGAACTTTTTATGAGAAAGCAGTGGTGAAAAACCAAGTTTGGAAACCTAAGGTAACAACTGCCAAGCCAGCAGTTCCAACTGCTAGCAGGGTAATTGGTACTGGTGTGAATAAAAATACTGCTAAGGGAAACATGGGAAATGGAGTAAATACTTCAGCATGTTGGGTATGGAGACCAATTCAACCCAATGGTGCTAAGACTGTCTTGAAAAGAATAAATTATGTTGATGCTAGAGGAAAGCCTAAGTCTGATTTGGCTTGGGTTCCACAAGGAAATTAATTTTTCTTGTTATATACATTGTTAGTCATGTGCTTGTATTTGGAATTCTTTGTTTTTGGACTAACAATTGCAAGATTGGAGAATAAACACCAATGGATTATGAATGCTTGATGTTTTGGACTAAATGGTGTTCTGGAGATTAGTATGTGATTCTTGCATACAACAAATGGTAATTGGTTCACCATGTCTTATCCACATAAGAACCAACTAGTCCAGAGCAAACGGTTTCTGGTAAAGACTAATCAAATCCGTTTATGGTTGACAATTTACCAAAAATTGTATGGTTATCAGCTCACCATATCTAAATGTGAAGAGTTGGCTAGTCCAAAGCAAACGGCTATTGGTAAAGACATATCAAATCCGTTGATAGCTGATAGTTTGCTAAAAACTATGTATGAGCCATGTTATTTTAAAATTCTTATTTCAAAAGTTGGGACGGCTCAAATAAAAATTTTCAACAGTTGAGACGGGTAGTACAAAATATTGGAACGGTTCAACTAGCCGTTATGACTGACGTGTCGGTAATTAATTTTGGAGTAAAACCTAGCCATTGGCGGTTTGTTGAGATTTTTACTGGTTAAATTACGGATTTCAAGGGATCCTCTTATAGATATTTTTAACTTTTATTTTATTATATTCTTATACAAAAATAAATAGTTACCATATTTCTTAAGTCGGTCAACTTGTAACCCTTACTCTCTCCATAAACTCTCAATATTACTTTCATCTTCTATCTTTTCACTCACCATTATTACTATTCACGGCTGTTAACTAACATTTTCTACTAAGAATGGCAAGATTGGATTTTGCTAAGCGTCACAACCAGGTTGCGTTTTTAGAGAGAACAGAGCAAGGAGATGGGCCAAAATTTTATGAGGTTGTGGATTTTCTCAACAACTCTCACGTAAGGTATGCTCTAACTGTTTCTCCTACTCTTTATGTTTCGCACATCACACAGTTCTGGCAGAATTCATCTATCTTGACACGTGATGATGGAAACTTAGAAATTCATACTAAAGTAGATGGCATTAAATTTGTTGTTACCGAGTCTATACTTAGGAGACATCTTAAATTAAATGACTCAGATGGTATCGACACCATGCTAAATACTGAAATTTGGGAAGAACTTGAAAAAATGGGGTATAATACATCTGAACATAAATTGACTTTTCAAAAAGCATGTTTTTCACCCCAATGGAGATTTTTGATACATACTCTTCTATTATGTTTAAGTAATAAAAAGACTGCTTGGGAACAATTCAGTAGCAATATTGCTATTGCTCTCATTTGCTTGTCTACAAACAGAGTTTTTAACTGGTTAAAATATATTTTTGAGGGTATGGCATCAAATGTTGATAGTAAAACAAAGTTTTTAATGTATCCCAGGTTTGTTCAAACAATTTTGAATAAAAAGAAAAACCTGCTTACAGAACCAACTGAAATTTTTCCTACGCCTAGTTTACAATCAAAGGTTTTTCAAAATATGACTATGGCTAGTAAACATTTTCAAGGGGAACCAGTTCCATTATTTCCTCAAATGATTCAAACTGAGTTGGGTGAAGGTTCAGCAGTTCCAACTGATCCCCATCACACATCCACTCAAGACTTTGAAACAACCCAACAACCACCCATCACTTATAGGAGAAGGTCTAAACCTAGTCTAACTAGGGTTGTGACTGAATCCTTGCCCAAAGATTCACCTCTCGTAGCAGGTAACACAGCTAGAAGTGATGAGGGTAGTTCTTCACAAACTGAATTGACGGCTTTATGTACCAAGTTAGTAGCCCAGGTTGACAATTTGGAGAAGGAGCTAAAGCAAACCAAGGATGATTTTAAAGCTCACAAGGCGACTTTTGCCAAAGTTTATACAAAGTTAACCAAAAGGGTGAAGCAGCTTGAAGAACAGTTAAAGAGAAAGAGGGCAAGAGTGATATTAGATGATGATTCTGATGATGATGATTCAGATGGTTCGGACGGGGATAATGAAAATTCTTCAAAACAGGGGAGGAAATCTTGTAAAGAAAGGAAATTTGAAGAAAAGGATAGATCAGGATCTCAGGGAGGTATGAAGAAGGTTCTGAACAAGAAAAAGGTTATGATAAAGGTTCAGGTTCTGGTAATATTCATGAAGATTCAGCTGAAGCAGTTCCAAATGAAGAAGCAGTTCAAACTGCTGAGACAGAGCAAGTAACAGTTCAAACTGCTAAGTCAGAACAACAAGCAGTTCCAACTGAAGAAACTTCTGCTGAATAAGAATATGAAAGGAAAAGAGCAAATAAAGGAAAGAAACCTATGACATCTGAAGAAGAGGTTGTTGTTCAAGAACTTGAAAGACTTAAAAGGTTGAAACCAAAAACTCAAGAACAGATTGCTCATGATGCAGAGGTTGCAAGGCTAATGTTAGAAGAAGATTTGGCTAATAAGGAAGCTGAAAAAGAAGCTAAACAAGCCCAGATGGATCATGATGAAGAATTTGCAAGGAAATTAGCTGCTGATGACATAAGGAATATATCTGAATTCATGGAAAGAAAAAGATCAAATGAAGTTGATGTAGAAGAATTCAATGATCAGTTGCAATATTTTCTAGATTCTGATGTGATGGTAAGAGCACAAGCTTCTATGGTTCTTAGAGATCAAGATTTAAATGAAGATGAGAAGACAGAGGAGCTTAAGGAATTTATACTCAAGAAGAATAGAGTTACAAAGTGGGAAGATCTGATTCATAGAATAAGAAAAAGCCATAAGTCAGGGTTCAAGACTAAGTTACCTACAAAGAGAGAACTTGTTGAGGATATGAAGCATTATTTGAAGAACTCAGCAAATTACTCTATGAAAGATTTCAAGGGAAAGTCTTATGCTATTATTGAAAAAGAATTCTGTGAAACTTATGCAGTTTTGAATTCTCCAAGAAGAAATGTCAAAACAGGTAAGAAGAGGGAAGCAGAATCTATGGAATCAGAAGTTGCTAAGAAACAAAAGTTTGATGAAGAAGGATTAACTGATGAAAAGATTAAAAGCATGATGGTAATTATTCCAGAGGATTCTTACATTAAACCTTTGCAGGTCAAACATCCAATAATTGACTGGGAAGTGTTTACTGATGGTAGAATGAAGGGATGGAAGATTATCAGGTTAGGAGATATTTCTGAAAGATATAAGTTGTTTGAAGATTTGCTTAAAGGATTTGACAGAGAAGATCTAAATCAACTTTGGAGTTTAGTGAAAGAGAAGTTCAGAGATATTGATCCAGTTGAAGATAAAGACAAAGAACTATGGGTACAATTGAAGAGATTGTATGAGCCAGATGGTGGAGAATCGATTTGGAGATTTCAAGCTCAAGTCAAGGATATTTCTTGGAAGTTATTTGGTACATGTGGAGTACACAGAGTATCTACAAAGGAAGGATTAGAAATATATATGCTGGTTGAAAAGAATTATCCACTCAGACCAGGTGTGTTGACTATGCTGGTATTTGCAAAACTGGAAGCTAATGAAGAGTCTGAGATGGCTAATATGCTGGTAACGGAGATATTCAACCTTGCACAAGAAGTAAAAGCTGGATCTAAGAGATTTGCTTGATGGGTATTTGAAAGAATTTTCAGCATTAAGAAGAAGAAGCTTAATTTGAAGAAACTTAATGATTGGGAAGAAATCATAAGTTTAGGGGAGGATTGTTAGGAATTAAGCTTAAGCAGTTAAGACTGTTGGAGGAAACAGTTAGGACTGTTGAAGGAAGAAGTTAAGACTGCTGAAGGAGTGTTGAAGACATGAGCAGTTAAGACTGTTGAGTGAAGAAGTTAAGACTGGTTATGATTTATGTAAAGTAGAAAATTATGGAAATATATATTTTGTATATCGTATAAGAATAGATTGATAGTTATCTTGTACAGGAATCCTTGGTCTATAAAAGGATTGCCTAGGTTAAGGTTTAAGTGAGGGAGACAATACACAAGATACATGAACACAACACATATATGTATTATTAAGATTCAAGGTTGTAAACCCTAGTGATAGGAAGATCACTCGTATTATTATTTGCTAATTGTTGGGAATTAAATATTCAAGATGTCTAATATCGGGTTCTAATCCAAGAAATACTCTAAGTGTAATTCTGCTGTTAATGTTGTTCCTGCTGATAGAACATTTCACTCTGCTGTTAGTGATAAATGATTCTGCTGATAGGCTTAGCATTCTGCTGATTGATCCTGCTAATAATGATACTTGTTCCTGTTGATAGCGATACTCGTTGCTGCTGATAGTGAACATTCTGCTGATGAGTGGATAAGATCGAAAAGATATTTATTGTATTTTGGTCAACAATATACGGTAGATAATATCTTACCCCATGTGCTTAGTTAACAAGTTGTATACATAGATACATGTTGTATCTTATGTACTGACACTCAAAAGGATAAGTTAACCAAGTAAGTCGGCTAAGACTTTAAGCAATTTGTAAAGATCTTTTGGACTATAAAAGAGATCTTAGTTGTGATATTAGTGTAGAGAGAATATAGAGAGTTATCAAGTGTCCATGCATATGTTATTTTGCAAGAACATATAACTGTTAGATAAGAACAAACACAAAAACATCACAAGTTAGAAAAACTTAAGATTCAAGGTTGTAACCCTAGTGATAGTTCAAGATCACTCGTATTATTATCTTTAATAATATTGAATCGTTTGGTGATAATCTTTATGTGTTCATTGCTAACTAACAAACATAACAATTCCATTTCCATAACATACACAACCTTCTAAGTTTGTTTGAGTGAATTCCGCGCACTTAATCATTTTAACACAACATATAATACACACAAAGTTACAAGGTTTAACCACCTTAATCGTGTGTCCAGGATCCTAGCAAGTGGTATCAGAGACAGGTTGATATTGTTGTTTTTAGAAGAAACAAGAAATGGATGTACAAGATGTTCAAACAAATGTTGCTGCAAAGTTACCCATGATCAAACCCAATGAGTTTGAGTTATGGAGGATGAGAGTTGAGCAATATTTTATGGTTCAAGATTATGCTCTTTGGGACATAATTCAGTATGGTGATTCCTTCACTCTAGGCTATTCAGATGTTCTTGTTGAAGGGAAGACAGTTAGAAAAAGAAATACTGGACCAGTTTCCAATGATGAAAAGATACATAAGAGAAATGATCAGAAAGCAAGAAACTTGTTGCTTATGACCATTCCAGGTGAGCAGATGCTATCTTTTAGCAAATATCTTGATGCAAAAACTCTTTTTGAAGAGATTTGTGCATGGTTTGGTGGTAATGAAACTACCAAAAAGACACAGAAGACTTTACTAAAGCACCAATTTGAAAACTTTACTGCTTTTTGTAATGAGTCTCTTGATAAACTATTTTCAAGACTACACAAGCTTGTCAGTCAGTTAGCTGTGTTGGGTGTTGAGACTGAGAAGGAAGATCTCAACATGAAGTTCTTGAAAAGTCTACCTATTGATTTCCATACTCATGTTATTGTTTAGATGAACAAACCAGAAATTGAAATAATGAAACTTAATGATTTGTTCAATAACTTTAAAATTGTTGAACAAAGTCTAAAGAGAGGTGGAAACTATGGTACTAGTTCTGGGAATGCTGCACTCTTATCAGTTCCTAGTGTTAGTCATACAGAAGAGGTAGATGAAGTTGAAAGTGTTTCTAATGTTACTTATGGTGGTCCTTCTACTAGTTGACAAAAGGATATTGCTGGACTTGGAGATCCAACATTTTATGCCTTTATAACCAGTCAAGCTAGTGGTTCTCCTCTAAATCATGAAGACCTTGAGCAGGTAGATGGTGATGATTTGGAAGAGATGGATATTAAGTGGCAAGTTGCTTTACTTAGCATGAGGGCTAAGAAGTTTTGGCAGAAAACTGGAAAGAAAATTACCATAAATGGTAATGATACTGCTGGGTTCGATAAGAAGAAAGTGGAATGTTTTAACTGTCATAGGTTGGGACATTTTGCTAAAGAATGTAGAAGCCCAAGGAAGCAGGATAATAGGAACACATGGTATAAGCAAGAAAGGAATAAGGAAGTACTGGTGGAAGAGCCAAAGGCTATGCTGGCTATTGATGGTATTGGATATGATTGGAGCTCTATGGCTACTGAAGAGGATGCACCACCAAATGCTGCTCTTATGGCCACTGAATTTGCACTAATGGCTTCTTCTGATTCAGAGGTAGATACCATTCCTACTTGTACTAATTCATGTCCTAATCTTAAAAATTATGAAGACATTAAAAAGAGATTTGATGCTTTTAGAGAAGAGTTAATTGATGCCCTTCATAATTTAGCTAATCATAAGAGGTGTGTAGAAGTTTTAGAAAAATAGATTCTACATTATAAAAAGAATGAATCTACGTTTACTGATGACTTAAACGCTTTAAAAAGAGGAATAGCATTTAGAGATGAATTACTTAATGATCAAAGTAGACAGTTATCTGAAGTCAAAAATGAAAAAGAAAATGTTAAAGTTACTATAGATACTTTAGCACATGCCTCATAAGGAATGAATAAAATTTGGGAAGCTCAGGTAATTGATAAAGCTAATTCAGGTGTAGGTTACAAAACTGTCCCTCCACCATATAGAGGTGTTCCTTCACCTCCAGGTGTTGACCTAGCACATACAGGTTTAGCTGAGTTTCAAGAACCAATCATGGAATATGGTTCTAAGACTAGTAAGAGTCTTAAGGTAGCAAAGATAAATAAAAGTTTAGATAAAACTTTACTTTATCAGGACAAGGTGTCCTTTGCTAAGAAAGGAGAAACTATAGTTGTTGAAGATTGTACAACTGATAGTGATGATGATGAAGAAGATCAGGTTATGTCTAAACCTTAAGTGGTTAAGAAAGTAGGAACAAGTGTTCCTAAGGTAGTCAAACACAATACTGATAGGCCTAAATCAAACATTAAGCATGTTAGGCAACCAGTTAGATATTGTGAGCAATATAGAACCACCAACAAGCCCAGAGGTAACCAAAGGAATTGGAACAACCTCAAGTCTAACCAATTAGGTGATGACTTTGCTTTTTATAATAAAGCTTGTTATACATGTGGTAGTTTTGACCATCTTGCAGCTTTCTGCAACCAATGGGTATCTGGGTATGAAAACCATAGAGTGAACCTCAAAAGGCAAACACCTAAATCTCACTTTCACTCTAGTTCTAAGAAATCAAACCCCAGAGTAGTCAAAAACAAGTCTATCTCAAAATCTGATCCTGCTGATAGACCAAATGATCCTGCTGCTAGAAAATTTGTTCCTGCTGCTCGACCATTTATGACTATTAACCCAAAATCAACAGCTAAGGGTGCAAAAACATTTTTCAAACATGCACCAACAACTGTTCTAAGGCCCATTCAAACAAAAGCAGTGGTCCAAAAACAAGTTTGGAAACCAAAGGGTAGAACTACAAAGTTAGCAGATTCTGCTGATAAGCGTGTGGTTCATTCTGCTGCTAAGGGAAAAAGGGCAAATGCTGTTAAGGCCTCAGCATGTTGGATTCTCAAATCCAATGTTGCATCAACTATCCTCAAAAGATTCAATTACATTGATGCAAGAGGCAGATCCAAGTCAGTAATGGCTTGGATCCCCAAAAGAAACTAACACTCTTATTTGTGTGCAGGAACATTCAAATGATCAGGAAAGGATCAAGGATACTCAGATAGTGGATGTTCAAGGTACATGACAGGCAACATGTCTTATCTCTCAGATTTTGAAGCTTTCAATGGAGGATATGTTACCTTTGGAGGGGGTGTTCGTGGCAAAATTTCTGGTAAAGGTACAATCAAAACCAGAAATTTAGATTTTGAAGATGTGTACTATGTAAAAGAGCTAAATTATAATCTTTTTAGTGTCTCACAAATGTGTGACAAAAAGAATAATGTTCTTTTCTGTGAGACTGAATGTCTTGTACTTTCTCCTGATTTTAAGATGCCTGATGAAAGTCAAGTACTTCTTAGAATTCATAGAAAGGGCAATATATACAGTGTAGACATGAAGAATATTATCCCTAAAAAGAATTTAACTTGTCTTGTTGCAAAGGCCACATTGGATGAATCAATGAAATGGCATAGAAGGCTTGGTCATATTAACTTCAAAACCATAAATAAAATTGTTAAGAATGGTTTGGTAAGAGGTTTACCTCACAAAAGATTTGAAAATGATTAAACATGCATTGCTTGTCTAAAAGGCAAACAACACAAAGCCACTTGTAAGCCCAAGATTTTTAACTCTATCAATCAGTCTTTGTTTATGCTACATATGGACTTATTTGGACCTGTTTCAGTGATGAGCATAATGCATAAGAGATATTGTCTAGTTATTACTGATGACTATAGTAGATTTACATGGGTTTTCTTTTTAGCCACTAAGGATGAGCCATCAAGCATCCTTAAGGTCTTCATTACACAGATAGAAAACCAAGTAAGCAAGAAAGTGAAAGTCATTAGATGTGATAATGGGACAGAGTTTAAGAATAGAGTTATGGATGACTTCTGCAAAGAAAAAGGTATTAAGAGAGAATTTAGTGTTGCTAGAACACCACAACAGAATGGTGTAGCTGAAAGAAAGAATAGAACACTAATTGAAGCTGCTAGAACAATGTTAGCTGATTCTAAGCTACCAATAAATTTTTGGGCAGAGGCAGTCAACACTGCTTGCTATGTTCAAAATAGAGTTTTAGTTGTGCAGCCTCACAATAAGACATCATATGAACTTTTTAATGGTAGAACTCCTGCAATAGGATTTCTTATACCTTTTGGATGTCATGTGACAATTCTCAATACCTTAGACCATTTAGGAAAATTCGATGGTAAGGCAGATGAAGGTTTCTTTGTTGGTTATTCTCTTAATAGCAAAGCATTTAGAGTTTAAAACACAAGAAAAGAAATAGTAGAAGAAAATCTACATGTGGAGTTTTTGGAAAATAAATCCAATGTAGAAGGTCAAGGACCAAAATGGCTATTTGATCTAGAGTATCTAACAAATTCAATGAATTATGTGCCTTTTGTTGCAGAAACTAATGATTTTGCAGGTTCTAATACAACAAATGAGACAGAGTTAGAGAAAGATCAAAATGATGTGATAATGCCAATATGGTCAAGTTCAATTGTGGAATCAACTTCTACAACTGATGAACCTTCTTCTAGCAAAGCTAAAGAAAGTGTTGAAGATGAAAGTAAAGAATATGGAACTCAGGAACAACAAAGTGTTTCTGCTGGTAGTATTTCTGTTGCTGCTGGTAGTGTATCTGTTTCTGCTGATGATTCTGCTGATAAGCTTACTGATTCTGATGTTCGGCCAAATGACTCTGCTGCTGGCCCTTCAGAAACAAAAGAAGCAGAATTCTCAGATAATGAGGTGGATTTTAACAATCTTCCATCAAATTATCAAGTTCCTACTACACCACAATCAAGAATTCACAAAGTTCATTCCCTGGAACATGTGATTGGAGATATACAGTCAGGTGTGAAGACAAGACAACAATTGATGTCTTCAGACCAACAAGGGCTTCTTGATGCCCTTTATGCTTCAAAACAGCATGAGCTTTTAAACTCTTGCTTGTTTGTATGTTTTCTCTCACAAGCTGAACCAAAGACAATTCTTACAGCCCTAGATGATTCAAGCTGGTTAGAGGCTATGCAAGAAGAGCTTCTTCAGTTCAAGATTCAAAAGGTTTGGGTGCTAGTTGATTTACCTACAGGTGTGAAGGTAATTGGCACTAGATGGGTTTTTAAGAACAAAAGGGATGAAAGAGGAATTGTGATCAAGAATAAAGCTAGATTAGTAGCGCAAGGGTACACACAAGAAGAAGGGATAGATTATGATGAAGTTTATGCTCCAGTAGCAAGGATTGAGGCAATTAGGCTGTTTCTAGCTTATGCTTCATTTTTAGGCTTCACAGTCTACCAAATGGATGTCAAAAGTGCATTTTTATATGGTAAAATTGAAGAAGAGGTGTATGTTTCACAACCTCCAGGCTTCATTGACCCATTACATCCAAACAAAGTGTACAGAGTAGTGAAAGCTCTATATGGCCTTCATCAGGCACCAAGAGCTTGGTATGCAACACTAGCTTCCTACTTATTAGAAAATGGATTTCAAAGAGGAAAGATTGATCAGACACTGTTCATCAAACAGCACAAGAAGGATCTTCTGTTAGTGCAGGTGTATGTGGATGACATTATCTTTGGATCTACTAGGAAAGAAATGTGTTTAGAATTTGAGAAGCTTATGAAAGATAAGTTTCAAATGAGTTCTATGGGAGAACTTACATTCTTTTTGGGTTTGCAAATTAAGCAATCATCTGAAGGCATATTTATTAGTCAAGACAAATATGTAGCAGAGATACTTAGAAAATTTCAATTTGCTGATTCAAAAATAGCAAGCACACCAATGGACTCTGAGAAGCACCTTCTGAAAGATGAAGATGGAGAGAGTGTGGATGTAGACACTTACAGATCTATGATAGGCTCTTTGATGTACCTTACATCATCTAGACCTGATATCATGTTTCCTGTTTGTGTTTGTGCAAGATTTCAAGTTACTCCAAAGGTTTCTCATTTAACTGCAGTCAAGAGAATTTTTAGATATCTCAAAGGTCAACCAAGGTTGGGTATATGGTATTCTAGAGAATCTCCTTTTGACTTGGTAGCATATTCAGATAGTGATTATGCTGGTGCTAGCTTGGACAGAAAGTCAACAACTGGAGGATGTCAATTCCTTGGGTGTAGACTTGTCTCATGGCAGTGTCTTTTGTATGGCCAAATGATCATGTTATTCTTGAAGAGGAGGTACATACATGTGTTTTTTCAACCTACATATATATAATTCTTCATATTTAATTCAATGTGTGATACAAGTGTCTTTTGTTTACTACATGTTACACCAACAAATACGATGCAAAAAATTAGTGACAACAATTGTGGACCAAAAGTACCATCGAAGCGTAATAATTATGTCTCTATTGAAGCCACAAAGCAATTGCAAGCTAGGCCGGCGAAGAGTCAAAAGTCTTTAAATTATGGTACTTGAGAATTTGATTATATACGAGATTACAATTGTATATTTGGTTCAGTTATATAAATTCGAGTTTTATTCAATTTGAAATTTCTTTTTGTTTTTAATTCTGTTATATATATATATATATATATATATATATATATATATATATATATATATATATATATATATATAATATACTCATTTCAGCAGCACTAGCATAGTACTAGCAGTAGTAACTCTGCTTCAGCATGACTAACTTAGTACTAGTACTAGCAGTAGCAAGTCTGCTCCAACAGTACTAACTTAGTACTACTAGTAGTAACCCTGTGACTAAAAGATGCACTCACATAATATGGTCACGCTTATCAACATTATTGGTCACTCTTTGTTTAATTCAATGTGTGACTAAATATTACAAAATGCCACACAAACTAAAAATTCATGTCACCATTGGATGAACAATAGTCACGCAAAATACACATTTCTTCACTTTAAACAGCATATGGTCACACTTATTAACACTTTTGGCCACTTTTTGCTTAATTGTATGTGACTAAATACCCAAAAAAAAGATGCTTTGTGTGACTAAATATTACAAAAGGCCATACAAACATAAAAATCATGTGACCATTGGATGATCAATAGTCACACGAAATAAACATTTCTTCACTTTAAACAGCATATGGTCACACTTATTAACACTTTTGGCCATTTTTTCTTAATTGTTTGTAACTAAATACCCAAAACAAACATGCTTTGTGTGACTAAATATTACAAAAGGCCACACAAACATAAAATTCAAGTGGCCATTGGATGAACAATAGTCACACAAAATACACATTTCTTCACTTTAAACAGCATATGGTCACACTTATTAACACTTTTGGCCACTTTCTGCTTTTTTGTATGTGACTAAATACCCAAAACAAACATGCTTTGTGTGACTAAATATTACAAAAGGCCACACAAACATAAAATTCAAGTGTCCATTGGATGAACAATAGTCACACAAAATACACATTTCTTCACTTTAAACAGCATATGGTCACACTTATTAACACTTTTGGTCACTTTCTGCTTTTTTGTATGTGACTAAATACCCAAAACAAACATGCTTTGTGTGACTAAATATTACAAAATGCCACAAGAACATAAAATTCAAGTGGCCATTGGATGAACAATAGTCACACAAAATACACATTTATTCACTTTAAACAGCATATGGTCATACTTATTAACACTTTTGGCCACTTTCTGCTTTTTTGTATGTGACTAAATACCCAAAACAAAGATGCTTTGTGTAACTAAATATTACAAAAGGCCACACAAACATAACATTCATGTGGCCATTGGATGATCAATAGTCACAAAAAATACACATTTCTTCACTTTAAACAGCATATGGTCACACTTATTAACACTTTTGGCCACTTTTTGCTTAATTGTATGTGACTAAATACCCAAAAAAAACATGCTTTGTGTGACTAAACATTACAAAAGGCCACACAAACATAAAATTCAAGCGGCCATTAGATGAACAATAGTTACACAAAATACACATTACTTCACTTTAAACAGCATATGGTCACACTTATTAACACTTTTGGCCACTATTTTTTAAATTGTATGTGACTAACTCCAAAAAAATAACACGCGTTGTGTGACTAAATCATCACAAACGTCACATTTATTATATATTCATGTGGCCACAGGACGGGAAATAGTCACCCAAAATACACATTTACTTGAATAAATCATCTCAAATGTCACATATATTATATATTTATGTGGCCAAAGGACGAAAGATAGTTACTCTCAAAAAACATTTGTGTGACTATAAAGTGTTTA
This sequence comes from Artemisia tridentata subsp. tridentata, assembly GCA_021014915.2. Lineage (NCBI taxonomy): Eukaryota > Viridiplantae > Streptophyta > Magnoliopsida > Asterales > Asteraceae > Artemisia > Artemisia tridentata. The sequence continues at coordinate 374,621,516 of CP139506.1, read as the reverse complement.
CGGTAACTGATATTGATTAATCCGAAAAAACTTGTGCCTAATTTGTCACACATATTCGGGTTTTGGTCACTCTTTCTCAATAAAAACGGCCACAAACTAAACAACGTCACCATATGCCACCTATGGTGGCGCGACCTTCGGTGACACACACCAAAAAAAACGTGTGTGACTATATGCATATCGTCACACATTTTTGGTGTGACGAAATCCCATATCTGTACCAGTGTTTGTTAATTATATTTTACAGCACTCAAGATCCGCAGTTAATGATGCAACTTTTTCTTTTAATGTTTTGTTGATTTCATTACATTTTTCAACTTGGGATTGGTTGGTCAAGAGTAAAGACATGAGTTTTGGATCTGGACCAGGCGAAGGTTCATTTTGTTCAATTTGATCATTGGTATCGTTATCAATTTGATCATCAAATGTAACAACTGAGTTAATTTGATCATCATCATCATCAAATGTAACAATTGTGTTCATTTGTTCATCATCTTGAGTAGATAATAATGAATCATTTTGAAGAATTTGTTCCTCCTCTGGTGCAAATGCAAATGGTGATGCATTTCATGTATCAGGCATGTATGTGGATTAGGTACATGAGACAGACCATCGGTGTCATACATTGGGCCTGTGTCACTCATGTGAAGTTCCTGCATATTTACCATTAACATCACAACTGCATTTGCTTCCAAATCCTCCATCTCATCATCTGAATAAGCATTAGCCATAAAGTTGTTTTGTATGTCTGTGAGAGTTCCTCCTAATTCATCCTTTAGAGCTAGAAGTAGTGCCTGCTTATGAAATTCACTTCCTCTGACTCTAGGTTTAGGACATGCATTAGCCATATGACCCTTCCCATTGCAGTTATAGCACTTAACCATCGTGTTCCTAGTTTTAGTATTCCCAGTGTCAACAATTTCAACCCTTCTCTGAGGTGCACCAGCATTGTTCCTATTTCCACCAGTTGCATTAAACCGTTGTCCATTTCCTGAATTTCCATATAACCTCCTGATCCCGTTCTTCCATAACGATAATTCTGTATTTCAACCCGCCTATCTTGTACAACAGCCTGATTCCTTGTGTTAGATGAAGTGCGGAGATGATTTTTCTATTTGTTTAAAAATTTGCTGAAGGCACGAGCAATGAGTGCAAATCCTTGATTCATGCATCGTCTTCGTCATTGTTTGTGTTTGTGTAGAACATGGTGTCAGTGTTGTCATGGGGGACTAGTTGATTGTCAGTTGATTGCTGTGTCGACTCATATGGAATGAGTTGGGTTTGTTGAGGGTAGGAAAAGTGATGTTGTTGTTGGACAAATGCATGGTTTGACTGTGGAGATGGAGCAAAGTGAGATTGAGCTATCAGTGCCAATGAGTTTGGATGTGTAGGAGGTGAATACGTTCCGCGGAGAGCTTGATCTTTGTCAACTTCAGATTGATGGTGCTTCAGATAATCATACAACAACCCATACGATGCACTGTGAAGATTTTTGGCTTGGCGAATAAGCGTGACATATTTTTGCCAATCTGGACCAAGATAACTTAGAAACTTAGTTTGATTGCAATCCTTGGTAAAATAATGTTGTGTCTGTCCAGATCATAGATGATGTTTGTGAACTGATGGTAATAAGATTCGAGTGACTCCCCTAATTCAATTATGAACATTGTATATTCGAGGTAAAGTTTGGATTCCATGTCTTCTTGGTTCAGTTTAGTGCCTTCCATCAAGAGATGAACGTGTTCCCACATATCCTTAGTTGTTTTCTGAGCATCAATACTTCGGAAGATCGGATTAGTTATACCTGAAGAATATACGACATTGCAAGTTCATCTGCTTCACGTGAAGTATTTGCTCTGCTGTTAGTTGATTCTCAGGAACAGGGGTCACGGTGTCAGGTCTTGGAGGAACAATAGTTGCATCTCCTAGAACCGTTAAATTTGGCATTTGGAATTGACCTTCAAGTATAACCTTTTTCAAATATCTGCCATGAGGTTTCTTGAGTTCTATGAACCTTAAGAATCGACTTGCCCATTGAACATAATTTCCAAGAGTGAGCATTGGTGGTGTTTCAAGTGATCCAGCTTCATGTCTAGATTGTTGGCTGCTGATGGCCTCACACATTTGATCAAACCAATGTGGTTGTTTTGCAGGAAGTAGGAAGGATTGCATTGGTTGTTGTTGTTGTGGATAGAATTGATGTTGTTGCATGAGTAGTTGTTGTTGAGGATACTGTTGTTGTTGATGAAAATAATTGAAGTATAGTGGATGAGACATGATTTTTTATGTGTTATTACTTGTGTAGATGATGGATCTTTGTAGTTAATTGAAATGTGATTTCCTTAGTTTAAAATCTGGTCTTACGCGTAAACTCTGGTCTTAGTAAACTTTGGTCTTACTCGTAAACTATGATCTTACGCGTAAACGTTGGCCTTACTCGTAAGATTAGGTTCTTACGCGTAAGTTTCTGGTCCTTAGTCGTAAGACTTAGAAAAACCAAATAAACCTTTCAAACTTATCCAAGCTTGAAAGATATCACAAGTCGAAGTAGTCCACAAGCTTATCCAAGCTAGGGAAGTACTGAGTAACCTTTGCTTGTTGACGAAACTGAAGATTCACGCTTACCTGTAAACTGGAGACTTATGCGTAAACTTTTATGCTTATGCATAAAGTAAGGGTTTTGACTGAGGTTATGCGTAAACTAAGGGTTTTTGCTGCTTACTCGTAAACTTTACCACTTATGCGTAAAATGACCAAATTTTTCAAAATACGTTTTATGCATAAAAGATACGATTTTCACAAGTTTCTTTTGGTCAAATCTCTTCAAAAACACGTAAAGAACAATAAAGTTTAGGCCTTTAACACTAAAGTCAAAATTTGAAGTTATTCGTAAAAAGGTACGAATGTGAAAAACTAGTAGAAAACAATATTTAACTTACAAAGTACTTGACTTTATGCAATATCTGAGTTTCTAAACACTATATCAACCTTAAAACTTTCCAAGTTTCACGATTTGAGTGTAAGAAGCTGATGAACTCAAATAAGTACATTTTATTCCTATCATTTATCCTATTAATTTGACTTGTTTTATTATATTATGTATGAGGATTGATACTTAATCGTTTACTTTTGTAATTCTCAGTTGAAAACAAGCATTTGGTGAAACTTGGAGATTTTGGACTAATTATGGAGCAAAACATGCACAAAGTGAAGAGTCTACGAAATGTACAAGATCAAGACTAATCTGTTCCAGATGCGCCGCATCTCACTTATGACATGAGCCGCATCGCTATCAAGATCTCACCAGATACGATCCAAGATACAAGAGGACATGCGCCGCATCCAAAGATAAAGATACGCCGCATCTTCTGGCGGTGTACGAATATTCCTGAATATTATAATCTTGGACCCCACGCGAAGTTAAGTAAATGCGCCGCATCTACTTAATAGATGCGCCGCATCTCACCCTCAGACAGAAACTATAAATACCCCAAAGACCAGACAAGTTCCAAGTTCCAAGTTCCGAGTTCCGAAGTTTTAACCGAAGACCAGAAACCAAGGACGAATTCAGTCAAGGTAGCAGCACAAGACACACTCAAATCAAAGATACAAGAGCTGTAAGAAGGTGCTGCATATGTTTAATTCATTAAGTAGTTTTGTTTTATTGTGTTAGTAAACTTTAATTCATCAAGATTGGTGGCTTGTGTAACGTGACAACAGAAAGGTTGCACTCCCTTAAAACTACATTCTCATTAATTAAAGTTTATATGTTGATGTCATTGGTGACTTTTATTAGTGCATTGATAACCTCTGTGTCTAGCTGAGCGTTGATCGGGTCGCCATGCCTCTGCCCTCGCCTGTTTATTAGATCGCCTATGTATTCTATGGTCTGTAGAAAAGTAGGAGAAAGATAAACGGGATAGTCATAAGTAATCATTAAGGGTTTACTCGCCGATAAGATTAGAACCAACGAGAAAGGACTTAATCTCGGTGCGTTGCATCGAACTATACACTTCATATAACACTAGCAATAAAACAAGTGACAAACTACTTATCATAAGGACAGCCCTCTTATTGTCTCGAGTATTTATCTGTGTACGTGTGTGCTACTTGCTGATTCGTGCCTATTGGTTTAGTTTATTATTTAATTGCAACAAAACCGTGCCAGTCTCTCAGGCTGAACCCCCTTGCGTTAGAATAGGTTGTATAGCTAACTTAATATATTAAAATACTGATTAGAATAACTAGATAATACGTTCCACTCTTAGTGATCGACACTCTACTTACCATTATATTCATACTGACAGGGTACACTGCTCGTTAAGTGTGTGTGTTATTGATAAGTCGGCTAAATATAAATTTAAAACTTGAGTAGGCATTAAAACTGCTAAACCGCAATGACACATCATGCGCATCAAGTTTTTGGCGCCGCTGCCGGGGAGTGAATTGTTATTATCTGTTAATTTGATTAGTATTTTAATTAGGTTTTTAATTTTTTTTTATCTAACCGCTAATTTTGTTGTGTATTAGTTTAATTTGCATTCATTGTACTATTTTGCATATTTTCTTTTTTTGTGTGTTATTTGTTTGCTTTTGTTTGTGTTTATTTTCGTGTGTTTTATTTGTTTTTTAATTTTTCTTTTTTTTTTTGTTTTCTGCTATCGTTGTACTGAGCTAAATCGAACGATACGGCGCATCTGATTTCTCAGATACGGCGTATTGCGTTCAATTTTTTAAAATACAACGCGTTTAATTAATTCGATACGACGCATCTTTTCCCCAAGATACGGCGTATCTGTTTTTTAAAAAAAAAAATTTCTAAACTTTAACGCCATACGACGCATCTGCTTTAGCAGATACGGCGTATCTATTATTTTAATTAAAAACAGTTTTCGAATTATTAAACAGATACGGCGCATCGATCTCTATCGATACGGCGTATCTTCTAAATCAAAAATCTCGTATTTTGAAACATAACGAAAATACGGCGCATTAACTTTTGTTAATACAGCGCATTTAATTTTAAATAAATATCGATTTTTGATTATTAAAATTGATACGGCGCATTCAAATTTCTAAGCGGCGTATCTATTTTCTGAATAAAAGTCTGATTTAATTTTAACGACTATAAGATACGGCGTATCCAACTTTTCGGATACGGCGCATCGTCTTCTGATATCAGCTATTTGTATTCTTATATCCGTTTCTATATTCATTAATTTCTCTTCTAGCGAACAAATCCTACTGATGATTTTACCTTTGATGATAGATTTTGCTATGGAAGACATGTCAGTTAACGGATATCTTGCTAAGGAATTCTTGCTTTCTGATTCATTCAATGTGCTCATGATCGATGCAGATTTATTCTCTTGGGAGACCCCTCTAGAAGCTGCTTTTAAGGAATTCATGCGTTTGTGCAACATTGACAAAGGGGTATTCTCTTATGATGTATTTGTGAGTTACACTGGGGATGAATTGTCGCTCTTATGGCCTATCATTGAATCCAAATGATTGAACTGGACTACTATCGAAGAAGGTGATGGAAAATTCTATCTTGCATACATGGACTCAAGCAACAAAAGCTGTGGTGAAGGCAATACCCAAATCTCTTACATGCCTTATTCCGAACAGTACTGGGGATTAAATGAGAACTATCTGGACGATGACAGAATTTATGCTGTGGCGGAGTTACTATTTCATGGCAAGTTGGTAAGATTGATGGACCTCTCCCTCAATGATTGGCTTGAACTTAAATATGGTAGTCCGAAGTTTGCCCCTGCAAATGAAGTCAAGCGGATTATGACTTCATGGTTGACACGGAGTTTTAGGGAGCAATTTAACGAGTTCATGGAGATAAAGAGGAAAACGATTGAAAAGACTTGCTTTGACGTTAACCACGATCCTAACGATGTTGATTTTTCAGAATGGTTGGCTGGTAAGTTTAATAACCATAAGAGCATGGATCGAGCTACTAAGGATGCATTATGGGTATATTGGATAAGAGGTGAAGACGAAGAAGTAGAAAGCGATTATGGGTCGTCACTTCATGATTCAACAATCAATGAGGGGATTGAAGAATTATTCAGAATTGACATTGATGTGTTCGATTATGAGACACCCTTGTGCAAGCAGTTCAAGGAATTTAACTACCTTCTTCGAGTCGACAATGATGTGCTTACTGGAGATTTACCAGGATTCAAGACTTATGATGATTTCAAAAACACCTGGTACTACGAATGGAATGACCAAATACCATGGGTTTGGGATAAACCATGGGAATTTGAGCACATTAATCACACCTGTACACCCTTCGTTTTCAAGGATGGGAGTAGTGTTTGGCCGACCTGTAATTATAAGAGTGACGGAACCTGTAATGGGGGAAGTATTATTGGGATGAAACGGGTTGGAAAAGATGTAACCTTTGAAGATTATGAGTGGTACGATAATGTTGAAGACTGCCCACGAAAAACGGAAGCTTTGCAAGAAAAGGGTAGAATTGAATACTTGAAAGGACTTAAGGGAACATCAAATACTACTTTCTGGGAATGGGTGCATGAACAATTTGATGATTACACGAAGCTTAGTCGACGGCTACAATGGGAATTAGAAAGAGAATGGGAGGCAATTCAAGATGATAGGAATGAGTCATTAATTGATGAACTAGATGACTATTTGATTAAGGATCCTTATTTTAAGTTTGTTGATAAAGACGAGGAAGAGTTCACCAAAAGAAAGTGTCAACTACTTGGGATTCCTTATAATGAGCCACCCATGATTATTTCTGAAAAATTTAAAATCATCAAATATTCTTTTGGACCTGATGAAGAGTATGTTGCGACGAAGACCAAGAATTATAGAAGATTATGCCGAACGGAAGAAAACGTCGCAATGCTATACGGGAACATCTTTCAGATGAAGGAAGAAGGATGGACCGTGACAAGAACTAAATGAAGAGCTGAACGTGAGTCTAACTTGAAGACTCTGGAATAAAGACAAGTGCTTACCGGGAGACAACCCGGATTTATCTTTTAATTTTCTGTTTATGTGTCGAGTCAGTCAGGCCGCAGAGGATACGGCGCATCTCAATTCTGAGATGCGACGCATCTCCTGCAATGGTCATATCTTATTTTTCTGCATTTTTTAATTTTCGAATTTAAAACTTTTTATCAGTTTATTTCAATGCGGCGCATCCCTGGTTAAGGATGCGGCGCATCTTTTATTCTGATCCGTATTTATTCCAGGCTCGATACGGCGTATCTTCTTCCATAAGATACGGCGCATCGACTGACCTGATGATTTTTATTTTAATTTTTATGTTTTATTTTTCCTAACTACTAATGTATTATGCAAGTTGAACCTTTCTTATCTTAGGTGTGTTTTGAAGCCTTGGTGGTATTATAGATTCCTGCATTTCCTGTGGATACATCGAATATGAAGCTTAAACGTTCTAATCCACAAGAAATTGATTTTTGCTCTAATACTAATGGAGGATCATACCGAGCAAATCTCAGGGGAGTTTTTCTGTTCTAATTCTTTTATTTTCCAGTTTTTAACCTTTTATACAAACAACGAGGACGTTGTTTAACTTAAGTGGGGGGATTGGAGAATTAGAACACTTAACACTTACTTGTCCTAAACTTTTCAAAATATGCTTAAAATGTGCTTAATATATCAAAATTAAAATTTTTTAGCATGTTTTTGTTTAAAGTCTAAGTTGCATAGCTGCACACATAACGTTATTTTCAAAAATTGTGATTTTTCAAAACTCACAAATCTATGAGTGTGCCGGTGACTTGTAAACTTTAGAACTTGGCTTGTATACTATTCGAGACCACCATAATAAGTATTATTTTATATAATTGGAATGACTTGTCTAAATTGGTAAAATTTCTAGGATTACACCCAAATAGCCTTATATGTTATGTGTTATTAGCTAACTACACTGGTTAGTTAACCCCCGTATAAACCCTTTGTTACTCTCATTTTTAGAGTAAGATACCCCTAGAAAAACACTCAGAGCCATTCCTTTCGTTTCTTACACCTTTGTTTAAAATGTTTCATTACACCTTAAACCTTAGCCTACCCTGTAGATTAGAATCCGTGGTTGGTTAATTGCTATAGGCAAAGTGTGTTTCCTTACATTACCTGTGTTCGCGTGCGTAATTCATTATTTATGGTTAGGTCGGGAAATTGCACAATGCAATTGGAGTGAAAGTAAATATTGTATATCTTTGAGTTTATTTTTCGTGTGTTTACTACTTTCACTATTACCGTTATTTCTGAAGTCATGAAAAGTATGGAAAAATTATCCAGAATTATTGTTTTGGTGATGTGGTGAAATTTTACACATCTATGTTTTTGTTATTAAAAAAAAAAAAAAAAAAAAAAAAAAAAAAAAAAAAAAAAAAAAAAAAAATCGAAAAAATGAGAAAAGAAAAAGAAAGTTGGAAGATTGATAAACCAACGATGTAAAGTTATGTAAGTGGTCGATATCACCACTAATTGTTGTATATTATATCTATGGATTGAATGGGAGTTGGCAGTTATAGGAACGTCAACTAAGGTTTATTCTTTGATTAAGATCTTGTTGAGTATAATTCGTGTCTACCTAAAGCGTGTGTTTCAAGTGTTAAAGCGTGAGTTATTCAATGATATGAGTCTTATTCATGGGATGGTTGGGATAGTGATTAACCACACTTAGGATTTTAATTTATTTGTTTTGTTTATTTTTTATTTTACACCAATTTATATCCCAAAAATTATCCATACCCTATATTATTCTTTATCCAACCAAACCTTTGATTTATTGAGATTAGGGATTTGAGCAATCTTAAGTATCGTAGTCGTGGATTCGGCTATGTATTTATGATTTTGTCGCCTTTTTTGATATATTATTATTGGTGAAGTTTGGACCTATCTTTAGCCTATTCGAGTTAAGGATTTGAGCAATTGCAAGTATCGTGTTCGTGGATTCGATCATGTATTTGTGATTTTGTCGCCTTTTCTGGAATTTGAAATCGATAGAGATTAAGAATAATTAACCCTTAAGCCTAAAAACCCTTTTTACCGCTTTAGACTTGTTATTCCTTGGCTTTAGTGGAGGAGATGTGTATACTTGCCAAGCTTATGATAGAATATTCGTCGCGACTGGACAGTTAAACGATTAGATTTGCTTTTATCGAAATATTTTTATTCTACTTCTAATTCGTTAAGTGTTTAGTTGTGTGATTATGACAAAAACGAATACATGCTTAAATATAAAAATAAATCCTAATATCCTTTAGGATACATTTTCATAAGATTAATTCTAAGGTTTACTTGGGGACAAGTAAAGTTCAAGTGGGGGATATTTGATGAACTCAAATAAGTACATTTTATTCCTATCATTTATCCTATTAATTTGACTTGTTTTATTATATTATGTATGAGGATTGATACTTAATCGTTTACTTTTGTAATTCTCAGTTGAAAACAAGCATTTGGTGAAACTTGGCGATTTTGGACTAATTATGGAGCAAAACATGCACAAAGTGAAGAGTCTACGAAATGTACAAGATCAAGACTAATCTGCTCCAGATGCGCCGCATCTCACTTATGACATGCGCCGCATCGCTATCAAGATCTCACCAGATACGATCCAAGATACAAGAGGACATGCGCCGCATCCAAAGATAAAGATACGCCGCATCTTCTGGCGGTGTACGAATATTCCTGAATATTATAATCTTGGACCCCACGCGAAGTTAAGTAAATGCGCCGCATCTACTTAATAGATGCGCCGCATCTCACCCTCAGACAGAAACTATAAATACCCCAAAGACCAGACGAGTTCCGAGTTCCGAGTTCCGAAGTTTTAACCGAAGACCGAAGACCAGAAACCAAGGACGAATTCAGTCAAGGCAGCAGCACAAGACACACCCAAATCAAAGATACAAGAGCTGTAAGAAGGTGCTGCATATGTTTAATTCATTAAGTAGTTTTGTTTTATTGTGTTAGTAAACTTTAATTCATCAAGATTGGTGGCTTGTGTAACGTGACAACGGAAAGGTTGCACTCCCTTAAAACTACTTTCTCATTAATTAAAGTTTATATGTTGATGTCATTGGTGACTTTTATTAGTGCATTGATAACCTCTGTGTCTAGCTGAGCGTTGATCGGGTCGCCATGCCTCTGCCCTCGCCTGTTTATTAGATCGCCTATGTATTCTATGGTCTGTAGAAAAGTAGGAGAAAGATAAACGGGATAGTCATAAGTAATCATTAAGGGTTTACTCGCCGATAAGATTAGAACCAACGAGAAAGGACTTAATCTCAGTGCGTTGCATCGAACTATACACTTCATATAACACTAGCAATAAAACAAGTGACAAACTACTTATCATAAGGACAGCCCTCTTATTGTCTCGAGTATTTATCTGTGTACGTGTGTGCTACTTGCTGATTCGTGCCTATTGGTTTAGTTTATTATTTAATTGCAACAAAACCGTGCCAGTCTCTCAGGCTGAACCCCCTTGCGTTAGAATAGGTTGTATAGCTAACTTAATATATTAAAATACTGATTAGAATAACTAGATAATACGTTCCACTCTTAGTGATCGACACTCTACTTACCATTATATTCATACTGACCGGGTACACTGCTCGTTAAGTGTGTGTGTTATTGATAAGTCGGCTAAATATAAATTTAAAACTTGAGTAGGCATTAAAACTGCTAAACCGCAACGACACATCACGCGCATCAGAAGCAAAGAAAAAACGCGAGACTTTGAAGAAAATAAGAAATATGGTACAAGTAACCAAAAAGAACACACACTTCAAGCAACTAGTAGGCGATTGATACCACTTGTTAGGTCACCTTAATGATTCAACACAAGTATATCTAGTGAGAGAAAGTTAGAGAGAGAGAGAGAATGGTATGGAGCACGTATGAATTAATAAGTAAAGAGTAGACTTGCATAACATGAACCAACACCTCACTATGTGAGGTTACAAGAGTATTTATAGATAATGTAGCTAGGGCAACGCCTAGCTTGACATTCTAGAAGCTATGCCACGGTCCATGGGCTTACTTCATGGACCGGGTCTTAACTAAACATATAAGCCTTATAAAACTAAGCAACCTATTACATATTTAATGACCGACACTTTATATTAATTACACGTATTCCCAACATTATTTTATATCCACTTAGGTTGCATATTAGAATAAATCGGACATAATGACACATAATTAATGAAAACAATTAATAGACTTAAGTTAGTAATATATATATATATATATATATATATATATATATATTATATATATATATATATATATATATATATATATATATATTTAACTTGTGCTACGAAGAATGAATGCAAGCTTCTTCACACACTTTTTGATTCACATGTTTTATCAAAATTAAATATATGCTTATAAATTTAAGTCTTGCTATCCAATTTTGAGGAGACTTGAAATTGCCTTTTACTCTACGTGAGACGTAGGTGAATCGCAATCCAAGGTGTCTATCCTCTATGCGTGAGACCTAGTGTGATTTTCATACGTTCTCAAATTAAACAACTTAATCGAGTTAAGCATGTGAGATCCTTAACCCAAGGCAATGATGAGACTAAACATGCCTTCTTGACACTAGTTTCTCGTTCTCTACGTGCCATAAGTCCCATTAGATTCAAAGAGTTGCACTTGTAATGCAATTACCACTCGTCGCTTTACCATTGCTAGCAGATCAACTGATGTTATGGTTAAGCTCAAGTAGGATCTTAACATTTTGTAAAATCAATTGTTTTTTATATAAAACTTGGGTAGTTAATTTTAAACAGGATTTGTTATTGAAAATACTAGAAATTGAACTTTGTAAATTCTATTAATGGTATTAGTGTAACATAAACTGTAAACAAGAGTTTGTTCTTTTCTTGAAGAAGACAAATCGAGTCTCCTTTCCTTGCAAGAAAGAGAGAGACTTATTCCTATCCTTTTTCCTTGTTCGAGAAAGCTATACTAGTAACGCTTGAATTGTTCCAATTCTAATCAAACTCAAAGCAAACTTACTCATGAAATCGTTATGTCTTGCAAAATTCAAAGGGTTAAGTACGGTTACACATCTTATTCTTTCAAGTCAGCTTCATTACTCATATTCTGTCTTGAAATCTTTGAAGCATATAAGACATTTGCCATCTGATATCGCAACACCACCACCATAAAATCTGTTGTGTGTCTGCAGATCTCGTTTTTTAGGTGACACGATTAATACTCGTGTGGTTAAGTTATGGTTCTTTTATGGGTAGGTGAGAAAGATGAAAAAGAACAAAATTTGAGTTTTTGTTGTTTTAGATCTAGTTAGGATAAAGATATAATTTTTTTCTTGTTTTGTGTAAATGAGAAAAATGTTGGAGATGCTTTTAACCGGAGGCACACCCATTTGGGATGTAAGATTTCACTAAATTATAACAAACTTCGTTAAATTATTCTGAGATTAACCAACTGGGCTAGCTCAGCTGGCGACCAAGGGTGACCTTGAGGAGGTTGTTACCACATGCGAGAGGTCTTAGGTTCGAGTATCTCCGTGGGGGGTTTTCCTTCAAGGTGGAATCTGCAGGGTTCTGCCCCATAGATGCGTCGATTCGAGGCTGGCAGGGACTACCATCTGGGTATGTACTGTGGAATCGAATCACTAATTATTATTCGAGGTTGACAGTGACTACCTTCTGGGTAAGTACTGTAGGATCGAATAACTAACTTAGTATTGTACTAACTTGCCGTTCAAAAAAAAATAAAAATAAAAAATAACAAACTCCATTAAATTATTCTGAGATTTGTAAATAGAATGTAAGATTTCACTGAATTGTAAATGGGATGTAAGAATGTTGGGGATGCTTTTATATTGTGAAAAATTCATGAAATCAAATTCGTGAATATATCATCTAATTTTTCTTTTATATTGTAAGAAATACTCCGTATAATATTATTGGTTAGATATGTGGAATTTGGGTGGGTGGAGGTGGTGAAAAAAAATACGAATATGGGTGTTTTTGGTTTGTAAATGATGGAAATGAAACGTAAATGTATAAAGGATGAAAATTGGTGGTGGTGGAGCAATATGGGTGTTGGTGGTTAACTGGTTATGGATGAATCTGGTGATAAGATGAAGGGGATGAATGGGTAAATGAAGATAAAGGGGATGAAGGGGTAAAATGACTAAATTTCCCTCATTTAACGGATCATTAAGTTGTTAATTTGTGTCACGTCAAAACTTACCCGTAATATGCCTACAATAGGAAGATTAAAGAAGTTTTTAATTTAATAAGGAAAATTAAAAGTTGAGTGCTTAAAAAAGGAAAATGTGTCAAATTAGATGCATTTTCAAACCATTAGCCCTAAAAACAATTACAATATTAACCGTTCACATTTATTTTATATACCTTTCGAATCTACAATTCTACATTCAACACTCGCAAATTCAACGCTTGATGCATACTAAACAATATGGCTATCATATGTACTGTACTAATACATATACTCCGTATATGTTAGCGGAATGAATTATACGTTGATGGAAAACGATAAAAAGAAGCAGAAGTCTTTGTCGAAGCAATACTGACGAGTGGCCGACAGTTAATATGCAATAGAATCATTTCCAGTTCATTCTTTTCAAAAATCGACTCTGTTAAACACCCCCTTAGGCTGGGCACGCTCCATCGTAAAAAATTGATCGATCGAAAGGCAAAACACAAAGCGACCGATCCTTACTTGGGTCGCTTGGGATGCAAAGGTCGGGTCGGTCGCTTCTCAATTGAAGTATCGATCGGTCAATCGACCGAATGTAAAGAAGAGAGTTGCAATAATTCCAAATTAAATCAAACGGTTGAAATTTAAAAAAAAAAAAAAAAAAAAAAAAAAAAAAAAAAAAACAACTTTTTTAATCTTATAAATACCCACCTCAAACACACAATTTCAAACACAATTCAAATTCAACTTCTCATCCATAAATCACTTCTAATCATATCAAACAAAAACACTCCCACATCAAAAAACCAACGATCCCGACTGCCCCAAAACAACTTCTCGCCGGAAAACAACTTTGAACTACACAGCATAACACCACCAGGGGTATTCGATTTCGTGCACCCTCTTTTGAATACTCATCACGATTACCACAACCCAACCAAAATCAAAACATGTTTTACCTTAATCGTCCATATGTTCCACCGTATCGTCCAAATACGGGTTATTACGAAGAACCTAGTGGGTCGTTGTATCGGCCTAACATGGATTTCTTGCAATCTCCCCAAGATTATCAAGATTACTCCCTGAGTCAACACGTTAATCTTGATATGAATTTTGATGATTTCATGGACAACCAAGAGACGCAACAATATCCGACGCAAGATGTGTCGATGGGTCAAGGTTCGGGTCACGGTTCTTACCATGATTTGTACCACGGTTCTTTCGCCGTTGAGGACGATGACGATGTCGAAGAGACATCAACCGTCAAACCAAGAACTGCTTCCCGATGTGCTACGAAGGCGAAGGCGAAGGACAAAGGGAAGAAGGCCGAACCGTCCCAAAAACAGACTAATTGGACAAAGGAAGAAGAGGTCGCTCTTTGTAAAGCTTGGGTATTTGTCTCAGTAAAATTCCCAACGAGGTAACGCTATCAACAAGAACCGCTTTTGGGAATTGATTATAGCGTATTTTAAGAAAGAAACCGGTTCAAATTGAAGCTACGACTCTATCGCAAGCAAATGGAAGAATCGGATTAGGAGTAGGGTTGGAAATTTTGCTGCTATCATGGAAAATATCAAGCTTAACCATGGTAGTGGTGAAAATGATGTTGATGATCATGAGAAAGCGTTGAGGGAATACCGTACGCTTTACAAGCATGTGTTAACCTTGTTGGAATATTGAAAAATCTTGAGGAATCACGATGCTTGGTAGACGGAGGGGGAAGCTATTCGAACGAATTGTAGGAAGAAAACAAAGGGCTCTACAACAACTTCGGGGTCAACACAAGGTCCTTTGAATTTTCATGAAGTCGATGATGATGAAACTGAAGATGATACTAGGGAATCAAGACCAGAAGGTCGTAACGCAGCAAGGAGGAAATCATCGTCCTCCTCTCGTGAACCACCACAATCGTTTGTAGCTTCGATGAGCAAGAACTTCTGGGGATCGAAGCCATCAAAAGAGGGAAAAAATAAGGTCGATGGAGATGAATATAGGAAGATGAAAGAAGCAGAGTTGGCCATCAAAGAGAAAAAGTAGCACTTCAATGAGAACAGGTCGATCTCTTGAAACAATCGATGAAGAACCAAGATTTTCTCTTATACTGCACTAAAATCGACCCAACATTGCCCGAAAATGAACAAAATCATCTTAGGCAGCTTAAGGCAGAAATCAAAGCAAAATACAATTTGTAGCTGATTAGTTTACCTTTTTTTAATTCAGTATATTGTAATGTTTTTAATTCAGTATTGTAATGTTTTTATTATTGATGAATTTTAAGTTTATTTTAAATGTTTGATTAAAAAAAAATGGGTTGCCGAGTGTTGCAGGTCGTTCACTTCTGGTCGCCGGAGAGAGAAAGTTAACGTGGCATCCGGTGACTCAGGTCGCTTTGATCACAAAGTGTGTCCAGCCTTAAAGTTACATAAATTTTGCAGCCACTACTTTTCAATAAAAGTTGCAAAAATGTGACTAAAACAAAAGAAATACATGATAACTTTTGTGTGGTTCCTGATGAGGCGAAAAGTGTACCGCTTTTAAGGGGTCATTTAAGCCTTAAATCGTATTTATTTGATCAAATATTGCCCTAAATCGTTCCTTTTGTCATTTTAGGTACTTTTGAGGAGAAATCTGGAAAAGGAGGCATTTTGGACGTTTTTGGAGCATTAAAGTGAAGAAAACGGCAAAGTCTCAAAAATCGGCTAAAAGTTACTCTTGACGGCGTCAGACTTTACTCTGGACGGCGTCATGCCTTGGCAAGAAAAGTTGGACGTGAAATTTACTCATGACGGGCCAGTGAAAATAGCATGTGAATTCTGACGGCGTCACGCTTTAACTTGATCAAGGGCGTCACGGCTTAAATCATAAGGGGACGGCGTCACGTTCAAGGTTCGACGGCGTCAAGCCTTGATAGGCCAGAATGGATTTTTGAAGAGCTAAAGAGGGACGGCGTCAAGAAGGTCATCCGGGAACCCTAAAAGCGGCGATGTGACGGCGTCACACTCCATAAGGTGACGCCGTCAGATCCAAAAATCTATATATAGTTTTCTAATTTTTTGTCATTAAAGAGAGAGCTTAGTGTGTGGAATTTTGGGAGAAAACCCTAAGACGATTTTAGCATCTTTTTCAGGGCTTTTTGCCTTGAGATCTTCCATGTTTCATTGAAAGATAAGTTATCAATTAATCATTCAATATGTCTATGTGTTGTTTGATTCTATCTTATTCTTGTCTTTTGTTTAACATGTTAGGCTAATTTTATCTTGTGTTTGCTTAGATCTAATGAAACCTAGCTATTGATTATTGGTTGTTAGTGTGTTATTAGTTGTATTGGATGATTGTTTATCTATGTTAGGCTTAAGAAAACTGGCTAACTTCCTATTCGGTAACTTGCTTGAACGTCTTAAGAAACATGAACCAAATGTGTACTAAAGGTTTTTATGGTTGTATTTAATGCACAAGCGAATTCTAGTGATCCCATGTTAGGAGCTTCCTAGCCGGCTCGACATAGGAGTGAAGTAGGAGCTTGTAGAGTTGGGGAAGTAAGTACGCCACCCCACGAATGGTATTAAGGAATACGCCCGTCATCCACGCGACTAATACACACTAATTAACCGGTAAAAGATAGTTAGGGAGTAAGGAAATCTAAGTAAACACATTTCTCTACACATAAATTTCTCACCAACATTTTATTTTTTGTTATTTTATTTTATTGCATTCGTAGTAATTTGGGTTAGTTGACTAGCAACTAATTCCGCCCACTCCTTCAAACCCGAGATTTTACTTGCTTTCAAAAAATTATAAAAACATAAAAAAGAATCTTCCTCAACCCTTAGACCTAATTAGAGTAGCCTTTCATACCTAACGAACACTATTCCCTGAGGAGAACGATCAATCCCCCGTACTTACCACTACACTATACTACATCGGTCAGGTACACTGCCTGGTGGGGTTGTAAGCCTCTTGAGATCCCTCGAGAGGTAAAACCTGTTGTAAGGTCGCAAAACCACGCATCAAGTTTTTGGCGCCGCTGCCGGGGAATAGTTATTGTTTAGGTTGAATTTTTATTTCTATTAGGTTTACTCACTAGATTCCTTTCTAGTGAGATTTTTATTTAATTTTTCTAGATTTTCTTTAGTCTATCTATTTTCTTCGTGTCTTTGTTCGTAACCATACCATCCGACATCATGGAAGATGGTAATATCCTTAACCCCACAACCCACCACCACAACAACCACCACCACCTCCTAGAGCCCGTACTTTAGGAGAGTATTCCCGTCCTAGCCACCATGGCTATCGAAACACCATTGAGCTCACTCAAGGAGCCAATATCACACCCTTGCGATCCGACACCATCCGGTTGGTGCAAAGCGGATGCGCATTCCATGGACTTCGTTCTGAAGATCCTAATCAACATCTCAAGGACTTTCTTAAAATCGTTGATTCTATAGACCTTGATGTTGCCACTCGAGAGACGACCCGATTGCGTCTCTTCCAATTCTCTTTGCGGGACCAAGCTAGTCAGTGGCTAGAACATCAACCCGCAGGATCCATCACCTCTTGGGATGATCTCACCACTCGTTTCCTTGCTCAGTTTTTCCCACCGGGAAGAACTACCAAGCTAAGGAATGATATCTTGATGTTCCAACAACGTCAAGGCGAAACTCTCTACGAGGCATGGACTCGATTCAAGGACTTACTCCAAAAAGTCCCCCACCATGGCATAGAACTTTGGCTCCAAGTCCAAATCTTCTATGACCATATCAATCTCTCCACGAGGCAAACCATTGACCAATCGGCCGGTGGTAAGCTACGTGATCTAAGTGCGGAACAATCATGGGCTCTCCTAGAGGATCTTGCTCTTTATGACAACGAAAGTTGGAGTGATCCCCGTGATTTGAATAAAACGGTCAAGGCAATATCTTTGCCTTCGAACAATTCAAGCACTTCCGACCGTAGGATCATAGAACTTGAAGACCAAGTCAAGTTTCTCATGAAATCCTACGAGGCTCCTAAACCTTCAAGCCAAGTGAACAAAATCACTTCTTCATGTGAATTATGTAGTGGTCCCCACGACACTCATGATTGCATGGAACTCCCCGAACAAGCTTTTGTGGACTACGCATCCTCGCGTACCGACGGAGCGGGAGACAAGTGGTACACTTTCAAACCCGAGCCAAACCATTACGGTGATACATACAACCCCTCATGGAAAAATCACCCGAACCTTAGGTGGAAACAAAACCAAAACACACAACAAACCAATTCTTCCAACCCACCTAACCGTTTCCAATCAAGCGGTTCCAACTCGAACCGTACTTTCAACAACAATCCTTCCGGCAATGGTAGTACCGATAACTTTGAAGGATTGATGTCTCAATTTATGGCATCTCAAGAAGCTCGTTTAGCCAAGTTTGAAGCCGATTTCAAACAAAAACAGAGCGAGATGACCGATAAGATTGACACCTTGTTGAAAGCCCTCAATGACCGAGAAATGGGAGCACTCCCTAGCAACACGGTCAAGAACCCGAAACTAAACGTCAACGCTATTTCATCGGTTTCGTCCCCTAGTTCTTGTCCACAATATTATTCGGTCAATTCCATGAGCACGTGTTTCAAACAAACCCAAGTCGTTCCAAATGACCAAGAAGTTATGACATCCAAATTGGTCAACAACATAGTTGAAACACCTTCCACTCAAAACCTTGACGAAGAATTCAAGGAGCTCCACCTTGAAAGTCCGGTTGTTGATGAGTTGGATGAGAAGAAGCTCAAGTTAGGCGAAAAAGGGACCGCCTTTGTTCAAAACAAGCTACCTAAGAAGTTAGATGACCCGGGCTTATTTGTTCTACCTTGCAAGATCGGTAATTCGGAGGCTTATGACACATTAGCCGATCTTGGATCAAGCCTTAACCTACTTCCGTTACCTCTCTACACCTCTCTAAAACTTGGAAAACTTGAAGAAACCGAGGTAATAATAGGCTTAGCGAATGGAAGTGTTGCTTACCCGGTTGGAGTAGTTAAGGACGTGTTAGTGCACATTGGAAAACTAACCATTTTAGCCGATTTCCACGTCCTTGATATGGTTAGCGACCCTACATGCCCTTTGTTGATAGGTAGAGGATTTTTGGCGACCGCTAGTGCTATGATTGATTGTAAGGAATCCAAGATAGCGGTAGGAGAAGGAGATACTTGGTCAGTCTATGATGTTAAGAAACATGCCTATGATACTAGTGAGGAACCGACACCCCATTGGTTAGAGTTGAATAGGAGACCATCTAGATATGGACCTTGGATCGATAGAGACTTCATAGGACCCCAACGCCCATTTTACCTAGAAGAGGACTTTGTTAACCGAACGCATTCGGTGGAGCAACTCTTGGCTAGGGACACCGAATTGGATCCATTTGAAAATTCTCTAGTTTTTAGAAAGATGATTGATTTCCTAGGAGTTTTGCCAATTAACCTAGGAATGAATAAGTGGATTTGTGAGGAAGATGATCATAAGTGGAATTGGGATAAACCACCCAAAGATGGAGATGGGTCATGGCATATTAAGATGACATTGTATGACCCGGATGGAGAGAAGTTTGAAAAGATATATCGTACTAAGCGGACCAATAGGAAACTTCAATCCAAACTTAACCCTAAAGACGTCCTCGATGACGAGCTCACTTATATAGGGTAGCGTGACTTTGAGTCTAGCTACAAGACTCGTTAATAAAGAAAAACGCTTCTTGGGAGGCAACCCAAGCTTTATTTGTTTTATTTGCTTTGTGTGTTTATTTATTTGTTTGTTTGATTTTATTTGTTTCCGTATGTGTGTTTAATTTTTATTATTATTTATTCATGTTAAAAACTAATTTGTGAAAATGCTTTATGTTGTTTTTAACTTCGTCTTAACTACATATAAAGGTATTTTGCAAAAGATAAGTGTAAGGGAAATCTAAATCGGTTTATTAGAACACAAATTAACATGAATCATAATAATAATAAATTAACATACATATTCGTGTTTGTTTGAGTCAAATGCTTGTATCGAGTCATAATGATGTTTTGCAGGAATTCCAGGAAGTAAGGTGTAGGTTTTTCCAAAAATTTTCCGGAAACTTAACATGAGAATTCTGTCAGATCATTTCTGACGGCGTCAGGCTTTACAACCTGACGGCGTCAGGTTTAATTTCCAGAAATTTTTGAAAGTTTTGTTTTTAAAAAAAAAAGTTTTTATTAAAATCTCCAACTTATAATCTCCAGGAATCTGCAAAATTATCATTCCACAAGCATTATATCCTTATATATAGATTTTTCCCGCCGATGTTATGCAGGTTTTCGTGTTTGTTTTCTCAGGTTTAACAGGTTATTTTGGACAAGGAGATGTTTATGGAATCAAGCTTATGGCGATGCATTAGTCATGGAGCTTCAACATTCTCTTTGGAGGAAGATTTAACCGTGTAATTTCATTATCCACCGAGCGAATCAGGGGAGTATTTGATTTCATTCTTTTACTTTTTACTTTTACATCTTGTTATTTGAACATTGGGGACAATGTTCATCTTAAGTGTAAGGGGGGGTAAAAGTACGATTTTAGAGAATGCCATTGCGCTTGATTTTTGTTTGTTTAATGGTAGATGTGTAATAAAACTGAGATAAATACCTGTTAGGGCAATTTTAGTGCCAAATTTAAAATTTTTTACAACATATAGGAGTGAAACTTTGATCTAATGAGCGTCTCACGGATAGGAGTTATATGACTAGCACAAAAAACCGTACCACTAAAAAATTTTCCACCCCCAAATATGTGAGGTTCGCCCCTAGAATTGGTAGGAAAAGCATTTATGCTATGATGTGTGTACCGGTAGCACTTAGATTCTAGAACTTGCGTTAGGACCATTCCAAGGCCACAAGTGAGACTACATTCGTGTAGTTAGATTTACTACATGATAAGAGGCATTAGGATTAACCCATTGTTTTACACCTGTGTTTTTGTTATAATTACATTGGCTACATTGGTCAAGTAATTCTCCCACACCCTTTGCGTTGTACTCATTTTTAGTACACGATACCCCTAGTACACCCCTCAGAGCCTATCTTTTCGTTTCGACCTTTAAGCATTTTACTTAAAGGAAGAATTTGTTACACCCCACTAAAATGTACACCCAAATCGCCTTAGCCTACCTTGTATGCACTCATTTTTAGTGCATTATTGTTACAACATTTGTTTAAACCCAAGTTAATTATCTAGTTGATTACATGGTTGCTAAGTCGAGTCATATCCTTGTACATATTGTTTTGGGACGATTGGGACTCATGGGTAAAGTACTAGTGTAATGGAGTAATGGGGAAGAACATCATTTATTACCCCCACATGTGCTAAATATTTTAAAAAGTACTCCAAGTTTTTCAATTATCTTAATTCGAGTCATTAGATTAGTATTTGTAAAGTTATGTAAAAATTCAAGTGTAAGGGGAATGCAACGCCCCTATGATGTATTATTTTGGATGGTAGGGTAAAAGTGTATGCAAAAAAAAAAAAAAAAAAAAAAAAAAAAAAAAAAAATCAAAAAAAAAAAATCGAAAAACTCAAGAAAAACACAAAAAAATGAGAAAATGAAAAATAGAAAAAACATACGGACTACCATCCCGTTTCATTTTATGTTTGTTTTATGTTTTTGTTATTTTGTTATTTCGTTTTTAGCTTAAGATCGAGTCGAGTCTTGGCTTAGCAACATTGTATAGTACATGTAATTGATCAAGATTTTTAACTCGCCACCAGTAAAATATCCTTTATCCAACAAAACCGTGTTTTCCTTTTCCCTACACCTAACGTTATAACCTATTTAAAAGCCCTCTTTGATAGTTTATCTTAGGTGCTTACGCCTAGTGGAGGAGGTTTTCGATCCTTTCCCAAGCCTATGGTAATCTATTTGCTATGACAGGTAGTGAGAGATATTATCCGTTTTCATTTATGAGATTTATTTTGATGACACTTGAGAGATGTGAGTATCTAAACACTACTTGTGAGGTGCTAGTTTATAATCTCCGTGCTTATTATGATTGAAGTGGAACGAATATTTGTTGTAATTACTTTTATGTTAGCATTAAATGACCCCTAACTTGTATCTTGATTAGAATAAAAGCGCATTTGCTTGAGGACAAGCAAATCTCAAGTGTAAGGGTATTTGATGAGGCGAAAAGTGTACCACTTTTAAGGGGTCATTTAAGCCTTAAATCGTATTTATTTGATCAAATATTGCCCTAAATCGTTCCTTTTGTCATTTTAGGTACTTTTGAGGAGAAATCTGGAAAAGGAGGCATTTTGGACGTTTTTGGAGCATTAAAGTGAAGAAAACGGCAAAGTCTCAAAAATCGGCTAAAAGTTACTCTTGACGGCGTCAGACTTTACTTTGGACGGCGTCATGCCTTGGCAAGAAAAGTTGGACGTGAAATTTACTCATGACGGGCCAGTGAAAATAGCATGTGAATTCTGACGGCGTCACGCTTTAACTTGATCAAGGGCGTCACGGCTTAAATCATAAGGGGACGGCGTCACGTTCAAGGTTCGACGGCGTCAAGCCTTGATAGGCCAGAATGGATTTTTGAAGAGCTAAAGAGGGACGGCGTCAAGAAGGTCATCCGGGAACCCTAAAAGCGGCGATGTGACGGCGTCACACTCCATAAGGTGACGCCGTCAGATCCAAAAATCTATATATAGTTTTCTAATTTTTTGTCATTAAAGAGAGAGCTTAGTGTGTGGAATTTTGGGAGAAAACCCTAAGACGATTTTAGCATCTTTTTCAGGGCTTTTTGCCTTGAGATCTTCCATGTTTCATTGAAAGATAAGTTATCAATTAATCATTCAATATGTCTATGTGTTGTTTGATTCTATCTTATTCTTGTCTTTTGTTTAACATGTTAGGCTAATTTTATCTTGTGTTTGCTTAGATCTAATGAAACCTAGCTATTGATTATTGGTTGTTAGTGTGTTATTAGTTGTATTGGATGATTGTTTATCTATGTTAGGCTTAAGAAAACTGGCTAACTTCCTATTCGGTAACTTGCTTGAACGTCTTAAGAAACATGAACCAAATGCGTACTAAAGGTTTTTATGGTTGTATTTAATGCACAAGCGAATTCTAGTGATCCCATGTTAGGAGCTTCCTAGCCGGCTCGACATAGGAGTGAAGTAGGAGCTTGTAGAGTTGGGGAAGTAAGTACGCCACCCCACGAATGGTATTAAGGAATACACCCGTCATCCACGCGACTAATACACACTAATTAACCGGTAAAAGATAGTTAGGGAGTAAGGAAATCTAAGTAAACACATTTCTCTACACATAAGTTTCTCACCAACATTTTATTTTTTGTTATTTTATTTTATTGCATTCGTAGTAATTTGGGTTAGTTGACTAGCAACTAATTCCGCCCACTCCTTCAAACCCGAGATTTTACTTGCTTTCATAAAATTATAAAAACATAAAAAAGAATCTTCCTCAACCCTTAGACCTAATTAGAGTAGCCTTTCATACCTAACGAACACTATTCCCTGTGGAGAACGATCAATCCCCCGTACTTACCACTACACTATACTACATCGGTCAGGTACACTGCCTGGTGGGGTTGTAAGCCTCTTGAGATCCCTCGAGAGGTAAAACCTGTTGTAAGGTCGCAAAACCACGCATCAGTTCTTATAGCATAAATTCATCAATCACTTTGTTCCCATGAAACTTTCACTACCATTATTACAATTACGTGTTCTGCAAAGATTGATTTGCCTATGATGCGGTCTATAAGTGAGATTCGTTGAACTATGAAAAAGTTACTCGTACTTAGGGCTGTAAACGAGCCGAGCTGAGCCGAGCCAGGGTAGGCTTGGGCTCGGCTCGTTTAAAAATCGAGCCGAGCCGGCTCGGCTCGTTTATTTATACGAGCCGAAAAGTTGAGCTCGGGCTCGGCTCGTCAAATACTCGAGCCAGCTTGTGGCTCGTCGAGCCCGCTCGTTTACATTGAATGGGATATACTTTAACATAAAAAAACAAAAAATAAGCTACACGATTTTAATCCAGGTCAAAATGTCAAATACTAATTCAATTCTAATAAAAATTAGTTCTGCAGTTCTGCAATATGGCCATCAAAGTAATTAACAAAATAACAGACTTGAGTTTCTTTCATCTAGAAGTTAACAAAATAGCATTTCCAAAAACTTGAATTACTCTTTCATCTAGTTGTATATATTATATTATATATAACTAAAGTTTAGTTATATATATATATATATATATATATATATATATATATATATATATATATATATATATATATATATATATATATACGAGCCAAACGAGCGAGCTAACGAGCGAGCCACGAGCCAAGCCGACGTTGGCTCGGGCTCAGCTCGTTTACAAACCGAGCCGGCTCGACTCGACTCGTTTATAAACGAGCCGATTTCGAGCGAGCTTTTTTCGAGCTTTTTTCGAGCGAGTTTCGAGCAAGCCACGAGCCGCGAGCTTTTTGAACAGCCCTACTCGTACTATTTAGAGTTTTTGTACCCTAGCAATTTAAATTTTTGGAAAGGTAGAACGAAATAAACTCCTGGTTTTAGTACCTTGTTTGCGGTAATTAGATTTTGAATATCATGCCCTCTTTGTTGCTAAAATATGTATAGCTTAATTTTTTGTTTAACTGACAGACGAAGATCATCATACGGGTACATTATGAGAGTCGGACAATACTCCCTTACATTATAGGCTTCAAAAAAAACATGCAGTTATATCAAATATCAATGTTGCAAAAATCGTGAATCGGTAGTCGGGCGGTCGACCACCCTGCAGCGAGTAATCGGCCGAGGCGGGATTAATCGGTGATTAATCGGATTGGCATTTTTTGCATGTTTTGGGTATTTCTGGAGACCAAACTAAAGATCGTAACTGATTACAAGCCTACTATGTTTCCAAACCTCAATAAAAGGCTCCAATTCTGATTATGAGGCTCATTGTGCATTATAAGTGAAATAAACGATCCCCAAATTAAGTAGAATGCCTAAATTTTCATTTTTTTAAACCTAACCGATTTGGCCGATTCGGCCGATTTTTGGCCGATTCAACCGATTTTTGGCCGAATCGGCCGATTTTTGGCCGATTCGGCCGATTTTTTTGCCTGACCGATTTTTTGGCCGATTTTCACTATTCTACAAGGTACTGGGCCGATTAACGATTAATCGGCCGATTCAGCCGATTTTTGCAACATTGTCAAATATCATTATGCATATCATTAAAACTAGCAGGGTACCCGCGCGTTGCGACGGCGGGTGTCCTGAAATAAAATTTTTCGGTAAATCATGTATTCTAATTTATTATGTTCTTTTTGACAATAAATTTACGGATATCAAGAATTTCGTGTGACGTATTTCAACTCTTTAACTAATGACAATAGTTTTCATTATACACTTATGATAATAAATATTTTAGTGAACAATGTTTTTTCGTTGTTTAAAATATCTATTTGATTTAAATAAAGCTAAGTTTTATAGATACAGGTGTTAAAAAAAATCCGTGAAACCGACAAATCAAGCCGACCCGCTCATTCCAAAACCGCAAAAAATGATAACTAAGAAAACGAATGCGAAAAAACCAGAAATCAGATAAACCCTCTTATCGCGGTTCGATTTCAGTTTTTATTTTTAAATATCAGTGGTTACCCGAATCAAACCTTGTTTTATATACATGTAGTTTTAAATAAATTGAGGCTAGATTAGAAATATAGCATTAAAATAAAATATATAGAAAAATATTTTGTAATTTTAGCTTTATCATTGGTATAAAATTGTTGTTTTTGTGCTTGAATAGTTTGTATAATATGCTTTATTATTTGTATTAGTGACATTTAATGCAGTGCAGGAATTGTGTTTAAGTTGGTTGTACAATATGTTTGATAATTTGTATTTCTTATATAAGGGGTGTTTTAATAACTGCAAAAATTGTATTTATTAGGCAATTAATTTATATACGTAATTGTGCAAAAGTTAATTGTACATAATGCTTTATAACATGTATTACTTAAAATTAAGTTAAGGAGAAGAGTAAATATTTGTACCCTAAGCTTTTATAATATGTAATGCTTAAAATTAAGTTTTGGAGGAGGTGAGTGCCTTCCACCTTTATATGTTGCGTAGATATAGATATTCAGACACATAACAAACACATACATTACTAGTGGACCAAAGAAGCATTCATGAACTTATTATACATAATATTAAAGAGCGTGTACTGTGGAGCGTGTACTGTAGCTCTGTTTCTACAGTACACTTTGTGTGTATTGCTACAGAACCGAAGCTACAGTACTGTAGCTAATTTTTTTTTTTTTTTTTTTTTTTTTTTTTTTTTTTTATTATTATTTTTTTTCAAAAGTTATCTACCAAAAAATATGTTTCAAAATTGGCAAAAAATACCCCGAAAATTGAAAGCTCTTTGCAAAAGTAGTCCTTTTAAAAAAAATCTGTTTGAAAAATGGCAAAAAATACCCCTGAAGTTCGCGGCTCTTTGCAAAAGGTTATACATAATATTAAAGAGCGTGTACTGTGGAGCGTGTACTGTAGCTCGGTTTCTACAGTACACTTTGTGTGTATTGCTACAGAACCGAAGCTACAGTACTGTAGCTACGTTTTTTTTATTTTTTTATTTATTTTTTTTTTTTCAAAAGTTATCTACCAAAAAATATGTTTCAAAATTGGCAAAAAATACCCCAAAAATTGACAGCTCTTTGCAAAAGTAGTCTTTTTAAAAAAAATCTGTTTGAAAAATGGCAAAAAATACCCCTGAAGTTCGCGGCTCTTTGCAAAAGGAGTCCTTTGTCAAAAAATCCATTTCGCATCAAAATACGACAAAACACGTATAGCACAAAAATTATAAGCAACACACCCGCAGCAACGCGCGGGCTCCCACCTCGTTTAGTTTACATAACATTCTTTCTCAATGTTGATGACAAATACTTCTTGAAGAACATAGCCTTTGTGTAACCACCAGTAAATTTTCACTTGTACTAAATTAATACACATTACAAATAAAGAATACTTATCCATTTTCTACGTATAATTTTTTTTCTTTAAAGACTAAACGTTATCAGTTTATCTGATCACCACTACACATTAATGTGACGTAACTCACATTCTCAATAAACGTGCTCACACGCAGACCGATACCAACATGCTCTATGTTTATTTTACATAAACATCTTTATATGTCAAGTACCAAAGTTTTCAACTTCTATTTGCCACTTTACGTTAATTCGTTAACATACGATTATTAAACGCTCAAACTAAACGTTTGCTACCAATTAAAGTTCTCACAAAACCCCTAAAATGCACTATAACCCCTAAAGTGCACTGATGACCCCTAAAGTGCACTAAGGACCTCTAAAGTGCAAACCCTAAAGAACAAAACCCTAAAGCTAATGTACAAGCCCTTAAAGAACGAAAACCTAAGCTTTACCTTATTTCCCATTACAAGCCCTAAATTCACAATTCTATGATTTTATGTGATAAAATCACAAACCCTAATTAATGTGTACATGATGTCTATGAAATATGAATGTACAAGTCTCTCAAGCAAAACCCTTAATGCATAAAAACTCAACATTAATATAAAACTCATTATAAACCTTAGTGTACTTACTCTAAAACACATAATACAAGACCTTTATGCACCAGCCCTATACCTAGTTTTCTTATAACTTTCAAACCTAAAGTACAAGTCCTAAAACCTATGATACAAGTACCTAATGCATGAAAACTAAAAACTACATTTTTACTACACTAAACCCATCTAAACCTAAATAGACTTAACAAGACCTAACAAATGACCCTAACTAAGACTCCTAGGTTCCTAAAACTCCATGTACAACATGTTAAAGCCTTGGTACAAGTGGCTTAAGCTTAAATGACGCCCTTGTTTCTTATAGTTCAAATCGAACCAAAAGCCAACCAAACTAGCCCTAACTAAGTTACATACCAACTAAACCCTAACTAAGCTCTTTCCTAGGTGATAATCTATACACCTCACCATGTCTTCTAGAATTCCCCCACCTTTGTGGCTATAAAACCAAACAAGTAAACACATATGTGTTTTTCTTTTTAACCAATCAAACCAAGAGGCTAGGAATTCAAGGATGTGTTCACCTTTAAGACCCTTCAACTAAAGCATGGACATATTATGAACACCTCACCATGTCCAAGTAACTAGACTCTTCATGAAAACCCTACATCTTCCCTTTTATATAAATCGACACCAAGACACTCTTCGCCTCATCCCCATGATCTAACCACAAAGCACTAAATCCCACACCTACTTAGAAGCCACTTTGTTCACATTTTGATCCTAGTCGAGTTCCAAGAAGGTAAGTCCTTCTAGCCTATTTCTGTTCCTTTTATAAGTCTAGGATACACTTAAATATAATGTTAATTAAGTTTAAATGGAAGGCCAAGATCAAAAACCATGATTTCCATACTTTCTGTTTTACCAGTAAACAAACAAACACCATTACTAAGTTATAAGGTTGTTTTAAATTTTAAAGCCTTGCTATACACAAATAAGTCATCTAGATAAGCTAGGTTGCATGTTGATAAGCCACAAAATCAAGCCCATAAGTTTTAAGGTTTAAGTTCCATTTTTCCTTCTTTTGTTTCTGGTCGATAAACACACCAAACACCCCTTTTGGACCTAAGTTTTAACCAACAAGCTAAAGGCTATGAGCTGAGATATTAAGCCCTATTAATAAGCTCCTAAGTGACTTTACAAAGCCCCAAAAACTGAATATGCCTCGCTTATTTCTGTGTTTCTTTATGGTGTGTCGCAACACTAGAAAACCCAAACACCCCTTTTGAGCCTTACTCTTCCACCATAAGCCAAGGCTTATAAGCCCAACCAATAAGCCCTTTTAACAAGCTCCCAAGAGACTACATAAAGCCCCAAGATCCTGGTCAAACTCTGTTAATACAAATATCGTCCTAAAAACGTTATTTATATTTTACGATCTTTATTTAGTTTTGTTAATGACAATTACAAAGTATATCTTTTAGCAAAGTATAAATACTAACTAAAGTCTTTTTAAAACACATTTTTATATTTCACATAAACACTAAAACTACATTTTACACATTTACAAGTTTATTTCCTAAAAAGGAAACTTTATTTTTCAAAATGTAGAATGACATCATGGCATGCATCATGTATGTAATCTTGGAAAGATCTTGTAATATCTTGCTTAGATTCTCAAGCCAAATAGTTGACATTGGAAGATCATGAAATGACTTGACAAAGATATGGAAAGATTGTGCAAGATTTGGAAAGATTTAAAGATCTCTTAGCTGTCCTGATGTGGCGGATCCAAGTTGTATAAAGGACGGATCCCTTTTTTGGGATCCGCCGGATCCGTCACTTGTTCATCAGCTTGCCTATAAATAGCAAGCTGATCATTTGGACACACCATCACTCATATAGCTTAAATACATATTCATTCATCTACATATCACTAACCCTCATCATTCATTCATCTCATTTGTTCTTCCCTTTTGTAGCAAAAGAGATCAAGCATCAAGGTTCAACACAGACGTGTAAAACCTTAGTATAGTTACTGTGTGATCTTGCATTAGTTTACACTTAATTATTTGTATTATTCATATCAATGAGTGTGGTTAGTGTTTTAGTCCTCAAAACACAAAGAGTGTAGGGAGTGGTTGTACCCTTGTGAAAGAACCAAACGGGAGTGGTTGTACCCTTGTAAAGAACCCGATGTTTAGCTTAGTACCGAAAAAGGAAGTAAGCGACGTGTAAAGGTTTTCTCCACCTAGAAGGGAGTTTGTTTCTTAGTGAAGAATAACTCTCGAGTTAGAGGCTCGAGGAGTGGAGTAGGGCAAGGAAGAGAGTCCTTGTAGCCAAACCACTATAAACATCCGTATTGTGTGGTTTGATCGTTCTTCTCTTTACTTCTCATATATTGTGTGATTGTTTGTTTGAGCATAGTTAATTTTAAATCACATAAGTAACAAAGCGAATTAAATTTAAAACGGTAAAAACTATTCAACCCCCCTTTTAGTTTTCCACAATTGGCATCAGAGCTACGTTACTTAAAATTTTTAAAATATATTGTATTTTAAAACTTAAAACGATCCATGAATTTTGAAAACTTTAAAGAAGGGCAATCTATGCAAAAACCACCACTATTTGAACCAAATTGTTTTATATATTGGAAAAACCGCTTTGAGACATATGTGAAGTCAAAGGATATAGACTTGTGGTACATAATTGTAGATGGTGATTACAGACCTATTAGTAATGATATATTGAGTGGTCGGGATGAAGGTACTTTTCTTACTCGTCACAGTGATGAGCAAAAGAAATTGATTGCCAAAAATAATGAAGCTAAAATGATGCTATATAATGCTTTACCTAAGAAAGAATATGAAAGAGTCTTTATGTGTAAAACGGCTAAATATATTTGGCAATCATTAATTATCACTCATCAAGGAAACTCACAAGTAAAAGATAACAAAATTGATCTTCTTGTCCAACAATATGAACAATTTGTTATTCCTGAAGATGAAACCATTGATTGTGCTTTTGCTAAGTTTAATACAATTATTACATCTCTTAAAACACTTGACGAATCTTTTTCTAGTAAGAATTTTGTCAGGAAATTTCTTAGAGCACTTCACCCAAAGTGGAGAGCAAAAGTGACTGCTATTGAAGAATCCAAGGATCTTTCAAGCATGACACTAGACGAGCTCATAGGAAATCTCAAAATTCATGAAATGGTGATGGAAAAAGATTTAGAAATAGTTAAAGGCAAGAAGGAGAAAATGAAGTCCATTTCCTTGAAAGCTAGAGTTGAGTCAAGTGATGATGAAGAGTCTTGTTCTAGTAGCGAAGACGAAGAGTATGCCACGGCCATAAGAGATTTCAAGAAGTTCTTTAGGAGACGAGGAAAATTTTTGAAACCACCTCGTTAAGAAAAGAAATCCTTCTGAAAAGACCGTGATGATAGAAAAGGCAAGTTAGATAGGAAGTGCTATAGGTGTGGAGATTCGGGTCAGTTTATAGGAGAATGTCCAAAGCCTCCAAAGAACAAGTCTCAAAAAGCATTTGTCAGTGGAGCTTGGAGTGATAGTGAAGGAGATGACAACGAGTCTAAGAATGACGAAGTTGCTCTCATGGCTCATGACACAGAAGAGGTACATCCTGACTCATACTCCTCTATAGATGATGAAACCTTAGAAGTAGAATATAACAAATTATGTGAAATTACCCTTAAAATCATAAACAAGAATAAATTCTTAAAAACCAAAACTACACTTTTAGAAAATGAAGTTCATTGGTTAAAAGAAAAAGATATAAGATTAGTAAAGGGTAAAAATGTTAAAGAAACTTGTGTGTCATGTCAAGAACTTAAGCTAGAACTAGAAAAACTTAAGTCGACACAGGATGAACTTATCAAACAAAATGCTAAGTTTAAAAAGTTTGATAAAAACATAAGTTGTGCAGATGAAATAATGAAGATACAAAAACTACCTCATGATAAAACCGGACTAGGTTTTATGAAACTTGGAACCTTAAGTAACTTTAAGAAACAAACTGTGAATGAAAAAGAAACTGTTCCAACCAAGTGAGAAACCCACGGATCCGCCAGTTGTACCAAAAGGATCCGCGGGTACAGAAAATGAACAGAAGGCTCTTAAAACTAACCGTACTGTATTCGTTAGAGTCACTAGAAAACCAAGTACTAGTATAACCAATAACAAACAAAAGCCTGCAGTTTCTATAGGAAAAGGTCAAGCTAGAAATGAATATAGAGTTAAAACGATTCAACAGAGACCTCAAATTAGTTTTCCCAAACACCCCTTTCCAAAGAGTAATGTTAACCCACAACATACTTATCAAAATAATTGGAACCAAAACATGCCTAGAAACTTTCATGGTCCTAATTACATGCCGTGGAACAATTGTCCACCATTTCCCTACATGAACCATGATAATGTTATGTTTAACCCAAACGGACCCATGAGATATTGGGGACCAAACGCTTGAGTCTTTCTTGAACTTAGGTATGCTTAAAAGTTGAACTTGAACCTGATGAGTGGATCAAAGATAGTGGGTGCTCAAGGCACATGACGGGAAACAAAAGCCTTTTCTCAACCTACCAAGTATACGACAGAGGTAATGTCACATTCGGTAGTAAGCTTAAAAGTAAAATCATCGGAAAAGGTACTATCTCTCATGACTCCCTCTCTATTGATGATGTTGCTCATGTTGATAATTTAGGTTTTAACTTGCTTAGTATAAGTCAATTATGCCGCAAAAAGTATAACGTCCTTTTCAGTGAAAACGGAAGTAAAATACTTAAAGATGGCATAACATTAGGAAAAGGTGTTTTAAAGAATAACGTATATGTTATGAAATTAGATAAAACACCTAAAGGCAAACTTTGTCTTACTTCTCTGGACGAAAACTCAACTCTGTGGCATCGACGCTTAGGTCATGCAAATATGAGGTTAATTCAATCCTTATCATCTAAGGAACTCGTTAGGAACCTACCCAAGTTGAAATATGACCAACACTTTTGTGATGCTTGCAAAATTAGGAAATAAGTTCATAATAGCCATAAGGCTAAAAACATGGTATCTACATCTAGGTGTCTAGAATTGTTGCATATGGATTTGTTTAGTCCATCCGCTATACAAAGTTATGGAGGAAACTTTTATACCTTAGTTATAGTAGATGATTACTCTAGATATACATGGACAAAATTTTTGAAAACTAAAAACAAAGCATTTGATAAATTTGAAATTTTAAGTAAAATAATTCAAAACCAAATAGGTAATAACATAGTATCAATAAAAACCGACCATGGTAGGGAATTTGACAATGAAACCCAATTCGGAGCTTTTTGTGATGCTAATGGCATAACACATAATTTCTCAGCTCCTCGAACTCTACAATCAAATGGTGTAGTAGAACGTAAAAATAGAACAATTCAAGAAATGAGTAGAACTATGTTAAATGAACAAAACATACCTCAAAGGTTTTGGTGTCATGCAGTAGATACATCCAGCTATATCCTTAATCGAGTTTTAATTAGACCATTTTTAAATAAAACTCCATATGAACTTTATCGAGGCAAAAAGCCCACATTAGGATACTTTAGAGTATTTGGAAGTAAATGCTTTATCTTAAACACAAAAGACTATCTTACCAAATTCGACCCAAAGTCGTATGAAGGTGTATTTCTTGGATACTCACAAAATAGTAAAGCTTATATTGTTTTGAATAAAGAAATTTCAAGAGTCGAGGAATCGTTGAACATAACATTCGATGAAAGTCCACCTCCTCCTAAGACATCACCTTTGGTAGATGATGACTTAGTTGAAAGTCAAATGGTCCAAAACCAAGAAAATATTGAAAGTGACAAAGAAATAGAACCGGCTAAACGAGAAATCACTAATATTACAGAAACCAAAAGTCATCCATTAGAAAACGTCATTGGAAAAATAAATGAACGAACATTAAGATCTAAAGCTCAAAATGAAAGTAATTTCTTTTGCTTCGTTTCAACAATTGAACCTAAAAATGTAAATGAAGCTATAAAAGATGAATCTTGGGTTATTGCTATGAAAGAAGAATTAAATCAATTTGTTAGAAATGACGTTTGGAAATTAGTTCCACAACCTAAAAATCAAAGCATAATTGGTACAAAATGGGTTTTTAGAAATAAAATGGATGAAAATGGTATTGTATCTAGAAACAAAGCTAGGCTAGTAGCACAAGGCTACAATCAACAAGAAGGTATAGACTACGATGAAACATTTTCACCCGTAGCTAGACTTGAGTCTATTAGGATATTACTTGCATATGCATGTGCACATGATTTTAAATTATTTAAATGGATGTCAAAAGTTCATTTTTAAACGGATTTATAAATGAAGAAGTATATGTTGCACAACCTCCCGGCTTTGCCGATTTTGAAAAACCAAATCATGTTTATAAACTTAAGAAAGCTTTATACGGACTTAAGCAAGCACCAAAAGCATGGTATGATCGACTTAAGACCTTCCTAGTTAACCATAAGTATACCATGGGCCTAGTAGACAATACTCTTTTTACCAAGAAAAAGGGATCACATATTATCATCGTCTAGATATATGTGGATGACATTATATTCGGTTCAACTTGTCAAGAGTTATGCAACGATTTCTCAAAAATCATGCATGACGAGTTTGAAATGAGTATGATGGGGGAACTAAAATTTTTCTTAGGTCTCCAAATAAAACAATTAGAAGATGGGATATTCTTCAACCAATCAAAGTATATCAAAGATATGCTTAAGAAGTTTGGTCTTGAAGACTCAAAACCAATGAAAACACCCATGTCCTCCGAAACTAAACTCACAAAGGAATAAGAAAATGAATCCGTAGATAGCACTAAATAGAGGGGAATGATTGGTAGTTTACTCTATCTTACGGCTAGTAGGCCGGACATTATGTTTAGTGTTTGTCTATGTGCACGTTTTCAAGAAGATCCCAAAATATCCCATCTTGAAGCCGTTAAACGAATATTTAGATATATTAAAGGCACTACACATTTAGGACTATGGTATCCCAAAGGAATGGGTGTAGAAACCATAGTGTATGCCGACTCAGACCATGCCGGTGACTATGTTGATAGAAAAAGTACTAGCGGTATTTGTACTTTTGTAGGACATTGTCTCACCTCATGGTTTGCTAAGAAACAAACGGCCCTCGCTATTTCAACAACCGAGGCAGAGTATGTGTCAGCAGAAAAAGCATGTCAACAAGCACTGTGGATGAAGCAAGCTCTCGTCGACTATGGAATTGAACTTAACGACATTCACATTCTTTGCGACAACAAAGGAGCTATCGATCTCAACAAAAATCCAGTCCAACACGCTAGAACAAAACACATAGAAATATGTCACCACTTTCTACGTGACAATGTTCAGAAGGGAAACATCTCTATTAAGAAAGTCTCCTCAGAGGAAAACATTGCCGATATTCTCACTAAACCCCTCAAAAGAGAACCTTTCAACTACCTTAGACTTGGCTTAGGATTGATGGAACCTAGTGATTAAATAAAACATTAGCTCGAATCCTAGTTTAACCAAAAATGACAACAATCAAAATCCGTTGTTCTGATCTGACGGATCCAATCGACAACAAGGGCGGAACCCTTATTTTGGATCCGCCGGATCCGTCACTTGCTGAGTCAGTTTTCTTCTTTATATTAAACAAATACCAAGTACTATTCATCACTCCCCTAAAACTTATCACCTACTGAATTCGACTCCATAACAACCAAACTTACAATTTTGCTCAGTTTCTTCCACAAATTTGTGTTCCAAACATCACTGTAAGTATCCTTATCATGTTTATACTCCTGATCTGCGTCTAGGATTTCTATTTCATGCACAAAATTAAAACTTGGGGTTTTAGGCATATTTCTAGTAAAATCATGAAACATACTTACTGAATTGAACTTCAAATCATGTTTTTCTTAGTTAGGAATTGCATCTTGTTGCACATTATCATAATTCAACAAAAACCCCATGAGAAATTTTTGCTAAAATCTTCTCACGACTAGGAAAAATGGTTTTTCTTGAACATTGTTCATACAAATATAAAAACATTTTAATCATCACTTGCATAATGTCTCTTGAATGCTAAAGGGAATACATAACTAATATGTATTTTCGGGTACATTCAAACGTAGCTACATCGAAATAGGAGCGTTTGGGTTATCTCTCGTTTTAACATAAAACTTGCATAAACTAAATTTTCATGCATCAAAAAGAGTCGAGATAACCACAACTCCACATTGTCCCCATGTAGGAACACACTAGAAAAATTCATACGTATTTAGATTATCTCGACTAAAACTATATAATTTTTGTATTTAGGAAATTCATGCCTCCCGCGACCAACTATGATCACAAACGCACCGTCAACTACCTTCCAAAACACCACAAAACTAAAGGTCTCACCGAAGCTCAAGTTAAAATTTTCAAAGCTCTATAAAAACGATATGTCCATGAGGGTAGGGTAGTAGATCCCTCAATCTATGAAGATACTAATCTTAGAGAACAACTTGCGGCAATCCACTTCGATGGTCTCCTTGACATTGATGAATCTATTGTTCCTAGGTTTATTCTAGAGTTCTATGCTAGTGTCGGTCTAAGTTCAAACGACGAAGGTTACATGAATGTTCACTTTAGTATCAATGGAACCTTATTCAACTTCCCTCTTGATCAATTTAGAGAGGTTCTAGGAGTTCCAAGTCATGGAACATGTGTCTATTCCGATAAATGGTCATTGACCATTCTTGAATCAAATCTTGAACGAACGACACCTTATGCCACTCCTTTAACTCCAAAAGAAGTCATTCGTGAGCATCTCTTCATTCCTAGGAACAACCCAACTAGATTGTATCGTGGTCGTCAAGTTCCTAGAGATCCATTTGCCATGGAACTCAATGAACTTAAGTCCGAATTTAGGAAGTTGGAAGATGTCTTGAGAGCTAATGTCATGTGCACGGTAGGAAATCGAGATCATATCAATTCTTGGTTGTGTTATATGATCTATTGTGTTTCAACTCATCAACCTTTCAACCTTGCTTACTATATCGCCAAGAGAATGGCCTATATTCCGGTTCAAGGTAAAGTGGCAATGCCTTATGGAATGCTCTTGACTCGTCTTTATAGAGCCTTTGCACCCATTCCTAGAAATTCTTTAGGGTTTGTTCCCGACTATGATGAGATTCAACACACCTTTGTTCCTTTGAGCGACTATAGAGTAGCGGTTGATAAAGGCAAACGTCCTCGTACTCAAACATCTTCATCATCATCATCAATGAGTGATGACGACGGATTGCCAAATTCTAGGATTCCTCCATCGGAGTATTTAAGTCAACTGCCACCGATTGCAAATGAATCCGCATAGTTCAAGCAAACCAAAGGAATGGTGAAGAACTTGGGGCGTTGGATCATGAAGCTTCACAAGGGTATAAAGAAGTTGAGCAAGAAGTTGGGTTGAAAGGAGTGTTTGGAGTTAGATGTTATTAGACAATGATATGTTAAACATGTGTGTTTCTTAACTTGTTATGATGATACTTGAATTATATGTGAACTAACTCAGATTTGCAGGTCGATAACACTTAGTGTTATCAATTTTCCGAGTTTAAGCCCTTGTTTGGCTTAACTCCATTTAAGGTAAGGTATGATGAACGGATTAATCTATGTGTATACATATGTTAGAATTTACATATTTAGTAGTTTTTCATTACATATTAGCTAATACATATGTTCTAAGAGAATTTTCGGGTTTTGGTCGAAAAACGCGAAATTTGCATTACTCTCTGTCTCTTTTAGTACTCTTGGACGACGGATCTGGCGGATCCCAGAAATTGGATCTGCCTAGTATACTCTTTGGCTCCGCCAATTATGAACATGCGGATCCGGCGGATCCAAAAATTTGGATCCGCACGTTTTATCATTTGGATCCGCAGGGTGTAACAGTAACATTTTCAAAAAATTCCTGACTCATCCCGATTCTTAGATTTTAGTTTATAACCTTTTTAGATTATGTTCACTGCTCATTAAACATCTTAGATTGATCTAGGAACTCTTAGTACCTTAAGAACAAAATTTGAATTTTCAAATTTTATGAGTGAGTTACCTTTCTGATACAAACAAGGAACCCTCTTTAGGGATCAGTCAAATCCGTAAGAACATCACATTAGAGGATTTTCCACTATCTCTTTGCATTTACTGCATATCTTCACCCTCATACTCAACATAAGTTCTATGGATTGACTTATGTGATATGACTTGCTAAATTTTTTGTTCCAAATCATTAGGAACCAACATTCTTCATTGGATTTACATCAAATACAAACACCACTTTCAATAAATCATCTGCCTATAAATTAAGATCTCAACATTGAGCAAAATTCACTCACTCATCTTCTTCTCCACATACAACCTGCACTTCTTAGCTAACTTACTTCACAATGACAAAATCAAACAACTCCTCCACCTCTAGAACGCACTGCCCGCATCAGTGTTAAACCATGTTGCTTCAAAAACTTAGCAAACTCATCATCAGAGGAGTCCTCTCCTCTCAACATCTCATCTCCCATTGGAAATGAGAATTTTCTCACTCTCTCCACACCTACACCATCAAATGTTGTCATACAAACTTCACCTCCAACAATAACTCCAATAGCAACCACATCACCACCCTCTCCATCACAGACTGTTAAATCACCATCACCCCCAAACTCACCAAAGTTGTAACCAATGGAACTTTTTAGGACACCACCTACTTTACCACACCCATATCTTAATGACTTGGAAGACCTTCCTCCAAGAACATCCAATCCTCCACCCATGAACTTTGAGGGTCAAGAACCCATGCTTTTTCATCCTCTCTATCCGAAGATCCACGGTCCTTTATACCGTGATGCACCACCACCTCCACCACAAACACAACCCTTATCACCCACATCCACACTCATTGCCATTGATGAGGCAATGTGGACGAATGTGCCACAAACTCAAAAAGAGATAAGTGAGGAACTCAACCGCCTCTATGCTCTTTCTAGTATGGTAGACTCTCGTCTTGGTGAAGAGATTGATCTCCAAACCATCCTCATGAACTCCATCTCAACTCCACCACCATCCAATAACCAAGAACTACCACCACCATCCA
The DNA here is from genome assembly GCA_021014915.2 of Artemisia tridentata subsp. tridentata. NCBI lineage: Eukaryota > Viridiplantae > Streptophyta > Magnoliopsida > Asterales > Asteraceae > Artemisia > Artemisia tridentata. The sequence goes on along the minus strand of CP139506.1, from coordinate 374,582,524 downwards.
ATAACCAATCACCACCACCACCACGGCCACAAAGAAATGAACCTACTCTTCCCCCCGGCTTTCCAAGACATGGTTGCTCCATGTGTGAGAGAACCGCTCATTTGGCCGAAAGGTCAAACATTTTGGTGCATGAGCTCCAAAATGAAATGAGGTTCATATTGAACCACATTCTTGAGCGTCTAAACGCAATCTCTCATCCTCCTCAATAGAAGTGTTAGGAGCTTTTAGGATGTTTTCTTGACTTTTTCTTTGATGCATTTTTCTTTATTTCCATGTAACATCATTTTTGTGACTTTTGTCACAAATTTTTCAAATGAATGATGGTTATGTTTTTATGCTTGTGGGTGATCAATTTCTAGCATATTATCATATTTTTATCTTACTAACATTATTCTATGGTAGTTTATAACTTCACATCATTATTTGATCATATGTACTTAGGTACAAATTTTGATCAGACTCCTCATTTTGACTTTTTGGTTGACTTTTAGTGTTTGACCTTTTCCATATGCATTTTACTACTTTGTTAAAGTGGTACATAACTAACATTTCTTTTAGTAGCATCTCATACTCTCGAAATGTATACGTTGGTACTCTAGCAATGAGGAGTATACATCGAGGGGAGCATTTCACATTCTAACCATTTGTTTTGTAGGATCATTACCTTGTTACTCCAATTAGGGGGAGTATCAAACAAGGGGGAGCTTTTAAAGTTCTCAAAATCATATTCCACTACGCATATCATCTTTTTGTTTTGAAAAAAAGGGGGAGAAAGGATCAAGTTTGCATAACTGTGAATCATCACAGTACATACATTTTTGCTTAAAAATGATATTTAAAAATTAGACAAAACAAACTTAATCTATATTTTAAAAAGAATTATGCTATATTTATTCCTTTTCTTAAAAATATACTTTATTTTTTGTCATCAACAAAAAGGGGGAGATTGTTAATACAAATATCGTCCTAAAAACGTTATTTATATTTTACGATCTTTACTTAGTTTTGTTAATGACAATTACAAAGTATATCTTTTAGCAAAGTATAAATACTAACTAAAGTCTTTTTAAAACACATTTTTATATTTCACATAAACACTAAAATTACATTTTACACATTTACAAGCTTATTTCCTAAAAAGGAAACTTTATTTTTCAAAATATAGAATGACATCATGGCATGCATCATGTATGTAATCTTGGAAAGATCTTGTAATATCTTGTTTAGATTCTCAAGCCAAATAGTTGACATTGGAAGATCATGAAATGACTTGACAAAGATATGGAAAGATTGTGCAAGATTTGGAAAGATCTGAAGATCTCTTAGCTGTCCTGATGTGGCGGATCCAAGTTGTATAAAGGACGGATCCCGTTTTTGGGATCCGCCGGATCCGTCACTTGTTCATCAGCTTGCCTATAAATAGCAAGCTGATCATTTGGACACACCATCACTCATATAGCTTAAATATATATTCATTCATCTACATATCACTAACCCTCATCATTCATTCATCTTATTTGATCTTCCCTTTTGTAGCAAAAGAGATCAAGCATCAAGGTTCATCACAGACGTGTAAAACCTTAGTATAGTTACTGTGTGATCTTGCATTAGTTTACACTTCATTATTTGTATTATTCATATCAGTGAGTGTGGTTAGTGTTTTAGTCCTCAAAACACAAAGAGAGTAGGGAGTGGCTGTACCCTTGTGAAAGAACCAAACGGGAGTGGTTGTACCCTTGTAAAGAACCCGGTGTTTAGCTTAGTACCGGAAAAGGAAGTAAGCGACGTGTAAAGGTTTTCTCCACCTAGAAGGGAGTTTGTTTCTTAGTGAAGAATAACTCTCGAGTTAGAGGCTCGAGGAGCGGAGTAGGGCAAGGAAGAGAGTCCTTGTAGCCGAACCACTATAAACATCCGTGTTGTGTGGTTTGATCGTTCTTCTCATATATTGTGTGATTGTTTGTTTGAGCATAGTTAATTTAAAATCACATAAGTAACAAAGCGAATTAAATTTAAAACAGTAAAAACTATTCAACCCCCCCCCCCCTTCTAGTTTTCCACAAACTCTATAGGCCTCGCTTAGTTTTTATTGTCCTTTTCATAGTCGCAAGTACAAAATTTAAAACACCCTTTTTACTATCGTTTATGGTATACTCTAAAATATAAGCCTTGAACTTCTTAATAAGACTTTTAAATAATCTACATAACCTTTTAATAAGCTATAGAAATAAGTCCATAAGGATTTAAAGAATCAAATCTGGTTTCTTATCTTTTCTTTCCTTATCTAGAACTAGCCAAGCTCCCCTCTTTGATGAATTAAATAGGCCATAAGCTAAAAGCTTAATGCTACGAGATTTAGTCTATTTAATAAGCTCCTAACAAAGTTTATAAAATGACAGAAACGTTGTCTAAAGATCATCGGGCCTCGTGTATTTTCTTTGTTCTTTTTGGTGCCTCGACCTAAAATTTAACACACCTTTTTTATTTGTTTTAAACCCATAAGCTAAGAATACGAGCAAATAAGCTTTTAACAGCATATTTACAAACTTAATACAACTTATATTGATAAGCCGTAACAAGCCACACTCGTTTCTAAATCAAAAACTAAAGATTACAAAATAAGGACTACGGACGTAACGACTAAAATACTTGAGGGTGAAAACTCTAACATTTTGGAACTTGGAGTTTTCTTGGGCCAAAACTGTCAATTTTGATAAGTTATATATAAAAAGGGCTAAAATTGTAAACGACTCATAGTTAAGGGTATAAAGTGTCATTTTTAAGACTACAGGGGTATAAGTTCTCATTATATGAAAGTTCAGGGGTATAAACTATCCAACACTTTAAACTATAAGGGTATAAAGCGTAACATTTTATATTATTTTGAGAAATATGCTTTTGGCTCATTTGTGATAAAAACTAATAAACGAGATACTTCTATTTCACTAACGATCAATCGAACACTAAAAATGAAATATGATAAATATTGTGATGTTCCCGTTACACTAATAGAAATAACTAAGAAGTTAATCTAATTGTTTTCTATGACTGATAAAATGTATTTGATTAATTATCCAGTTAAGTAAAACGTAAATATAAAAAACAAAAAGTTTTTCAACGTCTAAATTCTTATTAGAAATCAATAAAAGAATCTATTACATAAGTGTTTTACGGAATAAAACACTTGGGATTGAATAGACAAGGTATGGTGTGTCTCCTATCTAAACTCAAGATGTTCTTGAGTGGTAACAATAAAGGTCCACTGAGCTATCTCAGGGACTTGGTTACTCTTTGTAGGAGAAAAGTGGTTTTGTGAAAGTCTAAGCTTTTAGTGCACAAAACGTAACCTTTTCTCCTATTTGTTCCTATTTATACACAAGTATAAAAGAGCACAAATGATTAAATAATACAAGTTGATAAACCTAGTGTGTCTGACAACTACAACAATATTTGTCATTTCCAAGAACCAATAGGAATGGCCTAAAGTTCTTTCTGAGTGTCTGCTCTGACACTTCTCGACTTTAAGCTGTTTTAGGGAAGGTTTGTCTCTGACCAGATAAGACTTCTTTTTATCTTCTCAAACACTTCCCGCCTTTCTTTCAGGCTTCAGGTTCTTCAGTACACGCCTTCAGTCTTCAGTCTTTAATCACTTTATTTTTGATTGAGGAGACTGGGGTTCAGTGAGTTCTTGTCCAATACTCACTGAACCGATTACCTCCTTCTTTGGCTTAAGTGACACTGAGGGAGTTCCGCCTCACTGAATGGTGAATCTTTCTTCTTAGACTCGTCCTAAGCATCTTGAAGGTAACTCACTGAGTGACTGTTCACTCAGTGACTTGGGATTATTCAAGGTTGATTAATCACTTAGTTAATTTGTGTCCAAATCCTGTTTTAAGGACTCTTGGGTACTGACGAACTCAACATATTGTCTCGTTCAACACTTAACCACCGACAAAACATTTGCAATACGACTATTCAAACACGTATTTAAGGTTTGAATTCAAATACTAAAACTTGACATATTCACCTAGGTTGCGTGTCGGAGCAGTTTATTCACCACACTTGATTTACTTTCCAATCAGACTACTGTAACATCAAGGTGAGTTCATAGTCCCACTTTTATATTTTTTCAAACTTGTGGAGAGATACATGCTACAAACCTGAACACAAGTATCTTTCTGTATGCTATCCTGATTGATATTGCCTAAGATACACTGTTGCCACTAAAAGTCCCTCATATCATGAGTCATTAATCACTTGCGAGTGAACGCAAATATAGTGAATAGATCTATTGGCAGTTGACGCCCCATTTGTGTTAGCCGAATAGGTAACCAAATGTACTTTATTTGAGAGAACAATAGGAAGTTGTCAAACTCCTACCTGAGGGCCTTGTTATTTACATTTTTATAATGTCAGTAACTGTTGGGAATTAAGGTAAATAGTTTCTACTGTTGAAGATAAGTTGGTACTGCTGAAGTAACTGAAGACAAGGCTGACAGTACTAAGTCTGTTAGTACTGCTCACATTGGATAGTTAGTACGGCTTATTATTTTTGTAAACGTGTAGTAGATAATTATGGAAAAGATATTGTGTATATCTTATAGAATTAGAATGATAGTTATCTTGTACAGGAATCCTTGGTCTATAAAAGGATTGCCTAGGTTTAAGGTTAGAAATGATTTACGAATATAGAAGATAGTTTTGTTAAGATTCAAGGTTGTAAACCCTAGTGATAGAAGATCACTCGTATTATTGTTTTAATAATATTGAATCATTGAAGTTAATCAATTGTCTCTTGTTCATATTCACTGTTTCATTCGTTCATACAAAACACATCAAATAAATCTTCTAAGTGCTTGCTAGTAAATTCCGCGTGCTAGACTAGCATAATTCAAAGTATCTACCCAAACAAGGAGTGTGTTTTAGATCCGGTCAAGTGGTATCAGAGCCAGGTTTCTGATACTTTGTTTAGAAGATCCAGACGAATTTGTTTAAGAAGAAGATGGACATGGAGACTACAACTCAAACCAACATTGCTGCTAAGTTACCAATGCTGAAACCCAATGAGTTTGATATTCGGAGACTAAGAGTTGAACAATTCTTTCAAGTGCAGGATTATGCACTCTGGGAGATTATAGAAGATGGGAACTCATTTAAGCCTACAACCACTACTACTGTTGTCGAGGGCAAGACTGAAACAACTGTGCAGACCAAACCATTGACTACTGAGGAGAAGGCTCAGCACAAGAATGATGTGAAGGCAAGAAGCATGCTACTGATGACAATCCCCAATGATCAATTACTGAACTTCAGTAAATACAAGTGTGCTAAAACTCTTTTTGAAGCTATTGTTGCAAGATATGGTGGGAATGAAGCCACCAAGAAAACTCAGAAGACCCTTTTCAAGCAACAGTTTGAGAACTTCACAGCAACAAGCAATGAGTCGTTAGATCATATGTTTAATAGGCTTCAAAAGTTAGTAAGTCAACTTGCTGTTCTAGGAATTGAGATGCCTCAGGAAGATCTCAACTCAAAATTCCTAAGGAGTCTACCATCAGAATGGGCTATGCATGTGGTAGTCTGGAAGAATAAACCAGACATTGATTCTATGAGTCTGATGGATCTTTATAGCAACTTCAAGATAGTAGAACATGAAGTGAAGAAGTCTGCTGGATCAAGCTCAAGTTCTGAGAATTTGGCCTTTGTATCAACTCCCAGTACCTCTAATCCAGAAGAAGATGTTCAAGTTGTTGGAGCAGTTGGAACTGCTAGTTCACATATTGGTACTGCTAGTACCTCAAGCAGTACTAATGGGCTTTTGGATGAGAATACTTATTATGCTTTCTTGACTACTTAGCACAATGGAAGTATGTTGACACATTCAGATCTTCAAGTGATTGATGAAGATGATATTGAAGAGATGGATATCAAGTGGTAGCTCTCTCTTCTCAGCTTGAGAGCTAGAAGATTCTTGAAGAAGACTGGCAAGAAGATAATCATAAATAGCAATGATGTAGCTGGGTATGACAAGTCAAAGATTGAGTGCTATAATTGCCACAAGAAAGGTCATTATTCAAGGGAGTGCAGAATGCCAAGACAACAAGATGGTCAGAACAGAGGATTTGGAAGCAAATCAAGGGTTGTGGAAGTTACAGAGTCAAGCTCAAAGGCTATGGTTGCCATTGATGGCTTAGGGTTTGACTGGAGCTACATTGCAGAGGAGGAAGCAGAAGCACCTACAGAGATGGCACTTATGGCTTTCTCAGACTCTGAGGTACAAGTTTCTAAATGTTCTAAATCATGTGATGCTTTAAAAGAATTAGAAACACTTAGAAAACAGTATGATAATCAGAGAATAGAGCTAAACCAGACTGCTTTTAATTTAGCAAATCATAAGAGAGGTTTGGCTGTATTAGAGGAACAGATAGTTCACTTTAAGGAAAATGAGTCTACTTTTAGTGATACTGTAGCTATACTTAAGAGAGATATAATGTTTAGGGATGCAGAAATTAGTGTGTTAAAGAATGAATTGGAAAAGATAAAACAGGCTAAGGAAAACATTCAGATGAGTGTAGACACACTAGAGTTTGCATCTAAGGGTGTTAGTAAGATAGTTGAGTGTCAAATCCTCAATAAAGCTAAGTCAGGCCTAGGTTATAAGTCAGTTCCACCTCCTTATAGGGGAATTCCAACACCACCAGGCATTGACCTAGAACACACAGGACTTCCTGAATTTCAACTACCTGAGCTTAAATATGGTCCTCAACCTAAGGAGAATGTATTTGATAAACCTGTGTATGAGAGTGCTAGTGATAAATCACTCTCTGAGGACAAGGTATCCTCTGATAGGTCCTCAAGTAAGGAATCAGATGCTCTAACCATTGAGGATTGGACTTCTGATGATGATGAGTGTGATCAGGCTGTGGTTAAGCCTGTTAGTGTTAAGATAGAGGAACCAAAAGTTCCAAAGATGGTTAAAACTGAGACTGTTAGGCCTAGAGCTAATGCAAAACCTTTTAGACCAACAGTTAGGTATGCAGAAATGTATAGAATCACAAACAAGCCAAGAGGTAACCAAAGGAATTGGAACAACCTCAAGTCTCACCAACTAGGTGATGATTTTGTGTGCTATAGGAAAGCTTGTTTCACATGTGGAAGCTTTGACCATCTGGCTGCTCATTGTTACAACAGGGTAACTAGGTATTCAACCCCTAGGGTGAACTCAGTAAGACCTCCCTCTCACCCTACAAATGCTAGAATGATAATAGATCAGTTTTGTTAAGGTCTGGACTAAGAATAGTTAATACTGTTAGACAAACAGTTAACACTGCTAGACCAGCAGTTAATATTGTTAGACCAAATAGACCTTTTTACCCTAGACCAACAGTTCAAAGTGCAAAAACTTTTTTCAAATCAGCACCAACAACTGTTAGAAGACCATTTCAAAACAATGCAGTGATAAATAAACAAGTTTGAAAACCTAAGGTTGCAATTGCAAACCCAGCAGCTCATACTGCTAGGCAAGCAGTTAACACTGGAAGTCTCAAAAACACTGCTAAGGGAAATATGGGTAATGGTATTAATGCATCTGCATCATGGGTTTGGAGACCACTTCAATCCAATGGTACTCCAACTGTTTTAAAAAGGTTTAATTATGTTGATGCAAGAGGAAAGCCTAAGTCTGTAATGGCTTGGGTACATCAAAGGAATTAATTTTTCTTTAAAGTGCAATGTTAGTCATATGCTTGTATGTTATGAGACAAGTGCTTTGCACCTTGTTTCTTTGTTTGTGGACTAACAATTGCTGGATTGGATGATAAGCACCAAGGAATTACATATGCTTTATGTTTTGGAATGAATGGTGATTTGGATGCTCAGTGTGTTATTTGTGCACACAACAAATGGTAATTGGTTCACCATGTCTAACCCACATAAGAACCAACTAGTCAAGAGCAAACGGTGTTTGGTAAAGACTAATCAAATCCGTTAATGGTTGACAATTTACCAAAAATTGTATGGTTATCAACTCACCATATCTAAGAGTGAAGAGTTGGCTAGTCCAAAGCAAACGGCTATTGGTAAAGACATATCAAATCCGTTGATAGCTGATAGTTTGCTAAAAACTATAAGTGCATAAAAATGTTTTTGAAAACCATATAAGTTAATACTGTTCTTTGAAAATTTTGATAAAGGTTTGTGCTGCTAGTGCAAAGTTTATACTGCTAGTGTAAACTTAGTACTGCTGAACTAGCCGTTATAACTGATGTGTCAGTAATTAATTTTCGGTTAAAAACTAGCCGTTGGCGGTTTGTTGCGATTTTTACTGATTGAATTACGGTTTTTGAGGGATCCTCATATAGATATTTTAACTTTTATTCTATTATATTCTTATTCTAAAATAAAAGTTACCATATTCTTTAAGTCGGTCAATTGAAACCCTAATATTCTCTCAATAAAATCTCAATTTTACTTTCATCTTCTACCTTTTCACCCAAAATTATTACTATTCACAGCTGTTAACTAAATTTTCACCAAGAACTTATGGCTAATTTGGATTTCGTCAAGACGCACAACCAAGTCGCTTTTCTAGAGAAAACAGAGGAAGGAGATGGACCAAAATTTTATGAGATAGTGGATTTCCTTAACCACTCTTACATAAGGTATGCTCTAACTGTCTCTCCTACTCTTTATGTCTCTCACATCACACAGTTCTGGCAGAATGCTACTATCTTGACTAGTGAGGATGGAGACTTAGAAATTCATTCCAAAGTAGATGACGTATCTTTTGTTCTTACTGAATCAATACTTAGGAGACATCTTAAGTTGAATGATTCAGATGGTATTAACACTATGCTTAACACTGAAATTTTTGAACAACTTTCAAAAATGGGGTATGATACATCCTCTCAAAAACTGACTTTTCAAAAAGGATGTTTCTCACCTCAATGGAGATTTATGACACATACTCTATTACACTGTTTAAGTCCCAAAAAGACAGCATGGGAGCAATTCAGTAGCAACATTGCTATTGCTCTTATTTGTCTGTTGATGAGTGTGTAAATACTCATCATTTTATGCCCATTTTAGACCATAAAAATACTGAAAACAACCAAATACACCAAATTATACTGCAGATATCCTTGTTTTGTGTTTTTATGTGTTTCAGGTACAAAATGATTGAAAACGAGGCAAAACAGGCAAAAATCGAGCACAAGATTGGAAAAAGTTCAAAAGCCGAAGCCGGGGAAGAAATTTACAAGTTTGGACCGAGAAATTGCTCAAGTGTCAAAGACAACCTTCAAAGAAAATCATAATGACAGAATTGGTCCCTTGGAATAAATTTCCAGATTTGGCAGAAATAGTCCCTCCATGCTTATCCCATTTTAAGTTTAACCCTTTTAAACTTAATTACCCTTTTTTCCCTTAAAATCCAAAACAAAACACAACCCAATTTTATCCCAATCCTTACCCCATAACCCAGCCCAACAAATAAGATTAGCCCAATCCCAAAACCCCTTATCCCGTTTTTAGTTAAACACCATGTTTGACTTCGGTCAAACACTCCAAACCCGCCAAAGCAAAACCACCCCAACCCACCATTTCCAGAAAACCACCTCCTCCTCCATGCTTATTCCTGACAAGAACCAACCCTCCGCCTTACCCTCTTTCTACACTCCACCTACCCATTCCAAAGCATTTAATGTTTCTCTAACATCACAAGTTTACCAGTACCAAGTGGGTAATCCACTATCTCACTTTTGGCGCCAAAATCTGTTTCAACGGCCCAGATGAAGAGAAGGCTATCCAAGGGTCAGAAAATGGTCAGAAGCAGTCAAAGGAGATATCCCACCAAGAATTAGTATAAATAGGCTCCTATTGTAAGCCTTGAAGGCATGTAGAAATTTAGTTAGTCGTATTTTTAGTTTAAGGTTTCAATTAATGTAAAATTTAATTTTCAGTTATTAATATAAGTTGTTTTTAAGTTAATTGTTCTAGTTCAACTCAATTGTGTACCAGTTTCAAGTTCAATAAAAATTCAAGGTTTTTGGTTAAATCGTATTAAGCTATTTAGTACTTAGAAACCAATCACAAGCTTCCTCACCCTATCTATAAGCTAATCATAGCTTTTTGTAAGCTTATAATAGTTTAGAATCTGTTTAATTTAAAAAAATAAAGAAAAGTCAAGAAAAGTCAACCATATTAAAAGATAAGTTGTTTTGGATGATGGGCTGAAATGGAAGGTCCCATTGCTTTTACTAGCTTGTTGTAAAACAAGCTAGAGCTTGTAGCTGCCATTAATTTGGAGCCTTTGTTAAGCTAAGGCCCCAAGTGAGTCAATTTCTATTTTTTTATACTTTTACTGTAGCATAGCTTAATTATTGCTTATTTTGTGCTTATCCTGCTTTTCTATGTTTATTTGCTCTATGTGATGTTAGTAAATGCTAGACAGATAAGTTATTTTGGTTTAAATTAGTTTTTGCTTAAATCTCACTAAAAAGTTAAAAACAGTCAAACTAGGTATAGCTTATTCTAGTACTTATTTAGGTTTAAAAAGTTGTTCATTAGGGTTCATTTAAGTTAACAAGCAAATGTTATTCCATTAGTTAAGCTTAAATCAGACTAAGGTAGTTTTAATTTCAACACAGTCAAATATAAGGGTGTTTGGTTCAAGGAGTCAACTGGGTCATTTGGGGTGAGAACTGTTCATGTGCCACTTTGTTAGTTTCAATCTCACTTAAAATAAGCTAGGAAAGTTGTTTGATTAGTGTTTTGACCTGTTTTGGCTGATTTCATGGTTTTGGATTGACTGTGTCAATCCTAGGCTATGGACTGATCTAATAAGCTATACATTGCAATAAGCTAGTTTTGCCCTTTTTCTTTGCATTTCTGTGTTCATTTAAGTGCCTTTAGTGTGTATCCAAAAGTTGGTTAAGCTTCATAGTCTTGTGCCTTAAAATCCCATATTGTGCCTACTGATCACCTCAGTGGATCAGCAGACTCAGTGTGTTTTTGTCCCTTTTTTTTGTGACCTTAAGTGCTTATTGAATGAGTTTTCTTGATTGAATGTGTATTGTTCTTGATGGTCATTAAATTCAGACATGAGCCAAGCTTATCAAAGCCTTGAAATAAGCTAGAAAATCAACTAATTCCAATTAAGTATACACTGAGTCATCAGTGTATACTTGTGAGGAATAGCAAATTTCAAGCTTATTTTTAAGCATTTGACAAGTTGCTTATTGTCTAATTTTTGGATTCAAGTAATCCTTGCTAGGTCTGCTTCACATTTTATCAGCTTTACATTTTATCAGCTTTTGTGATCTTTAGCTGTTATATAAGTCCTCAAAAATAAGCTCAAACTTGCCACTCCAGGACTGAGTTGCCCTGCACCACAGACAGTGGACCATTTTGCTTATTTCTGATTAAATAGTGCTTTTCTGAGTTTGAATTTGGTTTTTCTGATCTTGCCAGCTGATTGAGGTCTCATTTAGTCTAGTTCAGCCTTTTCTGGTTTTCAGTTAGCTTATAGTAACTTAAAAGCTCATTTTCTTATTTGCTCAATCTTGTTTTAATCCATTGCCTGCTGATCTGATCCTTGGGCTTATTTCTGTGCTTATTGGGGGTTTTTTAAATAAGTTGTAGTTATAAAGTTGCTTATTGTTTTGTCCTTGTTAATTTTTAATCAGAAAATATAAAAAAAAAATAATTTCAACAAAAAGCTGAGGCCAGGATTCGAACCTGTGACCTCAGCCTAACCAAAGCCTCAACACACCACACACACACCACTAGCGCCCTTGGGTCTTTCCTGTCATAGCTTTCACAAACAATCCTTTTAACTCATTTTAATTTTCTTTTGCTTATTTTTCATATTAGCTTAAAAACAGCTTAATTAAATAAGCTGTTAGCACCATTTTATTTTTCCTTGTTCCTGCTTAGTATAAAGTAGTTTCCTGTAAAATTTTAGATTTTTCTAAATTCATTTAGTATTTTTTACAATTTAATTAGTTTAAAACTGTTTTTAATTCAAAATAAAAAATATAAAAGTCAAAAAAATTTAATTAATTTTTCCAAAATTTTCTTTTATCATTTAGAACTTAGGAAAAATAAATTTGAACTTGTAGGGATAATTTTTAAAGATTTTAGTTTTTAGGCTCGTTTTAGAATTTCCGATTTGCGTTTTTAGTGTAAATTGTCTTATGCGTTATTTTTCTTTGTAAATTTGCTTTCCATTTCTCATTAGAATATTAAAAACTCAAAAATCAAAAATCCAATCATCAAGCATTTTAATTCCGACCCAAAAACGAAATCCTCGATTCACACCTCGCTGGGACACGACCCGGGTGATCACTTGCCCGGTATCACACATATCGTATTCACGGGTTTTGTAAGTTAACCTTTTTCCTAAAGGGTTGATTTGTCATTTCCCGCGTTTCACGCATATCCGTCTGATATTATTTATATATACTTTAGCACGGATCAAATTTTGGCGCCGCTGCCGGGGAGGTTGTGTTGCGACAATATTGTTAAAGGTTTTAACGATTAGTGACTTGAGATCCTTCCTTGTGAAGTTCCCGTTTTCCATAAACCCCATAAAATACAAAAATATTTTCTTTTTCTTTTGTATATATATTATCATATAAAAACAAAAATACAAAAACATTCGTCGTTTTATTGTGTTAAAATAAAAGATAAAAGCAATCTCAATATAATATTCCTCAACTTGGAGTATTATCATATTAAGTTCCCAAACAAAAGATATAAAACTTGCCTTTGTGTCGCTTGCGAATTCGGCTCACCTTTGATTGATTAACAAACTCTAAAGGAGGTTTCAGGAGGTTTGTCATTAAATTGACGAACCGAAAGGAGCGGGTTTTTAAGGAGCATTTATTGCCCACCTTTGCTCCTCCGCCACCCTGTGCGTTTTTCTTTCAAAGAGCTACCGTACGCTTGTTTGATTTAAGGTTTAAGTTCACTTGTGTTTTGCCTCGGTCTTGTTTTAATTGAATTATTTTTTAGTGCATGCGCACTCGTTCTTCTCCGTCAACAAGTCCTTTACGTGAACTCGTGCATACCCCGAGAAGACGTAATCGGAGACATAATCGTAGGCATTCCGCCTCAATAGCCGAACCCGAGATTCGTGCTATTCCCGTTCCTCCCATTGTCACAATGGCGGATGAACGCACCATGTCGGAGCTTCTCCAAGCACCCACTGAGGGTTACGGAGATGCTATTGTTGTTCCGGCAATCGTTGCCGGTAGCTTTGAACTTAAAACGGGGTTGCTATCCTTAGTAACTTCAAGTCAATATTTCGGATTTGAGAGGGACGATCCTCATTCCCACATTCGATGGTTTAACAAGATCACCTCTACCATCAAATACCAAAATGTTCCTCAAGAAGCTATCAAACTTCTTCTTTTTCCTTTTTCTCTCGAGGGGGCAGCCCGGATTTGGCTCGAAAAACAACCCCCTTGTTCTATCGAAACATGGGAAGATTTAGTGTCGAAATTTGTGAATGAATTCTTTCCTCCGTCTAAAACCACAAGCCTTAAAAATGAAATCACCAAATTCACTCAAAAATTTGATGAATCCTTTAGTGAAGCGTGGGACCGTTTTAAAGAATTACTTCACAAATGTCCTCACCATGGTTTCTCCGAGTTACATCAACTCGATACCTTCTATAATGGTTTGAACCACTCCGATCAAGACTCTCTAAATGCCGCCGCCGGTGGTAATCTCTTGTATCGGACTACTAAAGATGCTTTAGCCATCATTGAGAATAAGTCCAAGGTCCGCACTACACGAAGCAATCCGGTTGTTTCCCAAGTTAGTGCCTCCACTTCTTCTTCATCTCATGTGAGTTCTTCTAGCACCGATGCTAAGATTGAAAAACTCACGGATGCTATTCAAGCTTTGGTTCTTTCCAAGCAAAAGAAACAATCTTCCCCACAAACTTCTTCACCCACTCAAGTCAAAGCGGTGGAAGAAACTTGTGTCACTTGTGGTGGTCCTCATGCATACTACAATTGTACTGCCACCAATGGTAGTCGATGTGATGTTAATGCGGTAGCCGGGTCTTACAACCAAGGAGGTAACCAATACCGTCCTCAAGTTGACCCGAACTATCGTGCTAGCAATCAAAATGGACCACCCGGATTTTCTCAACCCAACAATCCAAATAGATTCAATCAAAACCAACCAAGAGGGCAAAATGTTCAAAATCAATTTCAAGCCCCGATCAATCAATACCCAAATCAAGGTGGTAATTTCAATCAAGGCTTTCAAGCTTCGAATTACCAAGCCCCAATTGCTCCCTCAAACGAACTTGCTAATTACATCAAGGCAAATGAAGCAAATATGAGGTCAATGCAAAATCAAATCACCACCTTGAAGAATGATTTTCAAACTTCAATTTTGAAACAAGGTCATGAGCTTAAAAATGAACTTAAGAATACAAATCAAAAGATTGATCAATCTCAAAGTAAAATTGAGAACATGTTTTCTAGTCTCATGTGTCAATTGAATCAAGCTTCAACTTCGGGAGGTCTTCCAGGAAATACCATTCCTAACCCAAAGGGTGAGTTGAAAGCTATTACCACTCGTAGTGGTAAGACGATTGATGGACCCTCGACTCCTATGCCCCCTCCACCGGGGGAAGTGAATCGAGAGACCGAGGTGACAAAGGACAAAGTGCAAAATACAAGCCCACAAAGTACCGCACACGTCCAACCTCCGGTTGTCCAATCTCCAATTCCGGAACCCGATGTTCCGAAGACAAATTCTAAGCCTTCAATTCCATATCCGTCGAGGCTTAATGATCAGAAGCTCCATGACAAAACTAATAATTAAATGATGAAGTTTCTTGAAATCTTTCAAAAGTTACACTTCGATATTAGTTTTGCGGATGCTCTTCTCTACATGCCAAAGTTTGCCTCTACATTCAAGAGTCTCCTTAGCAATAAGGAAAAATTGTTGGAATTAACAAAGACTCCATTAAATGAGAATTGTTCGGCAGTAATCCTTAAAAAGTTTCCCCAAAAACTAGGAGTCCCCGGCAAATTTCTCATCCCTTGTGATTTTCAAAAGCTAGATGAATGCTTAGCCTTGGCCGATCTTGGCGCAAGCATCAATCTAATGCCTCTTTCAGTTTGGGAAAATCTTTCTCTTCCGGAGCTTACTTCTACACGAATGACTCTCGAGCTTGCAAACCGATCGGTTACTGTTCCGAAAGGTATTGCCGAAGATGTCTTCGTGAAGGTTGGCAAGTTCCATTTTCCTGCTGACTTCGTAGTAGTCGATTTTGATGCCGATCCCCGTGTCCCCCTTATTTTGGGAAGACCATTCTTGAAAACGGCTCGTGCATTAATTGATGTCTACGAAGGTGAGATGACTCTTAGGTTCGGAGATGAAAAAGTGTTCATTAATATTGAAAGCACTTCAAAAGATCTTCTCAAGCATAAAAGCGAGTCAGTTACCCAAATTGATATCCTTGATTCTACATGCGAGGAATACTTTCAAGAAGTGCTAAGTGGCAATCCCACTTCATCTGATCCTACCAATGCCCTCTCTTCCCCCTCTCTCACTCCGTTTGAGGGAGGTGACTTCATCTTGGAAGAGATTGAAGCTTGGTTGTCTTGTGATTCATTTCCATTTGAAATTGATGATGGTGTATTTGACATGGAGGGAGACATTCTTCTAATTGAGAAGTTACTTAATGAAGATCCATCATCCCTCCGATAGAACTTCATAATGAGGAAATCAAATCTGTTGAAAATTCTGATGATCCTCTGGAGGTCGAACTTAAGGACTTACCGCCTCATCTCGAATATGCATTTTTGGAGGGTACCGATAAATTACCCGTCACAATTGCTAAAGATTTAAATGATGAGGAGAAAACCACTCTCATAAAGGTTTTAAAGTCACACAAGCGAGCCATCGCTTGGAAACTTTCCGAAATTAAGGGTGTTAACCCGGAATTTTGTACACACAAGATTTTAATGGAAGATGACTTTAAACCAGCGGTTCAACATCAAAGAAGGGTTAATCCTAAAATTCATGAGGTTATCAAAAAGGAAGTTCTTAAACTCCTTGATGCCGGCTTGATTTACCCTATCTCGGATAGTCCTTGGGTGAGCCCTGTTCATTGCATGCCTAAAAAAGGTGGCATTACCGTTGTTACAAATGATGAAAACGAGTTGATTCCTACTCGATTGGTGACGGGATGGCGTGTATGCATTGACTACCGAAAGTTAAATGACGCCACCCGTAAAGACCACTTCCCTCTTCCATTCATGGACCAAATGCTCGAAAGACTAGCGGGAAACGAGTACTATTGTTTCCTCGACGGTTTCTCGGGTTACATCCAAATTTCCATTGATCCGCAAGATCAAGAAAAGACCATTTTCACGTGCCCTTATGGAACGTTTGCCTACCGACGCATGCCCTTTGGCTTATGTAATGCTCCGGGCACGTTCCAAAGGTGTATGTTGGCCATTTTTCACGACATGATCGAGAAAACTATGGAAGTCTTTATGGATGATTTCTCGGTCTTTGGGGATTCTTTCACCACATGTCTCTCCCATTTGGACAAAATGCTTCAACGATGTGAAGACACTAATCTTTGTCTAAATTTTGAGAAGAGTCATTTCATGGTCAAAGAGGGCATTGTCCTCGGCCATAAGATTTCTAAAAGTGGGATTGAGGTCGATAAGGCCAAATTTGATGTTATCGCTAAACTACCTCATCCCACTACCATCAAGGGTATTCGGAGTTTCCTTGGTCACGCCGGTTTCTATCGTAGATTCATTCAAGATTTCTCCAAAATAACCCGGCCGATGACTCATCTCCTTGAAAAGGAAACTCCGTTCATTTTCTCACAAGAGTGCATTGAAGCTTTTCAAACTCTAAAGAAAAAGCTTACTGAAGCACCAATCTTGGTTGCCCCCGATTGGGACCTACCTTTTGAACTTATGTGTGATGCAAGTGATTTTGCTATAGGTGCGGTCTTGGGGAACGAAAAGCAAAACATTTTCAGCCTATACACTATGCTAGCAAAACTATGACCGAAGCTCAAGCACATTACACCACGACGGAAAAAGAATTATTAGTCGTGGTGTATGCTTTCGAAAAGTTTCGGCCATACTTAATCTTGTCTAAAAGCATAGTGTATACGGACCACTCGGCTCTCAAATATCTCTTTGCAAAACAAGATGCAAAGCCGAGATTGCTCCGTTGGGTTCTCCTCCTCCAAGAATTTGATATCATTATCCGTGATAAAAAAAGAGCCGAGAACCTTGCTGCTGATCATCTGTCCCGATTAGAAAATCCTCATCAAAGTGTGCTCGAGAAAAAGGAAATAAATGAAACATTTCCTCTCGAGACACTTAACGTGGTATCTTTTCGTGGTGATTCTAGTACCCCATGGTTTGCCGATTTTGCAAACTACCATGCAGGAAACTTTGTTGTGAAAGGGATGTCGTCCCAACAACAGAACAAATTCTTCAAAGATGTGAAGCATTACTTTTGGGACGACCCCTACTTGTTTAAAGTATGTACGGATCAAGTCATTCGGCGGTGTGTTCACGGCCAAGAAGCCGTTGAAATTCTTAAATCTTGCCACAATGGACCCACGGGGGACATCATGATGCCAACTACACCGCCAAAAAGGTGTTTAATTCCGGTTTCTATTGGCCCACAATCTACCGTGATGCCCATGACTTAGTCAAATCTTGTGACTCTTGTCAACGTCATGGGAAGATCTCTCAAAAAGATGAAATGCCACAAAACGTCGTTCAAGTTTGTGAAATCTTCGACGTTTGGGGCATTGACTTTATGGGGCCATTCCCGTCTTCACGAGGGAACAAGTATATACTCGTGGCTGTCGATTATTTGTCTAAATGGGTTGAAGCGAAAGCACTCCCCACCAACGACGCTCGAGTAGTGTGTAAATTTTTGAAATCTCTCTTTGCTCGGTTTGGAAGTCCCCGTGCTATCATTAGTGATCGCGGTACGCACTTTTGCAATGACCAATTTGCAAAGGTCATGCTTAAGTACGGTATTACTCACCGTCTTTCTATCGCGTATCACCCACAAACAAGTGGACAAGTGGAAGTTTCAAACCGTAGTCTAAAAAGAATTTTGGAAAGGACCGTAGGTGAGAACCGTGCATCTTGGTCGGATAAACTAGATGATGCACTTTGGGCCTTCCGTACAGCTTATAAAACACCCATCGGGTGTACTCCTTACAAGCTTGTGTACGGAAAGGCGTGCCATCTACCGATCGAGCTCGAGCACAAAGCTTATTGGGCCTTGAAGCATGCAAACTTCGACCTAAAGTCCGCGGGTGATCACCGCAAAGTTCAACTCAATGAATTAAATGAACTTCGTGATCAAGCCTACGAGAACTCTTTGATCTACAAAGAAAAGACAAAGAAGATCCATGACTCCAAAATCAAGAACCGCGTTTTTAACGTTGGTGATCGAGTCCTTCTTTTTAACTCTAGATTAAAGATATTTTCGGGCAAGCTTAAAACCCGTTGGACCGGACCATTCACCGTTGCCAAAGTTTTTCCTTATGGTACCGTCGAGTTATCTCAAAATGACGGACCAAACTTCAAGGTGAACGGTCATAGGTTGAAGCATTACTTTGGAGGGGACATACCATCCATGGTTGTCCCGGATCTCCAAACTTTCCCCATGGACCAATGAATTCGGGGTCGAGTCAAGCTGGTGACTCGGTTAACAAAAACATTAGCATTTCATGGGTGACAACCCATGTTTCTGACTTCTTTCTATTTTCTAACACTAAGTGTGGGGGGATCCCACTGTTGTGCTTTGTTTTGTGTGTTGTTTGCTCTTGTTTGCAGGTTTCCCTTAGATTGAGATGATTGTCGCGCCTGTTTTCAATCCAGCCGCCCAATATCCTATCTTGTTGCTAACGTTTATCTAGGGATATCTTTTCAACCTTTTTTGTGAAAAATGGAGATTTCTGTTCCACACTTGGCTAGTGGTATTACCTTTTTACGTTCTAAGTGGTGGCATAATAGCCGGTACTTTGAATATTGAGGGCAATATTCAATTCTAAGTGTGGGGGGGAATTCTCGCGAATTTTGTCACATAAGTACCTTCTAGTTCCCTAGTACCCCCGTTTTTGACCAAAATTTTAAAATTTTTGTCATATAAAAAAAAATCAATAAAAGAGTGTTTAGTCTTGATTAGGTTAGAACAAAGGGAATCCCGACTCTGCTAGAGTGTTGATCTAGCTGCTTCCTTAACGTTTAGACTAAGTTTTTACGATTTGTGCAAATGAAAATGCTAAGCGTAGAATAGTTGGTTTTCTTTAGAGCTTACACAAATAATCTATGGCTTTTCCTCCCAGAAGATAACTAATTTGACTTTTATTTTCAAACGTTTGAACATACAAAATCATTTTTTCATACGATTTTGAAAAATACTAGTTCAAGGCTTTATTTAAACTTTGGAACAAGCATATGTCAGAATAATGCAAAATGAAAGTGAGACGTTGCTTGAAAGTTGCAAAAAGTTAATTAATAAATAAATGTGCTAAAAAGCTAAGGTTCAAGATCGGCCCTTGGATCCTTATTTCCGGAAGGCGTTTAGGTCTTGGCTACCCTCTTACACCGGCCCTTGGACCCTTAATTCTGAAAGGCGTTAAGGTCTTGGAACTCTCCGTTGTAACGGCCCTTGGATCCTTTATTCCAGGAAGGTGTAAGGTCTTGGTTCCCATGAAATTTCGTTAGTTTATGTTGCACAAGTAAAAAAAAAAAAAAAAATGATGAAAAATGATGAAAAAATGAAAAGAAAAAAAAATGGAATGATATTGCAAAATGCAATAAAGTTTTGAAACTTGCTTGTTGTGAATTTTAAATCTATCTTTCAACTAGTATTAGTCAAAATTTTAAATAAACGTCGATTTTTGTGATCAAAATTTTGAAAATCAAGCACAGTCACCTAACTATAATAAATATGGGAGTGAAAAGTTAAGTCTCGACTTACATAGATTATTAGTATAAGTAGCGTTGGCATTTTACAAAAATATTTGCACATTGAGTTTAAGCTTCGTTGGGAGTATTAAAAAGAGGATGACGATTTCAATTCCCTGGAGACACCCATTTTGTGTGAATCCCGTTCCATGATACCATTTTTGAAAATCAAGCATTTTGTTTATTTTTGTTTTAGTTTAAATTTCTTGCATCAAATAAAAAAGTCAAAACGGGGTATCCTTGGTATTCTTTTGATCCTTTCATTACTTCATATGATCGGATTGCTAGGGACTAGCAATAGCTTAGTGTGGGGGATTGATGAGTGTGTAAATACTCATCATTTTATGCCCATTTTAGACCATAAAAATACTGAAAACAGCCAAATACACCAAATTATACTGCAGATATCCTTGTTTTGTGTTTTTATGTGTTTCAGGTACAAAAGGATTGAAAACGAGGCAAAACAGGCAAAAACCGAGCACAAGATTGGAAAAAGTTCAAAAGCCGAAGCCGGGGAAGAAATTTACAAGTTTGGACCGAGAAATTGCTCAAGTGTCAAAGACAACCTTCAAAGAAAATCATAATGACAGAATTGGTCCCTTGGAATAAATTTCCAGATTTGGCAGAAATAGTCCCTCCATGCTTATCCCATTTTAAGTTTAACCCTTTTAAACTTAATTACCCTATTTTCCCTTAAAATCCAAAACAAAACACAACCCAATTTTATCCCAATCCTTACCCCATAACCCAGCCCAACAAATAAGATTAGCCCATTCCCAAAACCCCTTATCCCGTTTTTAGTTAAACACCATGTTTGACTTCGGTCAAACACTCCAAACCCGCCAAAGCAAAACCACCCCAACCCACCATTTCCAGAAAACCACCTCCTCCTCCATGCTTATTCCTGACAAGAACCAACCCTCCCCCTCACCCTCTTTCTACACTCCACCTACCCATTCCAAAGCATTTAATGCTTCTCTAACATCACAAGTTTACCAGTACCAAGTGGATAATCCACTATCTCACTTTTGGCGCCAAAATCTGTTTCAACGGCTCAGATGAAGGGAA
Organism: Artemisia tridentata subsp. tridentata; assembly: GCA_021014915.2. Taxonomy (NCBI): domain Eukaryota; kingdom Viridiplantae; phylum Streptophyta; class Magnoliopsida; order Asterales; family Asteraceae; genus Artemisia; species Artemisia tridentata. Next base: position 374,561,462 of record CP139506.1, on the reverse strand, counting down.
GGCTATCCAAGGGTCAGAAAATGGTCAGAAGCAGTCAAAGGAGATATCCCACCAAGAATTAGTATAAATAGGCTCCTATTGTAAGCCTTGAAGGCATGTAGAAAATTAGTTAGTCGTATTTTTAGTTTAAGGTTTCAATTAATGTAAAATTTAATTTTCAGTTATTAATTTAAGTTGTTTTTAAGTTAATTGTTCTAGTTCAACTCAGTTGTGTACCAGTTTCAAGTTCAATAAAAATTCAAGGTTTTTGGTTAAATCGTATTAAGCTATTTAGTACTTAGAAACCAATCACAAGCTTCCTCACCCTATCTATAAGCTTATATAAGCTAATCATAGCTTTTTGTAAGCTTATAATAGATTAGAATCTGTTTAATTTAAAAAAGTCAAGAAAAGTCAACCATAGTAAAAGATAAGTTGTTTTGGATGATGGGCTGAAATGGAAGGTCCCATTGCTTTTACTAGCTTATTGTAAAACAAGCTAGAGCTTGTAGCTGCCAGTAATTTGGAGCCTTTGTTAAGCTAAGGCCCCAAGTGAGTCAATTTCTATTTTTTATACTTTTACTGTAGCATAGCTTAATTATTGCTTATTTTGTGCTTATCCTGCTTTTCTATGTTTATTTGCTCTATGTGATGTTAGTAAATGCTAGACAGATAGGTTATTTTGGTTTAAATTAGTTTTTGCTTAAATCTCACTAAAAAGTTAAAAACAGTCAAACTAGGTATAGCTTATTCTAGTACTTATTTAGGTTTAAAAAGTTGTTCATTAGGGTTCATTTAAGTTAACAAGCAAATGTTATTCCATTAGTTAAGCTTAAATCAGACTAGGGTAGTTTAAATTTCAACACAGTCAAATATAAGGGTGTTTGGTTCAAGGAGTCAACTGGGTCATTTGGGGTGAGAACTGTTCATGTGCCACTTTGGAAGTTTCAATCTCTCTTAAAATAAGCTAGGAAAGTTGTTTGATTAGTGTTTTGACCTGTTATGGCTGATTTCATGGTTTTTGATTGACTGTGTCAATCCTAGGCTATGGACTGATCTAATAAGCTATACATTGCAATAAGCTAGTTTTGCCCTTTTTCTTTGCATTTCTGTGTTCATTTAAGTGCCTTTAGTGTGTATCCAAAAGTTGGTTATGCTTCATAGTCTTGTGCCTTAAAATCCCATATTGTGCCTACTGATCACCTCAGTGGATCAGCAGACTCAGTGTGTTTTTGCCCCTTTTTTTGTGACCTTAAGTGCTTATTGAATGAGTTTTCTTGATTGAATGTGTATTTTTCTTGATGGTCATTAAATTCACACATGAGCCAAGCTTATCAAAGCCTTGAAATAAGCTAGAAAATCAACTAATTCCAATTAAGTATACACTGAGTCATCAGTGTATACTTGTGAGGAATAGCAAATTTCAAGCTTATTTTTAAGCATTTCACAAGTTGCTTATTGTCTAATTTTTGGATTCAAGTAATCCTTGCTAGGTCAGCTTTACATTTTATCAGCTTTTGTGATCTTTAGCTGTTATATAAGTCCTCAAAAATAAGCTCAAACTTGCCACACCAGGACTGAGTTGCCCTGCACCACAGACAGTGGACCATTTTGCTTATTTCTGATTCAATAGTGCTTTTCTGAGTTTGAATTTGGTTTTTCTGATCTTGCCAGCTGATTGAGGTCTCATTTAGTCTAGTTCAGCCTTTTCTGGTTTTCATTTAGCTTATAGTAACTTAAAAGCTCATTTTCTTATTTGCTCAATCTTGTTTTAATCCATTGCCTGCTGATCTGATCCTTGGGCTTATTTCTGTGCTTATTGGGGGTTTTTAAAATAAGTTGTAGTTATAAAGTTGCTTATTGTTTTGTCCTTGTTAATTTTTAATCAGAAAATATAAAAAAAAAATAATTTCAACAAAAAGCTGAGGCCAGGATTCGAACCTGTGACCTCAGCCTAACCAAAGCCTCAACACACCACACACACACCACTAGCGCCCTTGGGTCTTTCCTGTCATAGCTTTCACAAACAATCCTTTTACCTCATTTTAATTTTCTTTTGCTTATTTTTCATATTAGCTTAAAAACAACTTAATTAAATAATCTGTTAGCACCATTTTATTTTTCCTTGTTCCTGCTTAGTATAAAGTAGTTTCCTGTAAAATTTTAGATTTTTCTAAATTCATTTAGTATTTTTTACAATTTAATTAGTTTAAAACTGTTTTTAATTCATAATAAAAAAATATAAAAGTCAAAAAAATTTAATTCTTTTTTCCAAAATTTTCTTTTATCATTTAGAACTTAGGAAAAATAAATTTGAACTTGTAGGGATAATTTTTAAAGATTTTAGTTTTTAGGCTCGTTTTAGAATTCCCGATTTGCGTTTTTAGTGTAAATTGTTTTATGCGTTATTTTTCTTTGTAAAATTGCTTTCCATTTTTCATTAGAATATTAAAAACTTAAAAATCAAAAATCCAATCATCAAACATTTTAATTCCGAACCAAAAACGAAATCCTCGATTCACACCTCGCTGGGACACGACCCGGGTGATCACTTGCCCGGTGTCACACATATCGTATTCACGGGTTTTGTAAGTTAGCCTTTTTCCTAAAGGGTTGATTTGTCATTCCCCGCGTATCACGCATATCCATTGATATTATTTATATATAACAAACAAGGTCTTTAATTTTTCAAAATTTATTTTTGAGAGTATGGCATCAAATGTTAACAGAAAAACCAAGTTTCTTATGTACCCAAGATTTATTCAAACTTTTCTGAATAAGAAAAAGAATTTTCTCAAGAAACATAAGGAAATTTTCCCTACTCCTAGCCTACAATCAAAAGTTTTTCAAAAGATGGCTATGGCAAGGAGATTATTTTCTGGGGAAGTAGTACCACTCTTTCCAAACATGCTTCAAATTGAATTGAGTGAAGGTTCAGAAAACCCATCTGATCCCCATCACACACTCAATCAAAATCCTGAAATAACCCAAACACCCCCAACCATCACACCTTATAGGAGAAGGTCTACACCTAGTCTAACTAGAGTTGAAACTGGATCCTTGCCCCATGATTCACCGCTCCTAACAGGTCACACAGTTAGAAGTGATGAGGGCAGCTCTTCACAAAATGAATTGATGGCTCTTTGTACCAAGTTGTCAGCTCAAGTAGAATCTTTGGAAGGGGAGCTCAAGTCTCATAAAGAAAATTTTGCCAAACTCTACTCAAAGCTAACTGTTAGGGTGAAGAAGCTAGAAGACCATCTGAAGAGGAAAATGGCAAGAGCTGTATTGGATGAAGATTCATCTGATGGTGATTATTCAGATGATACTGATGATGATGATGGTGGTGATTCTCCCAAACAGGGGAGGATATCTGATAAAGGCAAGGGGGATAGTTCTAAAACTCAGGGGAGGCTTGATGAAGGTACTAGTGAACATAATGAAGGTTTTGGTAATGCTGATATGGATGTTGAAGATCAGGAACAACATCAAACAGTTCATACGGTTGAGATAGAACATGAAATAGTTCATACGGTTGAAACAGAACAAGAAACAGTACAAACTGCTGAGACACATTCAGATACTGCTGAGACAGAGTATGAAAGAAAAAGGTCAGCAAAGGGAAAGAAGCCAATGACATCTGAAGAAGTTGAACAAGAACAAGAAAGACTCAAGAAAGTAAAACCAAAAACTCAAGCACAAATAGAGTTTGATGAAGAAGTTGCAAAGAAACTTCATGAAAAAGATTTAGCAGATGAACAAGCTCAGATAGATCTTGATGCAGAATTAGCAAGGAAGATGGCTGCAGATGATGTAAGAAATATAGCTGAGTTTATGGACAGAACAAGGTTAGAAAAGATTGCTGCTAATGCTGAGGTTGATCAAGAAGTCTTCAATGAACAATTACAATATCTGTTAGATTCTGATTTGATTGTAAGAGCTCAAGCAATGATGATTCTTAGAGATGAAGATCTAAGTGAAGAAGAGAAGTCTCAAAAACTCAAAAGTTTTATTCTTTCTAAGAACAAAGAAGTAGATTGGAATGATCTTATGCAGAAGATTAGAGATAGGCAAAAGCATGGTTACAAGACAAAGATGCCTACACAGAAAGAACAGATCAAGTTTATGAAAAGTTACTTGAAGAATCAAGCTTTATGGAAAAAGAGTTACTTTACAGGAAGAACAGATGATCAGATTAAAGAAGCTTTTTATAAAGCTTATGCAAGATTGAACACACCAGTTGAAAGGGATACCACAACAAGAAAGAAAAGAGATGCTAAGTTGTTAGAATCTGATGCAGCAAAGAAGCAAAAGAAGGAAGCTGAAGGATTAACTGATGAACAACTTAAGAGCATGATGGTGATAGTCCCTGAATCCACAAACATCAAACCTTTGCAAGCAAAACATCCCATTATTGACTGGGAAGTATTCACAGAAGGTAGGATGAAAGGGTGGAAGATTATAAGACTTGGAGGAATTACTGAGAGATATAGGCTGTTTGAAGATTTACTCAGAGGTTTTGATAGAAAAGATCTTAATCAGTTGTGGAATTTAGTAAAAGAGAAATTCAGAATTGAAGATCCACTTGAAGATAAAGAACTATGGGTTCAATTGAAGAGGATTTATGAACCTGATGGTGGAGAATCAATGTGAAGGTTTCAAGCACAAGTCAAGGATGTCACTTGGAGATTATTTGAAACATGTGGAGTGCACAGAGTGTCTACCAAGGATGGAATAGAGATCTATATGCTGGTTGAAAAAGATTATCCACTCAGACCAAGTGTTTTAACAACTATGGTATCTGTAATGCTCAAGGCTAATGAAGAATTTGAGATGGCTGATATGTTAGTGACAAAGATATTCAACCTTGCACAAGAAGTGAAAGCTAGATCTAAGAGGCTTGCTTGATAGTGTTTGGAAGAATCCCCCCCCCCCCCCCATAATAGGAGATGAAGCTTAATTCAAAGAAACTTAGTGATTTGCACAGAAATCATAAGTTTAGGGGAGGATTGTTGGGAATTAAGGTAAACAGTTTCTACTGTTGAAGATAAGTTGGTACTGCTGAAGAAACTGAAGACAAGGCTGACAGTACTAAGTCAGTTAGTACTGCTCACATTGGATAGTTAGTACGGCTTATTATTTTTGTAAACGTGTAGTAGATAAATATGGAAAAGATATTGTGTATATCTTATAGAATTAGATTGATAGTTATCTTGTACAGGAATCCTTGGTCTATAAAAGGATTGCCTAGGTTTAAGGTTAGAAACGATTTACGAATATAGAAGATAGTTTTGTTAAGATTCAAGGTTGTAAACCCTAGTGATAGAAGATCACTCGTATTATTGTTTTAATAAAATTGAATCGTTGAAGTTAATCAATTGTCTCTTGTTCATATTCACTGTTTCATTCGTTCATACAAAACACATCAAATAAATCTTCTAAGTGCTTGCTAGTAAATTCCGCGTGCTAGACTAGCATAATTCAAAGTATCTACCCAACACAAGGAGTGTGTTTTAGATCCGGTCAGTAACTCATATCATTTTATGATATCACACACGTTAACGTTTGAGTTCATGAGACTTAGAGCAATATATTGTACTGAAATATCATTGTTTTACTATAAATGTATTTATATACAATTATCCAACTTGAAACTTGTGTTTAACTAATTATTATACAAACACTATGGAATCACTCAACCTTTGTGTTGACATTTTAGCGTGTTTTATCTCAGGTCCATAATAAACGAGGATGGCACGGAGGGGCACGGATATTGAAAGAAGGCTAAAATCTAATTTTCATTCGAAACTTATTTAACATACTGTAAAACTACTGGGACCTCATTTTATAAACTTTGATTTTTGAAGGATAAATCTTTCAAAATGACTCAGTTATAGATCGTTTTCTATTATTATAACTGTTGTGCCATCGAGTAACACCTAGCTTGAATTCCGTTGCGTATCCCGAAATTGGGGGTGTTACACTTTGGGACAACTTCAGGAGGGTGTTTCACATGAAAAGCGAATGAGCATGGTTCCACAGTTCATGCAACGATATCGTGTTTAAACAAGTAATCATACCAAACAAATCAGAGAAGTAATTAAAGAAACGATATCATGACAAATCATAATGAGCTTACCACATTAATTGAAGTGCATAATTTATTTTTAAGGAAACAGATCCCTAAAATAAGCACACCACTTGTTAATAAACGGAAAATCGTCTGAATTCAAGCTTTGAAGTTCACGATCTTGAAGATTGTTGATTATCTGCATTGTCTCACCGAGAAGTTGGGCTGCTGCATAGACACTAGCCTCCCTCTTTTCTATGGAACTCGTGTGACATTTCATTGCTATGACTTGTGGTAAGTATGTGAGACATGCAGCCAATATGCGTGAGATCATTGATGATAATCGGGCAAATAGTACCTCTTGGCTAAGTTCGTCAATGGTGTCTTGATAGGAAAGGAGGATTGTTTGGGTGAGATGATACATTTGAATTGGCACAAACAGACTTGCAAACTGAATTATTGTCCAAGTATTCAGTGTCTAAAGTTTCCACCTCAGTCACATTTGTAGCTGTATCCCTGAACAATTTAAGAGTATTTCTTGCTGTATTCACTTGAGTAACATGGTCTTTCACCTTGTTACCTAACCATTTGTGGTGGACTTCAACTTCCAGCCACAACATCTTAGCTGCTTTTTGAATTCTCACACATTCATGGGTAGCATTGAGACTTTCCTCTACAAGTGTGACATAGAGTAGACCTTCACTCACACTTCTCAGAAAGCTATCCACTATGTCGTTTTGGATATTAGGAAGAGAAATGGCGATGGTTGTCAGGCTTATCAACGGTGAGCTCCAACATTTAGGATATTCTATTGATAGTAAAGGCGAAACATGATGGCAGTCAAAATTTTCAACTCCTAAACCTATAGATTTCTGTAGAAGCCATATGAGATTTTTAGGTTGTTGCATTTCAGCTTTTTAAATCAACCGATTCAAAAATTTTAAAATACCTTTCAGTGTTCTCTTAGAAGGCTCTATATCATCTTTAAGTTGCAAAACATATTGGCTAAAATCGGTATCTTGTGTTAGCTGTTCAGTTTTTTTTACCAACACAATGCCTGAGCCTTTAAACATCACCTTTAGCTAGTTATAACAATTGATACAAAGCAAGACAAATACCATCAGGAATACTAGGATCAAAGATATAATCTTACATGTGACCACTACTGTCTTTTGAAATCCAATAGAAAAGCTAAGGATTAGGACTTCCAAATTCTCCAAGGCAACCTTGCATTTGCGGCTACTAAATGGGAATGGTATACTACTGTTCTTCCAATGCAACAATGTGTGAGTCCAATAGTACTCAACTTTAAACACCTTTATATGTTCCCATGTCCATTTTATAGACATCTTAAAGCTTAAGGACGCAAAACATCTACAAACTGGTGCAATTGTCCCCAGCATGAAAATCACTGGCATTGACCAATCATAATCTGAACCATAATCTTTGTTGTTTGTAGATTGAAATGTGAATAGCGTACTTAAAATGTGTATATAGTGCTCAAAGCACATATTACCCCAGAAGCAAGGTTGTAGCCGAGCAAGCTGTCATGAACTAAGGGATGCCGGTTTCTGCCATGACCGTACCCAGTTGTAGCCCACATACTGCTTTAGCTTCTTAGTAGTTAAACTTCCTAGACGTTTCAACTCTAGGTCACTTAAAGCTCTTTCATGACCTGCTTGGTATTTCAATTCTAATGTACGTTTGGAGTTTAAAATCATTAAAGCTAAACAGATCTGTATAATCAACAATACAAGCAACATTGCCACATAGATGATTGCTATTATCCTATTACGATATATGTAAGGTGATAGAGGTCCATGTATATCGATAAATTAAAAACAGGATAGGAGACGACTCCCATTTTTATTTGAATGCAAACATTCACAACCAAGGTAATTACCAGAGAAACCAATGCTATGATGTTTACGAGAAGTTCCTTGTTGTCCGTGGTTGCTAGAGAAGGCAATGAATTGGCCATCACAGTGCACATGAATGCCTTGCTTCCGAGCTTTGCAGCCTGATCCACATCACCTGGCATTGAATTGTTTATATCCATTGGTAGCTTGATTGCAAGCTACCACAGAGAGAGAAGCAGCATTCAAAGTGAAATAGTTACAAGGGAACCATAGCTTTCTGTTTCGTAGACCATGTAATAAATCAACCGCCATTGCAAGGATGCAAACCAAATATGCTGACGCGATATAGATCCCAATCCAGGGCATAGGTTCACCATACCTATTTTGTTGATCTGCATGGTACATTGGCAAGGTGTACTGCCACAATGAGTACATTGTATCATTTGTAGTGTTGGTGTCACTGTCTAGTTGGTTCAGAACTCAGAAGATCACTAAAAGAAAAAAGCCATTTAGTGACAAAAGTGATTTTGTCACTAATAGTGTAAAACTTGGTCACAAAACTCATTAGTGACTAAGATTTGGGTCGTCACTAGAGGTTAGTCACTAATTCCATTAGAGACCAAAATATGCTTGGTCACTAATTTGGGACCAGAGTATTTGTCACTGTTTAACCTAGTTAGTGACAAAATATTTCGTCATAGTGATGATAATGACGAGATAGTGGTCACAGACTAGTGACTGTTAGAGACAAAATAGGTAGTCACTAATTATGATCATATAACAAAAAATAATGGATCCGGTTTTCATTTTACTGCTTACTTATTTTTACAAATTAGAATCTAAAAGTATGTAATAGCAAAAATCTAATATATTAACTTCATTCACAGGTGCTAATTTATTCACAAAACACAAATAGTATGGTCGAAGCTCAACACAAACTAAACCAATAACCAATCAAATTCATCCGCTGTGTGATTTACACTAATCATCACAAACATGCCTTCAGCAATTGTAATGTTTAAACACTATAAGCAACAACAAATATTTGCGTCAAAGCAAAGATGTTATGTTCATGACTTCATGTAGCCATTGGTCCCACCTGGCCTACAATGGAAACATAACTAAAGTTAGACAAAAACACGTCTACTTTATCCAAATGTTTGAGCATTACGAGCAAACTACAAATAAGCTACCATGAATTTCTTTGTGGTTGAACTTACGTATTAAAAAACAGTAATAATTAATTTTGTATTGATTATTACTACGAAAGTGCATAGATCTGTTACGGAAGTCCAGGCAAGCTGATTAGCTTGGTTTTGACAAAATCAAACTCAACAAACATGTAATAAAAGTTTAATGCATATAAACCAGCATATAACTTCTGTAAAGAGACACCTGCAAGATCCAGGCCCACATGCTATCACCTGAAGTAAAAACATCTTTTAGTAGGTACCAGTGAAGCTAGAAGCTACTATAAGCTGTTGAAACCATCCAATTCATAAGTGGGTGGAAATTTCCATCTTTGCTAGATAGGTTAACCTGAGATTATAAGTACATTGATACGCTGATCACTGCTGAAACCATCCAATTGCTCAAGTACTTCCAACATAGTTGCTTGTACCTCTCTATCCCCATTAACTACACTGCATTCACATGAGACTTGTATCAGGGTGATGTGTGATATATGCAGTAGCTTTATTAACACTTCCAACGAAATGACAAAAAAATATACAAATGCTACTGACAGGGTAACGTTGCAGAGAGGAAAGTGGTATACATACCTATCAAATCGCTTTGTACCAATATAGTCAAACTCGTCAATAAAGATGATACAAGGGTATTTCTCTTTGGCTAGTTGAAATGCATCACAAACAAGTTTTGCACTATCACCAATACACATCTACACATATGTACATAAAAAAGATTCATGAATGCATAAGAACACATTGCCTTTATGGATAAAACACAAATCAGAAAATGACTATCTTAATAGTTACATGTGTATAGCACACAAATATAATGAAAGATTAAACATAGCTATATACCTGAACAAGTTGAGGTCCTGCCTAGCTTCAGACCAATATGTGGCCTTGGTTTGTGCAGCACAAGTACAAGAAAGCCTTGTACTTGTGCTGCACAAACCAAGGCCACTGGTCTGAAGCTAGGCGGAGCTACTAAAGGACTGGGAAGTGTGTTGGCCCCCCTAGGCCCAAGCGTAGTAGTGTATTATGCTTTGGATTTGATTTGTAAAAAAAATTACTTTGGCCCTCCCACAACTTAAAGCCCAACCTATTCAAATCCAATATTTAATAAATATTTACATTATTAGTTAAGTTTGTTGATATTTTTTCGGAAAAAAAATTGTTTCGGCCCTCCCACAAAAAAGTTTCTAGCTCCGCCAACGGGCCATTAATGTTTCCTAGTTCCTGTAGGCCCATACAAGAGAACTCCTGTTGGTTTTTCATAGATAACAGAACAAAATGACTCAGGAATCATACTCAGAAGGTAATATAACAATATCAAGTAACTATCATTGTTTAGACCAACCAAATCAACAGGCTTCAGCTGATCCAAGTCTACGAGACGAACCACACGCAAGAAAATTGTCTGCAAATGTTACACATGTGTGAGCATAATGGTAACAACTTCCATCTAGAAAGGCAGGAGACTATAATGTTTCATAAGTAACTAACCAGAAATAAACAAAAGTATTTAATATGATAATAGCTTTAATGACATACGTGTTTGTACTGTTGCGTACCTGACGGGTGGATGTTTTTGGCACAACACATTTACCCTTCCTTTGCAAGTCAAGATCAATATTAGCACCATCTTCTGTTGGAATATTAGACTATTATCACATAATACAAACACAATTAAATCATGAGTACGCAGCGGATTAAGATCATATAGTGTACATAATTAACCTAATTGAACTTTACCTTGTTTACCTTTGTTCGTTAGTCGGGTCGGATCAAGAACCAAGTGAAACACCCAAATTGATCAAGAACCCTAATTAGGGTTTAAGGTGATCGATCCACATAAGAACCACCAAGAATCAAAACGATAGATTCCTCTATGTTCTCACACACACACGTTATAATAAAAGGTACATTGGACACTTGGTTCACAAAAATCTAATATGTGTATAAAAACGTATATAAAAATATATGTATAAAAACGTGTGTATAAAAACGTGTATAAAACATGTATATAAAAACGTGTGTATAAAAAATGTGTATATAAAAATGTGTGTATGAAAACATGTATAAAAATAGTGTATAAATTTTAAAGATATTTAGAAAAAAAATTGTAAGAAACCCATTTTTTTTTTAGTTTTTTAAATTTTTTAGGAAAAAAAAAAAAAAAAAAAAAAAAAAAAAAAAAAACCCCAAATTTTGAGTTAAGTATAAACGGTCGTTAGTATAAAGGACTAACGATGCAAATGTTTGTTGAAAACTGTCATTAGATAACGGAAAAAACTAATGACAGTTAGTCTCAGGGACCAAACCCATTATGGGTCGCAACCACAGGGACTGGATCTGTTAAAAAAGTTTAGGGACTAAACCCGTTAAACTCGCCAGACCACAGGGACCATTTATGAAATTAACTCTAATCAAAATATATACGATGAAGCATGCATACATCTTCGTATCACAAGTTTAATAAAACCTTTTTATTTACCAGTTCATTAAGATCAAATTTACAAACGTTTTCAATTGAGATATTGGATTCACCAATCAAAGAATTTACCTTTATTTATCATCCATTATATCGTACTTTTGCATAAGTCTAAAGACTTAGTGTTTCGGATAATTACCACAAAGTGGCGCATGAAATTAAAGCTAATTCACCCTTAAGGTGATTTTGTACATAAAATAGTCGTACTTGGTAGCTCCAATTTGACGCACAAAGGAGCGTAGAAACAAAGGTCAGCGCGAAGCTTATTAAAAACCCGTTCCTACTTATAGCCCTCTTATAGTTTTTCATAATTGGGTGAGCCGTTCATACTATTGGTACAGAACTCAACAATCAATTAAAACACTTTGAAAATTTAACTCTTCGAAAACAATTCATTGTTTCACCATTATTTAGTCCATATTATTTTTCTATTCAAAATTACCCTTTTTTGTTTATAAACATGTCTTTACAATAAATAAACAAAAAACAAGTAATACAAATAAAAAATAAAACAACTAAATAAACTTACATAACATAACAATTAATTATGTAAAAAACATGTAGCCACATGCAAACTTAATTCGATAAAACCTATTAATAATCAATTCTAGGTTTATATTGTATATATTCAACTAAGACTATCATTTACAAAGGTAAGTGAGCCACATGCATCGACGTATCGATTGCGTTAGTCATAATTAAATATACACCACATAGCACGTAATTGATTACTTAATATATTGGAGTCTTCCCCAATTCGACATCTATCAATTAAATTACATGTGTAAAACTTAACCATTAATTCATATAGCAAATTTAAATTATATCGACAATAAATCCATGCCAAACATGCACGTTTTCATGGATTATACATAACAATTATTCACGTATTGTCTCAAGATCGCATACATAAACACATAAATATAACATGTTAATCCTAGGATTTCTAATCAAATTAAATTACCAAACACAAACCCTAAAAAAATAATAAGAGCAATCGGCCCTAAATTAAAAATTAGGGTTCGATTTGGATAAACCCTAAAATCGACCAAACATGTTAAAACACAATTCAAGATTCGTTTTTTTATGCGTTTTGGTAATTAATTACACATTATCCAAGGCTTGTGATGCCACTGTTGGAATTTAATACATGACAATCATAACTAAACAATAACATCAAAGTAAACATGCGGAAGCGAGTAGATCATATATGTAAAACCCAAAATTTAAAAACATGCAAAATGACCAAATTGCCCCTGAAACTTTAAAATTTAATTAAAGCTTACATAAAATGCCAAATTAATCCCAAACCTTTGGTAATGAACAACATTTGAAGTAAGGTAATCTTGTGGCAACATTTTAATATCCTACAATGTACAAAAATTACATATTACACATAGAAATGTCATGTGGACCGAAAATAAAATACATACAAATTTAATTAATTAGTTTGATACTTAAAATCTTTTATTTAAAAGATAATCACAAAATTCAAAAAGGAAACCACCCAAATTCTGGAAGTTGATTGTGTCAACCATTATGTGGGCCGAATAAACCTCCCTCCCCCTTTGACCACACGATTTTATAACCCTTCCATTATTTTCTATCGCTAAAACCCTAATAATAAGGGTGAGCACGGGGCGGGGTGGGGCGGTTTTATGGTAAAACCAAAAACCGAACCGTATATTTCGGTTTTTGAAAACTACAAACCGTTTGGTGTCGGTTTTTTGGTTTCGTTTTTTCGGTTTTTGACATTGAATCGGTTCGATTTCGGTTTTTATTCGGTTTTTTCTTACCTTAAAAAAAAGCAAGCTTTGATCTTATATAAAGTTTACGATTCCTAGTTTTCAAACAAAAATATTTAAACAAATATCAATAATAGCATAATATCCAGCAATCCAAAGCTTCAAAAAAAACATACGAACCAACCAAACATGAATCTAAAATATAAAATGCATTTCTTTGCGGCTTTTCACTTTTCGCTCGCAAAAACATTCAAAGAAAACTATTGCTCGAAAACAAAGATATAATATATATAAATATAACAAATTTGAAAGTATAGATAATAGACAACACTTTCGCTTTTTTTTTAATAGATAAAGTTGTATACTCAAATCTTTAAAATTAAATAGCAAATCTCTTATATAGATAAAAATATATAAAGATATATTTAAAGGTGGGGCGGGGCGGTTTTCTCGGTTCGGTTTTTCTTATGAAACCACAAACCGCCCCAAACATTCGGGTTTTATAAAATTCAAAACCACCACCATCGGTTTGTCAAATGGGGCGGTTTTTCGGTTCGAGTTTTTTGGTTTTTTTGGTTTCGATTCGGATTTTTGGTTTTTGTGCTCACCCCTACCTAATAACACACACACAAAACTCTCTCTAATCCATACAATTTTCTGGAGGATGTGGCATAATTTTTTGGTGTTCATCTAAGTGCAAGGAGGGTAGGAAAAATAGTTTGGAGGTCGTGAAATCGCTGGGTTGATCGTACGAGTTTCTGGTTGTCGTATTGTTCTAAGCCGAGAGGTATAAAACTCTCACAATTCATCTGATCATTCTAAATCCCATCTGGTATTTTTACAACCCTCTTTACATCATATATGATTCGAATAAAATAGATAAAATGATCCATGCACGTTAAAATCGATCATGGTAATTATACATAACAAAACATGAATAAAATCCTAAAATAACTCATGCGATTTTTCTGGGCTTTGTATATATTTTATTTGAGTTCTATACATGTCATATGAATCTGGAAAAATGATATTTGGATTAATCGAAGCTTAAATCATCCATGGTGAATTTTGTTCTAATCGGCCAAAAAGGGAAAACGATTTAAAATATGAAAAACATGAATCGAATGGGCTAGGGTTTGAATCTTGATATACATCTGGCCTAATTAATGTGTTTTTAAGGTTTCTTTAATGATTGAACATGATTGGTTAAATCTAGGGTTAGGGTTTTGTATTTAAAAGTCATACCGATTGGAATATGAAACTAGAAGGGTGTGTTTTGTAAACATTTAAACTTATGGGCTATTTTTGTAAGATAATATAGACTAGGGGCAAGTCGTATAAAATATAAGTCGGGGGTGCTATGTGTAAAATTTGAAAGAAAAGGGTTTATTTGGTAAATTGTAATTTGATTTGTAATTATTTAAAATAGAGGGACTAAAAGTGAAAATTCTGGAAACTTGAAGGTGATTCATATAAATAATGATAAAAAGGGTGTATTGTGTAATTTTGGATATTTAAAGGATTAATGAGTAATTATGAATAAAATGTGATTCGAAATGTAAGTTTTGTAAATTAAGGGACTAGTTTTGTAAATTATAAAACTTGAAGGGTAATTCGTACCATTTGTTAAATCAACGAGTAATTGTGTAATTTTGTAAAATGAAGGGCTTGATGTGTAAATATAAATATGGTAAAGATTAAATTGTGATTTATGTAATTATAGGGTTTCTTTTGTAATTAAATTCATTAAAAGGGTATGAATTGTAAATTGAGGAACTTAAAGGGTTAAAAGTGTAATTCTGAATAACTTATGTCTTTAAATGAGTAACTTGAGGTATTTTCATTTTAGACCTTTAACTTTGGTGTAATTACAATTAAAACCCTAAAGTATGGAAACTTGTTATATTTAACCCTAGACTTTTATAACTTGCTAAAATGAACCTTATTTCCATAATAAGACCTAATTAATGATTTAACCTAATTTGTGATATTTATTGTCTTGCTAAAATATAGAAATCTGCTAATTATGGAAACTTACTAAATAAGGAAACTTTATTAAAATGGAAACTTGCTAATTCTGGAAACCTGCTAAAAATAGAAAATTACAAAATCTGGAAAGTTACTATTTTTGGAAGGTTACTAAAAATAGAAAATCACTTAAAATGAGTAAACTTACTTAAAGGGGAAAACTTGCTATATCTGGAAAGTTACTTAAAATAGAAGATAAACTAATACAGTAATCTGAGTTAGAACCTTTTGTAATTCTGTCTTCTACTCCTTTAGGTCCGAAGAGGGAGTGACTTGTTTTCCTGTCAGTGTTTACTACTTTTGTTTTGCTTGCTAATAAGGTACAGATATTCTACCCTTCTTCAGTAAGGGTGTCTTCTTTCTCATGACATTCTGGATTTCTAATTCATTATAGGATTCCCTAAGCCATTGCTATGTTCCCTTATACTTTGATTCGTTCTTCATGTTTCACTTACATATGTCTATATTGGTTTGATTACGATATGAGCCTTTTTATTTGGGGCTTTCTTATTTAATCTATGCCTTTGTTATGCTTCCCTTGCTTCGTAAACCTTGCTATGTTTCTTTTGATACTTGGTATAACCCGTGCATCACCTTGCAACATGAAAATTTTAAAACCCTTGGATACCTTGAAGGTTCATAGGATTTTATAACAGGATGTGGAAACTTTTCTTAATGACCTATGAAAATGTTTTGAGGAAAAACTACTTTTAAAGACTCTCTTTATGAAAACTGTTTTAAAGATTATTTTATGAAAACCATTATTGAAAGATTTCTTAAATGGACTTTTAAATAGAAACCTTTTTAAATGAACTGTTACTATGGAACTTTGATTATAAACTCTTGATATTGACCTTCTGATATTGAACCTTCTGATATTGAACCCTCTGATATAAACTTCTGATATGGACTTTCTGATATAACTAAAATGGAAATTAGACTTGATTTACTTAATATGAAACTGAACTGGATACTTGGACATTTGATACTTGACCATTGACCTACAGTTTGAGACTACGAGCCACTACTTGTTTCACTAGGCATGAGGGTTTCATGTCCTTGTCATTGATGCACTGATGACTTGACTCTAGGGTAGGAGAGTGATGTCCTATCCCGTCCCTGACTTTATTTGATTTGGTGTGTTGAGGAGGTATTTGGCCACCTGGGGCGTATAGATGCATCCTAGATCTGTTTCTGTTACTTGTTTCTGTTATATTATCTGTTATATCTGGTGACTGATGGTGTGTGCGATACACGTCTTTCACATTCTGGGAGCTGATCACTCCATTTATTTATTGAGGACTCCCCTCATATTTTTGGTTACTGAGAGGTCTCCCCTCTATATGATTATGAAGACATGGTTACATTTGATTTGACTTGTTTCTGGGCTCGTAGTAGATTTATGTTTTTCCTACACCTTATAACCTTTACCTTTCATTATTGTTGCCATTTACTTATGCCTTAACTCTGACTTATTCGTACTTCATCTATTGTTCTTTATTCTGCATTACCGCTTTGTTACCGTTATATCTGTTCACTGAGCTCTCGTAGCTCAGCCGCATTTCTTTTCCTGCGGCAGGTACTTAAGCTAGGAGTTGGGTTTAGCTTGGGATGAGAGCGATCTGTTTGGAGTTTAGACCTTAGTCATTCTAGTTACCATTTGGATATTTATTTTGTTATGCCATTGTTTGGGCATTTGGATTCTGTTATGTACTTCATTTATTTCTGTCTTACATTTGATATAAGTCTTGTTGACTTATGTTGCTTTGATTATTAATGTTAAGACTTCCGCTGTTTATTTATTTGAATGCTTTGATCTGATATGAAACCATTGTTGTGATATCTTTACCCTTGTCGGGTTGGGGTGTTACAATTTATGGTATCAGAGAATAGGCATTCGAAACCCTGAGAGCTTAGGCTTTGACCTGTGAGGATTGGGTAGACATTAGGTTTCCTTTCGCGCACTCTCTTTTCCTGTTATGCTCTGTCATATCTTCTTGAATCGCTCTGTCATATTCTGTTTGCTCTTGCTAATTGTTTTGATAATCATTCAGATGGTTGTCACTCGCCGTAATCCTGGTGGTAACCCTGAAGGGGATGATGCGATCCCTAATTTGGAGGCTTTGGTGGCTAATGCTGTAGCCAACATGTTACCGGGGCTTAACGCCAATGAGGTAATCGCTCGGATCATCAACGATATTCGTAATGGAGCAGGTTCTTCTGGTGGTGCTGGTGGTTCTGGTGGTGGTGGGGGTCGACCCACTACTATTCATGGTTGGCTTGAGAGCTTCAACAAGCTCAAGCCCTTGTCCTTCAGTTCGGCTGCCACTCCTCAAGCGGAAGAGGATTGGATTACACACCTGGAGAAAATGTTTGAAGTGTTGGGATTTGAGGACGAGTTTAAGACTCGTTTGGCTGCTTTTAAGTTAGAAGGGGATGCGCTGAGCTGGTGGAAAGCGCATAAGCAGGCTAAAGGGGGTGACCCATATGTGCTTGCTTGTACTTGGACTGAGTTTCGCACCACTTTCTATAAGAGGTACTTCCCTGATTCTGAACAGCAGCGGTTTGAACGAGAGTACAGTACGATTTCCTAGCTGGATAGTGAGCATGCAGGGGAGTATTTGTAGAGGTTTCAGAGGTTGGTCAGTTTTGTGGGACCAATTGCTGGTGATGCTAGCCGCCAGGCTAAGCAATACAAATAGGGTCTAAAGAGTTGGATTCTTGATCGTTTGCTTAATTCTGAGTTTCCGGATGCGTCAGCATGTTGCGATGCAGCTCGCAACATTGAGATCTTTCATGATGGTGTTGGGTATAAGCGGAACCGTGACGAGGAAAGAGTTCAGCCACGGGGACAGAATGGGGACAATAAGGGGCAGACTGGTAGGAGTTTTGAGCCACGAGGTCAGGCGGATCGTGGACATGATCATCGGGGTCAGTCGGGTAGGAGCTTTGATCAGCGGAGACCGGATTCGAGGGGTCAGGATTCTAGGTCGGCTTCTAGACAGGGTAATGATCGTCAGGGACGCAATGATAGTCAGAGGCAGTGGAGGGATCAGTCTTCTAGAGACTATCAGCAGGATCGGGCTACTGGATCAAACACTCATAGGGGACCATCTGAGAACTTACCTCCCCCGCCTATTTGTGTTACTTGTGGGAAGAGTCATCCTGGAGATTGTCGTAAGGCTTCAGGTGCTTGTTTCAGATGTGGTTCTACTGAGCATAAGGTGAAGGATTGTACTAAGCATAATACGGCGGCAATTGGGAACTACCTTAACCCTCCTCCTCCTCCTAATACCGGCCGTGTCTATTCGATTTCTCGTGACCAGACTGATAAGGCATCTGGTATGTCTTTGTTTTGTTTTCCGTTCTATTTTCTTTCTGCTTTCTCCAAATTTCGAGGACGAAATTTTTTCTTTTAGAGGGGAAGAAGTTGTAAAACCCAAAATTTAAAAGCATGCAAAATGACCAAATTGCCCCTGAAACTTTAAAATTTAATTAAAGCTTACATAAAATGCCAAATTAATCCCAAACCTTTGGTAATGAACAACATTTGAAGTAAGGTAATCTTGTGGCAACATTTTAATATCCTACAATGTACAAAAATTACATATTACACATAGAAATGTCATGTGGACCAAAAATAAAATACATACACATTTAATTAATTAGTTTGACACTTAAAATCTTTTATTTAAAAGATAATCACAAAATTCAAAAAGGAAACCACCCAAATTTTGGAAGTTGATTGTGTCAACCATTATGTGGGCCGAATAAACCTCCCTCCCCCTTTGACCACACGATTTTATAACCCTTCCATTATTTTCTATCGCTAAAACCCTAATAACACACACACAAAACTCTCTCTAATCCATACGATTTTCTGGAGGCTGTGGCATAATTTTTTTGGTGTTCATCTAAGTGCAAGGAGGGTAGGAAAAATAGTTTGGAGGTCGTGAAATCGCTGGGTTGATCGTAGGAGTTTCTGGTTGTCGTACTGTTCTAAGCCGAGAGGTATAAAACTCTCACAATTCATCCGATCATTCTGAATCCCATCTGGTATTTTTACAACCCTCTTTACATCATATATGATTCGAATAAAATAGATAAAATGATCCATGCACGTTAAAATCGATCATGGTAATTATACGTAACAAAACGTGAATAAAATCCTAATATAACTCATGCGATTTTTCTGGGCTTTGTATATATTTTATTTGAGTTCTATACATGTCATATGAATCTAGAAAAATGATATTTGGATTAATCTAAGCTTAAATCATCCATGGTTAATTTTGTTCTAATCGGCCAAAAAGGGAAAATGATTTAAAATATGAAAAACATGAATCGAATGGGCTAGGGTTTGAATCTTGATATACATCTGGCCTAATTAATGTGTTTTTAAGGTTTCTTTAATGATTGAACATGATTGGATAAATCTAGGGTTAGGGTTTTGTATTTAAAAGTCATACCGATTGGAATATGAAACTAGAAGGGTGTGTTTTGTAAACATTTAAACTTATGGGCTATTTTTGTAAGATAATATAGACCAGGGGCAAGTTGTATAAAATATAAGTTGGGGGGTGCTATGTGTAAAATTTGAAAGAAAAGGGTTTATTTGGTAAATTGTAATTCGATTTGTAATTATTTAAAATAGAGGGACTAAAAGTGTAAATTCTGGAAACTTGAAGGTGATTCATATAAATAATGATAAAAAGGGTGTATTGTGTAATTTTGGATATTTAAAGGCTTAATGTGTAATTATGAATAAAATGTGATTCGAATTGTAAGTTTTGTAAATTAAGGGACTAGTTTTGTAAATTATAAAACTTGAAGGGTAATTCGTACCATTTGTTAAATCAAGGAGTAATTGTGTAATTTTGTAAAATGAAGGGCTTGATGTGTAAATATAAATATGGTAAAGATTAAATTGTGATTTATGTAATTATAGGGTTTCTTTTGTAATTAAATTCATTAAAAGGGTATGAATTGTAAATTGAGTAACTTAAAGGGTTAAAAGTGTAATTCTGAATAACTTATGTTTTTAAATGAGTAACTTGAGGTATTTTCATTTTAGACCTTTAACTTTGGTTTAATTACAAATAAAACCCTAAAGTATGGAAACTTGTTATATTTAACCCTAGACTTTTATAACTTGCTAAAATGAACCTTATTTCCATAATAAGACCTAATTAATGATTTAACCTAATTTGTGATATTTATTGTCTTGCTAAAATATAGAAATCTGCTAATTATGGAAACTTACTAAATAAGGAAACTTTCTTAAAATGGAAATTTGCTAATTCTGGAAACCTGCTAAAAATAGAAAATTACTAAATCTGGAAAGTTACTATTTTTGGAAGGTTACTAAAAATATAAAATCACTTAAAATGAGTAAACTTACTTAAAGGGGAAAACTTGCTATATCTAGAAAGTTACTTAAAATAGAAGATAAACTAATATAGTAATCTGAGTTAGAACCTTTTGTAATTCTGTCTTCTACTCCTTTAGGTCCGAAGAGGGAGTGACTTGTTTTCCTGTCAGTGTTTATTACTTTTGTTTTGCTTGCTAATAAGGTACAGATATTCTACCCTTCTTCAGTAAGGGTGTCTTCTTTCTCATGACATTCTGGATTTCTAATTCATTATAGTATTCCCTAAGCCATTGCTATGTTCCCTTTTACTTTGATTCGTTCTTCATGTTTCACTTACATCTGTCTATACTGGCTTGATTATGATCTGAGCCTTTTTATTTGGGGCTTTCTTATTTAATCTATGCCTTTGTTATGCTTCCCTTGCTTCGTAAACCTTGCTATGTTTCTTTTGATACTTGGTATAACCCGTGCATCACCTTGCAACATGAAACTTTTAAAACCCTTGGATACCTTGAAGGTTCATAGGATTTTATAACAGGATGTGGAAACTTTTCTTAATGACCTATGAAAATGTTTTGAGGAAAAACTACTTTTAAAGACTCTCTTTATGAAAACTGTTTTAAAGGTTATTTTATGAAAACCATTATTGAAAGATTTCTTAAATGGACTTTTAAATAGAAACCTTTTTAAATGAATTGTTACTATGGAACTTTGATTATAAACTCTTGATATTGACCTTCTGATATTGAACCTTCTGATATTGAACCTTCTGATTTTAAACCCTCTGATATAAACTTATGATATGGACTTTCTGATATAACTAAAATGGAAATTAGACTTGATTTACTTAATATGAAACTGAACTGGATACTTGGACATTTGATACTTGACCATTGACCTACAGTTTGAGACTACGAGCCACTACTTGTTTCACTAGGCATGAGGGTTTCATGTCCTTGTCATTGATGCACCGATGACTTGACTCTAGGGTAGGAGAGTGATGTCCTATCCCGTCCCTGACTTTATTTGATTTGGTGTGTTGAGGAGGTATTTGGCCACCTGGGGCGTATGGATGCATCCTAGATCTGTTTCTGTTACTTCTTTCTGTTATATTATCTGTTATATCTGGCGACTGATGGTGTGTGCGATACACGTCTTTTACATTCTGGGAGCTGATCACTCCATTTATTTATTGAGGACTCCCCTCATATTTTTGGTTACTGAGAGGTCTCCCCTCTATATGATTATGAAGACATGGTTACATTTGATTTGACTTGTTTCTGGGCTCGTAGTGGATTTCTGTTTTTCCTACACCTTATAACCTTTACCTTTCATTATTGTTGCGATTTACTTATGCCTTAACTCTGACTGATTCGTACTTCATCTAATGTTTTTATTCTGTATTACTGCTTTGTTACCGTTATATCTGTTCACTGAGCTCTCGTAGCTCAGCCGCATTTCTTTTCCTGCGGCAGGTACTTAAGCTAGGAGCTGGGTTTAGCTTGGGATGAGAGCGATCTGTTTGGAGTTTAGACCTTAGTCATTCTAGTTACCATTTGGATATTTATTTTGTTATGCCATTGTTTGGGCATTTGGATTCTGTTATGTACTTCATTTATTTCTGTCTTACATTTGATATAAGTCTTGTTGACTTATGTCGCTTTGATTATTAATGTTAAGACTTCCGCTGTTTATTTATTTGAATGCTTTGATCTGATATGAAACCATTGTTGTGATATCTTTACCCTTGTCGGGTTGGGGTGTTACAATATAACATGTAAATTAAGTAACCATACGTAAATAGTATGCGTACCTTAAGATTGTAGCCAAACAAGAATCTAATTCCAAGCAATCAACTTTAAGAGCCCTAATTAGGGTTTATATGGATTATTGGAATTACCCCTTACCATTTTGTAATTCAATCCAAGATTCAATCAATACTATGATTGAATCACGTTCTTGTACACACGTACTAATACCAATTAAATGTTATGCTAGTAAACAAGAACACAAAACTAAACCAAACAATTTGTTTATAAAATAACACAATCGAAAACCTTTAAGGGTTGTTTGTTTCGATCGGCCACAAAAGGAAAAGAGGAAAAGAAAATCAATTAGGTATTGTGTGTGCACAAAAGTTGAAAAAAAATGACCCTTGATTTTTCTTATATACTAATTGAAACTTGGATTCCAAGTTAGATATGGATTGGGTTATACCCATCCATAACCAATCGGCCTATCAATGAGATAGGGGATCTGGAACCTTCTTGACAACTAATTTCAATCTAGTCCTTCTATTTTGTATTTAACGGTCGTTAGTCAATTTTCCGTTAATTACTAACGGTCGTTATACGTTTTGTGTATTTAATAATTAATATAACCTTCTATATTAAATTATTAATCATTTACTCTTCATACGTAAAGTGTGCAATCCCGTGATCTCGAGTTCGATCCTAACACACAACTACTAATTTATGTCCACAAAACTAATAGTTCTTACAGTTCATATCCAAGGAAAAGAACTAGTTTCAGGATCTACTTTAAAGGGTTGCCTTCATCTCGTAGATCTTGCCGGAAGTGAGAGAGTGGACAAGTTAGAAGCCATTGGGGAGCGTCTGAAAGAAGCTCAGCATATTAACAGATCTCTCTCAGCACTTGGAGATTTCATTTCTGCCCTTGCCCAAAAGAGCACGCACATTCCTTATAGAAATAGCAAACTCACTCAAGTACTGCAAGATTCTCTAGGTGGCATGCTAAAACACTCATGTTATATAAATCCCGAGACTAATGCCATAGGAGAGAAAATCAGCACCCTCAAGATTGCTGAGAGAGTTGCCTCAATTGAACTAGGCGCGGCTAAATCTAATAAAGAGATTGGTGAAATCAGAGGTATAAAGGAAGAGGTATGGCTTTCACTTTATCTTTCCTCTAGTAGGTACGAAAAACCACTGCTGAAATGTTCTTTTTGACATTTATATCTTTTCTCACTCAGATATCCAATATGAAGCAATTGTTGGAGAAAAAAGAAGTAGAATTAGAACAATGAGAAGTGGGAATGCACGAGCTGCAATTTCACCGGTTCGCATGTCGAGGTGTAATCCTACAAACACTTTGAGGCCTGATGCTAATCAACGCCATGTTGATGAAAATAAACCTTCTGAGGTTAGTCCTAATATTATATGGGGAAGATCAATAGTATAGTTCCTTAACAATTGGCAATCACACACATAATGTAGTTTGTAGGTAACAAAAATGCTAACACCATAGCCACTCGGTTTAAGGAGGTAAATTGGGTGGGTTGGGTAACAGGTCAAAATGGGATGTTCATTGGTATGGTTTGAAACAAGTTGGATTAGCCCGAAATATTTGTGTCCATTTTTTATGAATGATTACTAAGTCAACTATTACTAACTAATTTCTTTTGAGATTCAAGGAAGAAAACTTATACTTTATATGTATATGTCATAGCAGTTAGAAGTTGTTTATCAGGTAAGCAAAGGAGGGCCCGTTTCCCCTCTAAGTTCATTGACAAAGAGTTTATCCCTAGAATGCCCCTTCTAGCTGAAGAGGGGTCAGAATATTAGGAGATCCATATCGACGGATACAGGAGCCCACTTAAAAACCAGAATCAAGCCCGATATACCCGACAATACTGCAATCACAAAATCACAATATCCTACACGAGCTTTCCTTAACAGATCGCTAGCCACATTACCTGTTTTACCCACAACCGAGAATAAAAAAGGTTATTTGAGTTCACACTTCACAAGATAACTTTTCTGAAGCATTACATAATCATCCGAGGATTAATTCTAGGAAAGCTAATCATGAGCAAGAAGAAGAGCAATTTAAGCAAATTCTTAACGTTAGACATGGAAGCATAGGAAAAGTTACGCTTAAGAATAAACAAGTGAAGGCAAAAAGTCAAGTGCCAGCTAAGATCCACAAGTCTGATCTCATAGAGACAGTGTATGCTGACATGGATGCTAGTGAAACCATTGAAGAAGTTCGAAGAAGTGACTATTCAGAGACAGAAAATGAGAATGGATCGACTAAGTTGCACAATCTAAATGGGATGAAAACGCTTCAACGCAGCTCGTCAAGAAGCTCTCATAATGTGGAAGTCAGGTATTTAAATCTCCTAGTCGTGGCTAAGGTGGATATTTTCACTCATTTACTTATAGAAGTCTCGATTTGGGCTGTTTTTGTATCTGAAAGGGGTTTAATAGGTCAAGTCGAAAGATTAAAAGTTATTAAGCAGCATATTAATTAATGCAACATCGTTCTGTTATTGTCTTACTACTAAGACTTATAATACCAGTAGTATTTCACAGTTTTCACTTTTGAGAAAAAAATTTACTCACCATCAAAAAGAACATGTTCACACATAAGGCATAACCTCATAATGCATCTAAACCAAAAACCAACTACAAAACATTCAATCATACTACCTCAATCAATGTATATAATCGTTACCCAGCCAGAATCACTTAATGGCCGCGTTTAATCTTTTAAAAACTCCGAACTAATTCCACCAAATCGATCCAGTTAGCTATTGAATTTTTCATTGAGGCATTTCATCAAACACTTGTGCCACAACTAGAAATGTTCTGATTGAGGTATCTATCAACCACTTGCGCTCACGCTAAAAAATGCACAAATATTATATAATTGTCTAATAAGTTTTTGCCCATAATTATGAAACTTTCAGAAAAAGAAAATGATTATTTTTGTTTCAGGAAAACTAAAGATGGTGTAAAGTATCATAGTTGGGATATGTCTTGAGAAAACAAAAATGCTAAATCCTCCTACTAAATCATCCTACAAAACTGCGTACTCACAGGATCCTTTCAAGTGGCAGAATTAACGGTTTGTATGCAGAGAGAGAATGAGTGAAAAAAATTATTTAATATTGTTGTATGTTTAGAAAGATTTGTAGAATGATTTAGTAGGAGGTTGTAGCAAAGCTCCTTGAGAAAAACGTAGAGTTAATTATTACTTGAGTTACAAACATTACAAAGAGAGACTACCAAGAGATATGCAAGTATATAAGGTGACCAAGTGTCATAAGGAATACTGTCCAAATTAACTACGGGGTAGTTGTGTTTCTCGAAACGACTTTAAAAAAATACTTATCACCAAAGTTGGCGCCTTTTCATCAGTTATTTCGGATATTGTCATAAGGAATATTGTCCAAATTAGCTAATTGTAAAATAGTGAAAATTGAAAGTTATGAAAGAGAAGCAGCACATTAGCGCAAAGAAATGCTGAGAATTATGAGAGTTAAAAAGTTATTGTTTGCATAATATGGGCGTGAGTAGGGGTGGATTCGGGTTGACCCGGTCGGGTTCGGGTCAACTCGGGTCGGGTCAACTCAGGTCAAGGCCTCTAAAAAAATACCCGAACCCGACCCTGTTTGAACTCGGGTCAATTCGGGTCGGGTCAATTCGGGTCTCGGGTCAACTCGGGTCGGGTCAATTCGGGTCGGGTCAGCTCGGGTTTGGGGTCAACCCGAGTTTTTGCCTTGTAAATTGTCAGTTTTCTCGGGTCAATCGGGTTCGGGTCGGGTTCGGGTCGGGTCAAGGCTCCTAAAAACATACCCGAACCCGACCTTGTTTAGAACTCGGGTCAATTCGGGTTGACCCGATTGACCCGAATATAAATTCGGGTCAATTCGGGTTGACCCGAATTGACTCGGGTCGTGTTCGGGTCGGCTCGGGTTCGGGTCGGGTCGGCCCGAATGACACCCCTAGGCGTGAGGTGTGGGGGCTGGAAAAGGCACGAGAAGGATACTTATTATTCTTTCTTTTCGGGAACACCAATTCTTTAATAGCGGGAAAGCACAAAATAATTTATATGCGGGACTTAAGTCCCGAGCTTTAACACAGAGAGAGAAAAGGTTTTGAGGAGAGAGAATTAGTATTAATGGTTATTGTGGGTGTTTGTGTGGGTGTTTGGGGTATTTTTAAATGATAAATATTAGAAAAATATTAATAGAAGAGAGAGAGGGTGCTGCAGTAGTTGAATGAAAGTTGAAAGAAAAAATAAAGGGAGTGTTTTTTGATGATGTGTAGCTGATGTGGCGAGGAAAAACCTTCAACCACACCCTCTACACTAATAAGGGTTTAAGTCATACTATAGACATATACTTTTACAAATGTTTCGTTATGATACGTGTACTAAAAAAATTGCTCGTCTAATATTTGTACTTTATGTTTCGTGCTAATATGGTCGCATTTTTACCAACTACTATTTTAACCGGAAAAAATTGATAAATAATACTCCTTCCGTCTCAAAATTATTGTCCCCCGACAAAAAACACATTCTTTTAGAAAAATGTCACTATCACTACTTTCTCTCTCTTACTTTTTTGCCAAATGACAAGTTTACCCTTAACCAATTAATTAACACTTCTTTAAAGTTTGTAATATTAATTTCAACCAAGGGTAATATAGTAAACTTTACCAAACTCCACTACCTATTCACTTTCTATTTTTGGTATGGGACAATAATTTTGGGACGTCCGAAAAAGGAAAAAGGGACAATAAAATTGGGACGGAGGGAGTAATAATAATAATAATAAAAAGTACGCTTTTTGTCCTTTTGTGTCCATATCACTTATCAAGTGTGTTTTGGAAGGGCTTCCCGTAGATTAGCGTCCGTCACTGGGCCCCAAATGCGAAACAATTATCCGATCAATACTAGTTAAGCCTGGTATTTAGATTCATATATAAGTCTATGTTTATCATGAGTTGTGAACCCAATCGGTTGGTAAACAAGTACTCCCATCCGTTTAAAATTATTGTCCCCGTTTGACTTTTTCGATCTATCTTTCTCAACTTTTACTATAAATATTTTTGTTTGAATTATACAATACTTGATAAAAATTATACTAATGAAAATACATTTAAAACACAATCTATTCATATATTTTACATCAAATATTATTTAATAAAAACAAAAATACTTAAGGTCAAATTTGAAAAATAAAGACCAAAAAGGTCAAAAGAGGACAATAATTTTGGGGCGGAGGAAGTATTAAATATTTAATATTATATTAAAAAAGTACAAATGATAGAATGTGTCACATGCAAACTGGTCGTTTGGTGATATATAGATCATGGAACCAACCTTCCACATGTCATAATAAAAGTAGCTTTCCATATTTTTGTATTTATTTAAAAATTAAATATAAAGGAATTAATAATATATATTAGGTTGGGTTGTTGATCAATGGTAAAAATAATTGAAATTGGTTGTAGTGTGTATTGGTTGTATAAGGGTAAGAATAAAAAATAATATTTAAAAAAAAGATTGAGTTATGATAGATTGTGAATAAAGATATTCTAATGTCATGTTAGGCCAAGAATTGGATAAATGACCTATTTTTCTTTTTCTTTTATTTTTTATAAAAGACATGCTCTTTGTTTTATTTTTATATGATTTTAATTACTATTAAGTCCGGTCATTTTATTAGCTATATTCTCATTTTTTATTAGTGTTACTCCTGTTTGTTTGTATTTTTGCATGGGTCTCTTTTTGCTTTCCAAATAACTCAGGTAAATTGTTATTGTACACCATTAACATCAAGCATGAGAGTAAAACTAGGAAAAGATCAAGAAAACATCATATCTATAAGCATCGGAAAATTCCTCTAACCACTTTAAAAAGCAAATACATGCTTATTATATATATATATATATATATATATATATATATATATATATATATATATATATATATATATATATTACAAATGAACTTTTAAAGAGTAAAACTGATGAAAAACAACCACACGGTCACAAGAACTTAATAAGTTTACAAATTAACTAGAATCCCGGTTCAATTTCAACATACTTTTTGAATGCTCATGCATGGTGAAATACTTCATCTGGGTCACATCCATTACTCGAAGAGCGGAAGTTATTAGGGATGCCTTAAATGAGCGCGCCACTTGTGAATAAAATGAAAGTCATCTGGATTCTTCAAGCTTGGAAGTTCGCGACCTTGAAGGACTTCGATAATCTGTGTAGTCTCACCGAGAAGTTGGACGGAAGCATAGACATTGGCTTCCCTTTTCTCTATCTCACTAGAGTGGCATTTCAATGCTATGACTTGGGGTAAGTTGTTAGAATTTAATAATCATGACTAATTCTTATATATTAATCAAGTAAGCGTATTACATATGCGGAAGCGTAGGATCAATTTTTAACACATAAAAGATTAACCAAAAAATAAAAAAACGTACCTTTTGATTCTAGCAAGAATAAGAATCAAACTTCAATCTTCTTTTTTAATATCAAAAGTGAATTAACGAGATACCCCTTACCTTTTTGTATCTCAATCCAAGAATATCAACTATAATGAGTGGATACCACAATCTTGTATACACGTACTATAACCGAATTAATGAGATTGCTAGATCTTGTAAAGACAAAATAAACCAAAACAATTTTGTTTGTAAAACAAGTATGGATCGACCCTATAAGGGTTTATATGGATCGATCAAGACAAAAGAAGAAGAGGAAAAAAGATCTACGGTTATAGCAAGAGTGCAAGAATCAAAGAATGAATAACCCTAGCCCTTGTATTTATAGATGAGAAATCTTGGAGAACAAGTTTGGCAATGGTTGGGCTTGGAAACCCTTATGCCGATCGGTTATGGACATCCTAAGGGATTCCGGAACCTTCTTGATCCTCTAATTTCATCTATAGTACTTCCTTTATTCCCTAACGGTCGTTAGTCAATTCCCGTTAATTACTTAACACCCGTTAGTCATTATTTTTGTGTTTTAATAATAAAATACATAACGGTTTATATATTAATTATTATACATTAATTCCTCATACGTAATGTGTGCAATCCCGTGGTCCCGAGTTCGATTCTAGACATACACACATTAATATTTGTCCATTAAAACTAACAGCTCCCACTTGGACATCTATTAATAGTGTAATGACATTGGTTAGCGTCTAGCAACACGCCAATGCCCCTAGTACAACTCGGGTGGTGGTCTCCTGGAAAAACCATTCGATGATTCATCATCATACTTATCCTTTTGTTTCTAATACTACATTAATAAAGATATGGATCTCAGTCATTCTTTATTAACCATTCATGGGCGTGGCCACGCAAACATCTTGTCAACCCTATGAGGGGCCCAGCAGTATTAAACTTCAAAACAAATTTGAAGGAACAAATTCTCTCTTGACTACGAGCCTAACCCATGAACTTTGCAACACTCCTGAAAACAATCCTTATAGCTACCAGTAACGTATAGCGGTAAATTGCTTCACAGAAATGCACTACATCCATGACAGTTATCTGGTATCTCAAGTCTGAGGATAACTATATTCATGATTTACTTGATGACAAGATCCATAAAGTAAACTCATGAAGTTGGGATAAGTCCTATACTCAATTCATTGAATATCATGTGAAATTGGCATGTCAACGCATCAATATACTTTCAAGTATATTCTACCAATACTCAGATTTGTCTTGATTTAATGATATTCCCATATCATTAAGTGACAACGGACAATTTAGAATAACATAAGTTATTCACGGATTTAAACATGCGAATATAGGATACAATCTATTATTAATGAAAACAAATATATCAAGTACTTTAATTCATTGTAAATAATAATTGCTTAACATCCCTTAACCAAATACAAAATAGATCAATGCATGATAATTCTAGTTAATGAATTATGCCTCAAGTCACGTCAATCATACTTGTTAACAAGACATAAATCAACTAATTTTGATCTATAGGAATTATGAGAATACTTATTTCAAGAATTCAACTGGTGAAGTTCTTGTATGTGTACATTCAAATAATTAGATAATGTCACATAATATTTCATAAAATGTGTGACATCCTCAACCATCAATTTATGACAATTAAACTATCAAACCTTTTATAGTTTAAAGTATTCTAATTCTTTAATGTATAATGCAACTATGCTCATAGTTAGGCATAACTAGTACACATGGCCATTAACAAGGATGAAATCCTACCATCACTAGTATTGAGTATCATCTCAATTTCATTAGCATCATTATATGCAAACAATAATATGCTCTTTAGAATTCCGTAAACTTTGATATCCATTGTGTAATTTTCGATGCCTTCCAATCTTTCAAGATTTGTCAGCTATAACAATTACGCAACAATTTGCCATATGGTTCATACTTAGAATTTAGGAGCAATTCCAGGCTGAGGATGTAATTCTATATCCAACCATATTCATTACACTTAGTTATCTAATAACTTTCAATTAGATATCAATGTTGTCAAATCATCTTTCATCCAAACATGATACAACAAATAACACGATGTACATGAAAAATCCTTGTGTCAAACTTGATTTCATTCATGTTATATCTTTTCAAAGATATTTATCCATTTAGACTTTCTAATAGTATATCATGTTCTATTAGAATCAATTATTTTACCGCTTATGTTTATAACTATAAACATATATTCCAAGGTTGTATGTTTATTTTCTAAATTTTCAAATGAAGTTTCATTCCAAACTAAGACTTAACATTTAACGTTTATGGAATGTTACTTCCTATATGTGATACAACATAGATGAAATAAGAAAATAAATATAACACTCCCACTAGCTTTTAGGAATACTAAGGAATTATCTTATTTTAATTATAAATCAAAATAAGGATTTAATAATTAAACATAAGTATATCTCCTAGATGCATGCATTAATTCATTCATGAATTATTGCACTTTGTATACTTCCAAAGATTACTTGACTTCAAATACTCCTTTTGATTACTTATCGTCCTCGCACAAGTAATTACTCAAGAAAGAGTTTTGATATTCCATTGTCAATTTCATATTAATGAAACTAAGAATGATAATTACAATCTTTATACATTTAATATGCCTAAAAAGAATATTCAATCACAGTTAATTGCTTAAGTGTGATTGATAATCTTGTCATAGGACATTCATTAATATGTATACAAAATTGTCCATATGATTTCTACACAAAGATTTAAACCTCTGGGATTTTCATTACCTTTGAAGAAACTCATCTTCATTCTATAGTCTAACTATAGAGTTCAAGATAAACTAAGTTTCCAAAACTAGTTATCCTTATGGACTGCATCTAAACATTCATAGTATGAGTGATTTGCCAAATTCAATATTTGCAATTCATCTTAATGATCTACTGGTTTACCATAATCTTGTAACTCATAATCCTCAACATATTATTCAAATATTTGAGATATCCTTGCGAATCTATGAATGAGAATTCCATCATCTTGAGATTTAACATTAACATGTTTAATCCTCATCATGACATTTACTAGTGTATTTTTAGAAGATTATGTATCTTGTAATTTTATCTTTTCAAAATAAAACTCCCATTTGCCTTTTTCAATTTATAGACTATCTATAAATACTTAGCAAGTAGAGCAACACTAAATTGTTCTCTTTTGGGACATTACAAATACATATTGATAGTTCCTTACATTAGTTTGTTAATATCCTACGTCATAAGTTGTTTAACAAATTAAGAACTTCAATTTTAAGACTTAATGTGATTCATAACATTTCACAATAAATGGTGTCTGATTAATCTTCTAGGTTGGAGTCTTATTGAGTATATACAACCCATACTCAATTTTCTAACCTTGACAACTTTTTGGAAGAAAAGAAGTTATAGTTATCTTTAATCAAACGATACCAATAGAGTTTGATTCACCTAACTGAACACACCACAAACTTGTGGTATTTCATTAGAACTAATATCGTGAGACAATCTAAAAATATGTAAGATAAACTTATACTCCTTTTGGCTTATCTATTTACCAACTAAGTCAACTTAATGGTGAAATAGATTTTCCAAGCCAATTGCATGCTTTATAATACAAGTACTTTTTAACTAAGTCACTTTATATCCATGTCTCAACAAGAAGAGATAGACTGTTATAATCCCACTATACATTATAAATCATTGATCAACTCAATGACTTCTTGTATATGTCTTAATAAAGAAGACATAACAAGTTAACGTCTTACTTTATATTATAATAAGTCTTGTAACAATTTAAAAGAATTCATATTTATAGCTTTACAATAAAGTATAAACATGTATAACTAAAGTAATCATGAACACTACAATTTGGTTTCAATAGCAATTTCAAGCTAATTTATTACTTCATTTATTTATGACATTCCAAGAA
The DNA here is from genome assembly GCA_021014915.2 of Artemisia tridentata subsp. tridentata. Taxonomy (NCBI): domain Eukaryota; kingdom Viridiplantae; phylum Streptophyta; class Magnoliopsida; order Asterales; family Asteraceae; genus Artemisia; species Artemisia tridentata. Next base: position 374,528,506 of record CP139506.1, on the reverse strand, counting down.
TACATAAATTTCAAAATTTAAGTAGTATTAGACTACATTTATTTATGTCATTTCAATAATACATAAATATTTAGCTTGAAGTAGTCTCATTATCTTATTGACACTTGTTCTAATAGGTATCTAATTTAGAAACAGTAATTATCCATGTAAGGTCTCACGTAATCATGGAATTTCACCTTGTCATTGTAATCTAGTCAAGGTCTCACTTAAGCTAAATTTCAACAACAAGTGTTTCTTGAATTAGATGTGTATTAGTCATATTTAGAACTTTAATTTCTTACCTTGCGGTCAAGACAATTCTTTAAATCATATTCCTATGTGTTGTGCCTTGCACACAATATAAGATTTCTCCCACTTGTGCATGGAACAACATCATGTATTAGATAAACAACACGTCACTCGTTTGTTTATGTGATCAATATGATTGTGTCATAGATATTAGCATAATTAGTAGATATAGAACCACATTGTCTAGTAAGGAAACGTACATGACTATCCTTAAAATCACAAGTGTCTACAATTGGAAAGTAATTATCTCAAGACATTCTAGAGATAATTTGGGTTACTACCAAGATGACAAACCTTGTAGCTCTCACTGAATTACAGATCATTACAATAATTCACTATTCAGTAATTACAACACAATGCTCCCACTGGATTTGACAACATTGTAAGTGTTTCATAACCAGTCAAAGCAAATAGTGTGCTATTAACTTTCCTACACCTTTGAGAAGACCCATTCGTAACAATTACTTAGGTATTAAAAAGAGTGTATTCTACTATTTAGATGATGGACTATTCATCAATGCAATTAACTTGAAAATTGGGCATGCAATTTTTCCTTAATATGTCTACCATCCCCACAATGGTATGTAGCATCTTTAAGTGGTCAAAGCACAACAACTAGATAAATTATGCTAGTTTGCCTTTTACCAATTTTGCGGTAATTAGTCTAGCTTCTAATTTAATAACACATAAAATGTGCAATTTTCTTAACTATTAAAGTTTGCTACGAGTTATTTCTAGAATTTAGACAATTCTAATTTTCCTATCATACCTTTCTCATTCATGAAAAAGTATAGGATTAAGTCTTACTCTTCTCTCATAGAAAGGAGATTAGGTTTATTCTTTTAGTAAAGTTAACTCTAGCCAAAAACCTCTACGGGTGTAGATCAATTTACCAATAAAATAATATCCCACGTTTACAGTTTAACGTTGCATTAATACATTTAAAAGAATTTACAAAATTCAATTTTAGTATTTTCGATAATACAATCTTTTCAAGAAAATAAAATACCCAAGGAAATATTCATATAACCATTGAATTTTCTTGAAAACTAGGATCCAAATTTCCATAGTTTCACTACATCAGTTGATCTGCTAGTAGTGAAAGTACAAAATATGGTAATCTATCGAACAATAATCGGCAAACAATTTCCGACTCCTAGATCATTATGAGATTTACACATGCCAAATACAATTTGCAAAGTAAGCATGTTTCATCCCATCTCATGCCTTAAGTTTTTAGGTCTCACTAACAACTTAATTAAGTCGTCTAATCTAGAAACTGCAAATTCTCCATATATGGCCTCACGCATTAACGAAAATTTACCTGGTCATTGTAATCTAGTCAAGGTCTCACTTAAGCTAAATTACAACTTCAAGTGTTTCTTATAATTAGATGGCATGAACTTAAATTTTAGGGTACTAATTTTGATGTGTCAATCAAAATATGTATGAAGAAGCATGCACACATCTTCGTATCATAAGTTTTCAAAACGTTTTTATTTTACCAATTAGGCTAAGATTTAAATCAACAAAGTTTTAATTGAAGTATTGGGTTTACCAATCAAAGAATTACCTACAATCATCGCCCACTATATCCTACTGCTGCATGAGTCAAAAGACCCAAGTTATTTGGATAATTACCACAAAGTGGCACGTGGAATTGAGGTCAATTCACCCTTAAGATGATTTTGTACATAAAATAGCTTACTTGGTAGCTCCAATTTGACGCACAAAGGAGCAGAGAGACAAACGTCAGCACTAAATGCCAATTAAAAACGCGTCTCTTTCGGTTTGACAATTTAATGTCAATCCTCCTTATACCCCTCTTATAGTTTGTCAAAACTGGGTGAGCCGTTCACACTATTGGTACAAAACTCATCACTCAATTAAAAGTTTATGATTTTAAGTCTTAAAAAACATGTTATAAACTATAATATTGCTAGTCTCGCCTGGGAGCAAATTACCGTGCGAAGCGAACCACTGTCGGCACATAAGACTTTGCAATATGTATAATTTATCACATCAAGTTTCATAGTTATTTAGTCAATTTATTTTCTATTCATACAATTTAAACAATAAATCAAGTAATTAATAAAAATAAATAACCAAATAAGTACACATAATCTTAACAATTAAATCATGTAGCCACATGCAAACTTGTTGATAAAACCTATTAATAATCTTCTATGTTTCAATATGCATATATTTAACTAAGACTATCCCCTACAATGGTAGGTGAGCCACATGCATCGACGAATTGATTGCGTTAGTCTTAGCAAACATATACCAAATAGCACATAATAGATTCATTAATATAATTAATTGAGGTCTTCCCCAATTTTAGATCTATCATAATTACATGTGACAATTAACTTAACAATTAATCAAATCTAATCCATGATAAACATGCATGTTTCATCATGGATTAATGCAAGTCACAAGGAACGTAACCTTTAACCACATAAACATGTTACTATTTTAGGGTTTCAAAACTACAAAACTAATTTTTAATTAATAAGGGCATCGGTCCCCCCCCCTAAAAATTAGGGTTTCGATTTTTTTAAACCCTAAAAAATCGAGTAACATAAAACCTAATCCAAGATTCATTTTTTATGTGTTTTGGTAATTTAATTACATGTTAAAATGGCTCGTGATGCCACTATTAGAATTTAATAATCATGACTAATTCATATATATTAATCAAGTAATCATATTACATATGCGGAAGCGTAGGATCAATTTTAACACATAAAAGATTAACCGAAAAATAAAGAAACGTACCTTTTTGATTCTAGCAAGAACAAGAATCAAACTTCAATCTTCTTCTTTAATAACAAAAGTGGATTAACGAGATACCCCTTACCTTTTTGTATCTCAATCCAAGAATATCAACTATAATGAGTTGATACCACAATCTTGTACACAGGTACTATAACTGAATTAATGAGAAATTGCTAGATCTTGTAAACACAAAATAAACCAAAACAATTTTGTTTGTAAAACAAGTATGGATCGACCCTATAAGGGTTTATATGGATCGATCAAGACAAAAGAAGAAGAGGAAAAAAGATCTAGGGTTATAGCAAGAGTGCAAGAGTCAAAGAATGAATAACCCTAGCCAATGTATTTATAGATGACAAATCTTCGAGAACAAGTTTGGCAATGGGTTGGGCTTGGAAACCCCTATGCCGATCGGTTATGGACATCCCAAGGGATTTCGGAACCTTCTTGATCCTCTAATTTCATCTATAGTCCTTCCTTTATTCCCTAACGGTCGTTAGTCAATTCTCGTTAATTACTTAACGTCCGTTAGTCATTACTTTTGTGTTTTAAAAAAATTAATTTCTAAAAAATTAATTTCTAAAAAAAATTAATTTCTAAAAAAAATTAATTTCGAAAAAAAAATTAATTTCTAAAAAAAATAATTTCAAACTAACCGAAATAGTGGTCTAGGGACTAATTCCGTGACGAAAAATGGTCAAACTAACCGATATAGTGGTCTAGGGACTAATTCTGTGACGCTCGACTAACGACAAGGACCATTTTGTAACATGGGTAACCTAATTCAACAAACCGTATACATGGGTAACCTAATTCAACAAAAAAAAAGTATAGTAACCTAAATCAAATTTTGGGCTAACTTTAGTAACATGTACAGGTATTAACCCTTAATTATTATACATTAATTCCTCATACATAATGTGTGCAATCCCGTGGTCCCGAGTTCAATTCTAGATATACACACATTAATATTTGTCCATTAAAACTAACAGTAAGTTGGTGAGACAAGCAAACACTATGTCAGATATCATTGATGATAATTGAGTAAACAGATCCTCTTGGCTAACCTGGTCAGTTTTGGCTTGGTTGGAAAGCATGATTGTTTTGCTTATCCGGTACATTGAGGTGGCACAAATAGACCTGTAAATGGAATCATCATCTGACCCTCCACTTTCTGCATTTCCCACCTTAGTGACAATGTCTTCTGCTGTATCCCTGAACCATCGAAGTATAGCCCCAACACTCACCTCAAAAGCTGAGTCTTTTAGCTTATGTCCTAACCATTTGTGAAAGATTTAAACTTCTAGCCACAACCTTTTAGCCACCTTTTGAACGCGTACATAGTTACTTGTAGCATTGAGGCTTTCTTCCACAAGTGTAACATACATAAAAGCTTCACTCACACTCTCCAAAAAATTATCAGCTTTCTTTTGGTCCTTTTGGAAGTTAGGAAGAGAAACCACAATGGCTGTCAGGGTTACCACCGGCAAACTCCAGCAATCTTTATATTCTTTTGATGAGATAGTTGAAAAATGATCATTGTCATACTTTTCAACTCCTTTAAAACCACTAGATTTCTCTAGAAGCTTCTTGAGATTGTTACGTTGTTGCTTTTCAGCCTTATGGATCCAGCGGTTTACAAATTTCCAAAGGCTTTTCAATGTTTTTGGATGAAGCTCCAGATCTTCATGAAGTTGCAAAGATCTTTATGATTATCCGGTTGGCGAGTGTTTCCATCTGATGCACGACACCACCTGGCATTTATCGGCTTCAAACAACGCTTCAAACAACGGAGACAATACAAAACACACATCATAAAGAAAAATGGGATTAGTGATATCATCTTGCACGTTACCACAACTGCCTTCTGAACATCTATTAAAAAGTGCAGAATTGTGAATTTCAAATTCTCGATGACAACCTTGTATTTGCGGTAACGAAAAGGTATTGGTATACTACTTTTTTTTCCAATCTGATAACTTCTGAATCCAGTAGCTCTCTGTTTCAAAGACCTTAATATGGTTCCAAATCTGTTTTATGTCCCTCTTAAAGCTTAAGCTGGCTGCAAAACATCTAGAAAGTGGTGCAATTGTGCCCACTACTACTCCAATAAATTATGTTACGAGAATCACTGACATTGACCACTTATAATATGACTCACAGTACTCACTTTTCAACGCAGGTCTAGTCACTAACACTGTAACAATGTGCGTGATAGTGCTTAAAACTTATATTACCCCAGAAGCAAAGGTTGTAGCAGAGCAAACTGTAACGAATTAGGGACTGCCAGTTCCCCAAATGATCCAATACATGGTCATATGCTGCTTTAGCGTCTCAGCAGTTAAACAACCCAATTGTTGGTCCTTTAAAGCTCTAGTAGTATGATTGTCTTGGTATTTCAATTCTATAATCTGTTTGGACTTTAGAATAGCTAAAGATGAACATATATGTATAATCAGCAACATCAGTAGTAAAGTCACGTAAATTGTTGTTGCTATGACATTGAGATAATCAAGTATGCCCAATGACTTAGTGCCAGTAATAATTTTGTAGACACGAGCTTTTTCTTCGTATGAAACGACACCTGTTGCTATTTGAATGCAGATGTTTACAGCCAAAGTGATTACAAGAAGAACCAAAGCAACGATATTTGTGAATAGTTCCTTGTTGTCAATTGTTGCTAAAGAAGGCAATAAATTAGCCATCATGGAGCACATGAACGGCATGCTTCCGAGCTTTGCTAATTGGTCCACATTACCAGGCATTTAACTAATTAAATCCACAGGTAACTTCATAGCAACAGCTATCACAATAAGCCAAGCGGCATTTACAGTGAAGTGTTTACATGGAAACCATAGCCTTCTAGGTCGTAAACTATGTAATAAATCACCCATCATTGCAAGAATACAGATAAGAGATGCTAAAGCGATATACATCCCAATCCATAAAATATGTTTGGAAAATTCGCTTTGCACATCTGATCTAAATATATCTGTTGGGTCCGTCAGTACCCAAACGTCCTGAAAAACAGGATTTTGACACAAATTAGCCAAGTGATAATCAACCTTAAACAATCTCAAGTCACTAAGTGAACAGTCACTTAATGAGTTACCTTCAAGATGCTTAGGACAAGTCTAAGAAGAAAGATTCACCATTTAGTGAGGCGGAACTCCCTGAGTGTCACTTAAGCCAAAGAAGAAGGTAATGGGTTCAGTGAGTATTGGACAAGAACTCACTGAACCCCAGTCTCCTCAAATAACAATAAAGGATTAAAGACTGAAGACCTAGACTGAAGAACTGAAGCCTGAATGAAAGGCGGGAAGAGTTTGTGAAGATAAGGAGAAGTCTTATCTGGCCGAAAGCAAATCTTCCCTAACACGGCTTAAAGTCAAGAAGTGTCAGAACTGACACTCGAAAGACTTATTAGCCCATTCCCATTGGTTCTTGGAAATGACAAATACTGTAGTATTTGTCAGACACGCTAGGTTATTCTTTTTGTATTTTAATCATGGTACTCTTTTATACTTATGTATAAATAGGAATTGTTAGGAGAAAAGTGAGTTAAGTTTTGTGCACTAAAAGCTTAGATGTTCACAAAACCACTTTTCTCCTACAAAGAGTAACCAAGTCCCTGAGATAGCTCAGTGGGTCGATATTGTTACCACTCAAGAATATCTTGAGGTTAGATAGGAGACAAACCATACCTTGTCTATTCAATCCCAATTGTTTTTCCGCAAACACTTGGGTAATAGATTCTTTGATTGATTTCTAATAAAACTTTAAACGTTGAAAAACTTGTGTTTTTACATTTACGTTTTACTTATTTGTTATAATTAATCATTACATTAATCTCAGTCATAAACACAATTAGATTAACTTTGTAGTTACTTCTAAGTGTGTAAAGGGAACAACAAGTGGTATCAGAGCCTCTGGTTTATAAAATCTTTCAAAAACTAAGAGTGCTCAAGGTTTTTAAAACCAATATCCTACTATGGCTGATGTTAATATGCCCCAGCTCGTCGATAAAAAGGGTGGCAGCTATTCAGCTGTTGCTCCCAGACTCGAAGCTTGAAAATTTAGCAAGTGGAAAAAGCGAATGCTTTGCTACTTGACTGGTATGGAACCATACTACATCACTTGTATCAGGGATGGTCCTTTTGTCCCTAAGACTGCTGAAGGGCTAAACAAGCCTGAAGCTCAGTGGACTATTGATGAGAGAAGGGTGGTCAATCAAGACCAACGCCTGAAAAGCATAATTATATCTTGTCTTCCTGACGATATAATGGAATCAGTCATTAACTGTTCTACAGCCAAGCAAACTTGGGTTGACTTGATTAACAGCTTTGAAGGTCCCTCAGATACCAAGAAAAATAGGATCATGGACTTGAAACTTGAGTACAACACTTTCAGAGCAAAGGACTCTAAAAGTCTCTCTCAGACATATACTAGGTACAAGACCCTGATAAATGAACTGTCAAATGATGGTGTAGCTTTGTCTAAGCATGAGATCAATGTTGGCTTTGTCAACAGTCTCCCTGAGAAGTGGCTAAACTTCTCACAAGGCCTTAGGAATGCCAACCACATTCAGACCCTTGAGCTTCCTGAGATCTATGGGAAGTTTGTCTATGAAGACAACTTAATCTCTAGGAGATACCCATACTCAAAGAAAGCTCCCGAGACCAAAAAGGCCCTGACTTCCTCACCCATATCAACTGCCTTTTATTCTAATGGTTTTATTCATTATTTTCAAGAGGATTCTGAGGATGAGATTAATGAAAGAACTAGTAATGAGTACCTAAATGATTTAAACATGGAATTCCAAGAAAGGGCACTCCTTGCTAATTCAAAACATTTTATCAAAAGAAATTAGTCCAACTTTTCAAAAGCTAAAGCAAATGAAACCACTGAATGTTTTAAATGTGGTAAAAAGGATCATTTTGCTAGAGACTGTTATTCAAAAATTATCTCAGAACCCTCTTATAAATTTTCTGGAAACAGTTCCTCAGGAACTAGCAAGTTTCAACCTAGAATGCTTCAGTCTACCCAACATTTCCAAAACAATAATGTTCAAAAGGGTCAAAAAGATTTTGAGGCTAAATTTAGGAAAGCTAAGGCTAAACTTGCCCTCCTTGAAACTAATCCCTCAATGTCTCAGGCTGCACAAACTTCCAAACATGTTCAGACAAAGAACAAGGTTCTTGTAGCTGAAGCCTATGACTGGGATGAAGAAGAGGTCTCCTCAGATGATGAGGAAATCAGAGTGAGTGCACTGATGGCACTTTCTGATAGTGATCAGCTGGCTGTTGGAAAAAGCCATGCAAGGTATGGAGAATGGGTCAACATAACCATGAAAAAGGTAAATATTTTACTTTCAATGGATGATAATTCTGATTGGCGGTCTTATATGAACTACATTAGTGTAGATCTTAAGTTTGTAGAAGCTTAAAGGCTTAACTTGCTTTCAAAATATAACAATCTTGTGTTAGAATTGAATAAGTGTAGAGATGAATTGCTTGTACTAAAACAAGCCAAGTTAGAAAATATTACACTACAAATTCAAAACAATGAGATCTTGAAACAAAATCAAGCCCTACAAAATGAGCTTAACAAAGAAAAAGCTGTCATTGAAAGCTAGACTAAAAAGAACCCCAAAGTTTTTGATACTGTGAGTCTAATTCCTAGTGAAAACAAGAAAGTTATAGGAGTAGATCAACTCACTGAAAACCCCTATGAGAGTCACAATGAAAAAGCTTTTATTCCCGCTGGCATATCTTTTGAGCAGGAAATGAAACCCAAGTCAAATGACTAGATTGTCAGGTACAACCCAATCAGTAAGTTACCAAACTTTGAGACTGGGAAAATCTTGCTTCCTGAAAGTCAGGCTCTGAAAAATATGCTTGGACTCACTGACCAACCCAGTAATACTGAATCAGTCAATGAGTCTGAATCAGAATCAATTGAACGACTCCCATCCCTGAAAGTCCTTCAGGGAGTTACACCATACTCAGACCTCACACCATTGGTCTACTCTCAGCATTCTGAAAGGAGAAGCCAGGAATGGAAAAAACCATCCTGAAAAGGCAAACCCCTGAAGTCTCAGTTCATACTGATGACTCATCAACTTCAGTCCCTTCTAAAGTAAAAACAGAAAGCCCTGACTCAAAATTTGATTAGTTGGCTGAGCTTGTTAGGAAGCTTAGTGAGAAGATTGAATCTTCTAAAAAGCCTTCTAAATCTAAGATGAAGGAACCCAAATCAGCTTCCTCAAGCACCCAACCAAAAGCCTCCAAATCCCTGAAGAGGTGTGAGCTGTGTCACTATACCCATCATTTCATTGATGATTGTTATAGAATCCTTTACTGCATGATATGCAAGAAGGAAGATCACAGGACCTATGATCACCAATCATACACTGCAACATCAAAAATTACAAACTTTAAAGCACAAACTTTAAAGTACCCTTCTGATTCTAAGCAGAAACAGAAACAAAAGGCAAAGCCTTTTGCACCTTGCCCTCACTGTGGCTTCAATGACCACCTTCCTGAGGATTGCCTAATGAATACAAGTTGTGACATATGTGGTGATCCCACTTATGACACCTCAGGACATGAGAAGGTCATTGATGCGTGCGATGTGTCGTCGCGGTTTAGCAGTATTAATGCCTACTCAAGTTTTAAATTTATATTTAGCCGACTTATCAATAACACACACACTTAACGAGCAGTGTACCCGGTCAGTATGAATATAATGGTAAGTAGAGTGTTGATCACTAAGAGTGGAACGTATTATCTCGTTATTCTAATCAGTATTTTAATATATTAAGTTAGCTATACAACCTAATCTAAGGCAAGGGGTTCAGCCTGAGAGACTGGCACGATTTGGTTGCAATTAAATAATAAACTAAACCAATAGGCACTAATCAGCGAATAGCACACACGTACACAGATAAATACTTGAGACAATAAGAGGGCTGTCCTGATAGATAAGTAGTTTGTCACTTGTTTTATTGCTAGTTTTATATGAAGTGTATAGTTCGATGCAACGCACCGAGATTAAGTCCTTTCTCGTTGGTTCTAATCTTATCGGCGAGTAAACCCTTAATGATTACTTATGACTATCCTATTTATCTTGCTTCCTACTTTTCTACAGACGATAGAATGCATAGGCGATCTAATAAATAGGCGAGGGCAGAGGCATGGCGACCCGATCAACGCTCAGCTAGACACAGAGGTTATCAATGCACTAATAAAAGTCACCAAAGACATCAACATATAAACTTTAATTAATGAGAAAGCAGTTTTAAGGGAGTGCAATCTTTCCGTTGTCACATTACACAAGCCACCAATCTTGATGAATTAAAGTTTACTAACACAATAAAACAAAACTACTTAATGAATTAAACACATGCAGCACCTTCTTACAGCTCTTGTATCTTCGTTTGGGTGTGTCTTGTGCTGCCTATTCGTCTGAATTCGTCCTAGGTTTCTCTGGTCTTCGGATATAATATGTCACCAAAAGCTCTCGGAATTCGTCTGGTCTTGGGGTATTTATAGTTTCTGTCTGAGGGTAGGATGCGGCGCATCTAGTAAGTAGATGCGGCGCATTGACTTAACTTCGCGTGGGGTCCAAGATTATAATATTCAGGAATATTCATACACCGCCAGAAGATGCGGCGTAACTCCATTCTTGGATGCGGCGCATGTCCTCTTGTATCTTGGATCGTATCTGGTGAAATATGGATAGTGATGCAGCGCATGTCATAAGTGAGATGCGGCGCATCTTGGAGCAGAATAGTCTTGATCTTGTACATTTAAGTAGACTCTTAACTTCTTGCATGTTTTGCTCCATAATTAGTCCAAAATCGCCAAGTTTCACCAAATGCTTGTTTTTACCTGAGAATTACAAAAGTAAACGATTAAGTATCAATCCTCATACATAATATAATAAAACAAGTCAAATTAATAGGATAAATGATAGTAATAAAATGTACTTATTTGAGTTCATCAAATATCCCCCCACTTGAACTTTACTTGTCCCCAAGTAAACCTTAGAATTAATCTTATGAAAATGTATCCTAAAAGATATTAGGATTTATTTTTATATTTAAGCATGTATTCATTTTTGTCATAATCACACAACCAAACACTTAACGAATTAGAAGTAAAATAAAATATTCTGATAAAAGCAAATCTAATCGTTTAACTGTCCAGTCGTGACGAATATTCTATCATAAACTTGGCAAGTATACACATCTCCCCCACTAAAGCAAAGGAATAACAAGTCTAAAGCGGTAAAAAGGGTTTTGAGGTTTAAGGGTTAATTATTCTTATTCTCTATCGATCTCAGATTCCAGAAAAGGCGACAAAATCACAAATACATGATCGAATCCACGAACACGATACTTGCAATTGCTCAAATCCTTAACTCGAATTGGCTAAAGATAGGTCCAAACTTCACCAATAATATTATATCAAAAAGGGCGACAAAATCATAAATACATAGCCGAATCCACGACTACGATACTTAAGATTGCTCAAATCCCTAATCTCAATAAATCAAAGGTTTGGTTGGATAAAGAATAATACAGGGTGTGGATAATATTTAGGATATAAATTGGTGTAAAATAAAAAATAAACAAAACAAATAAATTAAAATCCTAAGTGTGGTTAATCACTATCCCAACCATCCCATGAATAAGACTCATATCATTGAATAACTCACGCTTTAACACTTGAAACACACGCTTTAGGTAGACACGAATTATACTCAACAAGATCTTAATCAAAGAATAAACCTTAGTTAGCGTTCCCATAACTGCCAACTCCCATTCAATCCACAAATGTAATATACAACAACTAGTGGTGATATCGACCACTTAATACAAAACTTTACATAAGTCAGTTAAAACAAACATCCAACTTTTTCTTTTTTCTTTTCTATTTTTTTGATATATATATATATATATATATATATATATATATATTTTTTTTTTTTTTTTTTTTTTTTTTTTTTTTTTTTAACTTCAACATAGACATAGATGTGTAAAATTTCACCACATCACTATAATGATAATTCTGGATAATCTTTCCATACTTTTCATGACTTCAGAAATAACGGTAATAGCGAAAGTAGTAAACACACGAAAAATAAACTCAAAGATATACAATATTTACTTTCACTCCAATTGCATTGTGCAATTTCCCGACCTAACCATAGATAATGAATTACGCACGCGAACACAGGTAAAGTAAGGAAACACACTTTGCCTATAGCAATTAACCAACCACGGATTTTAATCTACAGGGTAGGCTAAGGTGTAAGGGTGTAACGAAACATTTTAACAAAGGTGTAAGAAACGAAAGGAATGGCTCTGAGTGTTTTTCTAGGGGTATCTTACTCTAAAAATGAGAGTAACAAAAGGGTTTATACGGGGGTTAACTAACCAGTGTAGTTAGTTAATATCACATAACATATAAAAGGCTTTTTGGGTGTAATCCTAGAAATTTACCAATTTAGACAAGTCATTTCAATTATATAAAATAATACTTATTATGGTGGTCTCGAATAGTATACAAGCCAAGTTCTAAAGTTTACAAGTCACCGGCACACTCATAGATTTGTGAGTTTTGAAAAATCACAATTTTTGAAAATAACGTCGTGTGTGCAGCTATGCAACTTAGACTTTAAACAAAAACATGCTAAAAATTTTAAATTTTTATATATTAAGCACATTTTAAGCATATTTTGAAAGTTTAGGACAAGTAAGTGTTAAGTGTTCTAATTCTCCAATCCCCCCACTTAAGTTAAACAACGTCCTCGTTGTTTGTATCAAAGGTTAAAAACTGGAAAATAAAAGAATTAGAACAGAAAAACTCCCCTGAGATTTGCTCGGTATGATCCTCCATTAGTATAAGAGCAAAAATCATCTTTCTTGTGGATTAGAACGTTTAAGCTTCATAATAGATGTATCCACAGGAAATGCAGGAATCTATAATACCACCAAGGCTTTAAAACACACCTAAGTTAAGAAAGGTTCAAACTTGCATAATACATTAGTAGTTAGTTAAAAATAAAACATAAAAATAAAAATGAAGATCATCAGGTCAGTCGATGCGCCGTATCTTATGGAAGAAGATACGCCGTATCAAGCCTGGAATAAATACGGATCAGAATAGAAGATGCGTCGCATCCTTAACCAGGGATGCGCCGCATTGAAATAAACTGATAAAAAGTTTTAAATTCAAAAATAAAAAATAAATGCAGAAAAAATAAAATAAGATATGACCATTGCAGGAGATGCGTCGCATCTCAGGATTGAGATGCGCCGTATCCTCTGCGGCCTGACTGACTCGACTCAGAACAGAATAATAAAAAATGATAAATCCGGGTTGTCTCCCGGTAAGCACTTGTCTTTATTCCAGAGTCTTCAAGTTAGACTCACGTTCAGCTCATTTAATATCGGTCATTGAAGGAGTCGGAAACATCGCGCTCCCTCATTGCCAATTCAGTAATATTGAACACTCCTTGCTCGTTCTTAATTTCCACGCCGTTCTTCTTTAAGATCTGTATAAACAAAGTTCTGTCCCTTTCGGGCAGAGATGACAAAATGATAGACGGGAAATTCTTATTATCATATAGGCATAAATAAGCAAGGTGGGGTGGTAGTTCAATAAACACGTCATTATTCAAATTCGTTTTCTCAACTATTCTCCTACGTTTGTTAATTACTACGCAATCATACCACTCATCATCAGAATCATTAACAACGTCGCTTCTAAGTTCGGTAGGTACATTAAGGTCAATAAATTCCTCAAAGTTCTCATGATTAGGATTAGTTGAGTTGTTTTGAATCAATGTTTCCCCCATAAGCCTAGCTTCAAGATCGAGGTCCATACGCTCTCTTAATCCTAGCACATAGACACCTCTAATTATGCTTTTAGCAGGATCTTGGCACTTATAGACTAGTTTATTATTCCCTACCCTTAATGAGATTTTTCTCTTAAACACATCAATCTTAGCATGGGCAGTAGACAAGAAAGGTCTTCCAAGGATTAAAGGAATCTTAACATCCTCGGGCATATCTAATATAACAAAGTCTACAGGGAAAATAAACTTCTCAATCTTAACTAGCACATTATTAGCAATCCCTTCAGGTCGTTTTACCGTTTTATCAGCCAATTTAATAAGTAACGTAGTTGGTGCTAATTTTCCTAGTCCTAGGGTAGTGAATGTCTTAAGAGGCATAACACTAACACTAGCTCCTAAGTCAGCTAACACATTATTGAAATTTATATTATTAATTGAACAAGGCAAAGTAAAACTTCCTGGGTCTTTTTCTTTATGAGGCAAGGCATTTAAGTCGGTTGCAGAGCTCTCTTCTTTCATTGTAGCCTTGATCTCCTCTTCAATCTTTGTCTTTTCTTTGAGTAGTCTCCTTAAACTGATTGAAGAATTAAAGAAAAATCCGGGTCTTGCACCATCATTACCATTCATCGATCTTCTAGGTAAGTAAGGAGTGACTTCTTCAGTGGTGCTTATGGATTTGACATGATCTCTTGGGTTGGTTTCGGTTGAGCTAGGTAAACTTCCATATCCCCTTTCTTGAAGAACTTTGCTCATTTGACCAATTTGTTGTTCCAATGCTTTGATCAAAGCTCCTTGATTTCTTGTAGTAGTGTCCGTTGAAGCTCGGATTTCTTTGATCATAGCAGTGTTCTCCTCATGTCTTTTAGCAGCATCGGCCATAATTGGCTTTAGAGTGTCATCTAAAGTCTGCCTCCTTTCTTGATAAGCGGGATTGAAGTTGTTCTTTTGATAGAATCCCGGGGTAGCTTCCCTAAATCTTCCTGAAGGTCGGAATGGTTGTCCAAATTGGGTGTAATATGCTTCTTCAAACGTCTCACTTTCATTCTTATTCGGGCAATCCTTAGTGTAGTGAAGTCCTTCGCACTTTTCACATCCAACTTGGGCAGCATACACTCTTTCATCACGCTTCTTCATCTCTCTACTAATTTTATCCAATTGAGCTTGAATAGCAGCAATCCCGTCAAAATTAGTGCTGCTCTTAGATCTAGTAGAGGTCCCATCGTGCCATTTTTGAGAATGATCAGCAGCTTCTTGGATTGCTTTCCTAGCATTGGTTGCACTCATTTGAGGCACAGCTCCCTTAGTGTCCAAGATTTGTCTAGTTGGCACGTCCAATCCTTGATAAAACAATATTATCTCCTGCATAGGGGTTAGATAGTGTTGAGGACATTTTATCAGTAAATCTTTAAATCGTTCCCAAGCTTGATAAAGAGTTTCATCAGGCTCTTGCTTGAAACTGTTGATAGCCTCCATCTTTTTAGCAGTCCTAGCAGGTGGACAATATCTCTTCAGGAACTTGCTCTTCAAATCTTCCCATGTAGTGATTGAACTAGCAGGTTCATTCCTTAGCCACTTGTTAGCAGCTCCTTTTAGCGAGATTGGAAAGATTCTTAGCATGAGTTGATCGTCAGTGACTCCTTCTGAAGTAAACAAATCCGCAATCTCGAGGACCTTTTCAACATGCTCATTAGCATCCTCGTGTTCCGATCCACTGAAAGCATTCTCTCTTAGCTCCTTGAGAAACTGACCTTTCAATTCAAATTTTGACTTATCATCAAACTTTGGTCTAGCAACTCCTGAAGTGTGATCAGCATGGGTTTTGTTCATGTATTCCTCCATAGTAGTGTTTTCGCCCATTGTTTCTGTTTCGTCTTCCTCTTTCTCTTCAGAAAAATAATCAAGCTCGAATGAACTTGAAGTATCAAAGCTTTTTGTGTTGAAAAGCCTTTTAAGCGAATGAAAAGCTCGTTCAGGATCGTCGAAAGGTTGAATCAAGTTCTTCGTAGAACTCCTGGTCATGCACTTCCTGAAATCAACACAAAAAATATCAGTAGGGTATGCTCAAGGAAGTAATATATCAGAAAATTAACAACGAAAACGGAATACGAAAAATTAAAGTTACTGATATCTGCAGACGATGCGCCGTATCCAAAAAGTTGGATACGCCGTATCTTATAATCGTTAAAATTAAATCAGACTTTATTAAGAAAATAGATACGCCGCTTAGAAATTAGAATGCGCCGTATCAATTTTAATAATAAAAAATCGATATTTATTTAAAATTAAATGCGTCGTATTAACAAAAGTTAATGCGCCGTATTTTCGTTACGTTTCAAAATACGAGATTTTTGATTCAGAAGATACGCCGTATCGACAGAGATCGATGCGTCGTATCTGTTTAATAATTCGAAAACTGTTTTTAATTAAAATAATAGATACGCCGTATCTGCTAAAGCAGATGCGTCGTATGGCGTTAACGTTTAGAAAAAAAAATTTCCTTAAAAACAGATACGCCGTATCTTGGGGAAAAGATGCGTCGTATCAAATTAATTAAACGCGTTGTATTTTATAAAAATTAAACGCAATACGCCGTATCTGAGAGATCAGATGCGCCGTATCGTTTGATTTAGCTCAGTACAACGATAGCAGAAAACAAAAAATACGAAAAATAAAAACAAATAAAAACACAAACGAAAACAAACAAAAATAAAAGCAAATAAATAACACACAAAAACAGAAAATATGCAAAATAATACAATGAATGCAAATTAATCTAATATACAACACAGAATTAGCGGTTAGATTAAAAAAAATTAAAAACCTAATTAAAATACTAATCAAATTAACAGATAATAACAATTCACTCCCCGGCAACGGCGCCAAAAACTTGATGCGTGCGATGTGTCGTTGCGGTTTAGCAGTATTAATGCCTACTCAAGTTTTAAATTTATATTTAGCCGACTTATCAATAACACACACACTTAACGAGCAGTGTACCCGGTCAGTATGAATATAATGGTAAGTAGAGTGTCGATCACTAAGAGTGGAACGTATTATCTCGTTATTCTAATCAGTATTTTAATATATTAAGTTAGCTATACAACCTAATCTAACGCAAGGGGGTTCAGCCTGAGAGACTGACACGATTTGGTTGCAATTAAATAATAAACTAAACCAATAGGCACGAATCAGCGAATAGCACACACGTACACAGATAAATACTTGAGACAATAAGAGGGCTGTCCTGATAGATAAGTAGTTTGTCACTTGTTTTATTGCTAGTTTTATATGAAGTGTATAGTTCAATGCAACGCACCGAGATTAAGTCCTTTCTCATTGGTTCTAATCTTATCGGCGAGTAAACCCTTAATGATTACTTATGACTATCCTATTTATCTTTCTTCCTACTTTTCTACAGACGATAGAATGCATAGGCGATCTAATAAATAGGCGAGGGCAGAGGCATGGCGACCCGATCAACGCTCAGCTAGACACAGAGGTTATCAATGCACTAATAAAAGTCACCAAAGACATCAACATATAAACTTTAATTAATGAGAAAGCAGTTTTAAGGGAGTGCAATCTTTCCGTTGTCACATTACACAAGCCACCAATCTTGATGAATTAAAGTTTACTAACACAATAAAACAAAACTACTTAATGAATTAAACACATGCAGCACCTTCTTACAGCTCTTGTATCTTCGTTTGGGTGTGTCTTGTGCTGCCTATTCGTCTGAATTCGTCCTAGGTTTCTCTGGTCTTCGGATATAATATGTCACCAAAAGCTCTCGGAATTCGTCTGGTCTTGGGGTATTTATAGTTTCTGTCTGAGGGTAGGATGCGGCGCATCTAGTAAGTAGATGCGGCGCATTGACTTAACTTCGCGTGGGGTCCAAGATTATAATATTCAGGAATATTCGTACACCGCCAGAAGATGCGGCGTAACTCCATTCTTGGATGCGGCGCATGTCCTCTTGTATCTTGGATCGTATCTGGTGAAATATGGATAGTGATGCGGCGCATGTCATAAGTGAGATGCGGCGCATCTTGGAGCAGAATAGTCTTGATCTTATACATTTAAGTAGACTCTTAACTTCTTGCATGTTTTGCTCCATAATTAGTCCAAAATCGCCAAGTTTCACCAAATGCTTGTTTTTACCTGAGAATTACAAAAGTAAACGATTAAGTATCAATCCTCATACATAATATAATAAAACAAGTCAAATTAATAGGATAAATGATAGTAATAAAATGTACTTATTTGAGTTCATCAGTCATTCAAATAAGAAGAGGAATCACCAAATCATCCTCTCAGTCTACTGAGTCTACCTCTGCAACCAAATGCAAAATCTGTGGTAGCTCAGTCCACTCAACCACTAACCATGAATCAATTGTTACTTTTTAGAAGGCCTTTAAAGCCAAGCCCTCCAAAAAGAGGTGTCCTAGAAAGAACTAACTCAGTTTACCATTTGTGCATAAACATGCCAGGGCACCAATTTTGCATCTAGATAGTAGATGTTCAAGGAGCATGACTGGTGTGAAAGAATATCTGCACAAATATGTAGAAGAACCAGGACCCAATGTGGTATTTGCTGATAATTCATCATGTCTCACTGAAGGTTATGGTTCAGTAAACTGTAGTGGTATAGTCTTTACTAGGATAGCTTATGTAAATAGTCTTAAGTACAATTTGATCAGTGTCAGTCAACTATGTGATGCCAAGTACATAGTTCAGTTTGATGATAAGCAAGGAACCATCTTCAATGCAAATAAGGAAGTTTTCCTTATTGCACCAAGAAGGCAAGATGTTTATGTGTTAGACATGTCCAGTCTAACTCAGAATGGAACTTGTCTCTTTGCTAAGGCCACTGAAACCCTGAACTGGCTTTTGCATAAGAGACTCTCCCACCTGAACTTCAAAAACATAAACAATCTTGTAAAACAAAACAATGTCCTTTGCTTACCATCACTTGTTTTATCAAAGGATAAACCCTGCTCTGCATGTGAAAAAGGTAAACATCATAGAGCATCCTTTAAAACCAAAACAAACTTTTCCATCAGGAACTGCCTTCATCTTCTCCATATGGGTCTCTTTGGGCCCATCAGTCCTAGATCCATTAACCATGAGAAGTATACTCTGGTCATTGTGGATGAATACTCAAGATACACTTGGGTTTACTTCCTGACCAAAAAGAGTCAGGCAGCTGAAACAATCATGTCCTTTGTCAGGAACATTGAAAATCAAAATGACATGAAAGTCAAACAGATTAGGACTGAAAATGGAACAGAGTTTCAGAAACTATGAACTTGAATGTTTCTGTGATGAGAAAGGAATTTCCTAAAATTTTCCTCTCCTTACACACCTGAACAAAATGGTGTTGCTGAAAGGAAAAATAGAACACTCATTGAAGCTGCCAGGACAATGCTAAATGGATCAGTCCTTTCCAAACACTTTTGGACTGAAGTAGTCAAAACTGCCTATTATACACAAAACAGATCTATCATCGTCAAGAGACATAGCAAAACCCCTTATGAGTTATTCAAGGGTAGAATCCCTGACATCAACTACTTTCATGTTTTTGGGTGTCCTGTAGTTATTCATAATCACAAGGATCACTTAGGGAAATTTGATGCCAAAGCTGATGATGGATACTTCCTAGGATACTCACTTGTCTTAAAGGCCTTCAGGGTGTTCAACACTAGGAGACAACAAACTGAGGAAACATTCCATGTTACCTTTGATGAGAGAACTGATGCAATCAGTGTCTCTAACACCTCAGTGGAAGAGATAGGTATTGATGATTCATCAAGATACCCTCCTGATGAACATCATCCTGACTATGATTCTTCCACTCAATACCAAGAAAATGCTGACATCTCCTACTACATCATCCCTCACAACCTTCCTCACCCAACCATCACTGAGTTTGTTGAAGCACAAAGAAATATTGATGCAATCAATCAGTCTGAACAAAGTGCTTAGGAACCAGACAATCTCAGTGATCAGTTAACCCAATCAGACACTCAAGATCTTGAAGATCATCAGGTGTCCACACCAAACCCTACCAATCTGGCCTCCACAAGTTCTAATCAGTACCCAATACCTCAGGACAGTTGGACTAGGTCTCAGGATATAGAACTTGTCAATATAATTGGAGAGCCGACTGAAGGCATGCTCACCAGAAGCATGGCTGCTAGTCTAAGAGCAGCCTCAGCCAATGAATTCCTATTTGTGGACTTCATCTCCACAATTGAACCTAAAAGTGTCAAAGAAGCACTTAAACATCCAAGTTGGGTTCAGGCAATGCATGATGAACTGGAACAATTTGACAGAAACAAGGTGATGACCTTGGTCAAATGTCCTGATGATGTTTCAGTCATTGACATGAAATGGGTGTTCAAAAAAAAATCTGATGAAAATGGCATAGTCATTAAAAACAAGGCCAGACTTTTAGCCAAAGGCTATAATCAACAAGAACGCATTGACTATGAAGAAACATTTGCACCAGTGGCAAGGATGGAAGCCATCAGGATCTTCCTTGCATTTGCAACCTACATGAAATTCAAAGTGTACCAAATGGATGTTAAAAGTGCATTCTTAAATGGCTCACTGAAAAAAGAAGTTTATGTTCAACAACTTCCTGGATTTGAAAGCAGTGAGTTTTCTGACTATGTCTGCAAGCTTAACAAATCCCTTTATGGACTGAAACAAGCACCCAGAGCATGGTATGAAACTCTCTCAGCCTTCCTGATCCAAAACAAATTTTTCAGAGGCAAGATAGACAACACACCGTTTATCTACAGGACAAATAATGATGTCATACTTGTACAAGTATATGTTGATGACATCATCTTTGGCTCAACAAGCTAAAAACTTTGCAAACAGTTTGAAAAACCGATGGCAAAGAAATTTGAAATAAGCATGATAGGAGAACTGACTTACTTCCTTGGACTGCAAATCAAGCAGACTGGTAAAGGAACCTCTATCAGTCAAGAGAAATATGTCAGAAGCCTACTGAAAAAGTATGAGCTCAGTGACTGTGCCTCAGTCAAAACTCCCATGGTTCCCCCAAACAACCTAGGTCCTGACCTTACTGGTAAACCAGTCAATCAAACTCAATTCAGAGGAGTGATTGGGTCACTGATGTATCTACTTGCATCAAGGCCTGACATCCAATTCTCAGTATGCTTGTGTGCCAGATATCAATCTGACCCAAGAGAATCTCATCTAACTGCTGTGAAAAGGATACTCAGGTACTTGAAAGGTACTCCAAGCCTTGGATTATACTATCCTAAGTGCTCAGGCTTTGATCTCAAAGGATACTCAGACTCTGACTATGATGGATGCAACATGTACAGATAAAGCATCTCAGGCTCCTTCCAAATTCTTGGTGGAAAATTAGTCTATTGGAGTGCTAAGAAGCAACAATCAGTCGCCATGTCCTCAGCTGAAGCTGATAATGTTGCAGCAGCAAGTTGTTGTGCAAATGTACTATGGATGGAAAGTCAACTCAGTGACTATGGAATCTAGTACAAGATGGTTCCCATCTTTTGTGATAACACAAGTGCAATTGCCATCTCAAATAACCCTGTTCTTCATCAGAGAACAAAACACATTGATATTAGATATCATTTCATCAGGGACCATGTCATGAATGGTGACATTGAATTACACTTCATTCCCACTGAATATCAGTTAGCTGATATCTTCACCAAACCATTGGATGAACCAACTTTCACAAGACTGAAAGCTGAATTGGGAATGTTGGATATAGAAAATCAGTTGTAGGATCGACTACTTCGAGCTTGATTGAGCTTGGTATAAACAAGAACCTCTGTAAGCTATACAAGCATTTATGCGGAAACTAAACAGCAAGTATAATAAAGAAGAAAACTCTAAATGACAATGATCCTCTATGGATCAAACTATGAACTAAGAATTTGTGATAATCAATATTGAAAACGTTACAGGTGTGTATAAACTAATAGACGGGTTTATCTTTTATACTAACAAGATCACCTAACCCTAACCCGTTCTACAAGAAAACGTGTGAAGAGATAAACAACAATCTCTTCTAAAAATAAATCTTAACAAACATTCTAAATATACGGATAACAAATAATACTATCCGCAGCAACAACACTATCGGCAGGAACAAGATAACACTGTCGGCAGCAAATGAACTTTCAGCAGGAACCAAAGCTATCGGCAGGAACCAGCTTAACACTATCGGCAGCAACAATGAAACTCTTATTTCCCAGAGATCCTAACAATCCTCCCCTAATCTTGAGGTTGACTAGGTTAACCTGCAAGATTCCAATGTGATAGAGCTTTGAACTTCTCAGACTTGAGGACTGCGACTTAGCAGCAGCAATATGTAGTAACCAGCAGCAACATCCGTAACTTGCAAGATTCCAACCTCTATAGCATCCACTAGCAACTTCAATAGTTCAGCAGGAATAGGAAATCTTCTTCAAAACATGTATACTGGTCACCATGACTTTCACTTGAACTTGGCTGCTACTATGACAATATGTACATCAAATCACTTTAAGTTTCATACTATTCTCATCACATCCAGGTGTGTTAACTCCTGTGAGAGGTGAATCATTGAAAATTAATGGATTTGATGTCTCTTTACCAATAGCCATCACTACTGGAGTAGCCAATGTTTAGGTGTGCGAGACCATGGTACATTGATAACCATCAGATTTATTAGCAAATCAGCAACTATAAACGGATTTGACTTGTCTTTACCTGTAGCCGTTTGCTCAGGACTAGCCAATTCTTTGGTTTCAACTGAACCTTGGTGAATTGAATACCAAATATGGATACCAATTGTCTTTACCACAAACCATACTTTTGTGGACTAGCCAATCCTTTGGATCCCATAAAGGGTTACATCCATGGTGAATTGAGAACCATTTTCAACTCTCAGGAATAAACCATGGGTGAGTTGAAGTACCCTATAGCTTTGAGCAAGCTATTACAGCTATCAACGGATTTGATTATCACACCAGAGCCGTACCCTCATGGTGAGTCAACTCTTTCTTGTCTGCAAGACATGGTGAGTTGAGCACCATTTATTGTGCAGGTGTAAACACCAACACTGTACCTGCAAGGTGTTGCTCAAAACCACTTATTAGCACACAAAATATACAAAGAATATATATATATATATATATATATATATATATATATATATATATATATATATATATATATATATATATATATATATATATATATTTTAAACTAAGAAACACACCAAAATAAAAGAAAGAAAAATAAGAAAAGAAACCAAAAGAAAGAAAGAAAGATAGAAAATATACAACAACAACAAGAATCATCCTCCCCTTAAGCTTCAATCCTCCCCTTAAACTCAGCATCTAGGGATTTACCATCCCAATATGGACCACCAAATGTTTAAACCTTGGTCCATCAAAAGCCTTGGTCAGCAGATCAGCAACATTATCATCTGTGTGAATCTTAACCACCTGAATAAGATGCTTCTCATAAGCATCTCTTATGAAATGGTGTCGAATCTCAATATGCTTTGTCCTTTGATAATAAACAGGATTCTTAACAATACACATAGTACTTTGATTATCAATAAAAATCTTGGTGTTCATATAGTTGAACCCATAATCCAACAGCTGATTTTGCATCCAAAGTACCTGTCCACAGCAACTAGCAGCAGCAACATACTCTGCCTCAGTAGAAGATGTAGCCACTATAGTCTGCTTCTTGCACTGCCAAGAAACCAACCTCCTACCCAGAAACTGACAACCTCCTGTTGTTGACTTCCTATCAAAGTTAGCCCCAGCATAATCATTGTCACTATAGGCTTCCAACACAAAAGGAGAATCTTTAGGATACCAAAGTCCCATCTTTGGCTGTCCTCTTAAATACTTGAAGATTCTTTTAACTGCATTTAGGTTAGAAGTCAATGGTGTAACCTGATGTCTAGCACATGCACCAACAGCAAACATGATATCAGGTCTTGAAGCTGTCAAATACATGAGTGATCCAATCATGGACCTATAAAGATGAACATTAACAGCAGCATCAGGTTCATTATTGGACTTAGGCTTTGGACGTTCAAAAAGAGTTGTAGCAATCTTCACATTTTCCATATCAAACTTCTTAAGCATGTCATAAACATACTTCTCCTGGCAAATAAAGATCCCATCTGGTTTCTGCTTAACCTGAAGACCCAAGAAGAAAGTCATTTCACCCATAGCACTCATCTCAAATTCACTCTTCATCAATTCTTCAAACTCCCTGCACCAGGCTTCATTAGTGGAACCAAAGATAATATCATCTACATAAACTTGTACCAGAATGATATCTTTGAAGTTCTTTCTTATAAAAAGAGTTTTATCAATAGCCCCTCTTCTGTAACCATGTTTTAGCAAGAAGGCTGATAACCTTGCATACCAAGCCCTTGGTGCTTGATGAAGACCATAGAGTGCTTTAACCACTTTATAAACTAAATTAGGATTCCGAGGATCCACAAATCCCTGTGGTTGAGTAACATAAACTTCTTCCTCAATCCTGCCATACAAAAATGCACTCTTCACATCCATCTGATATACTACAAACCCCATAAAGGAAGCAAAAGCCAAAAACAATCGAATAGCTTCAACTCTTGCCACTGGTGCAAACACCTCATCATAATCAATCCCCTCTTCCTGTCTATGACCTTGAGCTACTAATCTAGCCTTATTTCGAACCACAATTCCCCTAGCATCCCTTTTATTCTTTAGAATCCATTTAGTCCCAATAGCATGCTTTCCAGCAGGCAAAGGAACCAACATCCATACTTTCTGATTCTGGAACTGCTGCATTTCCTCTTGCATAGCCTCAACCCAATCATCATTAGTAAGAGCTTGAGCTATGCTGGTTGGTTCAACTTGAGATAAAAAAAAAACAAGCATACAGACAATGTAAATAATCAGTATGATTGCTCCTCAACTGATCCTGGATATAACTGAGAAAAGCAGATTCTCCAAACTTGGGTTGATGAAGTTTACTTCTTGTCTGAACAGGGGAATTAATATCTCCAAGAATCAAAGACTGAGGATGAACAGTATTGATCCTCTTGGTAGCAATGGGATTGACTTCAATGGAGGATGCCTGATTAGTAATTGAGGGGTTGAAGTCATCATCATATGAAGAAGAAGTGAAAATGCCAGTTCTGGACTGATGATGAGGATCATTCAACTTATCTCTTGAAGAGACTGAATTTCCAAGATCAGAAGGAATTGGAAATCTTTCAGCGGAGTTAACAACACCCAGAGTGTCAATAGATGGAGAAGACACAGGAACATCAGCAGAAACTCTAGAAGGTTCGGCAGGAACAGATCCACTTTCAGCAGGAATGAGATCAGCAGGAACATGAATACCACCAGGTGAATTCAGTTGTCTTCTAACTTCAGCTTCAGCCTTTCTCAGAATCTCCTCTGTCTCTTTAGAAAACCCAGAATCAAACATCTCAGCAGCTCTTTTGGCATTAAACTCTTGTCTTTGAAGCCTAGCAAGATCTTCTGCATAACTAGAATCACCTCCAGCTATATCAAAAGAATCTTTGAGCTTTGAACCTGAAATGTTGTTAGAGGGAAAAGAAGGAACAACTATAGGTCGTTCATCACTCTCTACATCAGAATCATCATCCGAGGTACCTGCATTGTTAGTTTGAGAAACATTTGTACCAGCAGATAGATTTGATTTGAATCTATTATAACCTAAGGTGTCAAATAGATAATCCAGATCAAAGTACCACTCTGGACCAGCACCCTGCAAATTAGGTTTATCTTCAAGATATCTTAAGTTGAGAGTCTCTTCTATTCTCTTAGAGGACAGATTATAAACCCTATAGGCTTTACCATGAGCAGAATATCCAACAATAAATCCTTCATCAGCCTTCCCATCAAACTTGCCTAGGTAATCACTAGTGTTCAAAATAGTGACATGACATCCAAAAGGCTTAAGGTAACTAATGTTTGGAACCTTCCCAGACAAAAGTTCATAAGGTGTTTTATTATGAGGACTAGTAATAGATACCCTATTCAACACATAACAAGCAGTGCAAACTGCTTCAGTCCAAAACATAGTAGGCATCTTAGATTCAGCTAACATAGTCCTAGCTGCTTCTATCAGGGTCCTATTTTTCCTTTCTACAACCCCATTTTGTTGTGGAGTTCTAGCATTACTATAGTCCCTTTTTATCCCCTTAGTCCCACAGAGTTCAATAAGATTAGAGTTCTTAAACTCTGTGCCATTATCACACCTTATTGACTTAACCTTTTTACTTAGCTGATTTTCTATTAAGGCAATAAAATCCCTAAGAACTGGATAAGTTTCATCTTTAGTCCCCAAAAAGAAAGTCCATGAAAACCTGCTAAAATCATCTGTAATCACCAGGCAGTAGTTCTTATGGTCAATACTTCTGATAGAAGTAGGACCAAAAAGATCCATATGAAGAAGCTGCAAAGGCTCAGAGATGTTGCTCACAGCAGTTATGGCCTTGTATGATGCTTTGTGCTGCTTTCCTTTGTTGCAGGCAACACAATCATGCTCATTAGAGAAGATCTTCATAGGAAGTCCTTTAACCAACCCATTCTTAGCCAGCTTGTTAATGGTCTTGAAATTCACATGGGCCATTCTTCTGTGCCATTTATTAGATTCATCCACAGAAGCTTTTGCAACCAGACAAGCAAGTGATCCCTCAGGCTGAACATCACTAAGATTGAAGCTATAGAGATTGTAAGTCCTAGGAACTTTAAGTTCAACCTGACTTTCATCAGGCAGTTTGAAGTCTTTGGACAACACATAGCAATCATTCTCAGTGAAGAGAACACTGTTCTTCTTGTCACAAATTTGGGAGACAGAGAACAAACTGAAGTCTTGAAGTTCCTTCACATAAAGTACATCTTCAAAATCCAGCTTAGCAGTCTTGATAGTTCCCTTCCCAGAAATTATTCCATCTCCTCCTCCAAATGTAACAGTACCTCCATTCAAAGGTACAAAGTCATGCAATCTTTCCAAATTCCCTGTCATACTCCTGGAACACCCACTGTCAACAATTCCAACATCTTTGCTTCTAAAAGGAAAATCCTGAGAAAAAGAATACATATACAACATTAGATACAAGAGAGACTCAAGCCATTGCTGACTTGAGCCTGCCTAGTGGATCAATAAGAATTAAACCCTGGAGATTGATGAGATCCACCATTGATCTTGGACCCCATTTTCATATGTTGGTTATTGATTTTCCAAGAACAACCTGCTGAGGACTTAACAGCAGTTTTCCATCTTGCCCCTCCCTTATTCATGGTGTCAAAACAAACAGGTCTCAAATTATTTTGAAAGTAAGAACTAGTAGGTCTTCTGAAAGGTCTAGCCATATTGCTTCTCCAACCAGCAGGATTGATCCTACCGGCAGGAACTGAATACACAGCAGCAACAGGCTTACCAGCAGGAACTGGCTTGCCAGTAGCAACTGAAGTTCTCCTTGCTGCTTGAGGAATATAAGGGGGAATATCATTCACATTTTTCCATACAAACCTATTTTGACATGCATTCAAACCCATCTGTTTCTCATAATAGTCACAATCTTTAATAAGATGATCATAACTACGACACACAAAGCAAGATTTCTTTCTAGGGGTCTTTTTCTTAACAATAACTTTCTCATTGCAAACAGAATTATTCAAACCAACACATGAAACAAAATTATCCTTAACACAATAAAAACCACAATCATAATTGTTTGAAACAGAACCACAACTAGAATTGTTTGAAACACTATCAAAAGAAATATCTTCAAATGCAGCTGTCTTTGATTGAGATTCATCATTAGCTACTTCTGAGGAGAGATCTTCTGACTTTATTGATGCTGACTTGTCACTTGATCCACATGTGGCATAGTCATCAGTCTTGATTTCTGAAGATTTGTCACTGTAAGAACAAGAGACAAATTCATTAGAGTCACAATCAAGATTAGGCAAGTCCTTTGCCTGTTTGCCATACATCATTTGTGAATCATCAAAGTCATCAAAAGGATTAGCAGGCTTAAATGTTCCAGTTATGGGTGGAGGAACATCATTCATCCCTCCCTCATTCACATACTTTACAGGCTTTCTATAATCTACAGGTTCTGGGTTAAAAACACTATACTCATTAGGGTCATAATACTGATTTGGCCCTACCAGGTCACCGAACCCTAAACCTCTTTTAGTTTTTGACGACATAGAACTATCAATAAGCCTGTGAAGGTTTGTGGATGACTCTTTCCACTTATCAAATCTAGCCAAGGTATTATCTAGTTTAGACTTTAAATCCTGATTTTCTAACACAACCTTAGCTTTTTCCCTTTCAGAATGTTTAAACTCATTAATAGCATTTTTTAAATCTCTTTCCAACACCTTTATTTTTACTTCATAAGCAGACTGTTGTTTTTGATACCAGACCTTTTGTTGTTCTAAAGTTTTAACAGCCTTTTTATGAGCCTTAAGTTGAATAAAGTTATCCTTATTTTCACTTTCTATATCATCAAATTCCTGTTTCAATTTATCATATTTAGAATCACAACCAAATGGGCAGTTATGTACCTGAGATGGATGACCCATCATTCCAAACTGACCAGCCACTTGAATCTTCTCACCATATCCAGCTACCATCCCAAAGACCTTATCTGATCCACTTGCAACAGCCTTCTCATGATGCTCCCAGTCCACCATCGAATCCACAGATACTAAAGCCTTGGGGTCCTCTGACTCCAACTCTTGAATTCTGAAAGCAGAATACCGTGCTTTATCATCCACCTTCTTGTCTGTACATTCCCTAGCAAAATGTCCTGTTTGAGAACATTTATAACACCTCACCTTCCTTCTGTCAAACCTGGCAGGCTCCTGTCCATCAAAATTGACCCTTCTTCCTGCCTTCTTTTCAAACCTATCCAACTTCAACGATATCATAGCCACCTGCCATCTTAAATCCATCTCTTCCATATCCAATTCATCAACCTGATTGAAATCATCATACACAATCTTCTGTTGTGGTGTACTTTCAGCAACAAATGAATGAAGCACATCCACTACAAGATTCTCAGATCTGGTTTGAGCTTTTGGTGTGACAGGTGAGTAGGAGATTGATGATGTTGATGGTGTTGGACTGTTTCCATATGATGCTTTGTAAGCACCAGAGTTACTAACAAAAGCAGTATGGGTTGGAGTATGAGGTGTATAGGTGGAATATCCTTTGATATCCAGTTCAAGGTTTTTCAACTTGTTGTACAGATCATCAAAGCTCATATAATCCAGACCTCCTTTGGCTTTGAGTGTTATGGAAACCTGAGACCAGGATGGTGGCAAAGCCCTCAGAAACTTGGTGTTGCAGTCTTCATTGTCCGGCCTAGCTTTCAACTGGTTGAGTTGACTCAGGATCTTGTGGAATCTGTCATACCCTTTGTGAATCCCCTCAGCCTCAGAGATCTTGAATTCTTGAAATTCTTGCTTGAGCATAGACCTTCTCATCTTTCTGGATTCATCATTCCCTCCAAATCTGGCTTTTACAGCATGCCAGATCTTTCTAGCATCATCCAAGTGATGAAAATCACTCATATGATCTTCTGGAATAGCTTGAAGTAGAAGGGTTCTTGCCTTGGTTTCCCTTTGAACAGCAAGGTGTTCTTCTGCAGTAACAGGTGGCTTTATATAGATATTGCCATCATTATCCCTTCCAGTATTCTTCTTACTATTTCCCTTAAGAATCACATTCCACAGATTGTAATCAGTGTTTGTGATCCAATATTCCATTCTCATAGCCCAGACTTCATACTCATCTTTCTTCAGATATGGAAATTTAGCATTGTTGGTGGACATGGTGGTGAGGATTTGTGTTTGGACTTGTGAGGTTTCAGGTTTGGGTTGTTGTTCTTCAGGGTTAATGACATTGTTTTAAGGGATTTCGTCTTCCATTGAAAGAGGGTTGTGAAATATGAAATCGAACTTTTCCTTCTTTATCAGAGATCCTTACCAGGCTCTGATACCACTTGTAGGATCGAGTACTTCGAGCTTGATTGAGCTTGGTATAAACAAGAACCTCTGTAAGCTATACAAGCGTTTATGCGGAAACTAAACAGCAAGTATAATAAAGAAGAAAACTCTAAATGACAATGATCCTCTATGGATCAAACTATGAACTAAGAATTTGTGATAATCAATATTGAAAACGTTAAAGGTGTGTATAAACTAATAGACGGGTTTATATTTTATACTAACAAGATCACCTAACCCTAACCCGTTCTACAAGAAAACGTGTGAAGAGATAAACAACAATCTCTTCTAAAAATAAATCTTAACAAACATTCTAAATATACGGATAACAAATAATACTATCCGCAGCAACAACACTATCGGCAGGAACAAGATAACACTATCGGCAGCAAATGAACTTTCAGCAGGAACCAAAGCTATCGGCAGGAACCAGCTTAACACTATCGGCAGCAACAATGAAACTCTTATTTCCCAGAGATCCTAACATCAGTCCACTGATTAAATCCCTCCAACCAAGTGTAAATTCTTAAAACCTTAGGTCCATGACTCAATGTGCCCCTCAGTGAAAAAGATCACTGAATCACCTTCCCTGAACCCCTCACTGAATAAAAAGTCATTCAGGGCCCTCAAGATGATCGACATTCAATGCTAACTTAAATGCTCTAAGTATTTAGTTAGTAAATGTCCGAGGTTGGTAACTGGATTCTTATTTAATATAAGAATATTTGTTCTTTTGCCTCTCTGGCATCTACCACTGGGCCCCCACTTACCCACTTGGCATTTAATGCCTTCTCTCTCACCTAAAATTTTGTGATGATCAAAACTCTGTAAATTCCACTTTTTGCAGAACAGCACAACTGTTCACCTCGACTGTTGCGCAAAACCCAGGAAAGTGGAGTGGTGGCATTTAATGTGGATCCCAAAACGTTTTATACAAAATAGTTTTCAAAACTTTGAGAATAATTCGCATAATGCCCAAACCACCCTCATCTTCACTTCCCTATAAATACCCCAAAAACAAATAACACACATACGTTTTTTTTTTGAAATCTTAAGCAAACTTTTGCCTTTTTTTCTCTCAAAAAATAAACTACTGTATGTGTTCATCTTTAGAAAACCAAGGCCTTCCAACAAAATGGCTACTTCTAAAGCTATTACCTACGCCCCAAATGTGGAATTCACAATGGAGGGCGTGGACTTGACCAAAAATAACGTCGTAGGAAACTTTGCCTACCCCCAAAAGTTTTGGGCGTACAAGAATGTGGTTAAATACCTTCAAAACTGCTTTCTTGCTACGGCGTTTACAAAAACCCCCTCAGTCATATACAATGACTATTTGAGGGAATTCTGGTGTACAGCAGTGGCAACTAGCCCTGAGGACACCAAAGACTCCATTATCACGTTCTCAGTGATGAATGGGAGGAAGACCCTCTCCTTGGATTACCCAACCTTCATCTAGGCCACAGGTCTTGATTTCACTGAGAACTATGAGCCCAACCCCACTGACTAAGAAGTAAAGGCCGAATTGCTTTTACTAGGGCCACATGACCCAAAACAACCTGATGTGGCCGCAGGAACCCTATTGGCCAAAGCACCTATCATCAAGACCTGGTTCCCACATGTCTGGAGGATCTTGATGACTTTCGTCATTCAGGTCCTTGGAGGCAATAAATCCTCCAAGGAACAATTGAATGCATCACAACAATTGATTATGTTCAGTCTCCTGGAGGGTAGAAAAATAGACATCTGAGGAATAATCTTCCGTGACCTCGTAGCCAAGCTCGCAGGAAAATCTAGGCAAAGACACATGTCTTACCCTAGGTTCATTTCCTGTGTGCTTCAGGACTTACTTGGCTCTGATTACGTTAGGCCTGACGTTGAAGGTTCTAAACCTGACGTCCTACACAAAGCCAACTATTCTAGAGACCTTACTGAGGTACAACCAGTCGCCCTGACCAACTTTATGTTGGTAATTATTCAGGGTGCTGATGAAGCGAAAAGTGTACCGCTTTTAGGGGGTCATTTAAGCCCTAAATCGTATTTATTTGATCAAATATTGCCCTAAATCGTTCCTTTTGTCATTTTAGGTACTTTGGAGAAGAAATCTGGAAAAGGAAGCATTTTGGACGTTTTTGGAGCATAAAAGTGAAGAAAACGACAAAGTCTCAAAAATCTGCTGGAAAGTACCTTTGACGGCGTCAAGCCCCAATGTGACGCCGTCAACCCTTGATAAGCCAGAGAGGATTTTGGAAGATTAAAAGGGGACGGCGTCAAGAAGGTCGTCAAGCCTTGATAAGCCAGAGAGGATTTTGGAAGATTAAAGGGGGACGGCGTTAAGAAGGCCATCAAGAAACCCTAACTGCAGTGAGGTGATTGCGTCACGACCCAAAGGGTGACGCCGTCAGATCTGTTTTCCTATATATACTTTCATAATTTTTAGTCATTGTGTGCAACTTTGTGAGGAGAAACCCTAGACGATTTTTCTGCCATTTTTAAGGGTTTCATACCCTTGGATCTCCCATGTTCAATTGAAGATAAGTAATCAATTAATCATTCAATATGTCTATGTGTTGTTTGATTATATCTTGTTCTTGTCTTTTATTTAACATGCTAGGCTAGATTTATCTTGTGTTTGCTTAGATCTAATGAAATCTAACTATTGATTATTGGTTGTTGGTGTGTTATTAATTGTATTGGATGATTGTTTATCGATGTTAGGCTTAAGAAAACTAGCTAACCTCCTATACGGTAACTTGCTTGAACGTCTTAAGAAACATGAACCAATGCGTACTAAAGGTTATTATGGTTGTATTTAATGCATGAGCGAATTCTACTGATCCCATGTTAGGAGCTTCTTAGCCGGCTCGACATAGGAGTGAAGTAGGAGCTTGTAGAGTTGGGGAAGTACGTACGCCACCCCACGATTGGTATTAAGGAATACACCCGTCATCCACGCAATTAATACACACTAATCAACCGGTAAAAGATAGTTAGGGAGTAAGGAAATCTAAGTAAACACATTTCTCTCCATATAAGTTCCACAACCTTTTTATTTTCAGTTATTTTATTTTATTTGCAATTGTAGTTATTTGGGTTAGTTTACTAGCAACTAATTCCGCCCACTCCTTCAAACCCGAGATTTTACTTGTTTTCATAAAAATATAAAAATACAAAAAGAATCTTCCCTCACCCTTAGACCTATTAGAGTAGTTTTTCAATCCTAACGACACTATTCCCCTAGAGAACGATCAATCCCCCGGTACTTGCCACTACACTATACTACATCGGTCAGGTACACTGCCTGGTGGGGATTGCAAGCCTCTTGAGATCCCTCGAGAGGTAAAACCTGTTGTAAGGTCGCAAAACCACGCATCAAGTTTTTGGCGCCGCTGCCCGGGGAATAGTTATTGTTTAGGTTGAATTTTTATTTTATTAGGTCTACTCATTAGATTCCTATCTTAGTGAGATTTTTATTTTCTTTTTATTAGCTTTCTTGTAGTCTATCTTTTTCTTTGTGCCCTTTGTTTGTAAAACCATTTTCATTTGTCACTATGGCGGATGAAACTCCATTTAGATCATTGACAATAGAGGAACAACTATATTTCACTAATAGATTTGCTTCCTATCATTCCAATGAATTTTTGTGTGCTCTTAGTGATTTCCAAGAGGAGTTGGGGGTAAAGTTAGATGGGTTTAATTAATTCTATGCATGTGTGATTTCTATTAGACGATCATTATCAGGATCAATTCCTTTTAGTAAGACCCTTTGGATGAATTTTGAGGAAAGCTTCCTAATCATGACCCATAAGTGGAACGAATTACTGGATTTGTATGAGCAAAAAGACCTAGTTTCTAAGAACATGGACTTAGAGTCAAACCAAGATTCTGAGATGGTTAGTGTTGAACTACCTAGTTGCATGAGTGGGATAGATTTCACGAAAACATACGACACACATGAGGGTAGAGTTGAGCCACCTAAGTGCATGTCATGGTTAGGCACTACCATAATACATGATGAACACATAGGTAATCTTGATGTGATGGAGGATATAGTAGAAACCCCAAGCCCACCAAGTACCCCACAAGTCCAAGCATTGTTTGAGGCATACACACCGCCCGTGACTTACCCGGAAGAAGTAGAAGAGACTTTAGGAACCCCAATGGAGGTTGAACCTTTGAACCAAACACAACTAGAGGATATAGGTTTGAATGCTTATAGTGATCACAACCTTACTCTTAGTTCTAGGGGATTTCCTATTTTTGATGAACCGGAGCCTCAACCAAAACCGTTACCTAATCTTCCATCTTTAGATGTGAATTTAGGAATTAAAAAAGGTCCCGATCCACCCATTAAACCATGTAGTCCGGGTAATGTTAAGATTAAGGTAGTAGACTCTAGGCCATGTGGAGTGGAAGCTAATATAGGAGTGAACCATGACCTTACATACTTACATCACCCATTCATGATTGATCACAAGAAACATTATGGGTTTAAACCGGGTTTATTAGGTCAAGATGGATTCCCAACTAGGAATCTCTCGAAGTTGATAGAAGATGATCCCTTTTTAGGAGAAAACTTTAATTCACCCATTGACCAAAGTGAACTAGGTAAGGTTATGATGAAAGGAGAACAACCCCTTTGAGTATATAATTCATCCACCACTCTTTCCTCACGCGGCATACTTCCACCAAGATGGTGTGTATCGCTACTATCACCCGCACTTAATCCTAAGTGTAGGAAAAACCTCTCCTTTATCCGTTAAATAAGGGTAGAGTCAGGCTCGTGACTCGAACAAAAACAAGCGCTTCTTGGGAGGCAACCCAAGCTTTATTTGCTTTGTGTGTTTATTTGTTTGTTTGTTTGATTTTATTTGCTTCCGTATGTATGTTTAATTTTTATTATTATTGATTCATGTTCGAAACTAAATTGTGAAAATGCTTTATCCTATTTTTAACTTCGTCTTAACTACATATAAAGGTATTTTGCAAAAGTTAAGTGTAAGGGAAATCCAAATCGGTTTATTAGAACAAATGAACATGAATCATAACAATATTAAATTAACATACATATTAGTATTTGTTTGAGTCAAATGCTTGTATCGAGTCATAATGATATTTTGCAGGAATTCCAGGAAGTAAGATATAGGTTTTTCCAGAAATTTTCCGGAAACTTAACATGAGAATTCTGTCAGATCATTTCTGACGGCGTCAGGCCTTACAACCTGACGGCGTCAGGTTTTAATTTTCTGAAATTTTTGAAAGTTTTGTTTTTCTTACAGAATCATAAAATGTTTTATTAAATCTCTAACTTATAAACTCCAGGAATCTGCAAAATATTCATTCCACAAGCATTATATCCTTATACAGATTTATCCCGCCGATGTTATGCAGGTTTTCTTGTTAGTTTTCTCAGGTTTAACAGGTTATTTTAGACAAGGAGATGTATGTGGAATCAAGCTTTTGGCGCTGCTTTAATCTTGAAGTTTCAACATTACCTTGGAAGAAGATCTAAACATATTACCCCTTTATCCACCGAGCGAATCAGGGGAGTATTTGATTTCATTCTTTTACCTTATTTACTTTTACATCTTGTTATTTGAATATTGGGGACAATGTTCATCTTAAGTGTAAGGGGGGGGGGGGGGTAAAGTACGATACTTTAGAGAATGCTATTACGCTTGATTTTTGTTTGTTTAATGGTAGATGTGTAATAAAACTGAGAGAAATACCTGTTAAGGCAATTTTAGTGCCAAATTTAAAATTTTTTACAACATATAGGAGTGAAACTTTGATCTTAATGAGCGTCTCACGGATAGGAGTTATATGACTAGCACAAAACCGTACCACTAAAAAATTTTCCACCCCCAAATATGTGAGGTTCGCCCCTAGAATTGGTAGGAAAAGCATTTATGCTATGATGTGTGTACCGGTAGCACTTAGATTCTAGAACTTGCGTTAGGACCATTCCGAGGCCACAAGTAAGACTACATTCGTGTAGTTAGATTTACTACATGATAAGAGGCATTAGGATTAACCCATTGTTTTACACCTGTGTTTTTGTTATAATTACATTGGCTACATTGGTTAAGTAATTCTCCCACACCCTTTGCGTTGTACTCATTTTTAGTACACGATACCCCTAGTACACCCCTCAAAGCCTATCTTTTCGTTTCTAACTTTAAGCATTTTACTTAAAGGAAGAATTTGTTTACACCCCACTTAAATGTGAGAGGACCTGTGACACACGGTTAAGGTGGTTAAACCTTGTATACTTTGTGTGTAAGATATATTGAGTTAATATGATTAAGCACGCGGAATTTACTTAACCACACTTAGAAGGTTATGTATGTTATGGAAATGGAAGAATTATATTTGTTACTTAACAATGAACAAAGAAAGTTTTTCACTAAACGATTCAATATTATTCAAAATAATACGAGTGATCTTGTGTTTATCACTAGGGTTACAAAACCTTGAATCTTATGTTACAACTTGTGATTTGTGTTTGTTCTATGTCTTAACAGATATTCACACACATTCACACTAGTCTAAGATCTCTTTTATAGTTGCAAGAGATCTTTACAAATTGCTTAAAGTCTTGGCCGACTTACTTTGTTAACTTATTCTTATATTGTGTCAGTACATAAGATACAACATGTATCTATGTATACAACTTGTTAACTAAGCACATGGAGTAAGATATTATCTACCGTATATGTTTGACCAAAATACAATAAATATCTTTTCGATCTTATCCTATGAGTCACTGATCAGCAGTACCATATACAACTAGCAGTACCTTCAACTTGAACTAGCAGTACCTTCTTGCTCTAGCAGTACCTTAATGTACTAGCAGTACCTTGATCATGAACTAGCAGTACCTTTGATTTAGAGTAAATTCTAATACTCTAACTTCAGAATATTTAATTCCCAACAATCCTCCCCTAAACATGTGAATCAATTCAAACATGTTTTCTGAATTAAATGAGGACTTGAAAAGATCTTTCAAACACTTCATGAATCTGAACTATTCTTCTTATTCTGAACTCATCTGCTTTGTTCTTCTTTGACTTCAGCAATATCAAAACATTGTACCAAAAGATGGTGCAATTTCCTTGGATGGAGGAATTGTAAGAGGCAATGATGCTGTGTATCTTGGATGCTTGTTTCAACAAGTGAAATCATCTAACCAGCATGTCTTTGAAGTGAAATTGAAACTTTTCTTCGTTTGATCTAGATAGAACTTTCTCCTTTAGGAATGCTTCATCCCTTCTAGATATTTGATCTATTCTTGTCATTTTCAACCTCTACATCATCTTGTATGCTCTTATCTTCTCCTTCCATATATTGGTTTATACTTCCTTTTCTGGGAAATTATTTCCTCCCCTGAGATTGTTACCTCCCCTGAAGCAAATAACTTTTGTTTCCTCCCCTTGTTTGGAAGATCTCACTATGTACCTTTGACTGATCTATCAATGTGTAACTTTTGTTGTCAGACAATATTGTACATGAATCCATCAATTCCTTAAGAGTTTAAGTTGCTGTCCTCATCACTTCTAGGTGTGTTAACTCCTATGAGAGGTGAATCAGTGGACATTTTGATTCATAGTCCATCAATGGATGGTTTTTGTGAATCCTTGAAAATCCTTTTAAGAAATCATTTTAACTTAGTAGTATGTTCATGATTTTAGAATTAAAAAAAAATCATACTACTTCCAACCATTTTGAAAGAATCAAGTGTATAACAGACACTTAATTATCATTTCGGTTTAAAGCAACCTCTGGTTGTGTGAGAACCAATGTTTTTCAGTTATCACTAACTGCCTGTGAAAAGATAAATCTATTCAAAAGATTTTCTTGACAGGGTTTCCAGCTCATAGCAATTGTTACCTCCAACACAAGTGTTAGATTCACTTTTACTAGCTGTTCTTTCTATCAGATGTCCTTAGACTAACTCATTATACTTAAAAGTATAAAATGATAGAAAGTGAGTTGTATCAGTTACTATCTGATCAACTAAGTCACCAATTCAATGTGAAATATCATAACTAGATTTCAAGAAAGAAGTTTTAAGGAGGTTAAATTCCTAAACTTAGTCCATCATAAACCTAATATGGTCAGCAATTTGATAAGCATTCTGCTGTTCCCATTTCACTTGAAATATCCTTTGTGTTCACATATTCATACCAGAAATAGTTAGTCTAAAACCAAAAGAACAATGTACCAAGTACTTGTCTTGCATTAGTTTAATCATAAAACCAACTGTATGAATAACACAATTCAAATTTTGATATATTAGCAGTACCTTATAAATCCAGCAGTACCAACAAAAATTTATGTACAAAAACACATCATATTGAAAATTTAAAGATTAAGCATTCCAATACTTGCTACCAAGTACTGAAACCTTGAAACATCAAAAGCTTTGGTTAACAGATCTGCAAAATTATGCTCTGAAGCAATTTTAAGAACTTGAATTAATCTTTTCTCATTGCAATCTCTTATAAAGTGATGTCTTATTTCAATGTGTTTTGTTTTAGAGTGTTGTACCGGATTTTTAATAATACAAATTGTACTACTATTATCAATATAAATAACAGTGTTTAAGAAATTGTACCCATAATCAAGGAGTTGGTTTTGAAGCCATAGAACTTGACTAGAGCAACTTGCAGCAGCTATATATTCAGCTTCAGTTGTTGAATTTGCCACACTTGTTTGCTTCTTACACTGCCATGAGACAAGTCTACACCCAAGGAATTGACATCCTCCAGTTGTTGACTTTCTGTCCAAGCTAGCACCAGCATAATCACTATCCGAATATGCTACCAAGTCAAAAGGAGATTCTCTAGAATACCATATACCCAACCTTGGTTGACCTTTGAGATATCTAAAAATTCTCTTG
The DNA here is from genome assembly GCA_021014915.2 of Artemisia tridentata subsp. tridentata. Lineage (NCBI taxonomy): Eukaryota > Viridiplantae > Streptophyta > Magnoliopsida > Asterales > Asteraceae > Artemisia > Artemisia tridentata. Next base: position 374,489,605 of record CP139506.1, on the reverse strand, counting down.
ACTGCAGTTAAATGAGAAACCTTTGGAGTAACTTGAAATCTTGCACAGACACAAACAGGAAACATGATATCAGGTCTAGATGATGTAAGGTACATCAAAGAGCCTATCATAGATCTGTAACTGTGTACATCTATATTTTCTCCATCTTCATCTTTCAGAAGGTGCTTCTCAGAGTCCATTGGTGTGCTTGCTATTTTTGAATCTGCAAATTGAAATTTTCTAAGTATCTCTGCAACATATTTGTCTTGACTAATAAATATGCCTTCAGATGATTGCTTAACTTGCAAACCCAAAAAGAATGTAAGTTCTCCCATAGAACTCATCTGAAACTTATCTTTCATAAGCTTCTCAAATTCTAAACACATTTCCTTCCTTGTAGATCCAAAGATAATGTCATCCACATACACCTGCACTAACAGAAGATCCTTCTTGTGCTGTTTGATGAAAAGTGTCTGATCAATCTTTCCTCTTTGAAATCCATTTTCTAATAAATATGAAGCTAGTGTTGCATACCAAGCTCTTGGTGCCTGATGAAGGCCATAGAGAGCTTTCACTACTCTGTACACTTTGTTTGGATGTAATGGATCAATGAAACCAGGAGGTTGTGAAACATACACCTCTCTTCCAATTTCACCATATAAAAATGCACTTTTGACATCCATTTGGTAGACTGTGAAGCCTAAAAATGAAGCATAAGCTAGAAACAGCCTAATTGCCTCAATCCTTGCTACTGGAGCATAAACTTCATCATAATCTATTCCTTCTTCTTGTGTGTACCCTTGTGATACTAGTCTAGCCTTATTCTTGATCACAATTCCTTTGTCATCCCTTTTGTTCTTAAAAACCCATCTAGTGCCAATTACCTTTTCATTCCTAGGTAAATCAACTAGCACCCAAACCTTTTGAATCTTGAACTGAAGAAGCTCTTCTTGCATAGCCTCTAACCAGCTTGAATTATCTAGGGCTGTAAGAATATTCTTTGGTTCCTTTTGAGAGAGAAAACATACAAATAAACAAGAGTTTGTAAGCTCATGCTGTTTTGAAGCATAAAGGGCATCAAGAATCCCTTTTTGGTCTGAAGAGACTAGTTGTCTTCTTGTCTTCACACCAGATTGTATATCTCCAATCACATTATCCAGGGAGTGAACTTTGTGAATTCTTGTGTGTGGTGTAGTAGGAACATGATAAGATGATGAAAGATTAGTCAAATCCACTTCATCTTCTTGGAACTCTGCATCTTTTGAGTGTGAAGGACCAGCAGGACCTTCAACTGAACTAACAGTTCCTTCAAATGAACTACCAGTACCTTTAGAAGTACTAGCAGTACCTTGCTTTGTCTCGGCAGTACCATCAATATTTAACATATTGTGTTGTTCCTCTGTTCCAACATCTTTTCTTTGAGCCTCAACATCTTCTTTTGCTTTATCAGAAGAAGATTCATCAATGTTTGAAGCTAAATCCACACTGGTACTTGACCACAATGGCATAATGACATCAGATTGATCTTTATCTAACTCCACCTCATTTGTTGCTTGTGAACCTGAAAAAGTATTAGTTTCTGCAACAACAGGTATATAATTCATAGAATTTGTTAGATAATCAAGATCAAATATCCATTTTGGTCCTTGACCTACTACATTGGATTTGTTTTCCAGAAACTCCACATGTAGTTCTTCTTGTACTTTCTCAGTTCTTAAGTTGTAAACTCTAAAAGCTTTGCTAACAAGAGAATATCCAACTAAGAAACCTTCATCTGCTTTACCATCGAATTTTCCTAAATGGTCTAAGGTATTGAGAATTGTCACATGACATCCAAAAGGTCTAAGAAATCCTATTGCAGGAGTTCTACCATTAAAGAGTTCATATGATGTCTTATTGTGAGGCTGCACAACTAAAACTCTATTTTGAACATAGCAAGCAGTGTTGATTGCCTCTGCGCAAAAGATTATAGGTAGCTTAGAATCAGCTAACATTGTTCTAGCAGCTTCAATTAGTGTTCTATTCTTTCTTTCAACCACACCATTCTGTTGTGGTGTTCTAGCAACACTATATTCTCTCCTAATACCTTTTTCTTTGCAGAAATCATCCATAACTCTATTTTTGAATTATGTCCCATTATCACATCTAATGACTTTTACTTTCTTGCTTACTTGGTTTTCTATCAGTGTAATGAAGTCCTTAAGGATGCTTGATGTCTCATCCTTAGTGGCTAAAAAGAAAACCCATGTAAATCTGCTATAGTCATCAGATATAACAAGACAATATTTTTTATGTTGCATACTCCTTACTGAAACAGGTCCAAATAAGTCCATATGAAGCATAAACAATGACTAATTGATAGAGTTAAAAATCTTGGGCTTACAAGTGGCTTTGTGTTGTTTGCCTTTTAGACAAGCAATGCATGTTTGATCATTTTCAAATCTTTTGTGAGGTAAACCTCTTACCAAACCATTCTTAACAATTTTATTTATGGTTTTGAAGTTTATATGACCAAGCCTTCTATGTCATAACATTGATTCATCCAATGTGGCCTTTGATACAAGACAAGTTAAATCCTTTTTAGGAATAATGTTCTTCATATCAACACTATACATATTGGCCTTTCTAGGAATTCTAAGAAGTACTTGATTTTCATTAGGCATCTTAAAATCCTTAGATAGAACAAGACATTCAGTGTCAGTAAAAAGGACATTGTTCTTTTTGTCACACATTTGTGAAACACTAAAAAGATTATACTTTAGCTCTTGTACATAGTACACATTTTCAAAATCTAAATTTCCGGTTTTAATAGTACCTTTACCAGAAATTTTGCCACGAAAACCACCTCCAAAGGTAACATATCCTCCATTGAATTCTTGAAAATCTGAAAGATAAGACATGTTGCCTGTCATGTGATTGGAACATCCACTATCTGAGTATCCTTGATCTTGATGATCAATAGAATGTTCCTGCACACAAATAAGAGAGTTAGTTTTCTTTGGGGATCCAAGCCATTACTGACTTGGATCTGCCTCTTGCATCAATATAATTTAATCTTTTAAGGACTGTTGATGCAACATTGGATTTCTGAATCCAACATGCTGAGGCCTTAACAGCATTTGCCCTATTACCCTTAGCAGCAGAGTGAATAACATGCTTAGTAGAGTCTGCTAGCTTTGTAGTTGAACTCTTTGGTCTCCAAATTTGTTTGTGGACCACTGCTTTTGTTTGAATGGGCCTTAGAACAGTTTTAGATGCATGTATGAAAGTTGTTTTTGCATCCTTAGCTGTTGATTTTGGGTTAACAGTCATCAAAGGTCTAACAGTACCTTTTGATCTACCAGTACCTTTAATTTGAACTGGCAGTACCTTTTTGTATGTATTAGCAGGACCTTTTTGTCTGTCAGGACCTTTGGGTCCAGACTTGTTTGAGACTGTTCTGGGTTTTGTTCTATGAGTATTAGAGTGAAAATGAGTTTGAGAAGTTTGCCTTTTGTAGTTCACCCTATTGTTTTCATACCCAGTTACCCTTTGGTTGCAGAAAGCTGCAAGATGGTCAAAACTACCACATGTATAACAAGCTTTATTGTAAAATGCAAAGTCATCACCTAATTGGTTAGACTTGAGGTTGTTCCAATTCCTTTGGTTACCTCTGGGCTTGTTTGTAGTTCTATATTGTTCACAATATCTAACTGGTTTCCTAACAGTCTTAACATTTGACTTAGGCCTGTTAGTGTTGTGATTGACTATCTTAGGAACACTTGTTCCTACTTTCTTAACCAATACAAGTTTAGACATAACCTGATCTTCTTCATCACTATTACTATCAGTTGTACAATCTTCAACAACTATAGCATCTCCTTTCTTAACAAAGGACACCTTGTCCTGATAAGATAGAGTTTTATCTAAACTTTTACTTACCTTTACTATCTTTGGAGATTTAGTGACCTGAGAACCATATTCCATGATTGGTTCTTGAAACTCAGCTAACCCTGTGTGTGCTAAATCAATACCTGGAGGTGAATGAACACCTCTGTATGGTGGGGGTACAGACTTAAATCCAACACCAGAATTAACCTTATCAATAACTTGGGCTTCCCAAAGCTTATTGAATCCTTCTGAGGAATGTGCTAAAACATCCACAGATACCTTTACATTTTCTCTTTCATTTTTGTGTTTAGCTAATGAATCATTCAACTCAACAATACACTCATCTCTGATCTTAATGTCATTTTTTAGTATATTGATGTCATTAGTAAAATGAGATTCATTACTTTTAAAATGTAAGACTTGTTTTTCTAAAACAGCTAGACCTCTTTTGTGATTAGCCAAATTAAAAAGAGAATCAAGTAGCTCTTGTTTATGAGCTTCAAATCTCTTATTAAGGTCTTCATAAGCTTTAAGATTAGGACATGATTCAGTACAATATGTAATATTGTTTACCTCTGAATCAGAATGGGCCATTAGAGCAAATTCATTGGCCAAAAGAGCAGCATTCGGTGGTGCATCCTCTTCAATAGCCATAGAGCTCCAATCATAACCAATACCATCAATAGCCAACATAGCCTTTGGCTCTTCAACAGTAACTTCCTTTTTCCTATCTTGCTTATACCATGTGTTTCTATTCTCCTGCTTTCTTGGGCTTCTACATTCCTTAGCAAAGTGTCCTAACCTATGACAGTTGAAACACTCCACTTTCTTTTTATCAAACCCAGCAGTATCATTACCATTTATGGTAATTTGCTTCCCAGTTCTTTGCCAATGCTTCTTGGCCCTCATGCTGAGCAAAGCAACCTGCCATTTGATGTCCATCTCTTCCAAATCATCACCATCAACTTGCTCAAGGTCTTCATGATTTAGAGGAGAACCACTAGACTGACTAGATATAAATACATAGAATGCTGGATCACCAAGTCCTGCAACAGTCTTTTGTGAACTAGTAGAAGGACCACCATGTGTAGCATTAGAAACACCTTCAACTTCTTCTACCTCTTCTGACTTACCAATACTAGGAGATGACAAAAGTGCCACGTTCCCAGAACTAGTACCATAAATTCCAGACTTTCTAAGACTTTGTTCAACAATCTTGAAGTTGTTGTACAAATCATTGAGCTTCATTGTTTCAATGTCTGGTTTGTTCATCCAGACAATAACATGAGTATGGAACTCATCAGGTAGACTTCTCAAAAACTTCATGTTGAGATCTTCCTTCTCTGTCTCAACACCCAACACAGCTAACTGGCTGACAAGCTTATGTAATCTTGAGAATAGCTTATCAAGAGACTCATTACTAAAAGCAGTAAAGTTTTCAAATTGTTGCTTTAGTAGTGTCTTCTGTGTCTTTTTGGTAGTTTCATTACCACCAAAATATGCACAAATCTCTTCAAAAAGAGTTTTTGCATCAAGATACTTGTTAAATGATAGCATCTGCTCACTAGGAATGGTCATAAGCAACAAATTTCTTGCTTTCTGATCATTTCTCTTCAGTATCTTCTCTTCATTTGACACTGGTCCAGTATTTCTTTTCCTACTTGTTTTACCTTCTAGGACAACCTCTGAATAGCTTGGTGAAAAAGAATCACCATATATAATGATATCCCAAAGAGTATAATCTTGGACCATGAAATATTGCTCAATTCTCATCCTCCATAACTCAAACTCATTAGGTTTAATCATGGGCAACTTTGCAGCAACATTTGTTTGAGCATCATGTGCATCCATTTCTGTTTCTTCTAATTCAATTATATCAGCCTGGCTCTGATACCAACTGAGAGGACCTGTGACACACGGTTAAGGTGGTTAAACCTTGTATACTTTGTGTGTAAGATATATTGAGTTAATATGATTAAGCACGCGGAATTTACTTAACCACACTTAGAAGGTTATGTATGTTATGGAAATGGAAGAATTATATTTGTTACTTAACAATGAACAAAGAAAGTTTTTCACTAAACGATTCAATATTATTCAAAATAATACGAGTGATCTTGTGTTTATCACTAGGGTTACAAAACCTTGAATCTTATGTTACAACTTGTGATTTGTGTTTGTTCTATGTCTTAACAGATATTCACACACATTCACACTAGTCTAAGATCTCTTTTATAGTTGCAAGAGATCTTTACAAATTGCTTAAAGTCTTGGCCGACTTACTTTGTTAACTTATTCTTATTTTGTGTCAGTACATAAGATACAACATGTATCTATGTATACAACTTGTTAACTAAGCACATGGAGTAAGATATTATCTACCGTATATGTTTGACCAAAATACAATAAATATCTTTTCGATCTTATCCTATGACTCACTGATCAGCAGTACCATATACAACTAGCAGTACCTTCTACTTGAACTAGCAGTACCTTCTTGCTCTAGCAGTACCTTGATGTACTAGCAGTACCTTGATCATGAACTAGCAGTACCTTTGATTTAGAGTAAATTCTAATACTCTAACTTCAGAATATTTAATTCCCAACAAAATGTACACCCAAATCGCCTTAGCCTACCTTGTATGCACTCATTTTTAGTGCATTATTGTGACAACATTTGTTTAAACCCCAAGTTAATTATCTAATTGATTACATGGTTGCTAAGTTGAGTCATATCCTTGTACATATTGTTTTGGGACGATTGGGACTCATGGGTAAAGTACTAGTGTAATGGAGTAATGGGGAAGAACAACATTATTACCTCCATATGTGCTAAATATTTTAAAAGTACTCCAAGTGTTTCGATTATCTTAATTCGAGTCATTAGAATATTTAATTGTAAAGTTATGTAAAAGTTCAAGTGTAAGGGGAGAACCGAGGCCCCTATGATGTATTATTTTGGATGGTAGGGCAAGAGTGTATGTCAAAAAAAAAAATAAAAAAAAATAGAAGAAAAAACATACGGACTACCATCCCGTTTCATTTTATGTTTATTTTATCTTTTTGTTATTTTTTTCATTAGCTTAAGTCGAGTCTAGTCTTGGCTTAGCAACGCCATATTGTACATGTAATTAATCAAGATCTTTAACTCGCCACCAGTAAAATATCCTTTATCCAACAAAACCGTGTTTATCATATCCCTACACCTAACGTTATAACCCGTTTAAAAGCCCTCTTTGATATTTTATCTTAGGTGCTTACGCCTAGTGGAGGAGGTTTTTGATCCTTTCCCAAGCCTATGGTAATCTATTTGCTATGACAGGTAGTGAGAGATATTATTCATTTTCATTTGTGAGATATACTTTTATGACACCTGAGAGATGTGAGTATCTAAACACTACTTGTGAGGTGCTAGTGATGCGTGGTTTTGCGACCTTACAACAGGTTTTACCTCTCGAGGGATCTCAAGAGGCTTACAACCCCACCAGGCAGTGTACCTGACCGATGTAGTATAGTGTAGTGGTAAGTACGGGGGATTGATCGTTCTCCACAGGGAATAGTGTCGTTAGGATTGAAAAACTACTCTAATAGGTCTAGGGGTGAGAGAAGATTCTTTTTATGTTTTTTATATTTTTATGAAAGCAAGTAAAATCTCGGGTTTGAAAGAGTGGGCGGAATTAGTTGCTAATCAACTAACCCAAATAACTACGAATGCAAATAAAATAAAATAACTGAAAATGAAAAGGTGGAGAAACTTATGTGGAGAGAAATGTGTTTACTTAGATTTCCTTATTCCCTAACTATCTTTTACCTGTTGATTAGTGTGCATTAATTGCGTGGATGACGGGTGTATTCCTTAATACCATTCGTGGGGTGGCGTACTTACTTCCCCAACTCTACAAGCTCCTACTTCACTCCTATGTCGAGCCGGCTAGGAAGCTCCTAACATGGGATCACTAGAATTCGCTTGTGCATTAAATACAACCATAAAAACCTTTAGTACGCATTTGGTTCATGTTTCTTAAGACGTTCAAGCAAGTTACCGAATAGGAAGTTAGCCAGTTTTCTTAAGCCTAACATAGATAAACAATCATCCAATACAACTAATAACACACTGTAGGATCGAGTACTTCGAGCTTGATTGAGCTTGGTATAATCAAGAACCTCTGCAATACAAGTGTTTATGCGGAAACTAAACAACAAGTATTATAAAGAAGAAAAACTCTAAAGGACAATGATCCTCTATGGATCAAAACTAATAAACTATAAATCGTTTATCGAATGTTAATAGATGTTCAAGGCGTACCTAAACTCATAGACGGGTTTATCTTTTATACTAACAAGATCTCCTAACCCTAACCCGTTCTACAAGAAAACGTGTAAAGAGATTAACAACAATCTCTTCTAAAAATAAATCATAACAAACATTCTAAATATACGGATAACAACTAATACTATCCGCAGCAACAATACTATCGGCAGGAACAAGATAACACTGTCGGCAGCAATGAGCTTTCAGCAGGAACCAACACTATCGGCAGGAACCAACTTTATACTATCGGCAGCAACAATGAACTCTTATTTCCCAGAGATCCTAACAATCCTCCCCTAATCTTGAGGTTGACTAGGTTAACCTGCAAGATTCCACTGTGATAGAGCATGTAACTCTCAGGCTTGAGGACTGCGACTTAGCAGCAGCAATATGATGTAACCAGCAACATCATCCATGACTTGTAAGATTCCAACCTCTATAGCATCCAGCAGCAACCTCAATAGTTCAGCAGGAATGAGAAATCTTCTCCAAAACTTGTATACTGATCACCATAACTTGTACTTGTACTTGGCTGCTACTTATGACAATATGTACATCAAATCACTTAAGTTTCATACTATTCTCATCACATCCAGGTGTGTTAACTCCTGTGAGAGGTGAATCATTGAAAATTAATGGATTTGATGTCTCTTTACCAATAGCCATCACTACTGGAGTAGCCAATGTTTAGGTGTTTTAGACCATGGTACATTGATAACCATCTGATTTATTAGCAAATCAGCAACTATAAACGGATTTGACGTGTCTTTACCTGTAGCCGTTTGCTCAGGACTAGTCAATTCTTAGGTTACAGCAAACCTTGGTGAATTGAATACCAAATATGGATACCAAGTGTCTTTACCACAAACCATACTTTTGTGGACTAGCCAATCCTTTGGATCCCATAAGGGTTACATCCATGGTGAATTGAGAACCATTTTCAACTCTCAGAAACAAATCATGGGTAAGTTGAAGTACCCTATAGCTTTGAGCAAGCTATTATAGCTATCAACGGATTTGATGATCACACCAGAGCCGTACCCTCATAGTGAGTCAACTCTTTCTTGTCTGTAAGACATGGTGAGGTGAGCACCATTTATTGTGCAGGTGTAAACACCAACACTGTACCTGCAAGGTGTTGCTCAAAACCACTTATTAGCACACAAAATATACATAAGAAATTTTTTTTTTTTTTTTTTTTTTTTTTTTTTTTTTTTTTTAACTAAAAATCACACCAAAATAAAAGAAAATAAGAAAAGAAAATAGAAAGAAAGAAATGAAAACTATACAACAACAACAAGAATCATCCTCCCCTTAAGCTAGAACGAAAATAAAAGACAAATGAACGAAAGAAAAGAAAATAAACAAAAAGAAAAACAAAGAAAGAAAATGAAAATGTAATAATTTTTTTTTTTTTTTTTTTTTTTTTTTTTTTTTTTTTTTTTTTTTTACGAGCAGCAGAATCTGAACAATTACCAGCAGAAACCGAGCAGCAGGAATGGTGCGACCAGCAGAAATGGTGTTATCAGCAGGAACGGGAACACTGTCAGCAGAAACAGAAACACTATCAGCAGAAACCATTGCTGCTGACATCAGGAACCACTGCTGCTAACCCATGATCTCAGCAGACATAAAAGTGAAGTCCAGAATAAACCACAATACAGCATCAGACCCATGTGGAGTGTTGAATACTTGTAAGCTTCACCAAATTACCTCTGCTCCACTCATGATCAATCAAACCTCACGTTGACTGACCTTTCTTGCATACGTGTATCAAGAATAATATTGAAGCCATCCATGAGAGAAATAATCATCCCCATGTATTTAATATCAGTAGGTGACAAATACCAACTCACCAAAGGAATGAAACACGTAGCAGCAGCAACATTAACTGAGCAAATTAATTCATGCCATCAATGCTGTATTCCACCGGTCAACACTACCTGTTTTTGATCAATTAAATACACATAACATTGAAACCAATGTCCAGCTGTTGACCCACACCATTCATCATCCAATTGACTTTGACCACTAGAGAGAATTGAAAATCAAAATAACAGCAGAAACCATGAGGCATAATACGACAAACCACACTCACAATTGTTGACCATAAATGCCCCATTCTTCCACTCTCGTTGACCAAAATCCACTAGAAACAAACAACTAATATGCCACGGTACGAAGTAAACACACAATTGACATTTGAGCCCACATGTACCTCCACTTGCGTATAGCAAACCACACTCCATTTAATTCACTGACCACTCAATCGAATCAGTATATTGACAAAACCTTGACCCCACTTAATATTTGAATTAGCCCACAAAGATCAGTAATGTCTCAATTTAATATGCAATGATAGCCACCACTCTCTTAATAGAAGGAAGGAACAAATTCAACAGCTGCATTATTAAAGATAGAGAACACAAAACAAACTAAAAACAATTGTTAGATAGCACAAAATATACAACAATAAGCCTCCCCTTAGGCTTATGCCTCCCCTTAATCAGTGCACCTGACAAAGACTATTGTTCTTGGGTACCCAGAATGAACCTTTCCTTTTATTTGTCCAAGAACAACCTGTTGTGGGCTTAACACCAGTATCCCATCTTGTTTCCCCCATATACCTTGAGTCATAATAACCAGGCCAAAAACCATTCCGAAAGTAAGTGCTAATAGGTATGTAGAATGGTCTAGCAACATTCCTTTTCCAACCAGTAGACTTGGTTTGACCAGCTGGAACTGGCTTACCAGAAGGAACATGTGCTGGTCGTTTTGCATTACCAGAAGGAAATGCATTTGCTTTAGGGACAAATGGGGGAATGTTCTCTACATTTTTCCATATTGATCTAGGTTGCTTTTGTTGAACACAATTACTCATTTTACTCTCATAATAATCACAATCTTTAATCAGATGAGAGTAACTTTTACAAACAAAACACGATTTCCTTTTAACCTTTTTGTTCTTAATCTGACTTTTCTTATCATGACCTTGCTTATCACACAAAGACTTCTCACAAACAGAACCAGAAACAGAATTGTTCTTAATAGGACTAAAAGTAGCTGTCTTTAAATTGGATTTCACACTAGCTACTTTTGGTGTGAAGTCATCAGACTTGGGTGTGGTTGACTTGTCATTTGAATCACAGGAGGCAACGTCACGGGTCTTTGTCTCAGAAGACTTGTCACTTTTAGAGCAAGAGACAGAGTCTTTAGAGTCACAATCAAGATTAGGCAAGTCATTGGACTTTTTGCCATAGGACATGTGTGATTCATTTAAGTCAATGTCAAGGTCAGAGTGAATAGGGACAGGTTTAAACACACCTCTTATAGGAGGAGGGACAGCATGCATCTCACCTTCTTTTACATATTTTACAGGTATTTGGAAATTTTCCTCTTTAAGGGTAGGAATAAAGCTCTTTGACTCAGAAGAGTCATCTGTTTTAGGACATCCTAAACCCCTCTTACACTTTACATATTGAGAGCTTGAATTCAATTTATCTACAAGCCTAGTTGATTCTTTATATGAAGCACATCTAATCTCTTCACTTTCCAACTTAGCTTGTAATTCATTTTTCTCTAAAATTACTTTATCATACTGTCTCTCAACATGTTTTAACTCATTAGTGGTGTTTTTTAAATCTCTTTCCAAAACCTTAATTTTCTCTTCATATACTAACTGATTCTTTTGGTACCAAACTTTTTGTTTTTCTAATGTTTTAACAGCATTTTTATACGCTTTGACTTCAACAAACAATTCATTATATTTAGGTTTCATTTCATCAAAATCTTTCTTAAGCAAAGCATATAAATCATGACAAGCAACAGAACAACTTGGTACCTGAGATGGGAAACTCATCAAAGCGAATTCAAAAGCCACATCTTCCTGTGCTTCAGCAACCGTACTGAATATCTCACCTTTTGTCTTATGTCCAGCAACCATTTCATTAACTTGAGTGGCACATCTTTCCTCATCTTTTCCTTCATCTTGTGACCAGTCTACCCTAGAACGAATAGGAAACAAGTTTCTAATCTTCATGGCAACTGTCTCGAAAGAATCACCAGATTCGAATGTAGTCATGATAAAAAGATTTCTTCTTTGACACTGATAACAGCGAAACCGCTCACACACCAAAATTAATTCCCACTGATTGATATAATGATCAAGTCCCACAAAATTAATATCTTCAATCAATGAGAAAAACCCACTTGACCAATTAACACACGTACAGTATCCCACAATTTCAATACGAGATTGAATAATTGACCAATTAATATAAGCAGCAGCATGCGACAAACTCGCTCAACCACTTAATTCAAAGAACCAGTAGTCACACATCAATGTCACAATCGACACACAAACTATCCAAAGATGACAAACACGTCAAACTCCCAATCAGCAACAAATATCCAACACCGACCAATTGAAACGCATGCGCTAGCGACAAATCAAATATTGATTCAATCTTTAACACTCCAATTTATTAGTACGAGGATACTTAATAACTCACAGACCAATTAATTGTATGCGACAAACGAATTCACAATTTATCACAAACCGACAATCCTTTTTACTGACCGACCAATCAATAATACCCTCACACCCAACGACAGCCAATTAATTCGTATAGTACGAGATTTATTAATTCGTCCAATCAAATATAACAAACATCCGATCAGTTATGCCCAAAAACAATTCGATTACCTCAGAAATTAAGATCTGCTTCTGTCGATCTAATCAACTCTTCTTCTTTATCAGAGATCCTCACCAGGCTCTGATACCACTTGTAGGATCGAGTACTTCGAGCTTGATTGAGCTTGGTATAATCAAGAACCTCTGCAATACAAGTGTTTATGCGGAAACTAAACAACAAGTATTATAAAGAAGAAAAACTCTAAAGGACAATGATCCTCTATGGATCAAAACTAATAAACTATAAATCGTTTATCGAATGTTAATAGATGTTCAAGGCGTACATAAACTCATAGACGGGTTTATCTTTTATACTAACAAGATCTCCTAACCCTAACCCGTTCTACAAGAAAACGTGTAAAGAGATTAACAACAATCTCTTCTAAAAATAAATCATAACAAACATTCTAAATATACGGATAACAACTAATACTATCCGCAGCAACAATACTATCGGCAGGAACAAGATAACACTGTCGGCAGCAATGAGCTTTCAGCAGGAACCAACACTATCGGCAGGAACCAACTTTATACTATCGGCAGCAACAATGAACTCTTATTTCCCAGAGATCCTAACACACACTAATAACCAATAATCAATAGTTAGGTTTCATTAGATCTAAGCAAACACAAAGAAAACCTAGCCTAGCATGTTAAACAAAAGACAAGAACAAGATAGAATCAAACAACACATAGACATATTGAATGATTAATTGATAACTTATCTTCAATGTAACATGGAAGATCTCAAGGCAAAAAGCCTTGAAAAAGCTGCTAAAATCGTCTTAGGGTTTCCTCCCAAAAGGTTACACACAAAGTTCCACACCAATGACAAAAAATTGCAAAACTATATATAGAGAATAAGGGCTGACGGCGTCACGTTATAGATCCTGATGCCGTCACCTCGCCGCTTTTAGGGTTCCCGGATGGCCTTCCTGACGCCGTCCCTCTTTAGACCTCCAAAATCCGCTCTGGCTTATCAAGGCTTGACGCCGTCAGATTAGTGCTTGACGTCGTCCCTCTTTAAGTTAAACCGTGATGGCCTTGATCACTTCAAAGCGTGACGCCGTCAGAATTTTCATGCAAATTTCTCTGACTTATCATGAGTTATTTTCACATCCACCACTTTTGCCAAGCCATGACGCCGTCTGGGCAAATTCCTGACGCCGTCAAAGGTAGTTTCCAGCCTAATTTTGAGACTTTGCCGTTTTCTTCACTTTTATGCTCCAAAAACGTCCAAAATGCTTCCTTTTCCAGATTTCTTCTCAAAAGTACCTAAAATGAAAAAAGGAACGATTTAGGGCAATATTTGATCAAATAAATAAGATTTAGGGCTTAAATGACCCCCTAAAAGAGGTACACTTTTCGCTTCATCAAATACCCTTACACTTGAGATTTGCTTGTCCTCAAGCAAATGCGCTTTTATTTTAATCAAAATACAAGTTAGGGGTCATTTAACGCTAATATAAAAGTAATTGCAACAATTAGTCGTTCCACTTTAATCATAATAAGCACGGAGATTATAGACCAGCACCTCACAAGTAGTGTTTAGATACTCACATCTCTCAAGTGTCATCAAAATAAATCTCATAAATGAAAACGGATAATATCTCTCACTACCTGTCATAGCAAATAGATTACCATAGGCTTGGGAAAGGATCAAAAACCTCCTCCACTAGGCGTAAGCACCTAAGATAAACTATCAAAGAGGGCTTTTAAACGGGTTATAACGTTAGGTGTAGGGATATGATAAACACGGTTTTGTTGGATAAGGGATATTTTACTGGTGGCGAGTTAAAGATCTTGATTAATTACATGTACTATACAATGTTGCTAAGCCAAGACTCGACTCAATCTTAGGCTAAAAACAAAATAACAAAAACATAAAATAAACATAAAATGAAACGGGATGGTAGTCCGTATGTTTTTTCTACTTTTCTTTTTCTCATTTTTTTGTTTTTTTCCTGAATTTTTTTTTTTTTTTTTTCATACACTCTTGCCCTACCATACAAAATAATACATCACAGGGGCATTGCATTCCCCTTACACTTGAATTTTTACATAACTTTACAAATAACTATTCTAATGACTCGAATTAAGATAATTGAAAAACTTGGAGTACTTTTAAAATATTTAGCACATATGGGGGTAATAAATGATGTTCTTCCCCCTTACTCCATTACACTAGTACTTTACCCATGAGTCCCAATCGTCCCAAAACAATATGTACAAGGATATGACTCGACTTAGCAACCATGTTATCAATTAGATAATTAACTTGGGTTTAAACAAATGTTGTCACAATAATGCACTAAAAATGAGTGCATACAAGGTGGGCTAAGGCGATTTGGGTGTACATTTAAGTGGGGTGTAACAAATTCTTCCTTTAAGTAAAATGCTTAAAGGTCGAAACGAAAAGATAGGCTCTGAGGGGTGTACTAGGGGTATCGTGTACTAAAAATGAGTACAACGCAAAGGGTGTGGGAGAATTACTTGACCAATGTAGCCAATGTAATTATAACAAAAACACAGGTGTAAAACAATGGGTTAATCCTAATGCCTCTTATCATGTAGTAAATCTAACTACACGAATGTAGTCTCACTTGTGGCCTCGGAATGGTCCTAACGCAAGTTCTAGAATCTAAGTGCTACCGGTACACACATCATAGCATAAATACTTTTCCTACCAATTCTAGGGGCGAACCTCACATATTTGGGGGTGGAAAATTTTTTTGTGGTACGGTTTTGTGCTAGTCATATAACTCCTATCCATGAGACGCTCATTAAGATCAAAGTTTCACTCCTAAATGTTGTAAAAAATTTTAAATTTGGCACTAAAATTGCCCTAACAGGTATTTCTCTCAGTTTTATTACACATTTACTATTAAACAAACAAAAATCAAGCGTAAAAGCATTCTCTAATCGTACTTTACCCCCCCCCCTTACACTTAAGATGAACATTGTCCCCAATGTTCAAATAATAAGACGTAAAAGTAATAAGGTAAAAGAATGAAATCAAATACTCCCCTGATTCGCTCGGTATGGATGATGTGATAATATGGTTAAATCTTCTTCCAAAGTAATGTTGAAGCTCCATGACTAATGCATCGCCATAAGCTTGATCCAACAAACATTTCCTTGTACAAAATAACCTGTTAAACCTGAGAAAACAAACACGAAAACCTGCATAACATCGGCGGGATAAACTCTATATATAAGGATATAATGCTTGTGGAATGATAACTTTGCAGATTCCTGGAGATTATAAGTTAGAGATTTAATAAAAACTTTTTATGAAAACAAAACTTTCAAAAATTTTCAGAAAATTAAACCTGACGCCGTCAGGTTGTAAAGCCTGACGCCGTCAGAAATAATCTGACAGAATTCTCATGTTACGTTTCCGGAAAATTTTTGGAAAAACCTATACCTTACTTCCTGGAATTCCTGCAAAACATCATTATGACTCGATACAAGCATTTGACTCAAACAAATACTAATATGTATTTCAATTTAATATTATTACGATTCATGTTCATTTGTTCTAATAAACCGATTTGGATTTCCCTTACACTTAACTTTTGCAAAATACCTTTATATGTAGTTAAGACGAAGTTAAAAACAAAATAAAGCATTTTCACAATTTAGTTTTGAACATGAATCAATAATAATAAAATTTACACCTACATACGGAAACAAATAAAATCAGACAAACAATTAAATAAACAACAAACAAATAAAGCTTGGGTTGCCTCCCAAGAAGCGCTTTTCTTTATTAACGAGTCTTGTAGCTAGACTCAAAGTCACGTACATTACGTGATTCCATCATTCATAATGACGTATCCCTGATAGATATAATCCTTGTTATCAGGGTGATGGTGTCTCAATCGCTCGACATTCGCAGTCACTTCACCTCCTCCCTTGCTGGTCAAGCTTACTACCCCATCTTGGTGTAGACTTTTAATTGTGAATGGTCCGTACCACCAGGGACTTGGTTCATCGGTAGGTGCTTTTGTTTCTGAATGCCTTAGGAGCACTGAGTCTCCTTTTGTAAATTCAACGGGGTTATTGGTCTTCTCATCAGCCTCAATATAATCGTTATTTCCGCCCTTACATTCTCTAATCTCATTTTCATTGTAATTCTTAATCCTTGCCTCCCATGCAAGGATTTTCTCTCGAACATTACCACGGATTATATTGGGGTTCGCCTCCATCTTCTTTTGTAGAGCAACATCTCGTATATGTCGTGGGATCGTTGGGAAGTTTATTGTTTTCTTCCCCTTCTTCATTAGGATGGCACTATTTCCGTAATCGATTTGTGCCCTAGTGGTAGCGAGAAAGGGTGCCCCAAGGATTATTGGCATATTCATATCATTCCTTTCAATAATCATGAAGTCGACCGGATACAGGAATCCGGCAACGTTGACCAACACATCTTCTGCAATTCCTAACGGGTACTCATAAGAGTGTTTTGCAAAGGAGAGTTTAGTACGGGTGATGGATGGCAATTCGTCGGTTAACTGGACATAAACGGATAAAGGCATCAAATTTACGTCGGAACCTTGGTCAGCTACCGCATCCAGATACTTGAGTTTTCCAATGCTGCATGGTATTTCGAAGACCCCGTAGAATTCCTGCTTTTCCACTAACTTTTGTCTTATGAGGCACTCATACAATTGCCCTCCGGGTAACGTGTCGGATTCATCATCCGGTTCCATTCTCTTGGACTCCTTGTTGGGTAGATGAGTACGTCGATAATTTCTCACCCAATCGTTTATGGTCTCCTTATTTATATCGTGCTTCAAGTAATGCCTCACTTGCTGTGACTTTGGCGGTTCTACCAATTGGCGCTCCTTAGAGGGTGCCTCCTTGCCTTTGTCTGAATCGCAGTTGCAGGCATTAGTGTTTCCATCATTAAGTGGGACGAGATCAATTTTGTTAACTTCCATAGTTATGGATTTCCCTCTTCCATCATTTTCGCCCTCTTGGACGGCGGAGATAGCCTTGACAAATTTAGTGTTGGGAACTCCAACGTCATTCCTCACCAACACTTTTTCAGGGGCTTTTGCATTTGTGTATTCTTTCAAAAGGTTCATCATCTCCGCCATCTTCTCTTCCATTTCCTCCTTCTGTTTGTAGACGGCTTCCTCAAATTTTGCCAACCGTTCGGAGTGTTTTGACATGTATTCTCTCATTCGAGCTTCGAATGTTGGACTAAGTTCCTGAGGTGGTGAGTTGGGTTGAGCGTGCTTATGGAAGGGTTTAGTATTTTCCCTAAGGGGTGATTCGGACAATGGTATTTGCTTAATGCTTGAGACTGAGTTAATTGTTGCTTTTTGTGGACTTAAGGGTCTCTTTTGCTTTTCCATAAGATATGCAACCCTTTTCTCAAGTTCACTAACGCTTTCCTCAGTGATTTGATTGGCTGTATAGGGCGATGAATATGTCTTGACCGCCGAGCGTATGTCGTGGGAAACTTGCCACAATTCATCATCGTCGGATGCAAGCTCCTCAATGATTTCCCATGATTCCTCGGCGCTTTTGTCGCGCAATCTGCCCCCGGCGGCTCGATCGATGGCACGCTTGGTGTGGTAATCAACATGGTCATAGAAGATTTGGATTTGAAGCCAGAGATTTATGCCATGATGAGGGACTTTTTGTAGTAAGTCCTTGAATCGAGTCCATGCCCCGTAGTGGGTTTCGCCTCGACGTTGTTCAAACATCAAGATATCCTTCCTTAGCTTGGTAGTTCTTCCCGGTGGAAAAAACTGAGCAAGGAAACGAGTGGTGAGATCATCCCAAGAGGTGATGGATCCTGCGGGTAGACGCTCTAGCCATTGACTAGCTTGGTCCCGTAGAGAGAATTGGAAGAGACGCAGTCGGGTCGTCTCTCGAGTGGCAACATCAAGGTCTATAGAATCAACAATTTTGAGAAAGTCCTTGAGATGTTGATTAGGATCTTCGGAACGAAGTCCATGGAATGCGCATCCGCTTTGCACCAACCGGATGGTGTCGGATCGCAAGGGAGTGACATTGGCTCCTTGAGTGAGCTCAATGGTGTTTCGATAGCCATGGTGGCTAGGACGGGAGTAGTCTCCTAAGGTACGGGCTCTAGGAGGTAGTGGTGGTTGTTGTGGTGGTGGGTTGTTGGGATCAAGGATATTACCATCTTCCATGATGTCGAATGGTAATGGTTACGAACAAAGAAACGAAGAAAAAAGATAGACTAAAGAAAACCTAGAAAAAGAAAATAAAAATCTCACTAGAAAGGAATCTAGTGAGTAGACCTATAAAATAAAAATTCAACCTAAACAATAACTATTCCCCGGCAGCGGCGCCAAAAACTTGATGCGTGGTTTTGCGACCTTACAACAGGTTTTACCTCTCGAGGGATCTCAAGAGGCTTACAACCCCACCAGGCAGTGTACCTGACCGATGTAGTATAGTGTAGTGGTAAGTACGGGGGATTGATCGTTCTCCACAGGGAATAGTGTCGTTAGGATTGAAAAACTACTCTAATAGGTCTAGGGGTGAGAGAAGATTCTTTTTATGTTTTTTATATTTTTATGAAAGCAAGTAAAATCTCGGGTTTGAAAGAGTGGGCGGAATTAGTTGCTAATCAACTAACCCAAATAACTACGAATGCAAATAAAATAAAATAACTGAAAATGAAAAGGTGGAGAAACTTATGTGGAGAGAAATGTGTTTACTTAGATTTCCTTACTCCCTAACTATCTTTTACCGGTTGATTAGTGTGCATTAATTGCGTGGATGACGGGTGTATTCCTTAATACCAATCGTGGGGTGGCGTACGTACTTCCCCAACTCTACAAGCTCCTACTTCACTCCTATGTCGAGCCGGCTAGGAAGCTCCTAACATGGGATCACTAGAATTCGCTTGTGCATTAAATACAACCATAAAAACCTTAGTACGCATTGGTTCATGCTTCTTAAGACGTTCAAGCAAGTTACCGAATAGGAGGTTAGCCAGTTTTCTTAAGCCTAACATAGATAAACAATCATCCAATACAACTAATAACACACTAATAACCAATAATCAATAGTTAGGTTTCATTAGATCTAAGCAAACACAAAGAAAACCTAGCCTAGCATGTTAAACAAAAGACAAGAACAAGATAGAATCAAACAACACATAGACATATTGAATGATTAATTGATAACTTATCTTCAATGTAACATGGAAGATCTCAAGGCAAAAAGCCTTGAAAAAGCTGCTAAAATCGTCTTAGGGTTTCCTCCCAAAAGGTTACACACAAAGTTCCACACCAATGACAAAAAATTGCAAAACTATATATAGAGAATAAGGGCTGACGGCGTCACGTTATAGATCCTGACGCCGTCACCTCGCCGCTTTTAGGGTTCCCGGATGGCCTTCCTGACGCCGTCCCTCTTTAGACCTCCAAAATCCGCTCTGGCTTATCAAGGCTTGACGCCGTCAGATTAGTGCTTGACGCCGTCCCTCTTTAAGTTAAACCGTGATGGCCTTGATCACTTCAAAGCGTGATGCCGTCAGAATTTTCATGCAAATTTCTCTGGCTTAGCATGAGTAATTTTCACATCCACCACTTTTGCCAAGCCATGACGCCGTCTGGGGAAATTCCTGACGCCGTCAAAGGTAGTTTCCAGCCTAATTTTGAGACTTTGCCGTTTTCTTCACTTTTATGCACCAAAAACGTCCAAAATGCTTCCTTTTCCAGATTTCTTCTCAAAAGTACCTAAAATGACAAAAGGAACGATTTAGGGCAATATTTGATCAAATAAATACGATTTAGGGCTTAAATGACCCCTTAAAAGCGGTACACTTTTCGCTTCATCAGCTAGTTTGTAATCTCCGTGCTTATTATGATTAAAGTGGAACGACTATTTGTTGTAATTACTTTTATATTAGCGTTAAATGACCCCTAACTTGTATTTTGATTAGAATAAAAGCGCATTTGCTTGAGGACAAGCAAATCTCAAGTGTAAGGGTATTTGATGAAGCGAAAAGTGTACCGCTTTTAGGGGGTCATTTAAGCCCTAAATCGTATTTATTTGATCAAATATTGCCCTAAATCGTTCCTTTTGTCATTTTAGGTACTTTGGAGATGAAATCTGGAAAAGGAAGCATTTTGGACGTTTTTGGAGCATAAAAGTGAAGAAAACGAAAAAGTCTCAAAAATCTGCTGGAAAGTACCTTTGACGGCGTCAAGCCCCAATGTGACGCCGTCAACCCTTGATAAGCCAGAGTGGATTTTGGAAGATTAAAGGGGGACGGCGTCAAGAAGGTCGTCAAGCTTTGATAAGCCAGAGAGGATTTTGGAAGATTAAAGGGGGACGGCGTCAAGAAGGCCATCAAGAAACCCTAACTGCGGCGAGGTGACGGCGTCACGACCCAAAGGGTGACGCCGTCAGATCTGTTTTCCTATATATACTTTCATAATTTTTAGTAATTGTGTGCAACTTTGTGAGGAGAAACCCTAGACGATTTTTCTGCCATTTTTAAGGGTTTCATACCCTTGGATCTCCCATGTTCAATTGAAGATAAGTAATCAATTAATCATTCAATATGTCTATGTGTTGTTTGATTATATCTTGTTCTTGTCTTTTATTTAACATGCTAGGCTAGATTTATCTTGGGTTTGCTTAGATCTAATGAAACCTAACTATTGATTATTGGTTGTTGGTGTGTTATTAATTGTATTGGATGATTGTTTATCGATGTTAGGCTTAAGAAAATTAGCTAACCTCCTATACGGTAACTTGCTTGAACGTCTTAAGAAACATGAACCAATGCGTACTAAAGGTTATTATGGTTGTATTTAATGCATGAGCGAATTGTAGTGATCCCATGTTAGGAGCTTCTTAGCCGGCTCGACATAGGAGTGAAGTAGGAGCTTGTAGAGTTGGGGAAGTACGTACGCCACCCCACGATTGGTATTAAGGAATACACCCATCATCCACGCAATTAATACACACTAATCAACTGGTAAAAGATAATTAGGGAGTAAAGAAATCTAATTAAACACATTTCTCTCCATATAAGTTCCACAACCTTTTTATTTTCAGTTATTTTATTTTATTTGCAATTGTAGTTATTTGGGTTAGTTGACTAGCAACTAATTCCGCCCACTCCTTCAAACCCGAGATTTTACTTGCTTTCATAAAAATATAAAAATACAAAAAGAATCTTCCCTCACCCTTAGACCTATTAGAGTAGTTTTTCAATCCTAACGACACTATTCCCCTAGAGAACGATCAATCCCCCGGTACTTGCCACTACACTATACTACATCGGTCAGGTACACTGCCTGGTGGGGATTGCAAGTCTCTTGAGATCCCTCGAGAGGTAAAACCTGTTGTTAGGTCGCAAAACCACGCATCAGGTGCAAATGCAGTCTCACCAGTACCTTCTCCTACAAAGAAGGAGAAGAAGAAGAAGAAGAAGAAGGCAGCGACCAGTAAGGTGGTTAAACCCAAAGCACTCGCCACTGAGACTGCTGCCTCAGAGCCTAAGGACAGGCAAACTATGGCCAAGACCTCTGAGACACCCATCACTGAGACCCCCTTGACCACACAACAAATGCCAACGGAGGGCAATGATTAATCATCCTCAGCATCCTCGGGCAAACCCTTTCCTCATGGCTCTACTGACATACACAAGTCAGTGGGGTCAGGAACCTTCACCCTCTCACATCCCGATGAAGGCATTAATAAATCACAATCTTTGCCTGAGGGAGTAAAGGGTCCTGAATCCTCGGTAGAGCAGCACCACTCTACTGAGAAGGGGATCCATACCTAATCACATCCTGCTTACGGTCATGAGAAATCACACTCAAGATCTCAGGGAGATAAGGACCCTAAATCCTTAGAAGAGCAGTACAACCATGATGGGAAGGGGGTCCACCAACAATCACAATCAGTGCCTCATGATAGTACTGGAGAACACCCGCCAGTCCTTGAAGGTACTCAGGGGGACAAAGACTCAGAGGGATTAAAACCACCCGCTGATACGGAACCCACAACCCCCTATGGCAAATATAGTCACTTGGGAACTGACTCCAAGTTCCAGGCTCAGAAAACCCACTCAGTGCACTTGGAGGGGTCAGAACCTGGCCATAACAAAGGTGAGTCCTCTTCTGAGGGGAAGCCGGATTCCATGAAGGTTCCTACTCTGGCTGACCTTGAAAGAATACTGGATGATGGGTCAGAGGAGGAAATGGTCAACTTTGGTGAAGAAGAAATTCTTGGTGCTGGGGAGAAAATGGAGATTGAAATATATTGTTGGGTTTGAAGATGCTGCTGCTCAGGTATGACAATACTGCTTTTGACACTTAAACGAAAATTAGTCAAGTATGATTCTACTGCTAGGCCATTTCATCCTACTGCTAGTGTATTCATTCTGCTGCTGAAGATAAAATCTGATATTGAAGAATACGCTAAGTGTCATCCTACTGCTAGGCATAATCATTCTACTGCTGGTGAATATCATTCTACTGCTGGAGTACGAAAATCTGAATTTTGTAATAATTGTTAGTTGTTAATTGTTTATACATTGTATTGATCATGGGGCGGTATAAGAATGATTGTATTACTACTTTTAGTAGACATGAACAATGGGGTGGTGTAGTGGATGAGTGTATAAAGGAATAGTGCTTTATTACTTTTGAATATTAAATGTAAAGTAGTATAGTATATTCATGGTTAGGTTGGACATCCTTAGTGTATAAAAGGAGTATCCAGAAGTAGAAACAAATAAGTCAGTCATACACAATAGAGTCAGTAATCATAGTGTGAGTAAAAACAAAGTGTCAAGTAAAGTGTCATTTGTTTTGTGAGTGTCGTATTTACTTCAAGGTTTTTGTAACCCTGTTACTATTGAGTAACCGTATTAATTGAAGTGTTTATTGAGAGAATTCGTATTTTGTTTGTATTAATTTGTTCTTCTTAAGATTAAACATTAGATTCCGCATAATGTTTAATAGTGTTTAAACTCAAAGAACAGTTTCTATACTTATTATTTTAGATTTTTATCTAAGATAATTAACAAGATCATTGCTCAAACTGGGATCAACAAGTGGTATTAGACTCAGAGGTATCAACTAAATCTAGTTATTCTTTTAAATCATGTTCAGATACTATAGAAGAACTTAATTCTAGAAATGAAAAGCTAAGAGTTGATGTTGATAGACTGAAACTAGATAACTTAAGCTATGATTATGGTCTGAAAACAGTTGAAGAAAAACTTGTATTTCTTAGAAAAAATGAGCTAGAGTATGTTGAGAATATTAATGTACTAAAAGTTGAAATTTTTAAGAAAACCAATGAAATAAATTCCCTTAATAAAAAGTTAGAGGAGGCTGAAAAAAGCTAAAGAAGTAGCCTTAGCAGAAAAAGAAAAACATGTTGTTAGAATAGAAAAACAACAATTTGCAACTGATCTTCTCAATAAAATCATTGGAAAAAAATTGATGAGGAGTGGATTAGGATATCATGAGGTAATCCCTCCATTAAAAAGTGCCTTTGCACCTCCTACAAGGGAATTGTCTTTCATGAGTATGAAAGATGCACAACCTATAGGTGAAACTAGTAAATCAATTATTGAGACATCTAAGGTTCAGAAATTGTCATCTGAGGCACCAATCATTGAAGATTGGGTGTCAGATAGTAAGAATGAACAGGTTGAAACAAAGAATAACAAGCAAGAAATCCCTAAAACAGTAGAAATAAAAAAGATTGAGTTTGTAAAACCTGTGTTAGGTGCTAGTATCTCTAGGAAAGTTGCTGAATTTGTTGAGAAATGATCCGTGCTAAATAGATATATAAATATTATGCAACGACGGATACACGTGAATAAATACAAATCACCCCTTTGTGAAAAAGGATACTTGCAAAAACTCACGTTCGTGTGTAGTGTGAAACCAGGTAAGAGATTACCCGGATCGTTTCCCAACGAGGTGTGAATGGGCAAACTGAGGAAAGTTTGGATTAGAGTGACTGATGATTAGATATGAGATTTTTGCTTTTTTAATAATTCTAATTGACAATTGAGAAACAAATATACAAAAGAAATTTAAACGCGAATTAATTAAACTAAAAACGCGTAACGGGAAATCTAAAATGGGACAAAAACTGAAATATTATGAAATCTAATCTTACAAGTGTAAAATTATTTAAAACTTATTTTAAAACTAAAATTATATTTTTTACACTTTTTATCTAATTATTATTAATTATTTATTATTTAATTACTTTTTAAGCTATTTAAATTTATAATAAATACTAAATGAACAAAGAAAAATCTAAAACTTTTTCTATAAATATTATGAAGTGAAAAGAAGCTAAGAAAATTATAAAAATAAAAAGTGCTTAATTAAAAATTTAAAAAGATAAAATCTATTAAATAGAAGCTATCACTTATTTTCTATTTTATTTTTCTTAAGGTCTACAGATATGATTATATTTTTCCTAGATTCTACTTAATAAAAGAAAATTATGAAAATTAAAATTATATTTTTCTAATTAATATTATATTTATTATGATTTAATTACTATTATAAACTAATTAAAATGTTTAAAAATATCAAATGACTTTAGAAAAATCTGAAAAATTCAGGTTAAGTCTAAATTAATATTCTTAATATAGGAAAATTAAAATCAAAAGTCTACTAAACCCTAATAAGCAGTTGGGCAGATAAGCAGTTGGGCAAATAAGCTAAAAATAAGCTAATAAGCTCAAAATTTTACCAAAGGCTCAGAACAAGTTTAATATACTATTAGAAGCACAAAACAACTCAAAAATACAAATAAGCACAAGGAAATAAGCTGATAAGCAGATTGGCAGTTGCAAAACTTATACAGAAAACTCAGGAAAATGGCCAAATTGCAGGGCAGATTAAGCAATCAATAAGCTGATAAGTGAGAACTTTTATGGGGGAAAAAGATTGCTAGTACTATGAGCTATTCAAAAAACCAAAAAGCAAGCCCTCAGCTTATCTAGATAAGCCACAAATGAGTTGAGTTCAGCAGCTTTAGCAACTCAGTGTACACTGAGTCTACTGTGTGCAGAAGTTGTGCAGAAGTGCACAACTCCAATAGACACCTAACCAACTCTTGTATATACACTAAATGGCCTAAAAGGACTCAGAAAATACCAAGGATGAGGTCAGAATAAGCTCATAGCTTAATATGGCTTATTTGGTCTTTTGAGCTTCTAAAATGATCACAGGTGATACAAAATTTGATTATCTATCTATTTTGCTACTCTGATCTCAAAAACAACTTATATTGGTTAAATTAAGCTGGTTTGAAGTTGGGTAAGTAGCAAATGTACAGTAACAAGCTTGTTTGACCTAGTTTGACCTGCTAAACCAAACACCCCTTTTGGGTCTGTTTTGCTTTTTTCAAATGAAACAGATTATTTTGAGCTATGATATGAATACTAATGATGCTACTGAGTGTAATAAGCTATGAATTATGACTTTTAACTGAAAATTAAGCAGATTAATAAGCTAGCTTATTTTTGACTTTTTAATGATTTTTAAGGTAAATTAAGTACAGGCTAAGTTTTAACTAATATTATGGATGGAATACACTTATAAACTACTAATAAGCTGAAAATTACAATAATAAGCTGAATTTAAGCTATGCAACAGTAACTTGGAAATTTAAGTAAACTTGGAAATTTCTTACAACTGAAAAGAGGCTATTGGGATAGCAAGACAAGGACCAGAACAATTCTAGCTTGTTAACACAAGCTAGAAAACCCAGAAAAGCCTTCCTAGATAGCTTATACCACCCAGAACTGCTTATCTTGACCTCCAGTTGACTTTGTTGACTTTTCTTGGATTTCTTGCATTAGGACTGTGAGACTTATCAAAAGCTCATCATAAGCTATGTAGAGCTTATATGAGCTTATACAAACAGATAACAAGTTTTTACAAACACTAGATTGCTTAATTCGAATTAATGGTAACCATGGAAATTTCAAACTTTTGAACTTTCATTAACCCTTGCAATTTAGAACAATACTGATTAGATTAAACATAAAAGAACTTAAACAAACTTGATTTGATATAAAGAAACTTAAGTTACAACTGATTAAAGCTTAAAATTACAATACGAACTTAAATAAAAACTAACTGCCTTTTATGGCTTACAAGAGTCCCTATATATACAAAGTTGAGATGGGATTGGTCTTCTTATCATCTCTGAGTCTTTCTGCACCCTTGGATGCTCTTAAAACGATCTCAGCCCTTCATTTGGATTTTTGCGCCAAAAGTGAGATAGTGGAGAAATCCACTATCTCTGATAACTCAAAGTGGGGAAGAAGCATTAAATGCATTTTGGCTGTTAGGTAAGGTGGAGAGTAGCAGAGGAGGGGGTGATGCGATGTAGCAGAGAAACTATGGGTGAGGTGGTTTTGGTGTCTGGTATTGGCGGGTTTAGTGGGAAGGGGAAAGAAGTTTGACTGAAGTCAAACCCAGGTTTTTGGGATTTAATTAAAATAGACGGGGGATGGGCTGGTGTATTGGGTTTGGGCTTTGGGTTTATTAAAAATGGTTGGGTTGGGTTTTAATGTAAAATGGGTAGGGTAAATATAACATGGTCCGTTTGGTTTTGTATTAAAATACCACAAGGACCAAAAGTGTAAAGATGCAAAGTTCAGGGACCTGATGTGGCAAGTTTCCAAAATTATCACAAGGACCATAATTGCCATATGTGAATAACCCAAGGACCATAAATGTAATTTTCCACTTTTGAAAACCGGGGGACTTGTTTTGCCATTTTTGAAACTTCAGGGACTGAAATTGCCAATTTTGTAAACTTAGCTCATTTTTTCACCTGTTTTCAATCTTTTTGTTCCTGAATCATATAAAAACACATTCTATGATATTTTCTGTATTTTGAAGCATTTCTGAGTGTTTTTAAATGTTTTTGCAGTTTAAATGGGAATAAAATGATGAGTATTTAGACACTCATCAATCCCCCACACTAAACTATTGCTAGTCCCTAGCAATCTTTTATGAAAATTTAATGGATTTTATGTCTCTTTACCAAAAGCCATTACTTCTGGAGTAGCCAATGTTTTAGTGTGATACTTTGGTACATTAATAACCAAATGATTTTGAGCAAACCATCAGCTGTCAACGGATTTGATTTGTCTTTACCAAAAGCCGTTTGCTTCTGGACTAGCCAACTCTTAGATAAAATACAGTTATTATCTTTGGTGAGCTGATTACCAAATATGGTTTTCCACTGCCTTTACCACAAGCCATAACCTTGCGGGCTAGCCAACTCTTCACTTATAAAGATATGGGGAGTTGAATACCATACAATTTTAGGCAAATTGTAAGCCATAAACGGATTTGAGTTATCTTTACCAAGAGCCGTTTGCTCTCAGATTAGCCAATCCTTATGTGGGTTAGACATGGCGGACTGATAACCATTTATTGCGTTCTAAGTGAGAAAAAATTTTAAAATTTTGGCCAAAATGGGGGTACTAGATGGTACATTTGATCAAATTCGCTAGAATTCCCCCCACACTTAGAACTGAATATTGCCCTCAATATTCAAAGTACCGGTTGTTAAACCAACACTTAGAACGTGAAAAAGTAATATTAATAGCCATTTATTTTATACATACACAATTTTTTTTTTTTTTTGACTTTAAATGTACATATATATAACATGTGGGGCATCTCCCCCACACTAGGGTGAGACATGGGTGAAAACCCATGTTTTGCTACTGTTTTTATTAACCGAGTCGCTAGCTTGACTCGACCCCGAATTCATTGGTTCATGGGGAAGTAAGTGGAAGAGACCATCTCAATCGGACTTTCATTCAAGATGTCTAGATAAACATTGAAGTATATGAAAGGTCCACACCGATGAGATATATCCGGAATTTAAACCAATGTTAGATGGAAAATGCCGGGGTCAAAGGTAATATCCTCACTCCCGAATGAGTGAAAGATAAGGGAAATCACCGGGTAGGTGAAGGGAAGAAGAGAGATCTGAATAGCAATTAAGACAAGAACTTCCTCCTCAAGAATTGCATATTCAAGTGGAGGAGGCAAGTCCTTAAACTTGATCTCAGGAAATTTATCAGTTTTCTCAACTGACTTGATTTCCTCATTATGAAGTTGTTTTGGTGGAAGAGGGGAAGATGAATCTTCGTTTAACAAACTTTCTAGAAAAAGAATGTCCCCCTCAGGATCAAGATAGTTATCATCAACCTCATGCGGAAGTGAACTATCTAGAGCAAGAAAAGCATCGACTTCATCCTAAAAGGGATCACTTCCCTCAACCGAAGTGAGAGAAGGGGAAGAGTCGGCTATGATAAGTTGAGAAGATGTGGTGGGATCCCCACTCACAGAATTATGAAAATAACCAAGATTTTCTTGAGAGTACTCCTTTGAAGTAATATCAATGACATCGATTCGGTTAACCGATTCAGAATCATAATTTGAGGAGTACCTCGATGTTTGATCATGGTTAAAGGTAACAGCTTCATTACCCACACGCAATGTGATCTCATGCTTAAATACATCAATAAGAGCATGGCCCGTTTTTAGGAATCCTCTTCCAAGAATGAGAGGAACCTTTTGATCTGCGTCGAAGTCAACAACCACAAAGTCAGCTGGAAAATGGAACTTTCCTACTTTCATAAATACATCCTCAGCAATGCCGCGTGGATGAGATATGGTACGATCTGCAAGCTCAAGAGTCATGCAGGTAGGGGTGAGAGCCGGAAGAGAAAGTTTCTTCCATACTGAATAAGGCATCAGGTTGATGCTTGCACCAAGATCGGCCAAGGCATAGCATTCAACCATTCCCGGAAATACACAAGGTAGTAGAAACTTTCCAGGATCTCCAAGCTTCTCGGGAAGCTTTTTCAAGATAACCGCTAAGCAGTTCTCATTTAATGGAGTTTTAGCCATTTCAATCAGTTTTTCCTTGTTGCTTAACAAGTGTTTGATTGTTGATGCAAACTTGGGCATCAGAATGATAGCATCCGCAAAACTTATGTCAAAATGTAATTCTTTAAAGATTTGAAAGAATTTGTTCATTTGTTGACTAGCCTTCTCACGGAGCTTTTGCTCATTTAAGCGTGATGGGTAAGGAATATAAGGTTTGGATTTAGGGGCAGTAACTTCAGGAGTCTCAACAGATTCAAAGACAACTCCTGGTTTGGATTTCTTTTTCGGGAAAACCGGAGGATGGACTTGTGCTGTACTTTGTGGGCTTGGAATTTGCACTTTGTCCGTTGTATCCTCCGTTCTTTTTCCATTTCATACAATGGAGGAGGAATAGGACCAGAGGGTCCCTCATAAGCAGCACCACTACGAGTGGTGATAGCTTTGATGAAATTGGTATTTTCATCATCATCACTGTCAT
This sequence comes from Artemisia tridentata subsp. tridentata, assembly GCA_021014915.2. Classification (NCBI taxonomy): domain Eukaryota; kingdom Viridiplantae; phylum Streptophyta; class Magnoliopsida; order Asterales; family Asteraceae; genus Artemisia; species Artemisia tridentata. The sequence continues at coordinate 374,459,357 of CP139506.1, read as the reverse complement.
CAAGCACACTGATAGGAGCAGCATTGAGCATATTGGAATAAGCTCTGGCTGTTCTTTGCTCACTAAGTTTGTTTGACAAACTTTTAACCGTAAATCGTGAAAGAGTAGGATCTATTCTTGACGGTTGAGGAGCAATTGTGGGTGTAGAATTTTGGATAACCGAAGGTTGGACGTATTTAGCACTTCCATTGTTAGAGGGAAGTACTGGGTCCTTTGTCACCTTGAGTCCATCATGAGCTTTACCACTACGTGTAGTGACAGCTTTGAGTTCACCCCTTGGGTTGACAACAGTGTTACTTGGGAGACCTCCCGAGGTAGAAGGTGGATTGAGATGGTTCATGAGACTGGCAAACATATTCTTAACTTCGCTTTGAGAATGATCGATTTTGTTTGAAAGCTCAGTTCCTTGCTTGTGTATTGAAGACTGAAATTCATTTTTCAAATTAGAGATTTGATTTTGCATTGCCTTCATATTGGTCTCATTAACCTTGATGTAGCTATCAAGTTCATTCGAGAGAGGTCCTTGGGAATTAGGAGCTGAATACCCTTGATTACCCCTTTGGGGCGGGTATTGATTGTTCGGGGCATGAAATTGATTTTGCATGTTTTGCCCTCTTTGTTGATTAGGATTAATCCTATTTGGATTGTTAGGAGGAGGAAATCCGGGTGGTCCATGTTGATTGCTAGCACGGTAGTTTGTTTCCACTTGAGGACGGTATTGGTTACCTCCTTGATTGGAAGTTCCGACTATAGCATTGACTTCAAATACATTGCCATCGGTGGCAGTACAATTGTAGTAAGCGTGAGGACCACCACAAGTAACACAAACTTCTACCTTTTTGATTTCAGCAGTGTGGGAAGTTTGCGGAGCGGACTATTTCTTTTGTGAGGAGAAAACCAAAGCTTGAATAGCCTTTGTGAGTTCAGCAAGCTGAGTAATAGTACTGGACTGCCTGACGGAAGATGAGGTAGAAGGACCAGCACTAGCCTGAGAATTATATGGTCTGGCTCGTGCAATGCGGACCTTTGACTTATTTTCAATGAGTGCAATGGCTTCCTTAGTGGATTTTCTTAGAAAATTACCTCCAGCTGAGGCATTGAGAGAATCTTGGTCAGATGGGTTTAACCCATTGTAGAAAGTGTCCATTTGCATCAAATCGGTGAAACCGTGATGAGGACATTTGCGGAGCAATTCTTTGAAACGATCTCATGCCTCTCCAAATGGTTCATCAAACCTTTGAGAGAATTTCATGATTTCATTCTTGAGATACGTGGTTTTAGAAGGAGGAAAGAATTCATTTACGAACTTTTGAACCAAATCTTCCCATGTTTCAATCGATCGAGGGGGTTGTTTGTCAAGCCAAATCCGGGCTGCCCCATCGATGGAAAACGGGAAAAGAAGAAGTTTGATTGATTCCTTAGGGACATTTTTGCATTTGATGGTGCAAGTGATTTTGTTAAACCATCTAATGTGATCTTGAGGATCGTCCCTGTCAAAACCATAGAATTGCCGCTGGGTTACCAGGTTTATCAACCCAGTCTTAAGCTCAAAATTCTCAGCCACGATGGCTGGAACAACAATGGCATCTCCGTACCCATCGGAGGGTGCCTGGAGAAGCTCATTCATAGGACGGTCTTCTGCCATGATGACAGTGGTTTTGGGATCAGTACGTATCTCGGGTACGACTGATGGAGCAGAACGTCTACGACGTCTTCGAGGTATGTTTACAAGCTCACGGAAAGGGCTTGATGACCTAGAAGAACGAGTGCGCATGCACTTTTAGCAAAAATTTTCAATTAAATCAAGATCGAAGCAAAAACACAAGTGAACTTAAACCAACAATCAACAAGCGTACGGTAGCTCTCTAAAAGATAAACGCACAGAGTGGCAGAGAAGCAAAGGTGGGCAATTAATGCTCCTTAAAAACCCGCTTCTTTCAGTTCGACAATTTAATGTCAAACTATCCTTAAACCTCCTTTATAGTTTGTTTATCAACCAAAGGTGAGCCGATATTCGCAAGTGATACAGAGGCAAGTTTTAAATTTGATGTTTGGGAATCTTATTATGATAATACCCAAGTTGAGGAATATTATATTAATTTTGCTTTTAATCTTTTATTTTACAAATAAAACGGAAAATGTTTTTGGGTTTTTATTTTTTATATGATATATATATAAAAAAGAAAAGAAAAATATTTTTGTATTTTATATGGTTTATGGGAAATAGGAACTTCACAAGGAAGGTTCTCAAATCACTAATCGCTTAAACTCTAAACAATATTGTCGCAACACACCTCCCCGGCAGCGGCGCCAAAATTTGATCCGTGCTAAATAGATATATAAATAGTATGCAACGACGGATACACGTGAATAAATACAAATCACCCCTTTGTGAAAAAGGATACTTGCAAAAACTCACGTTCGTGTGTAGTGTGAAACCAGGTAAGTGATTACCCGGATCGTTTCCCAACGATGTGTGAATGGGCAAACTGAGGAAAGTTTGGATTAGAGTGACTGATGATTAGATATGAGATTTTTGCTTTTTTAATAATTCTAATTGACAATTGAGAAACAAATATACAAAAGAAATTTAAACACGAATTAATTAAACTAAAAACGCGTAACGGGAAATCTAAAATGGGACAAAAACTGAAATATTATGAAATCTAATCTTACAAGTGTAAAATTATTTAAAACTTATTTTAAAACTAAAATTATATTTTTTTACACTTTTTATCTAATTATTATTAATTATTTATTATTTAATTACTTTTTAAGCTATTTAAATTTATAGTAAATACTAAATGAACAAAGAAAAATCTAAAACTTTTTCTATAAATATTATGAAGTGAAAAGAAGCTAAGAAAATTATAAAAATGAAAAGTGCTTAATTAAAAATTTAAAAAGATAAAATCTATTAAATAGAAGCTATCACTTATTTTCTATTTTATTTTTCTTAAGGTCTACAGATATGATTATATTTTTCCTAGATTCTACTTAATAAAAGAAAATTATGAAAATTAAAATTATATTTTTCTGATTAATATTATATTTATTATGATTTAATTACTATTATAAACTAATTAAAATGTTCAAAAATATCAAATGACTTTAGAAAAATCTGAAAAATTCAGGTTAAGTCTAAATTAATATTCTTAATATAGGAAAATTAAAATCAAAAGTCTACTAAACCCTAATAAGCAGTTGGGCAGATAAGCAGTTGGGCAAATAAGCTAAAAATAAGCTAATAAGCTCAAAATTTTACCAAAGGCTCAGAACAAGTTTAATATACTATTAGAAGCACAAAACAACTCAAAAATACAAATAAGCACAAGGAAATAAGCTGATAAGCATATTGGCAGTTGCAAAACTTATACAGAAAACTCAGGAAAATGGCCAAATTGCAGGGCAGATTAAGCAATCAATAAGCTGATAAGTGAGAACTTTTATGAGGGCAAAAGATTGCTAGTACTATGAGCTATTCAAAAAACCAAAAAGCAAGCCCTCAGCTTATCTAGATAAGCCACAAATGAGTTGAGTTCAGCAGCTTTAGCAACTCAGTGTACACTGAGTCTGCTGTGTGCAGAAGTTGTGCAGAAGTGCACAACTCCAATAGACACCTAACCAACTCTTGTATATACACTAAATGGCCTAAAAGGACTCAGAAAATACCAAGGATGAGGTCAGAATAAGCTCATAGCTTAATATGGCTTATTTGGTCTTTTGAGCTTCTAAAATGATCACAGGTGATACAAAATTTGATTATCTATCTATTTTGCTACTCTGATCTCAAAAACAACTTATATTGGTTAAATTAAGCTGGTTTGAAGTTGGGTAAGTAGCAAATGTACAGTAACAAGCTTGTTTGACCTAGTTTGACCTGCTAAACCAAACACCCCTTTTGGGTCTGTTTTGCTTTTTTCAAATGAAACAGATTATTTTGAGCTATGATATGAATACTAATGATGCTACTGAGTGTAATAAGCTATGAATTATGACTTTTAACTGAAAATTAAGCAGATTAATAAGCTAGCTTATTTTTGACTTTTTTATGATTTTTAAGGTAAATTAAGTACAGGCTAAGTTTTAACTAATATTATGGATGGAATACACTTATAAACTACTAATAAGCTGAAAATTACAATAATAAGCTGAATTTAAGCTATGCAACAGTAACTTGGAAATTTAAGTAAACTTGGAAATTTCTTACAATTGAAAAGAGGCTATTGGGATAGCAAGACAAGGACCAGAACAATTCTAGCTTGTTAACACAAGCTAGAAAACCCAGAAAAGCCTTCCTAGATAGCTTATACCACCCAGAACTGCTTATCTTGACCTCCAGTTGACTTTGTTGACTTTTCTTGGATTTCTTGCATTAGGACTGTGAGACTTATCAAAAGCTCATCATAAGCTATGTAGAGCTTATATGAGCTTATACAAACAGATAAAAAGTTTTTACAAACACTAGATTGCTTAATTCGAATTAATGGTAACCATGGAAATTTCAAACTTTTGAACTTTCATTAACCCTTGCAATTTAGAACAATACTGATTAGATTAAACATAAAAGAGCTTAAACAAACTTGATTTGATATAAAGAAACTTAAGTTACAACTGATTAAAGCTTAAAATTACAATACGAACTTAAATAAAAACTAACTGCCTTTTATGGCTTACAAGAAGCCCTATATATACAAAGTTGAGATGGGATTGGTCTTCTTATCATCTCTGAGTCTTTCTACACCCTTGGATGCTCTTAAAACGATCTCAGCCCTTCATTTGGATTTTTGCGCCAAAAGTGAGATAGTGGAGAAATCCACTATCTCTGATAACTCAAAGTGGGATGAGGAAGAAGCATTAAATGCATTTTGGCTGTTAGGTAAGGTGGAGAGTAGCAGAGGAGGGGGTGATGGGATGTAGCAGAGAAACTATGGGTGAGGTGGTTTTGGTGTCTGGTATTGGCGGGTTTAGTGGGAAGGGAAAAGAAGTTTGACCGAAGTCAAACCCAGGTTTTTGGGTTTTAATTAAAACAGACGGGGGATGGGCTGGTGTATTGGGTTTGGGCTTTGGGTTTATTAAAAATGGTTGGGTTGGGTTTTAATGTAAAATGGGTAGGGTAAATATAACATGGTTCGTTTGGTTTTGTATTAAAATACCACAAGGACCAAAAGTGTAAAGATGCAAAGTTCAGGTACCTGATGTGGCAAGTTTCCAAAATTATCACAAGGACCAAAATTGCCATATGTGAATAACCCAAGGACCATAAATGTAATTTTCCACTTTTGAAAACCGGGGGACTTGTTTTGCCATTTTTGAAACTTCAGGGACTGAAATTGCCAATTTTGTAAACTTAGCTCGTTTTTTCACCTGTTTTCAATCTTTTTGTTCCTGAATCATATAAAAACACATTCTATGATATTTTCTGTATTTTGAAGCATTTCTGAGTGTTTTTAAATGTTTTTGCAGTTTAAATGGGAATAAAATGATGAGTATTTAGACACTCATCAAGAAACCTAGAGAAAATCCTAGGAAGTTTAATAACAGGCGTAGAGGAAATCAAAGAAACTGGAACAACCTAATTTCACAATAGTTAGGTAGTGATTTTCAGTTACTTAAAAAGACATGTTATAATTGTGGTAATTTTGAGCACTTACAAAAGGACTATTATTACTATCAAAAACCAATTTGGAACCAACATACTAGGGTGAACCATAAAAACTTTGTTAAAAAGTCTCACTCTCATCCTCATAGAAACATGGTTCCTAGGGAAGTATTAATCAAGTCTGGTGCTTCAAGGATAATTACTACTGCTTCACCAAAAAGGCCTATTCAAAAGAACAGAGTTGTTCCTACTACTCAGGCAAAAGCAGTCTCTACTGTTAAGCCAAAAGTACTAACAAACACTGTTACAGGCAATCACTTTTATGCTGTAAAGGCCTCAGCTTGCTGGGTCTGGAGACCTAAAAACAATGTTTCAGAACAAGTCTCCAAACACAGCAGTGCATCATTGGATTTGAAGAAATTTGACTACAATGATGCACAAGGCAGATCCAAGTCAGTAATGGCTTGGGTCCCCAAGAGAAACTAATTCTCTTACTTTGTGTGCAGGGCAATCTACAACAGGAATTAAAAGACAAATGTATATTTGATAGTGGATGCTCTGGACACATGACTGAAGACCAAAGCAACCTTGAAGATTTTGAATCTATAGATGGTGGCTATGTTGCTTTTGGTAATGACTCCAAAGGAGGAAATATAGTTGGTAAAGGTACAATTAGAACAGGCAAATTGCATTTTGAAAAGGTATACTTGGTAAAGGGACTTAAGTTTAATCTCTTTAGTGTTTCACAAATGTGTGACAAAAAGAATTTTGTTCTTTTTACAAACAATGAATGTCTTGTCTTATCTCCTAATTTTAAGTTACCTGATGATGAATCAGTGTTACTTAGAGTTCCTAGAACAGACAATATATACAGTGTTGACATAAAGAATATAGTTCCCAAAATAGCTTTAACTTGTCTATTTGCCAAGGCTACAATTGATGAATCCAAACTTTGGCATAGAAGATTTGGCCATTTTGTTAGGAAATTAAGCTATGGCAGTTAGTACTGTTGAAGATGAAAGTTAATACTGCTGAAGAGTTTTGAAGACATAAGCAGTTAGTACTGGTGAATTAAGAAGTTTGTACTGTTTATGATTTCTTGTGAAGATAATTATAGAAAAGATTTAATGTATATCTTATAATGTTAGGTTGATAGTTATCTTGTGAAGGAATCCTTAGTCTATAAGAGGATTACCTAGGTTAAAGTTTTGATACAGAAGAAGTTTTACGATTGTATTAAGTATTGCTTTGTGAAGATTCAAGGTTGTAAACCCTAGTGATAGGAGATCACTCGTATTATTTATTAATAATATTGAATCGTTGAAGTTGAAGTATTGTGTTCATTGTTCATTCTTTATTGATTCGTTAATACAAAACACAAACAAATAAATCTTCTAAGTGCTAGCTAGTAAATTCCGCGTGCTAGACTAGACATCATTCAAAGTATTCATCTAACACAAGGAGTGTGTGTAGATCCAGTCAAGTGGTATCAGAGCCAGGTTACTGATACTTTGGTTTAGAAGATCCAGATGAATTTGTTCAAGAAAAGATGGACATGGAGACAACAAGAAGTCAGACTAATATTGCTGCTAAGCTTCCAATGCTTAAACCCAATGAGTTCGATATGTGCGATTAAGAATTGAGCAGTTCTTCCAAGTTCAAGATTATACTCTTTGGGAGATCATTGAAGAAGGAAACTCCTTTTCACCCGTATCAACAACAACTGTTGTTGAAGGTAAATCTGAGACTACTGTGCAGACAAAGCCAACCACTACTGAAGAGAAGGCAAGGCACAAGAATGATGTTAAGGCTAGAAGTTTGCTTCTGATGACTATTCCCAATGACCAGTTGTTGAATTTTAGCAAGTTTAAGTGTGCTAAAACCCTTTTTGAAGCTATTGTTGCAAGATATGGTGGGAATGAAGCCACCAAGAAATCTCAGAAGACTCTTCTCAAGCAACAGTTTGAGAATTTTTCAGCAACAAGCAACGAGTCACTAGATCATATGTTTAACAGACTTCAAAAACTAGTGAGTCAATTGGCTGTTCTAGGAATTGAGATGCCTCAGGAAGATCTCAACTCCAAATTTCTGAGAAGTCTACCAGCTGAATGGGCTATGCATGTGGTTGTATGGAAAAACAAGCCTGATATAGATTCCATGAGCTTAATTGTTCTCTATAGCAACTTCAAGATAGTTGAACATGATATTAAGAAGTCTGCTGGATCAAGCTCAAGCTCAAGTTCAGGGAATTTGGCCTTTGTATCAACTCCCAGTACCTCAAGTCCAGATGAAGAAGTGCAAGTTGCTGGAGCAGTTGGTACTGCTAGTGCAAACCTTGGTACTGCTAGCACCTCAAGCAGTACTAGTGGACTTTTGAATGAAGATACTTATTGTGCTTTCTTGACTACTCAGCACAATGGAAGTATGTTGACTCATTCAGATCTTCAAGAGATTGATGAAGATGATATTGAAGAGATGGATATCAAGTGGCAGCGCTCTCTTCTCAGCTTGAGAGCTAGGAGATTCTTGAAGAAGACTGGCAAGAAGATTGTCATAAACAGCAATGATGTTGCAGGGTATGACAAGTCCAAGATTGAGTGTTTCAACTGCCATAAGAAAGGTCATTATTCAAGGGAGTGTAGATTGCCAAGCCAACAAGATGGAAAGAGCAGAGGATATGGAAACAAGTCAAGAGTTGTGGAGGTTACTGATTCAAGCTCGAAAGCCATGGTTGCCATTGATGGCTTAGAATTTGACTGGAGCTATATTGCAGAGGAGGAAGCAAAAGCATCTACAGAGGTTGCTCTCATGGCATTTTCAAATTCTGAGGTACAAGTTTCTAAATGTTCTAAATCTTGAGAAGCTTTAAAAGATCTAGAAACACTTAAGAAAAGATATGAGAATCAGAGAAAAGAGCTAGTTGAAACTGCTTTTAACTTAGCAAATCATAAGAGGGCTTTAGCTGTGTTAGAAGAACAAATTGTTCATTATAAAAGTAATGAGTCAAAGTTTTCTGATGATATGATTATTGTTAAGAGAGATTTAATGTTTAGAGAGAATGAAATTACTGTGTTGAAACATGAGCTAGAACAGGTTAAGAAAGCAAAGGAGAACATTCAAATGACTGTTGACACTCTAGAATTTGCAACTCAGGGTGTTAGTAAGATTGTTGAGTGTCAGATCCTTAATAAAGCTAAGTCAGGCCTAGGTTATAAGTCAGTTCCACCTCCCTATAGAGGAATTCCAACACCTCTAGGCATAGACTTAGAACACACAGGACTACCTAAATTTCAACTACCTGAGCTTAAATATGGTCCTCAACCTAAAGAAAGTGTAGTTGATAAACTTGTGTATGAGAGTGCTAGTGATAAATCACTATCTGAGGATAAGGTGTCTTTTGATAGGTCCTCAGCTAAGGACTCAGATGCTCCAACCATTGAGGAATGGATTTCTGATGATGAGGATGATCAGGCTGTGGTTAAGCCTGTTAGTGCTAAAGTGGAGGAACCAAATGTTCCAAACATGGTTAAACCTGAGACTGTTAGGCTTAGATCAAATGCCAAACCTTTTAGGCCAACAGTTAGGTATGCAGAAATGTATAGAACCACAAACAAGCCAAGAGGTAACCAAAGGAATTGGAATGACCTCAAATCTCACCAATTAGGGGATGATTTTGTCTGCTATAGGAAAGCTTGTTATTCATGTGGTAGTTTTGACCATCTTGCAGCCTTTTGTGATAAATGGGTAAATAGGTATTCAAGTCCTAGGGTGAACACTGTTAGACCTCCCACTCACCCAACAAACACTAGAATGATACCTAGATCAGTTCTTTTAAGGCCTGGACCCAAAGCAGTTCAAACTGCTAGACCAACAGTTCAGACTGTCAGATCTATTAGACCTGTTAACCCAAGGCCAACAGTTCAAGGTGCACAAATGTTTTCCAAATCAGCACCAACAACTATTAATAGACCCTTTCATCACAAAGCAGTTGTAACAAACCAAGTTTGGAAACCTAAGGTAACAACTATCAAGCCAGTAGTTCCAACTGCTAGCAGAGTGATTGGTACTGGTGTTAATAAAAACACTACTAAGGGAAATATGGGAAATGGTGTGAATGCATCAGCATGCTGGGTTTGGAGACCCATCAAACCTAATGGTGCTAAAATTGTTTTGAAAAGAATGAATTATGTTGATGCAAGAGGAATGCCTAAGTCTGTTTTGGCTTGGGTACCACAAGGAAATTAATTTTTCTTGTGATGTACATTGTTAGTCATATACTTTTATATTGTGAGACAAGTTCTTTGTGGCTTGTTTCTTTGTTTTTGGACTAACACTTGCAGGTTTTGGATGATAAGCATCAAAGAATTAAATGATATATGTTTTGGACTGTAATGGTGATTTGAAGCTGAGTGTGTGATCTTTGCACACAACAAATGGTAATTGGTTCACCATGTCTAACCCACATAAGAACCAACTAGTCCAGAGCAAACGGTTTCTGGTAAAGACTAATCAAATCCGTTGATGGTTGACAATTTACCAAAAATTGTATGGTTATCAGCTCACCATATCTAAGTGTGAAGAGTTGGCTAGTCCAAAGCAAATGGCTATTGGTAAAGACATATCAAATCCGTTGATAGCTGATAGTTTGCTAAAAACTATGTTTGAGCCATGGTACTGTAAAATCCTTTTCAATAAGTTCATACGGCTCAACAAATTTTTTCCAACAGTTGGTACGGTTAGTACAAAGTTAGTACGGCTCAACTAGCCGTTGTAAAAATCTGTCGGTAATTAATTTTCTAGCCGTTGGGGTAAAAACCGTTATTCTTAAGGTATTTATAGGGATTTTTATAGACGATAATTATCTTTTTACCATAAATTCATTTATTCTATTTCTAAAGATAATTTATCTCATACGCATATTTCGCAAAACCCTAAACAGTACCTATAAACCCCAAACGACTACATAAAACCTCAATTCCAATTTAAACGATCATCGTATTGCTATAATCTTTCATTTTTCATCACTAAGAATGGCTGGATTGGAATTTGTTAAGCGTCATAATCAGGTTGCGTTTCTTGAGAAAACAGAGGAGGGAGATGGACCAAAGTTTTATGAGATTGTGGACTTTCTCAACCACTCTTACATAAGTTATGCTCTAACTATTTCTCCTACTCTTTATGTCTCGCACATCACACAGTTCTGGCAGAATGCTATTGTCTTGACTAGTGAAGATGGAGACTGAGAAATTCATTCTGAAGTGGATGGTGTATCTTTTGTTGTTACCGAGTCTATAATTAGGAGACATCTTAAATTAAATGACTCAAATGGTATTAACACTATGCACAACATTGAAATATGGGAAGAACTTACCAAAATGGGGTATGATACATCTGCACATAAATTAACTTTTCAAAAAGGATGTTTCTCACCTCAATGGAGATTTTTGATACATACCCTTTTACATTGTTTAAGTCCTAAAAAGACTGCTTGGGAGCAGTTCAGTAGCAATATTGCTATTGCTCTCATTTGTTTCTCTACAAACAGGGTTTTTAACTTTTCAAAATTTATTTTTGAGGGTATGGAATCTAATGTTAAAAGCAAAACAAAGTTTTTAATGTATCACAGGTTTGTTCAAACACTTTTGAATAAAAAGACATACCTGCTTACAAAACCAACTGAAATTTTTGCTACTCCTAGCCTTCAATCAAAAGTTTTTCAAAATATGGCTATGGCTAGTAGGCTTTTTCAAGGGGAACCAGTTCCATTGTTTCCTCAAATGCTTCAAACTGAGTTGGGTGAAGGTTCAGCAGTTCCAACTGATCCCCATCACACATCCACTTAAGTACTTGAAAGAACCCAACCATCACAATTGCGCATCACTTATAGGAGAAGGGAAACACCTAGAGTGATTCCTTGATCCTTTCCCCATGATTCACCTCTCCTAGCAGGTCACACAGCTAGAAGTGATGAGGGTAGTTCTAACCAAAATGCATTGATGGAATTATGTACCAAGTTAGTTGCCAAAGTTGAAAGTTTGGAGACAGATCTTGCAAGCACCAAGGATGAACTCAAAGCCCACAAGGATAATTCGGCTAAAGTTTTTAAAAGGTTATCTTCAAAGGTGAAAAAGCTGAAAGATCAACTCAAGCAGAAAAGGGCAAGAATGGTATTGGATGATGATTCTTCTAGTGATGACTCAGATGATTCAGATGATGCTGATGGTGGAAATTCTTCCAAACAGGGGAGGAAATTTGGTAAAGACAAAGATGGATCAAGTTCTCAGGGGAGGCATAATGAAGAGGAAGAAGAACAATTTGATATAGGTTCTGGTAATGCAGATATGGAAGAAGAAGAACTTGAAGCAATTCAGACTGATACCCATGAAGCAGAAAAGGTTCAGACTGTTGAAGCAGTTCCAACTGCTGAAACAGAGCATCAAGCAGTTCCAACTGCTGAGACAGATCATCAAGCAGTTCCAACTGATGACACTTCTGCTGAGCTAGTTTATGAAAGAAGAAGAGCTGACAAAGGTAAAAGAGCTATGACACAAGAGGAAGATGAAGCAGCTCAAGAACTTGAAAGGCTCAAGACATTAAAACCAAAAACTCAAGCTCAGATAGATCATGATGCAGAAGTTGCAAGGAAAATGATAGAAGAAGAATTGGCTGATGAAGAAGCTAAGAAAGCTCAGATTGCTCAAGATGAGGAATTAGCAAGGAAAATGGCTGCTGATGATGAAAAGAACATAGCTGGTTTTATGGATAGAACAAGAACTGAAGATTTTAATCAAGAAGAGTTTAATGAGCAACTTCAATACTTGTTGGATTCTGATTGTATTATAAAAGCTCATGCTGTGATGGTTCTTAATGATCAGGAGTTAAATGAAGAAGAAAAGTCAGAGATGCTCAAAGAATTTATCTTGAAGACAAATAAAGAAGTTACAAGACCAAGTTACCTACCAGGAAGGAGAAACTCAATTTCATGAAGCACTATTTGAAGAATCAAGCTAATTACAAGATGAGTGACTTTACTGGATGGACAGATGCTGAGATTGAAAGGAAATTCTTTGAAGCATATGCAAGACTGAATACTCCAATCAGAGAGGACATGACAAGGAAAAAGAAAAGACAACCAGAGGTTCTTGAATCTGATGCTGCAAAGAAACAAAAGTCTGAAGAAGAAGGGTTAACCAATGAGAAGATCAAGAGCATGATGATGATTGTTCCAGAATCTTCTTATATCAAACCTTTACAAGTAAAACATCCAATCATTGACTGGGAAGTGTTCACTGATCGAAGAATGAAAGGATGGAAGATAATCAGACTTGGTGATATTTCTGAAAGGTACAAGTTGTTTGAAGATTTACTCAGAGGATTTGACAGAGAAGATCTTAATCAACTATGGAGTTTAGTAAAAGAGAGATTCAGAGATAAAGATTCCATTGAAGACAAAGACAAAGAATTATGGGTTCAGTTGAAGAGAATCTATGAACCTGATAGTGGAGAGTCAATGTGGAGATTTGAAGCACAAGTTAAAGATGTGTATTGGTATTTGTTTGAATCGTGTGGAGTACATAGAGTTTCTACTCCAGATGGGATAGAAATCTATATGTTGGTGGAAAAAGACTATCCACTCAGAACATTTGTGTTAGTGGCTATGATACAAGGAAGACTCAAGGTTGAAGAAGACTCTGAAATGGCAGACTTGTTAGTTACAAAGATTTTCAACCTTGTAGAGCAAAGAAAAGTGAAAGACTAAAGTGACTGATGGGATAGATGTTTGAAAGAATTTTCCACATTAAGAAGAAGAAGCTTAATTTTAAGAAACTTAGTGATTTGGATAGAAATCATAAGTTTAGGGGAGGATTGTTAGGAAATTAAGCTATAGCAGTTAGTACTGTTGAAGATGAAAGTTAATACTGCTGAAGAGTTTTGAAGACATAAGCAGTTAGTACTGGTGAATGAAGAAGTTTGTACTGTTTATGATTTCGTGTGAAGATAATTATAGAAAAGATTTAATGTATATCTTATAATGTTAGGTTGATAGTTATCTTGTGAAGGAATCCTTAGTCTATAAAAGGATTACCTAGGTTAAAGTTTTAATACAGAAGAAGTTTTACGATTGTATTAAGTATTGCTTTGTGAAGATTCAAGGTTGTAAACCCTAGTGATAGGAGATCACTCGTATTATTTATTAATAATATTGAATCGTTGAAGTTGAAGTATTGTGTTCATTGTTCATTCTTTATTGATTCGTTAATACAAAACACAAATAAATAAATCTTCTAAGTGCTAGCTAGTAAATTCCGCATGCTAGACTAGACATCATTCAAAGTATTCATCTAACACAAGGAGTGTGTGTAGATCCGGTCACATTTAAATTTCAAAACTATTAATCAATTGGTTAAATGGAACCTTGTTAGAGGGTTACCTACAAAAGTCTTTGAAAATCCTGAAACCTGTGTTGCTTGTCAGATGGGAAAACAACACAGAGCTTCTTGTAAGTCCAAAGTTGTGAACTCTATTTCTGAACCTTTATATATGTTGCATATGGATTTATTTGGGCCAACTTATGTAAAGAGTTTGAATAAGAAAATGACTGCCTAGTTGTCACAGATGACTATAGTAGATTCACTTGGGTTTTCTTTTTAGCAACTAAGGATGAAACATCTAGCATTCTTAAGGCTTTCATAACAAGAATAGAAAACCTAGTAAATCACAAAGTCAAGGTAATCAGATGTGACAATGGAACTGAGTTTAAGAATAATGTGATGAACCAGTTTTGTGTGGAAAAAGGTATCTTAAGACAGTTTAGTGTAGCTAGAACTCCTCAACAAAATGGTGTTGCTGAAAGGAGGAATAGAACACTTATTGAGGCTGCTAGGACTATGTTGTCTGAATCAAAATTACCTACTACTTTTTGGGCTGAAGCAGTCAATACTGCTTGTTTTGTGCAAAATAGGAGTAAAGTAATTAAGCCTCATAACAAGACCCCTTATGAATTATTGCATGGTAGGAAACCTATGATAGATTTCTTGAAACCATTTGGGTGTCCTGTTACTATCTTAAATACCATTGACCACCTAGGCAAGTTTGATGAGAAAGCAGACCAAGGATTCTTTTGTTGGATGCTCTACCAATAGTAAAGCTTTTAGAGTATTCAATAAAAGAACTAGGCATGTGGAAGAAAACTTACATGTTAGGTTTAATGAAACCACACCTAATGTTGCAGGAAGTGGACCTGATTGGCTCTTTGATATTGATTCACTAACCAAAAGTATGAATTATGAGCCAAGGTTAGTAGGTTCAACTAACAAGTCTGCAGGTACAGAAGCATATTCTATTGCATGTACACAAGCTCAAATGGATGAATCTGCAAAAGAATTTTTTTTGGTTGAAAAATGGAGGCTAAATGAGAAGAGGAGTTCACAAGATGTTGCTGTTCATGATGAAGAACCAAAAGGGAATGCTGAAAGTAGTGATAAACATTCTGATGATGACAAGAATGTTGATGAAAAGAAAGTTGAAGAGTCAGCAATTAATGAGAACAAGGGAACTAAAGCTAGCAGCAGTATTTCTGATTCTACTGTTGGCGCAGGGCATTCTGCTACTAAGCCAAAATATTATGCTGCTAAGCCTAGCAGTTATGCTGAAGTTCCTATTGCTGATGATGAATCTTCTGATGATTCTGATGTACACAAATTAGTCAGAGTCTATGAAGAGACTGATGATGAAGCTTTGGATGTGTTTGGGGCAAGAGCTAAACTATCAAACATAGAGACTGTAATCCCTGTTACTCCTACTCCAACCACAAGAATTCACAAGCATCATCCAAAGGAGCAGATCATAGGTGATGTTGAATCTGCTGTTGAAACAAGAAGCAAGACAAAAGGTTTAAGAGACCTGGTTGATGAAGGTTTATTTGCTCAAACCATTCATCAAAGAAATAGCCACAAGGATCTTCAAAGTTGTATGTTTGCTTGTTTTCTATCACAAGTGGAACCCAAGAATGCTTACAAAGCATTACAAGATGAAAGCTGGGTGGAAGCAATGCAAGAAGAATTGTTGCAGTTCAAGCTTCAAGAAGTCTGGACCTTAGTTGATTTGCCTAAATGGAAAAAGGCAATTGGTACTAAATGGGTATTCTGACGTAAAAGGGATGAAAGGGATATTGTGATCAGAAATAAAGCTAGATTAGTGGCTCAAGGATACACTCAAGAAGAAGGCAACGATTATGATGAAGTATTTGCTCTTGTAGCAAGAATAGAAGCTATCAGATTGTTTCTAGCTCATGCTTCATACAAGAACTTCACTGTGTATCAAATGGATGTGAAGAGTGCTTTCTTATATGGGTCAATTGATGAAGAAGTTTATGTCTCACAACCACCTGGTTTTGAAGACCTTGATTATCCTGATAGAGTTTATAAGGTGGAAAAAGCACTGTATGGTTTACATCAAGCTCCTAGAGCTTGGTATGACACCTTATCAAAATACTTGTTAAACAATGGTTTCAACAGGGGAACTATTGACAAGACTTTGTTCATCAAGAAAGACAAAAAGGATATCTTACTAGTTCAAGTTTATGTTGATGATATCATTTTTGGTTCTACAAATAAGGTGTTATGTGAAGAATTTGAGAACCTCATGCATAGCAGATTTCAAATGAGTTCTATGGGGGAACTCACTTTCTTTCTAGGGCTTCAAGTTAAGCAAATGGAAGATGGGATCTTCATCAATCAAGACAAGTATGTGGATGATATGTTGAAGAAACTTGGCTTTTCTAAAGTAAGGCCAGTTAAGACAACAATGGAAACCAGTAAACCTTTTATCAAAGATCAAGATGGAGAGGAATTTGATGTGCATATCTATAGGTCAATGATTGGTTCATTGATGTATCTAACTGCTTCTAGACCAGACATTATGTTTGCTGTGTGTGCCTGTGCAAGATTTCAAGTGTCTCCTAAAGTTTCACACTTGAATGCTGTCAAGAGAATTTTTAAATATCTAAAGGGTCAACCTAAGTTGGGCCTTTGGTATCCAAAGAATTCACCATTTGATATTGTGGCATACTCAGATAGTGACTATGCTGGAGCATGTTTAGATAGAAAATCAACCACTGGAGGGTGTCAATTTCTTGGACATAGGTTGATTTCATGGCAATGCAAGAAACAGACTGTGGTGGCAAATTCAACAACTGAAGCTGAGTATGTTGCTGCTTCTAGTTGCTGTGGACAAGTGCTCTGGATTCAGAATCAACTACTGGATTATGGGTACAACTCTTTGAACACTAAAATTTACATTGATAATAGCAGTACAATGTGTATCATAAAAAATCCTGTTTTTCACTCTAAAACAAAACATATTAAGATAAGACATTACTTTATAAGAGATTGTTATGAAAAGAAACTAATTCAAATAGTCAAAATCCATACTGACAACAATATTGCAGATCTACTCACCAAAGGTGTTGATGTGGGTAGATTTCAATTTTTAATTGCTAGTATTGGGATGATAAATCTTTGAATAAATTTCTTATCTCTTTATGTTTTTGTCAAAATTTTGAAAGGATTTGTGCTGTTATTAGTCAATAAGTTGGTTCTACTACTTGCTTAAATGTGTGTTAAGTTCTGTTGTTAGTCATATTAAGTTCTCCTGCTAGTTATATTTATCCTGTTGCTAGTTTTTTATCCAACTGCTAAGTATAACTATGTATTGTGATAATTGTGGAGTTTGTTAGACTACTATGTATTATTTTTAAGTCTTAGGAATAGCAATATTTAATAAAAATAAAATAAAATAAAATAAAAAGTGTTTTTTGGACTAATCTTTTGTAGGAAAATTCAAAGAAGAATGCAGATTTGATGAGAAAAAGGTGTTTGATCTTCAGAATTTGAAATTAAAGGTGTTTGAAAAGTTCAGCAGACATTCTACTGCTAGTGCCAAAAGTTTCTGCTACAAGGCAAAAGATTCTACTTCTGGGGTTATGCTGCTCTGTTTTACAACTATCAGCATCCTACTGCTTGGTTTGAAAGCGCAGGGTCAATTTTGTAACTTTGGCGCCATCACAACCCTAATTAAATCCAAAAGGTTTAAAAACCCAATTCGATCTTAACATTAACTTTGTGCGCCCAAAATCAAATCAATTTCAAACCCTAACATATTTCTAATCATCCGATTCACAAAACCCCCAAAATCAAAACCCTAATTCAATGACGAAAAAAGAATTGTCCAAAAATCACAATCAAGTGGCATTTCTCCAAAGGGTCCCAGAGGCTGAAGGATTCACTGAAGTCATTGACTTTCTTAATGCTACCCATCTTAGGTATGCATTAACAGTTAATCCCACTATATATATTTCCCACATGAAACAGTTTTGTTCTACTATTAAGCCCAAAACTAGAAATGGGGAAGAATATTTGAAAGCAATGGTAGATGATAAAAGAATAATTGTTTCTGAATCAGTTATAAAAGAAGTACTTCATTTTACAACTGATGAAGAAATACTTTGTTTTGATAATGCTACCATCTTTCAAGAACTTGAAAGAACTGGGTATGAGAGAAAAAAATGATTGTTTAAAGTTTTTCAAAGGTTATCTCTGCCCCAATGGAAATTTCTTCTTCACACCCTTTTCCATTGTCTTAGTCCTAAAACTACAGGGTGGAATGAGTTCAGTACAACTCAAGCATCAGCTTTGATTTGTCTGGCCACATGACAACCCTTTAATTTTTTGGCTATGATTTTGGATGGGTTGAGAAAGCAAATTTCTGGAAAAGTTTGTGTTTACCCAAGGTTTTTACAATTAATCATTAATAATCAATTAAAGAAACCTAAGGTACATAAACAGACACATAAAATCCCTGAGCTTATCAGCAAAATGTTTTCTTATTTGAGAAAGAATGGGACTGGATTCTCTGGGATTGTCACACCTCTAACTCCATACATACTTCAAATGGCTGTTACCCAACCCACAAACACCCCTGAACAATCTCACCACACCCAATCATCAAATGACAACATTGAGGAACCTCATACCAGTGTTGACAAGGATACAAATGAGGCTGTCACAGGTGATGGAGGTGACATGATGGAAGAGGCTGACACTACTGCTCCAAGCTTAAACGCTGGACAGGATAGTGTTAACATCCATAAGACCTCAACCATGGCAACATCTACTGTGGAAGGTTCTCATGAACCTGAAACAGATGATAGAAACCCCAGCCAAATGGCTCAAATGGGGGGCTCAGATGATCAACCCAGGGTTGATACTGAGTTTGGACCCAATGACTCACCTCTCAGGTCAGGTCACACAGACCGAAGTGAGGAGGGTAGAAATGAAAGTAATGAATTGATGGATGAATTTGTGCAAAAGGACAAATCTGATGATCCACCTATCGGGTCAGGTAATACAGACCGAAGTGGTGAAGATAGTCTGAAACTAATCAAAGAATTGACGGTAAAATGTACAAAATTGTCAAAGGAAGTGCTTGGTATCAAGAAGCAGCTGATGATGGTGAAATCTACGCAGGTGTGCAGAAATCAGAAGGC
Source organism: Artemisia tridentata subsp. tridentata (assembly GCA_021014915.2). Classification (NCBI taxonomy): domain Eukaryota; kingdom Viridiplantae; phylum Streptophyta; class Magnoliopsida; order Asterales; family Asteraceae; genus Artemisia; species Artemisia tridentata. The sequence goes on along the minus strand of CP139506.1, from coordinate 374,440,209 downwards.
TGAAACAAAGAGTTAGGCATCTTGAGGGGTTAAAGAGATCAAGGGAGATTGCAAAGACTTCCAAGCCTAGATTGGGGGAGGATGCTCCCAAACAGGGGAGGAATGAAGACATGGAGAAAGATGAGGTAGTCAAAGGTTCAGAGGAGGAGAACAAAGATATGGATGAAAATGAGAAGATGAATGAAAATGAAGGTGCTGCTGGTGATGAGGATGTTGATATGGATGGTGATAATAAGGAATATGTAGTCAAGGACAAGTCTGGTAATGAAGTAGCATTGGAAGAAGGGAAAAAGAATTTGGATGCTGTTGTTGGTGCTGAAATGGAGGATAAGAATGATTCTGCTGCTGATGCAGGACATTCTACTGCTAGACCAGAACATCCTGCTGCTGGGGTAAATGTGTCTACTGCTGAGCAAAGTGAAGAATCAGATGATAACATGAGTTTGGCAGAGACAATGTTGAAGCTTAAAGGTAAACTATCAAAATCTCAATCATAATAACAATAAACATCACCACATCAAACACAAATTAAAGAACCTACTTCTGCACAAACTCAACCAAAACAACCAACTCCACCACCTGCAATAAAACAACCAACTCCAACACCAGCAATTCAAAGAGCACCTGTAAAGGGTGTAATCATTAGAGAACCCATCCCATCCAACAAACCCATTCAACCACCTACATACAAGGGGAAAGGCAAAGAAAAGATAGTGGAAGAAACTGAAGAGTATCTTGATCCTGCAGTTGTCCCATTTCATTTATGGCCAAAAAATCTTCAAGAAAAACATGATGCAGAAGAGGCTAAGAGAGTACATGCTGAAGAAGAGGCTGAATATGAAAGGGAACTTGAGAAACAAAGGAGACAAGCAGAGAAGCAGGCTGAAATTAAGGCTAGGGTAAATGCTTGGGATGAGGAGAGAGCAAAGGGTGAAGCTGATCTTGACTGGTTAAAAGTGAAAGAGGAGTTGGAAGATACTTTCACAAATGAAGGTATAAATGATTGGATAAAGCAGGTCACAGTTGAGAAGAAAAAGAAACTTATGGCTGCAAGGAAGAAGAAGAAGGTACAAAAACCACCAACTGTGAAACAAAGAAGAAATTTTCAAGAACACTACTTGAGAAACATGAAAAGTTGGAAGCTTGTTCAATTGAAGAAATTCACTGATGCTGAAATTGAGAAGAAATATGAACAAGCTAAAAAGGAGTTTGATATGTTTATACCAATGGGAACTGAAGTGGATACTGCAAAGTTCACAAGATATATGGCACCAAAGGCTTATATGAATGTGGATACTGATGTTGCAAAGCCTAAAGTGTCTGAAGTTGTTAAAGAGAAGGTTGGGGAGACTGAGAAGGAAAAAGAGAAAGAAGAGAAGAAGAGTGAGGAAAAGGAAAAGGAGAAGGATGAGACTATCACTGGTATAAAAATGCTTGGGAGAAGGTTAAAGATGAGGGCCAGGAAAAAGAAAAGAACCAAACCAGTAAAGTTTAGTGATTCAGAAAGCAGTTCTAAATCAAAAGATGAAGCAAAATTTGACAATGAAGAAACTCAGAAAAAGGAGCAATCACAGAAATTCTACAAGGAAACAATTGAGTTACAATTAATGACTCAACTTGTTAATGATGATGATGATGTCTTTGTGGATACAGCTCCTTTAAAAGCTAAGACACCAGTTATTGGATGGAAAACTGGTTATGAGGAGAAAGTCCCCTGGTTTGAATTACATAGAGTTGGTGGCAGAGTACAAAGGTTTAAGCACTTTACAGTTATGCTTAAAAATATGGATAGAGAGGATCTAGTTAATCTATGGGGATTGATGAAAAACAAGTATGGAACTTTAAGGCCTAAAGATGATTTGGACAGAGAGCTTTGAGGAGATTTAATGGTGATGTTTGAAGTATGCCCTGAGAACAGAGTGTGGAGTGAACAAGGTAGAAGTACCAAGATTACACTTTGGAGATATTATGAGTCATGTGGAGTGCATGAGTTAATACTACAGAAAGGACTTCAAGTGTATATGTTGGATAAAAAAGATTATCCTCTAGCTGTGTCTACACTCAAGATGATGGTTGAAGGTGATACTAAACTTATGGTAAATCATTGGAATCAAACTGTCATTGATCATATCAGAAAAATTCAAAGAAAACTCTATGGGAGAATTTTCCTAGATAGAAGAGAAGCAGTAAGTGTTTGGAAGCATCCTCCTGGTGTTGGTCTATACTTAAAGGAGAAACTTGATGATTTTGGACTAAAATATCAAGTTTAGGGGAGGATTGTTGGGTTTGAAGATGCTGCTGCTCAGGTATGACAATACTGCTTTTGACACTTAAATGAAAATTAGTCAAGTATGATTCTACTACTAGGCCATTTCATCCTACTGCTAGTGTATTCATTCTGCTGCTGAAGATAAAGTCTAACATTGAAGAATATGCTAAGTGTCATCCTACTGCTAGGCATAATCATTCTACTGCTGGTGAATATCATTCTACTGCTGGAGTACGACAATCTGAATTTTGTAATAACTGTTAGTTGTTAATTGTTTATACATTGTATTGATCATGGGGCGGTATAAGAATGATTGTATTACTACTTTTAGTAGACATGAACAAAGGGGCGGTGTAGTGGATGAGTGTATAAAGGAATAGTGCTTTATTACTTTTGAATATTAAATGTAAAGTAGTATAGTATATTCATGGTTAGGCTGGACATCCTTAGTGTATAAAAGGAGTATCCAGAAGTAGAAACAAATAAGTCAGTCATACACAATAGAGTCAGTAATCATAATGTGAGTAAAAACAAAGTGTCAAGTAAAGTGTCATTTGTTTTGTGAGTGTTGTATTTACTTCAAGGTTTTTGTAACCCTGTTACTATTGAGTAACCGTATTAATTGAAGTGTTTATTGAGAGAATTCGTATTGTGTTTGTATTAATTTGTTCTTCTTAAGATTAAACATTAGATTCCGCATAATGTTTAATAGTGTTTAAACTCAAAGAACAATTTCTATACTTATTATTTTAGATTTGTATCTAAGATAATTAACATGATCATTGCTCAAACTGGGATCAACATATACAACTCTCCTCGTCACCCTGAGCAACAACCATCTTCTCCTCCTCCTGAGGATCAACAACCCAACACCCCAACAACATCATCATTATCAGATGCTTCATTTGCTTCCGCTACTCCTCAGTGGTTGCAGAAATATGACAATGTTCTTCCACTGACTGAAAGATAGCTGGTCAAGTTTCTCTGCAAAGCTAACCAGGGTCTCTTCAATTAACTTTCTGACGAACAGTGGAATCAACATACTGAAGCGGCAGTCTCCTATGTCGACTTCAGGGCTTCTGTTGAAGAATCACAGGGTAAACTACTCCAGGTCGCCACCCTCAATGACAAACAACTTGGTGACCTGAGGGACTCTCTTGATTGTATGGGCACTGAACAGAACAAGGAGCTCTCCAAAATCATGAAGACACTTGGTTTTATTCAGGAAGAAATGAGAGATGACCTAACCCTGCTAACAAAGCTGAAGGAGTACATGGATACTCAGAAGACCACCTCCACCAACATTACTGAGCTTCTCAAGCTTCTTCGGGGGGTGGATCTCAAAACCATAAGGTCTCAGCAAGATTCTCTTCATCAGACAGTTGTTGATTCCAAAGAGCACCTGAAGCAAATATCCTCAGCCTTTGATCAGCTCTCAATAAAACATAATGAGCTGATCACCCACTACACCACCAAGGTCACTGAACTCACCTCCACTCAGAATGCTATGGCTGCTAAAATGTCAACACTGAAGAATGAGACCTCTGAAATAAAGAGCATGGTCTCCAGTATTCTGTCCATTCTTCAGGCCTCTCAAGTTTCCCCACCTCCTCAGTCAACAGGTACATCCATTGAAGTTCCAGTACCTGTTAAGGAGGAGAAAATTGATGAACCAACTCCTAATCCTTCATCTGTAATTATTGTTACTGCACTCAATGTACAACCTAAAGCAGTAGCAATGGAGATCCCTGAAACATCCACCAGTCAACCCCTCCCATTAACAAAGGGAAGGGAATCATGGTGACTGAAGATCCTCCTCAAACACAATTGGTTCCGGCATCAACCGAAAGGCGTCCAGACCCTGATGCACCTTTTATGGTTGAATTGGATGGAGGAAAGACTTTCTTTGGGACTCCAGCAGAAGTGGCCGAAGTCTTGCATCAACAAGACATAAGAAGGGCCAAAGAAAAAGACAAGAAACTCAACAGACCCATAATTGCTGAGGTTGCTAAGGAAGTGATCAAGGAGTCTGAAAAGGACATTAAGGAAGAAGAATTCCTCAACCTTCAGGCCGAACTTCTTCAGGAACATAATCAGCAAGCCAAGCTGAAAGAAGAAAGGAGGAAAAGAACCTATGAGAGGTATATGTGGCATATGAAAAAGACCAAGGGAGACGGCACAATCAGTGACATGACCATTACCCCCACCAATCCCATACGCATAACAATACACAGGGGACCAAGAAAGTCTGAGGTTTACAAGCCTTTCAAATTCTCAGACTTTGGGCTAAGGGAATGGGACATGATGATGCCCATCCTGAGGAAGAAGAGTCAAAGCAAGATTGTTCCAACACTTCTCAAGACCCTGAACTCCAAATATGAAGAACTTGAAAGAGTGGCTAAGAGTTTAAGAATAGATCATGAGAAGGCGCTTGCTTCTCAGGGACTGGCAATCCCTAAACCTACTCAGAAGACCGGGAGGAAAACAAAAGCAGTGGGTCAGGAACCTGAACAATTCATAGCTACTCTACAATGCAACAGGATCCCTCCTCAGGGATTCAAGTTTGTTCCTAACCTGGTCATCAAGGAGCCTGAGTATGGTATATTCTTTGTTGATGAGTTTGATCAGCCAGCATTCCAAAGAGTCAGTGACATCAAACTTCTGGAAATGACAACTCTCCGTACTTACAAGCTAATGGCACTTCAAGTAAAGAGTCCTGAAAATGAGGAGTTTGTCAGGCTGCTGGATAGGATGATGAGTGAACGACCTGACAAGGAGGTGTTAGTGTCGAAGAAAGCAAAACTGGAACTCATTGGTATCTTGGAAGGCTGAGTACAAGAACCGTGAGTATTTATGTTTAGATGTTAGGACTTTGTAATAATATTAATAAAATGAAGGCCAATGTTTTGCTATTTCAGTGTCCTTAATAGCTTTCTAGTATATTCAGTATAAGAAGAAGTCATTAGCTCACTCATAATTGATCAAAACACTTAGGCAAAATTTATATCCAAATAAAGGGAGATTGTCGGGTCCGTCAGTACCCAAACGTCCTAAAAAACAGGATTTGGACACAAATTAGCCAAGTGATAATTAACCTTAAACAATCTTAAGTCACTGAGTCAACAGTCACTCAGTGAGTTACCTTCAAGATGCTTAAGACGAATCTAAGAAGAAAGATTCACCATTCAGTGAGGCGGAACTCCCTGAGTATCACTTAAGCCAAAGAAGAAGGTAATGGGTTCAGTGAGTATTGGATAAGAACTCACTGAACCCCAGTCTCCTCAAACAAAAATAAAGGATTAAAGACTGAAGACTGAAGACCTAGACTGAAGAACTAAAGCCTGAAAGAAAGGCGGGAAGAGTTTGTGAAGATAAGGAGAAGTCTAATCTGGCCAAAAGCAAATCTTCCCTAAAACGGCTTAAAGTCAAGAAGTGTCAGAACTGACACTCGAAAGACTTATTAGCCCATTCTCATTGGTTCTTGGAATTGACAAATACTGTAGTAGTTGTCAGACACGCTAGGTTATTCTTTTTGTATTTTAATCATGGTACTCTTTTATACTTGTGTACAAATAAGAACTGTTAGGAGAAAAGTAAGTTAAGTTTTGTGCACTAAAAGCTTAGAATTTCACAAAACCACTCCTACAAAGAGTAACCATGTCCCTGAGATAGCTTAGTGGGTCGATATTGTTACCACTCAAGAATATCTTGAGTTTAGATAGGAGACAAACCATACCTTGTCTATTCAATCCCAAGTGTTTTTCCGCAAACACTTGGGTAACAGATTCTTTGATTGTTTTCTAATAAGAATTTAAACGTTGAAAAACTTGTGTTTTTACATTTACGTTTTACTTATTTTTTATAATTAATCATTACATTAATCTCAGTCATAAACACAATTAGATTAACTTTGTAGTTACTTCTAAGTGTGTAAAGAGAACAACAATATCCATTTTGTAACTGTTCAAGGTATTTATCACATCATCTGGAACTAGAGGTGGCACGAGCTAAAAATGGGCACGGGCTAAACGGGCACATGTTATACAAATCGCTTTATAAAAGATCGAAAATGACGAAATAAATTCCTTAAACGTAATACCTCATTTATATTTAAAAAATTAAATATATTATATATGTATATATATAAGTTTTTCTTCAAAAACGATTATAATGTTCTCTAATTAAGAGAAAATATGTGCCCGTTGTGTGCATTTAACTTTTCAATGGGCTAAAGGTGCCCATTTCAAAAAAATGAGGGGGCTAAATGTGCCTAAATCTTTTACAAAGTAGCCAAAATTAGCCAATTTTTTCATTTTGGGCTCAAATTGCCACCTCTATCTGGAACGTTGTAGACAGCAGAAAGTTTGTCCACAATTTTCATAAAAATTTGTGTTTTGTTGAAGCCCATACTGTTGGGAATTAAATGTTCTGAAGATTAGTGTTGAGAATAAAATGTTCACAAGGTTAGTACTGCTCAAGGAAATACACTAAGTGTCATTCTACTGCTAGTGTATTCCATTCTACTACTAGTATTAGAGATTCTGCTGCCGCAAGAATACTACTGCTAGTGTATCAGATACTGCTGTTAGAGTGACTCATCCTACTGCTGAAGAGATAAGTGTCGCGTACTCTACTGCTGGATAGATAAGTATAAAAAGATATTTGTGTATAAAAGTCAAAGATATACAGTAGACAATATCTTAGATATGTGTTCAGTCATCATGTTGTATACACAGAACAAGTTGTAAACACAGATACATGTTGTATCTTAAGGACTGACACACGCAACAAGCAAGTAGTTCGAAAAGACTTATCAATATTGTAAAGATCTCCTTTGGACTATAAAAGGGAGATCTTAGCTTAGATATTAAGTGTGCTTTTCATATGCTTAGAATATCTGTTAAGAACAAGAACAAACACAAAAATATCACAAGTCATAGAAACATATAGATTCAAGGTTTTGTAACCCTAGTGATAGTGAAGATCACTCGTATTATTCTCAATAATATTGAATCGTTTGGTCTTATACTTTCATTGTTCATTGTTCAATCACAAAAGCATTACTGTTCCATTTCCATAACCAATAACCTTCTAAGTGTGATTAAGTAGATTCCGCATACTTAATCATATTCACTCAAAGTATCATAATACACTCGTTATAAAGGACTAACATCCTCATAGTGTATTAAATCCTCTCAATTAGTATCAGAGCCAGGTTGATATCTTTGATTTAGAAGAAGAAGAAATGGACATGGAGTCTGCTCAAACGAATGTTGCTGCAAAGTTGCCAATGCTCAAACAGAATGAGTTTCACATGTGGAGGCTAAGAATAGAACAGTATTTCCAAGTGCAAGACTATACACTTTGGAAAATTATTGAAGAAGGAAACTCTTTCAAGCCTTCACCTACAACATCAACAGTTGATGATAAGGTAGTAACTGTTCTGCAGACCACTCCATCAACTGCAGAAGAGAAGATAAAGAAGAAGAATGACCTCAAGGCAAGAAGTATGCTGATGATGACCATTCCAAATGATCAACTTTTGAATTTCAGCAAGTTCAAAGATGCCAAGTCATTATTTGAGGCCATTGTTGCAAGGTATGGTGGGAATGAAGCCACCAAGAAGACCCAAAAGACTCTTCTCAAGCAGCAATTTGAAAACTTCACTTCAACCAACAATGAATCATTAGACCACATGTTTAACAGGCTTTAGAAGATTGTGAGCCAACTTACAATTCTTGGGGTGGATATACCTCAAGAAGATTTAAACTCCAAGTTTCTGAGAAGCTTACCTGAAGAGTGGGCTATGCATGTTGTTGTCTGGAAGAACAAGCCAGACATTGACACCATGGATCTTATGTATCTGTATAACAACTTCAAAATTGTGGAACAAGATGTGAAGAAGATTGGAGGATCAAGTTCAAATACTGGGAACATGGCCTTTGTGTCATCTCCTAGTACCTCAAATCCAGTTGAAGATATGAAGGTTGATATGGGAGTTGGTATTGCTAGTTCATCAGGCAGTACCTTTGGTATTTTGGATGAGAAAACATGTTGTGCTTTTCTCACAAGCCAGAATGATGGGTCCATGCTTTGAAGGAGATGGACCTAAAATGGCAAATTTCTCTTCTTAGCAAGAGAGCTAAGAAATTCTATCAAAGAAGAGGGAAGAAGATCACTATCAGCAGCAATGATACTGCTGGTTTTGACAAGTCGAAGATAGAATGTTACAACTGTTGGTGTATGCTCGTGTCATAATTAATAATTATATGGCTAGACATATGTGAGCCTATGGGTTCACACACTTATACACAGAGACATCATTTTATAGATTGTAATTATCGTATTTACAATATATAAACGGCTATGTAACAAGGGAACTATAACGGACCATCAAATACGAAGTTAGACTTAACGATTTTGGATTGGACCAACAATGAGCAAGCCCATTATGGGCCCTCATGGTGGCCGGCCTTTATGAAGGGCTTGGAGGGGCTTATGAGCTTTCATGAGGTGCTAAGTGTAATTGTAATTTGATAAGGTCAAATCTATTTTGAACCATATCAATTGCACTTATGACTAACTACAATTAAGGAGCAATTGACTCTCCCTCTCCCCTCCATACCTCATGGCACACACACAACACCCATCTAGGGTTTGTGTTTTCTTGATCCCTTCTTTGCTCATTCTATTGTAGATGCATCAAGGATCATTGTTACGTGGTCAAGACTAGCATCGGGTGGTGATCGATGACGTGTAGTGTGTTTCACACTTAGATAAGATCAACCTTATTGATCTTTTGGTTTCTTGCATTCCATCATGGTGGTGATATTGGTGGTGTTACCCGGATCACGCTACAAAGGTATAAAACTTGTTTGTTTAATTATATGATTGATCATATGGCTATATGGATCCTTGTTGGTGATGTATTCCGCTGCGTTTATATTGTTAATTTATATTTTACATCATCTATAGTGGTATCACGAGCCATCATATGATGTTATATGATCATCAAGTATGCGTAAAAATGTCTAAAAACATGTGTTTTTAATGGATTTAAAAGAATGATTTCTAAATAGCCCCCATGGCTTATTTTTTGTAAATATGTCGACCCATATGGGTTCTAATAATCTGGACTTTTTGATCCTATGGCCATTTGTTATGCATACATTAATTGTTTACTTGATCGGTACCCGTAAAATGGCCTAAAAACGTGTTTTTTGATAGATTTGTAACCCGATTTCAAATCAGCCCATGAGGCTTAATTTTCTGTGGTAAAATGATGTTAAGAAGGTCCTAATATCAGTGGGTTTTGAGACTATCGCCATTTGTCACGCGTACCATTCGGGGTTTTAACTCTTGTTAATTAATTTCTTCGATTCGTTGGCTAACAATTTAATTCTTGTTATTTATTTTGTTTTCCATGGCAAATACATGCATGTTTGTCCAAGGAGTTAGCCAACACCTTGTAATGATCATAATTTTAATGTATTATTATGTGTATATGCAAAGCCGATGAAAACCTAGACCACTTATGCATTATGATGTTGTGAATGTTGGTTGTTTTGTTTGTTTTTGAGGTTTGCCATTGTTTCGGCACTTTTGCAATGTATTTCATTTTGGTTTTGCCATTGTTTGGGTATTTTTACAGTAGATAGAAATTAGATTAGATGTACTTTACTTTATATATCTTGTAACCAAAAGCTTAGAAGCAAATGGCAAAAGAATGAAGAGTTTTGGACCAAAAGTAGCTGCTGGATACCTGATGGGAAAATGCGATTTCCAGGAGATTGGTAAGGTATTTTTGGCTAAATTTTTTTGTGCAGGTCCAAAAGACATAGGCCTACAACTTTGTCAACTGGGCCGAAGCATTAGGAGGTAATCTTCTAGGAGATTTTAGCCTCGCAAGACAGAAAAACTGGGCTGACAGAATCATGTTTTCATGTGCATTATGGGCCTTTACTTGCCCATGATTGTCTTAGGGCAAGTGGGAGCCCTCCGTGTGGTTGTGCTATATGTCCCTAGTTGACTCTTGGTTCTTGTGATGGCTCACAAGACCAAGCATAGGATTTTCATCGGTTGAGGCTTTGCATATTGTGGTTGTATGTTTGTTTGGTTGTTTTATGTATGTTGTGACTACATGTAAAACGGAAATTGTTTTCTTAAAACTTGAAGCGAAACATAAACCATTTTGAACTAAGTCTTATGATTTAGGTTAACTAAGTTTAAATATGATTTGAAACTTAAAAATCATTGTTTTCTAAATAACACTTAAACTAGTTAAGGTTGTTTATTTATTTATTTAATTATTGTATTGTCCAAACTTAATTATAATCCACTTAGTATTTATATTAGTCTTGAAAATGGACAACTTGACACACATAAATTAAAACAATGATTAAACTTAAGTTAAGAAAAGTTTTTAACTTGTGCTACGAAGAATGAATGCATGCTTCTTTCGTACACGTTTTTGATCCACATCAAAACACTTTACCCGTCAAAATTTAATTCATGCCGTCCAATTATGAAAAAACTTGCAATTACCTTTTCGCTATGGTCAGACCTAGGCTGAATTGTAACCCAGGGTGACTATTCTCTAAGCGGTCAGACCCTGATATATTCTCACTGTAATACCTGAAATTCAGATAACGCGTAAAATGACCAAATTACCCCTGATAAAATAAAACCTAATTAAATAACTTATAAAATTTTGAAACAATTCCAAACTTCTGAAATCGAACTATATCTGAAACAAACAAATTTCTGAGACAATGTTACATCATTTTAAATGTTCAAAAAAATTATCATACACATATATATGTATTTAAAAATTTCGAAATTTACATAAGTTAACTAAATATAATGTTTAATTCTTTTTAATTAAATAATATGTCAAATAAATTAAGGAAAGGGTAAATAAAATCAACCCAAAATATATCTTGATCCTATGAACCGAATTCCTGATTCTCTGCCCCCCCTTAGTCGGTTTTAAGAGATATAAACAAATCTTTTTATTTTCTCCTCAAAAACCTAATCGCATAAACATTCAAAAACCCTAGCGACACAAGAAAATCGACCCAATCAATCACACAAGTTCTGGACGTGAACAAGGATTTTTCTGGGGTTCTTGGAGGTGCAAGGAAGCTAGGAAAAATAAGGGTTGGTGCGTGTTTTCATTGGTTCGTTCTTGTTCCATTTTTCTTGTCGAATTGCTCAAACGCAAGGTAATAATTCATACGCCTAAACCACACGTTCTAAAATTAATATAGCAATTTTCCTGTGATATTTACATGTTAAATAACTCATATAAATTATGTGAATCGATTCATGCATGCTAATCTATGCGTATGAAAATATAATGATCATAAAACACGTAAATCACAAAAATATGTAATCCGAATTTCTGGGCATGATAAATATTTTATTTAGACCTCATATGATGTAATAGACCTGGGAAAAATGATAGATCGAATTATGGTAGCCTAGATCAAGTCGTGTTATTTTTTATGTCTAAAACGTACGTAAAAATGCAATATATGTTAAACGATTTTTCTGGGCATGCTAATTATTTTTCGTGGGTTCTTTATAAGTCATATGATCTGGGAAAAATATGAGTTTGATTTTTGGAAGCCTAGATTTAACGTGGTGAATTTTATTTAAAACCGGATTTCATGAAAATAAAGAAAACAAATAAAATGGAAATCGGGGTTACTAGGGTTAGGCTTCTTGAACATGAATCTGATCTTTAATGATGTTTTAAGGATGAATTAATGATGGTTCAATGATTTGTGAATAGTAGGGTTTGTAATTGTTTGTAAAAAGTGTTATCCGATTTGAAATAAAAAGTATAAGGACCTGTTTTGTCAACTTTGAAACTTCTGGGATATTTTTGTAATGTCATATACATCTGTAGGAATGTGGGAAAAATATAACTTTGGGGTCCTAAGTGTAAATATTGCAATATAATGAATTAATGGCATATTAGGGCTACGAATTGAAATTAATTAAAAGAGAGGGACCAAAAGTGTAAATCTGAAATTTTGAGGTTATTTTGAGTTAATACTGATATAAAAAGGTTGTTGTGCAATTTCGAGGATTTATGGGCTAATTATGAAATTGTTATGAATTATGACTTAATATATATGTTTTGTAAACTTAAAGGACTAAATATGTAAATTCTGAATTCTGAGGGGTTTAATCTGTAATGTACTAAATTCTGATGGTATATTCTATAATTATGAAATATAATATGCTTGGATGGTAAATATGGATATTGTAGGGTTTAAATTGTAAAATATGTAATTATAAGGTTGGTTTTGTAAATTATGTAACTAAAGGGGTGTAATCTGTAAATTGTGAAACTTAAGGGAATAAGATGTAATTCTGAATAAAATGAGCATATAATTCTGTAACTTAAAGTATTTTTCACTTAAGACCTTTGAATTGATGAATTTACATTTAAAACCCTAAACTTTGTATAATTGTCATAATTAACCCTAAACTTCTGTAACTTGATAAAATATACTGTATTCCATAATGATCTTTGAATAAGGGTTCAACCTAATCTGAAATGATAGTATCTGTTAAATCTGGAAACCTGCTAATTATGGGAACTTACTAAATCTGGAAAGTACTAAAAATAGAAAGTACATAAAATGAAGAGATAAACTAAAAGTAATAATCTAAAATAGAATCTGTAGTAATTCTGTCTTCATCTTCCTTAGGTGTGAAGAAGGAGAAGTCCTGATCATTGTTCTGTGTTTGTTTGTTTGTCTGCTGTGCTAATAAGGTACAGATATTCTGCCCTTTTTCAGTAAGGGTGTTTCTTTCCCTTTTCTCTCTGTATTTCAGTTTCCTTATTAGGATCCCCTATACCATTGCTATGTTCCCTTCTATTGTGAATCTTGGTTGTGATCTGTTTGTCTTGAACCTTTTGTTTGAACCTCTGCTATGATTCTTTTATTCTGAACTTTTTTCCTGAACTCTGATTGATCTCTTGTTCTGAACCCTGAATTTGTGAGTCTTGATTGAATCTGATCTGTGAACCTTGTTCTGAAACTTAACCTGATATATCTACTATAAAATTTGATTTGATTTTGGTAAACCTTAACCTGTTAAATCCTTATCTGAACCTAATTGATTTTGAACCTTTATTAAACTACATATGAAACTGTTTAAGACAAGCTATTTTAAAAAGAAGCGATACCACGTGAAATGGAAGTTACTAAAAGTTTTGGAAGACCATTTTTATGAAAACTATTTTGTAAGATCATTTCAATGAAAACCATTATTAAAGGATTGATTTAAATGAACTTTTGACAGGAACTTCTGAAATGGATTGTTGCTATAAGTTTGTAATTATTAACCTTTGATATACTCTTTTGGACTGTTGAAAATAAATCTTTTAATCTGAACTTGAGCTTTGATATTAAATTTAATCTGATAAACTCTGATTTAAACCTTATTATCTTATTCTGAATTGTTGACATGACCCTTCTGCCATGAACCCTTAGATATGACTCTGTTTATTATATGACATCTGACCTTGACCACAGTCTGATATCCGAGCCAATCACTAGGCATGAGGGTTTCATGTCCATGTCATTGATGCACCGATGGCATGACTCTAGGGCAGGAGAGTGATGACCTGTCCCGTCCCTGATTTATTTTATCTGGTGTGTTAAGGAGTTTCTGGCCACAGGGGGCTCATGGATGCATCCTAGTTCTGACTCTGTTATCTGTTATATGTTATCTGTTTATGTTATATGTTTATTATTATATCTGGTGACTGATGGTGTGTGTGATACACGTCTTTCACATATATCTGGGAGCTGATCACTCCGATTTGATACATGAGGTCACCCCTCATATTATCTGTTACTTGAGAGGTATCCCCTCTGGATTATTATATGACTACTCTGTTATTATATTATCTGTTATCTCTGGGCTCGTGATGGATTTCTGTATTTCCCTAAACCTGGTTTGTACATTATCCCTTTCTCTTTTCTTTCTTTTCACCCTTATTCCTTTCCTATTCTTTCACTTTAATTCTGTATCTGTATAATCTGTATTTCTGATTTGTTTCCGTATTGTTATCTGTTATTGTTTCTGTCATCTATATATCTGTTCACTGAGCTCTCGTAGCTCAGCCGCATTTCTTTTCCTGCGGCAGGTTTTAGTAGGATGCTGGGAATGAGTGAGAGTGTACCTCTGGACTTAGAAGGCTTGGTAGCTATTCTGGATTAGAATTGGATGGAAGATATTATGTTTTAAAATTAGTTTTGAAATTTTTCGTTGTAACCTTGTAGATTCAGTATTTCATTTGTAAACCTTTGAGATTTTTGTATTACTGTAGATGTATGCTCTGTTTTGATCTGATATGAATCCATTGTTGTGATATCTTTACCCTTGTCGGGTTGGGGTGTTACAATTTATGGTATCAGAGCTTTCAGGCTGCGACTCGTAATACATTTACCCTTGACCTGTGAAGTCTGGACCACTAAGTTTCCACTGTAGGCGCTCGTAGGACAACCTTTGAGAATTTGCTTTAGGATTTCCCTATAGGAACTTAAATTCTGACCAGTGAGGAATGGGTAGACTATAAGTCATTTGCTTAAGTATCTTGCTTCCGCACCACTCTGATTCGAGTCTTGCTGTTGGTTAAAATCACATTTGGAAATTTAGAGCTTATGCCTTGCATCACCTAAGAATTGAAACCTAAATAAAATCTGAAGCATTGGAAATTGCGTAGTAATCATCTGACATTATTTGATCCTTGCCTTCCGACTTCAACTCCGACCTCTGAACCTTCTGTTAATCATTCTGATGCCTATTTGGGCAAATCTGAGAATTCCCATGATGATGATACACTTGATACATTCTGTTATTTGTTTCTTGCTTCTGATAATCACCTATGAATCTTTTGATTCCATCTCAACCATCTCTGTTCCCATGAGAAGTTTTGTGAAGTTTGACCACGAGGATAAAAATGCTTTCCCTCTCATTCCGAACGATAAGATTTATCTTTATTGATCCATCTTTCTTTGATAGTAACCTTGATTTTATCCTTATAAGGATTGATTGATTGATCATTTAATATTGACGACTATCCTTCTATGTCTCACCTTTGGCATTTGAAACAATTTTGGAACCCCTGCCATGATTACCAATTATTAAACTTTTGCTGCCACTACCTGATTTTGACCTTCATTTCTGATCTGTTGGATAAACAGTCTGATATCTTTCCGACCATCCCGAAGACCATTTAACCTTAATGTGTTTGACACATTCTATAAAGTCATGACCCATGCTGGATATAAATGTATCCTCTGATCCTATTCTGTCCTGAATGATGAATCTTATTTGCTCCCTTGAATGATGAATCTTATTTGCCAATCAGTTTTCTTTGGAAGGATTTGATGCAAATATTGTCTCTGTATGGAATTGTTAACTGAGCATATGATGCTGATATCCGATATCTTATAAGTCTCACTTCTGCAATTATACGATGTTCGTATTACCGATGATGTACACCCTACCTGTCACTTATGCTAAAAAGCTAAACCAAAAAAAAAAAAAAAACTCCAACACCTTGAACTGTTCGCGTACCTATCCCCACACTATACTGAACCATGTACTTGACTCTGACATATGAACTATCCGTCTGGTTAAGTGACCATATACGTTCTGCGGATCTGTTTACTATTGATATACTTGATTTTGGAGATCTTTTGATTATTGATTGACTGGTTCTTCAGCTATCATAAACTACCGCATCTGAAATGTGTTAAGCTTAACCCTGCTATGGAAATATGTACCCTGACCTCATTTGATTATCAAATTCTCCGGACACCCTATTAGTATCCACCCCTAGAAAGTGTTGGCATTGAAAGTCTTGTTGTACAAATTTTCTGCCATTTTCTGATGAAACTCTTGGGTTTTCCTCCCGTTGGAGAAGTAGAATTGATTCTGAACCGAACTTGGTTGGCGAGCCATGATGCTATAGAAGTGAGAGATTGAAGAAACTGATGAGATATGATTTTGTTTCACCTCAGTGTCCCCTTTAAATACCCTATTAGTTATAGAGAAGAAAGAGAAAATTTTTGCGTCTGCATATCAACTATTGTAAACCTAACCGTAATCTCAACAGTAATCACTTTTCATTTCCGAGTATAAATGATTAAATTGTTCCATCCTGTGAACTCTGTATCAGACAACCTCATTAAATGTTTGAAGGACTAAAGAAGCAACCACAAGAACTCCTAAGATGGGAGATGGCTAACTGAGAGAAGCTTCCGTAAAGTAGTTCAGTTTTATTCGTAAAGATTAGTGATGTGATTTAGATATGAAGATTATCCCTGAAGAGATTCATGAAAACTGTCTTCGTACTCATTGGGACCATTATGAGTCTTAAATAATGCCAATAGTATTGGCTAATATGAATCATGTCTTCGTATTAAATGGAATGACCTTTGTTCTGGAAGAGTAGATGTTATTGGCATTCAGAGATTATAGCAGACACCACTACCAAGCATCCGATGACGACAGCAATCTGAGTTGGCGAATTCCGAACTGTGCAAATAGACCTGTCCAAGACTCGCAGTCTTGCTTCTCTATTCATTTTAGTTGTACTAAGATGAATTGAGAGTAGAAGCAGACTTGAGAATGGAAACTGAGATCATGAACTTAAATAGAAGAAAATTCTGAAGCGAAAAAAATTCTGTGACGGGTGAAGCTATGGATGATGTGATTCACTTCCGCTCGACCTACTTAAAAATCTGTTACCTGATGATAAATCCTTTGAATGATTTAAGTTCTTTATCAGTAATTCCGCTCTGTGTTCATTCTGCGTATGTCGGATGATGGTTTTGTTATCTGAAATTTGACGAATGATGGATGATCTGATGTACCAAATCCTGATAGAAATTCTGGGACTTCCGTTAACTTTTTGAGTGATTCGTTTTCCTCTTAGTTAGGGTATTGGATTCTGATGACCTCTGAGACCGTAGGAAAGCTAGGCGGATTAAGATAAGTCTGTTCTGTTCACGACTTGAGATAAAGTATGACCATCATGAGGGCATATTTATATGATGCCAGTATTATGACGTCTGGCCAACGTGATAATACTTACATCATATAACGTGCACTTGTTGTGGGCATAGGATATTTCGAGAAGTGCCTTACAAGCTTTAGAAATTCTGATAACTGTTTGAGATCGTCTGTGTTAGTGAGACTTTAAGTTCATTCTACTGATGCGTGGTTTTGCGACCTTACAACAGGTTTTACCTCTCAAGGGATCTCGAGAGGCTTACAACCCCACCAGGCAGTGTACCTGACCGATGTAGTATAGTGTAGTGGTAAGTACGGGGGATTGATCGTTCTCCACAGGGAATAGTGTCGTTAGGATTGAAAAACTACTCTAATAGGTCTAAGGGTGAGAGAAGATTCTTTTTATGTTTTTTATATTTTTATGAAAGCAAGTAAAATCTCGGGTTTTAAGGAGTGGGCGGAATTAGTTGCTAGTCAACTAACCCAAGTAACTACGAATGCAAATAAAATAAAATAACTAAAAATGAAAAGGTGGTAAAACTTATGTGGAGAGAAATGTGTTTACTTAGATTTCCTTACTCCCTAACTATCTTTTACCGGTTGATTAGTGTGTATTAATCGCGTGGATGACGGGTGTATTCCTTAATACCAATCGTGGGGTGGCGTACGTACTTCCCCAACTCTACAAGCTCCTACTTCACTCCTATGTCGAGCCGGCTAGGAAGCTCCTAACATGGGATCACTAGAATTCGCTCGTGCATTAAATACAACCATAAAAACCTTAGTACGCATTGGTTCATGCTTCTTAAGACGTTCAAGCAAGTTACCGAATAGGAGGTTAGCCAGTTTTCTTAAGCCTAACATAGATAAACAATCATCCAATACAACTAATAACACACTAATAACCAATAATCAATAGTTAGGTTTCATTAGATCTAAGCAAACACAAAGAAAACCTAGCCTAGCATGTTAAACAAAAGACAAGAACAAGATAGAATCAAACAACACATAGACATATTGAATGATTAATTGATAACTTATCTTCAATGATGCGTGGTTTTGCGACCTTACAACAGGTTTTACCTCTCGAGGGATCTCAAGAGGCTTACAACCCCACCAGGCAGTGTACCTGACCGATGTAGTATAGTGTAGTGGTAAGTACGGGGGATTGATCGTTCTCCACAGGGAATAGTGTTCGTTAGGTATGAAAAACTACTCTAATAGGTCTAAGGGTGAGAGAAGATTCTTTTTATGTTTTTATAATTTTATGAAAGCAAATAAAATCTCGGTTTAAAGATGGCGAATAGTTGAGTAACTAACTCAAATTACTACGGAATGCAATTAAAATAAATAACTAAAATGCAAATGGTAACTAACTTATGGAAGAGGAGTTACTTAATTCTTACCCTAACTATCTTTTACGGAATTATGGATTAATCGCGTGGATGAGGTGTAACCTTATGTCGATGGGTGCGTATACTTCCAACTTACAAGCCCTAACTTACTCTATGTTAGCCGGTTGAAGCTCTAACATGGGACACTAATTCGCTTGTGCATTAAACAACCATAAAAACTTTAGTAGCATTGTTCATGTTCTTAAGAGTTAAGCAAGTACGAATAGGAAGTTACATTTCTTAGCTAATAGATGAACAATCCCAATACAACTATAACCATTATAACCATAATCATAGCAGTTTCATTAGATCTAACAAACACTAAATTCTACCTAGATGTTAAACCAAGCAAGACAAGATAATAACAATAACACTAGAATCCTTGTGCATTAATAAACTAAAACCTATCCATGTACATGAAGACTCAAGCAAACTGAATAAAGTTAATTTTTAGCCTAACAAGGCAATATCAATAGCAATAACACTAAAACCAATCATCGGCCGTCACGTTATGGGTGTACCCGTCACTCGCCGCTTTAGGTTCCCGATGGCTTCTGACGCCGTCCCTCTTTAGCTCTCCAAAATCCGTTCTGGCTTATCAAGGCTTGACGCCGTCAGAATTAGGGGTGACGCCGTCCCACTTTAAATTAAGCCGTGACGACCTTGATCACATTAAAGCGTGACGCCGTCAGAATTCCATGCAAATTTCTCTGGCTTATCATGAGTAATTTTCACATCCACCTTTTTCTTGCCAAGCCATGACGCCGTCTAGACTAACATCTGACGCCGTCAAAGGTAACTTTTAGCACAATTTTGAGAATTTGTCGTTTTCTTCACTTTTATGCTCCAAAAACGTCCAAAATGCCTCCTTTTCCAGATTTCTCCTCAAAAGTACCTAAAATGACAAAAGGAACGATTTAGGGAAATATTTGATCAAATAAATACGATTTAGGGCTTAAATGACCCCTTAAAAGCGGTACACTTTTCGCTTCATCAAATACCCTTACTCTTGAGATTTGCTTGTCCTCAAGCAAATGCGCTTTTATTCTAATCAAAATACAAGTTAGGGGTCATTTAACGCTAATATAAAAGTAATTACAACAATTAGTCATTCCACTTTAATCATAATAAGCACGGAGATTACACACTAGCACCTCACAAGAAGTGTTTAGATACTCACATCTCCCAAGTGTCATCAACATAAATCTCATAAATGAAAACGGATAATATCTCTCACTACCTGTCATAGCAAATAGATTACCATAGGCTTGGGCAAGGATCGAAAACCTCCTCCACTAGGCGTAAGCACCTAAGATAAACAATCAAAGAGGGCTTTTAAATGGGTTATATCGTTAGGTGTAGGGATATGGAAAACACGGTTTTGTTGGATAAGGGATATTTTACTGGTGGCGAGTTAAAGATCTTGATCAATTACATGTACTATACAATGTTGCTAAGCCAAGACTCGACTCGATCTTAAGCTAAAAACAAAATAACAAAAACATAAAATAAACATAAAATAAAACGGG
This sequence comes from Artemisia tridentata subsp. tridentata, assembly GCA_021014915.2. Taxonomy (NCBI): domain Eukaryota; kingdom Viridiplantae; phylum Streptophyta; class Magnoliopsida; order Asterales; family Asteraceae; genus Artemisia; species Artemisia tridentata. Next base: position 374,419,969 of record CP139506.1, on the reverse strand, counting down.
ATGGTAGTCCGTATGTTTTTTTTTCTACTTTTCTTTTTCTCATTTTTTTGTATTTTTCTTGATTTTTCGTTTTTTTTTTTTAGACATACACTCTTGCCCTACCATCCAAAGTAATACATCATAGGGGCGTTGCATTCCCCTTACACTTGAACTTTTACATAACTTTACAAATACTATTCTAATGACTCGAATTAAGATAATTGAAAAACTTGGAGTACTTTTAAAATTATTTAGCACATATGGGGGTAATAAATGATGTTCTTCCCCATTACTCCATTATACTTGTACTTTACCCATGAGTCCCAATTGTCCCAAAACAATATGTACAAGGATATGACTCGACTTAGCAACCATGTAATCAATTAGATAATTAACTAAGGGTTTAAACAAATGTTGTCACAATAATGCACTGAAATTGAGTGCATACAAGGTGGGCTAAGGCGATTTGGGTGTACATTTTAGTGGGGTGTAAACAAATTCTTCCTTTAAGTAAAATGTTTAAAGTTAGAAACGAAAAGATAGGCTCTGAGGGGTGTACTAGGGGTATCGTGTACTAAAAATGAGTACAACGCAAAGGGTGTGGGAGAATTACTTGACCAATGTAGCCAAAGTAATTATAACAAAAACACAGATGTAAAACAATGGGTTAATCCTAATGCCTCTTATCATGTAGTAAATCTAACTACACGAATGTAGTCTCACTTGTGGCCTCGGAATGGTCCTAACGCAAGTTCTAGAATCTAAGTGCTACCGGTACCCACATCATAGCATAAATGCTTTTCCTACCAATTCTAGGGGCGAACCTCACATATTTGGGGGTGGAAAATTTTTTTTAGTGGTACGGTTTTTGTGCTAGTCATATAATTCCTATCCGTGAGACGCTCATTAAGATCAAAGTTTCACTCCTATATGTTGTAAAAAAATTTAAATTTGGCACTAAAATTGCCCTAACAGGTATTTCTCTCAGTTTTATTACACATCTACTATTAAACAAACAAAAATCAAGTGTAATAGCATTCTCTAATCGTACTTTTACCCCCCCTTACACTTAAGATGAACATTGTCCCCAATGTTCAAATAACAAATGTAAAAGTAAAAAAGTAAAAGAATGAAATCAAATACCCCCCTGATTCGCTTGGTGGATAATGAAGTAACACGGTTAGATCTTCTTCCAAAGTAATGTTGAAGCTCCATGACTAATGCATCGCCATAAGCTTGATCCAACAAACATTTCCTTGTCCAAAATAACCTGTTAAACCTGAGAAAACAAACACGAAAACCTGCATAACATCGGCGGGATAAAATCTATATATAAGGATATAATGCTTGTGGAATGATAATTTTGCAGATTCCTGGAGATTATAAGTTAGAGATAATAAAAACTTTTTATGAAAACAAAACTTTCAAAAATTTTCAGAAAATTAAACCTGACGCCGTCAGGTTGTAAAGCTGACCCGTTAAAATGATCTGACAGAATTCTCAGTTACGTTTCGGAAATTTCGGAAAACCTATACACTTTTTGGAATCTGCAAAAATCATTATGACGAAAACATTGACTCAAACAAATACTAATAAATGTATGTTCTTTATTATTATAATTTAAAATTCATTGTTTTAATTTTGTGTTCTTATGATAAACCGATTTAGATTTCCCTTACACTTAACTTTTGCAAAATACCTTTATATGTAGTTAAGACGAAGTTAAAAACAAAATAAAGCATTTTCACAAATTAGTTTTGAACATGAATCAATAATAATAAAATTTAAACATACATACGGAAACAAATAAAATCAAACGAACAAATAAATAAACACACAAAGCAAATAAAGCTTGGTCTGCCTCCCAAGAAGCGCTTGTTTTTGTTCGAGTCACGAGCCTGACTCTACCCTTATTTAACGGAAATAGGGGAGGTTTTCCCTACACTTAGGGTTAAGTGCGGGTGATAGTAGCGATACACACCATCTTGGTGGAAGTATGCCACGTGAGGAAAGATTGGTGGATGAATTATATGCTCAAAGGGGTGTGCTCCTTTCATCATAACCTTACCTAGTTCACTTTGGTCAATGGGTGAGTTAAAGTGTTCTCCTAAAAAGGGATCATCTTCTATCAACTTCGAGAAATTCCTAGTTGGGAATCCATCTTGACCTAATAAACCCGGTTTAAACCCATAATGTTTCTTGTGATCAATCATGAATGGGTGATGTAAGTATGTAAGGTCATGGTTCACTCCTATATTAGCTTCCACTCCACATGGCCTAGAGTCTACTACCTTCAACATAAAACTACCCGGACTATATGGTTTGATGGGTGGGTCGGGACCTAATTCAATTCCTAAGTTCACATCTAAGGATGGAAGATTAGGTAACGGTTTTGGTTTAGGCTCCAGTTCATCAAAACTAGGAACTTCCCTAGAACTAAGAGAAAGGTTATGACTACAAGTATTCAAACCTATTTCCTCTAGTTGTGTTTCTTCCAAAGGTTCTACTTCAATTGGGGTTCCTATAGTCCCTTCTACTTCTTCCAGGTAAGTCACAGGCGGTGTGTATGCCTCGAATGATGGTAGGACTTGCGGGGTACTTTGTAGGTTTGTGTTATTTACCTCATCCTTCCTTGTCTCTATATCAATTATATCCACATCATGTGTTTTAGTAGAATCTAACCCAAACATGTTCCTAAGTATCTCAAATCCTTCTCTAGCCATTTCAAGTTCTAAGTCCGATTCATAAGAATCTTCCCCGATAACTTGATTGCTATGTTCAATTTGCCTAAAGGATTCATCATGTGTTCCTTGAGATTCAAAGTCATTGATCATAAAACCTAGGTCTTTTTGCTCAATATGCTCATGTTCGGCTAAATCCTCCTCAATTGTTTCCTCAAGTTGTGATGTATACGAACCCATTAATTTATTAAACTTATGGTTCACGGTTAGGAGGCTTTCCTCAAATTTTTTCCAAAGGGTTTCACTAAAAGGAGTTGATCCTAACAATGATTGTTTAATAGAAGCCGCACATGCACATAATTCATCAAACCTATCAAACTTTACACCCATCTCCTCTTGTATATATCTAAGATCACTTAAAAATTCATTGGAACAACAGGAAGCAAATCTATCCGTGTAAAGTAATTGTTCCTCTATTGTTAATGATCTAAATGGAATTTCATCCGCCATGGTGACAAATGAAAATGGTTTTACAAACAAAGGGCACAAAGAAAAAGATAGACTAAAGAAATCTAATAAAAAGAAAATAAATATCCCACTCGATAGGAATCAAGTGAGTAGACCTAATAAAATAAAAAATTCAACCTAAACAATAACAATTCCCCGGCAGCGGCGCCAAAAACTTGATGCGTGGTTTTGCGACCTTACAACAGGTTTTACCTCTCGAGGGATCTCAAGAGGCTTACAACCCCACCAGGAAGTGTACCTGACCGATGTAATATAGTGTAGTGGTAAGTACGGGGGATTGATCGTTCTCCACAGGGAATAGTGTTCGTTAGGTATGAAAAACTACTCTAATAGGTCTAAGGGTGAGAGAAGATTCTTTTTTTGTTTTTATAATTTTATGAAAGAAAGTAAAATCTCGGGTTTGAAAGAGTGGGCGGAATTAGTTGCTAGTCAACTAACCCAAATTACTACGAATGCAAATAAAATAAAATAACTGAAAATGAAAAGGTGGTAAAACTTATGTGGAGAGGAATGTGTTTACTTAGATTTCCTTACTCCCTAACTATCTTTTACCGGTTAATTAGTGTGCATTAATCGCGTGGATGACGGGTGTATTCCTTAATACCAATCGTGGGGTGGCGTACGTACTTCCCCAACTCTACAAGCTCCTACTTCACTCCTATGTCGAGCCGGCTAAGAAGCTCCTAACATGGGATCACTAGAATTCGCTTGTGCATTAAATACAACCATAAAAACCTTAGTACGCATTGGTTCATGCTTCTTAAGACGTTCAAGCAAGTTACCGAATAGGAAGTTAGCCAGTTTTCTTAAGCCTAACATAGATGAACAATCATCCAATACAACTATTAACACATTAATAACCAATAATCAATAGCTAGGTTTCATTAGATCTAAGCAAACACAAGATAAATCTAGCCTAGCATGTTAAACAAAAGACAAGAACAAGATAGAATCAAACAACACATAGACATATTGAATGATTAATTGATAACTTATCTTCAATGTAACATGGAAGATCTCAAGGCAAAAAGCCTTGAAAAAGCTGCTAAATTCGTCTTAGGGTTCTTACACACAAAGTTCCTCAATAAGTTCCACACTAATGACAAAAAATTAGAAAACTATATATAGAATTTCAGATCTGACGGCGTCACGTTATGGAGTGTGACGCCGTCACCTCGCCGCTTTTAGGGTTCCCGGATGGCCTTCTTGACGCCGTCCCTCTTTAGCTCTCCAAAATCCGTTCTGGCTTATCAAGGCTTGACGCTGTCAGAATTAGGGGTGACGCCGTCCCACTTTAAATTAAGCCGTGACGACCTTGATCACATTAAAGCGTGACGCCGTCAGAATTCCATGCAAATTTCTCTGGCTTATCATGAGTAATTTTCACATCCACCTTTTTCTTGCCAAGCCATGACGCCGTCTAGACTAACATCTGACGCCGTCAAAGGTAACTTTTAGCACAATTTTGAGACTTTGTCGTTTTCTTCACTTTTATGCTCCAAAAACGTCCAAAATGCCTCCTTTTCCAGATTTCTCCTCAAAAGTACCTAAAATGACAAAAGGAACGATTTAGGGCAATATTTGATCAAATAAATACGATTTAGGGCTTAAATGACCCCTTAAAAGCGGTACACTTTTCGCTTCATCACTTATCTTCAATGTAACATGGAAGATCTCAAGGCAAAAAGCCTTGAAAAAGCTGCTAAAATCGTCTTAGGGTTTCCTCCCAAAAGGTTACACACAAAGTTCCACACTAATGACAAAAAAATTGCAAAACTATATATAGAGTTTAAGGGCTGACGGCGTCACGTTGTAGATCCTGACGCCGTCACCTCGCCGCTTTTAGGGTTCCCGGATGGCCTTCCTGACGCCGTCCCTCTTTAGTGCTCCAAAATCCGCTCTGGCCTATCAAGGGGTGACGCCGTCAGAATTGAGCTTGACGCCGTCCCTCTTTAAGTTAAACCGTGATGGCCTTGATCACTTCAAAGGGTGACGCCGTCAGATTTTTCATGCAAAATTCTCTGGCTTATCATGAGTAATTTTCACATCCACCACTTTTGCCAAGCCATGACGCCGTCAAAGGTAGTTTCCAGCATAATTTTGAGACTTTGCCGTTTTCTTCACTTTTATGCTCCAAAAACGTCCAAAATGCTTCCTTTTCCAGATTTCTTCTCCAAAGTACCTAAAATGACAAAAGGAACGATTTAGGGCAATATTTGATCAAATAAATACGATTTAGGGCTTAAATGACCCCCTAAAAGCGGTACACTTTTCGCTTCATCAAATACCCTTACACTTGAGATTTGCTTGTCCTCAAGCAAATGCGCTTTTATTCTAATCAAAATACAAGTTAGGGGTCATTTAACACTAATATAAAAGTAATTACAACAAATAGTCGTTCCACTTTAATCATAATAAGCACGGAGATTACAAACTAGCACCTCACAAGTAGTGTTTAGATACTCACATCTCTCAAGTGTCATCAAAATAAATCTCATAAATGAAAACGGATATTATCTCTCACTACCTGTCATAGCAAATAGATTACCATAGGCTTGGGAAAGGATCGAAAACCTCCTCCACTAGGCGTAAGCACCTAAGATAAACTATCAAAGAGGGCTTTTACATGGGTTATAACGTTAGGTGTAGGGATATGATAAACACGGTTTTGTTGGATAAAGGATATTTTACTGGTGGCGAGTTAAAGATCTTGATTAATTACATGTACTATACAATGTTGCTAAGCCAAGACTCGACTCAATCTTAAGCGAAAAACAAAATAACAAAAACATAAAATAAACATAAAATGAAACGGGATGGTAGTCCGTATGTTTTTTCTACTTTTCTTTTTCTCATTTTTTTTTTTTCGATTTTTTTTTTTTCATACACTCTTGCCCTACCATCCAAAATAATACATCATAGGGGCGTTGCATTCCCCTTACACTTGAATTTTTACATAACTTTACAATTACTACTCTAATGACTCGAATTAAGATAATTGAAAAACTTGGAGTACTTTTAAAATATTTAGCACATATGGGGGTAATAAATGATGTTCTTCCCCATTACTCCATTACACTAGTACTTTACCCATGAGTCCCAATCGTCCCAAAACAATATGTACAAGGATATGACTCGACTTAGCAACCATGTAATCAACTAGATAATTAACTTGGGTTTAAACAAATGTTGTCACAATAATGCACTAAAGATGAGTGCATACAAGGTAGGCTAAGGCGATTTGGGTGTACATTTAAGTGGGGTGTAACAAATTCTTCCTTTAAGTAAAATGCTTAAAGGTCGAAACAAAAAGATAGGCTCTGAGGGGTGTACTAGGGGTATCGTGTACTAAAAATGAGTACAACGCAAAGGGTGTGGGAGAATTACTTGACCAATGTAGCCATTGTAATTATAACAAAAACACAGGTGTAAAACAATGGGTTAATCCTAATGCCTCTTATCATGTAGTAAATCTAACTACACGAATGTAGTCTCACTTGTGGCCTCAGAATGGTCCTAACGCAAGTTCTAGAATCTAAGTGCTACTGGTACACACATCATAGCATAAATGCTTTTCCTACCAATTCTAGGGGCGAACCTCACATATTTGGGGGTGGAAAAGTTTTTTAGTGGTACGGTTTTTGTGCTAGTCATATAACTCCTATCCGTGAGACGCTCATTAAGATCAAAGTTTCACTCCTAAATGTTGTAAAAAATTTTAAATTTGGCACTAAAATTGCCCTAACAGGTATTTATCTCAGTTTTATTACACATTTACTATTAAACAAACAAAAATCAAGTGCAATTGTATTCTCTAAAGTATCGTATTTTTACCCCCCCCCCCCTTACACTTAAGATGAACATTGTCCCCAATGTTCAAATAACAAGATGTAAAAGTAAATAAGGTAAAAGAATGAAATCAAATACTCCCCTGATTCGCTCGGTGGATAAAGAAATAACATGGTTAGATCTTCTTCCAAAGTAATGATGAAGCTCCATGACTAATGCATCGCCATAAGCTTGATCCAACAAACATTTCCTTGTCCAAAATAACCTGTTAAACCTGAGAAAACAAACACGAAAACCTGCATAATATCGGCGGGATAAACTCTATATAAGGATATAATGCTTGTGGAATGATAGTTTTGCAGATTCCTGGAGATTATAAGTTATAGATTTAATAAAAACTTTTTATGAAAACAAAACTTTCAAAAATTTTCAGAAACTTAAACCTGACGCCGTCAGGTTGTAAAGCCTGACGCCGTCAGAAATGATCTGACTGAATTCTCATGTTACGTTTCCGGAAAATTTTTGGAAAAACCTACACCTTACTTCCTGGAATTCCAGCAAAACATCATTATGACTCGATACAAGCATTTGACTCAAACAAATACTAATATGTATGTTCAATTAATATTATTACGATTCATGTTCATTTGTGTTCTAATAAACCGATTTAGATTTCCCTTACACTTAACTTTTGCAAAATACCTTTATATGTAGTTAAGACGAAGTTAAAGACAAGATAAAGCATTTTCACAATTTAGTTTTGAACATGAATCAATAATAATAAAATTCAAACACACATACGGAAACAAATAAAATCAAACAAACAAATAAATAAACACACAAAACAAATAATGCTTGGGTTGCCTCCCAAGAAGCGCTTTTCTTTATTAACGAGTCTTGTAGCTAGACTCAAAGTCACGGGTTCTATGTTTTTTCCGTTTTGCTTCTCAATTGCCCCTCTAATCATCCTAACAACCTCCATATCAATTTTGTATTTAGGTCCTAGGTTCAAGCAATCTTTATAATAAAGGCTTCTCTTATTCCAAACATAGCCCATGCCTTTTTCTTTATCCTCATCATTGATGTCCTCAATCGCACCAATGTTGTCCTTGTCAAATCGAGGCACAAAACAAAATTCATTTATCCGATAAGGCATCCTATATGTGATCCTATCTATGTGATTAGAAAACTGAACCGTGCCTCTTAAACGATCATACTTTAAATTGGATGCTTCAATAAACGGCTTTCCTAACACCACGCGAGATAGGCGGCAGTCAACAACACTTTCCAAATCTTCTAAGATCATGAAGTTGGTGACAAAGGTGAAATTCCCAACAAGGATATGCATATCCTTAATCCTTCCAACGAAGTTGCAAACTCCGCCTGGGCACTTGGGGTCCATCCTAGGCTCAAGTGGTGTGTTTATGATCTGGCTATAAAGGCCTGAGGACATCACGTTGATTGAGGATTCACAGTCAATGTAAGCATGCTCAACGTATTGGTACCCAATCATACATGGTATCTTCACATTCCCGGGATCACCCCTCTTAATCTTTGGGTCAATTCTAACAAAAGGTGGTCGAGGGTTATCAACTAGGTTGTTATAGTGAGCAATCTCCTCCTTAGTGGGGTATTCATTGAAATAATCATCCAACTTAGGATCTACCTTCACTTCATCAATTTTCTCAGTCAACTTCTCAACCGTAAGATTATTACGTTCTAAGTAATTATCTGAGTATATGGCGGTCCCTAAGTTGTTCAAGGCATAATCAAGCTCTATATCAATCATTCTACTGAGCTCCCTGAGCTCACTAATCTCATTCTCAAGTTGGCTACGCAACAAAGCCACTTCGCCAGGTGTACGGGGTGGATTCGCGTTTTCCATAATGGCAAACCGAATAGTCAATGAAAATCTTATACGAACAAAAACACGAAGAAAATAGATAGACTAAAGAGGACCTAGCAAAATAAAATAAAAAATCTCACTAGAAAGGAATCTAGTGAGTAGACCTATAAAATAAAAATTCAACCTAAACAATAACTATTCCCCGGCAGCGGCGCCAAAAACTTGATGCGTGGTTTTGCGACCTTACAACAGGTTTTACCTCTCAAGGGATCTCAAGAGGCTTACAACCCCACCAGGCAGTGTACCTGACCGATGTAGTATAGTGTAGTGGTAAGTACGGGGGATTGATCGTTCTCCACAGGGAATAGTGTCGTTAGGATTGAAAAACTACTCTAATAGGTCTAAGGGTGAGAGAAGATTCTTTTTACGTTTTTTATATTTTTATGAAAGCAAGTAAAATCTCGGGTTTTAAGGAGTGGGCTGAATTAGTTGCTAGTCAACTAACCCAAGTAACTACGAATGCAAATAAAATAAAATAACTAAAAATGAAAAGGTGGTAAAACTTATGTGGAGAGAAATGTGTTTACTTAGATTTCCTTACTCCCTAACTATCTTTTACCGGTTGATTAGTGTGTATTAATCGCGTGGATGACGGGTGTATTCCTTAATACCAATCGTGGGGTGGCGTACGTACTTCCCCAACTCTACAAGCTCCTACTTCACTCCTATGTCGAGCCGGCTAAGAAGCTCCTAACATGGGATCACTAGAATTCGCTTGTGCATTAAATACAACCATAAAAACCTTAGTACGCATTGGTTCATGCTTCTTAAGACGTTCAAGCAAGTTACCGAATAGGAAGTTAGCCAGTTTTCTTAAGCCTAACATAGATGAACAATCATCCAATACAACTATTAACACATTAATAACCAATAATCAATAGCTAGGTTTCATTAGATCTAAGCAAACACAAGATAAATCTAGCCTAGCATGTTAAACAAAAGACAAGAACAAGATAGAATCAAACAACACATAGACATATTGAATGATTAATTGATAACTTATCTTCAATGTAACATGGAAGATCTCAAGGCAAAAAGCCTTGAAAAAGCTGCTAAAATTGTCTTAGGGTTTCCTCCCAAAAGGTTACACACAAAGTTCCACACTAATGACAAAAAATTGCAAAACTATATATAGAGTTTAAGGGCTGACGGCGTCACGTTGTTGATCCTGACGCCGTCACCTCGCCGCTTTTAGGGTTCCCGGATGGCCTTCCTGACGCCGTCCCTCTTTAGTGCTCCAAAATCCGCTCTGGCCTATCAAGGGGTGACGCCGTCATAATTGAGCTTGACGCCGTCCCTCTTTAAGTTAAACCGTGATGGCCTTGATCACTTCAAAGCGTGACGCCGTCAGAATTTTCATGCAAATTTCTCTGGCTTATCATGAGTAATTTTCACATCCACCACTTTTGCCAAGCCATGACGCCGTCTGGACCAATTCCTGACGCCGTCAAAGGTAGTTTCCAGCATAATTTTGAGACTTTGCCGTTTTCTTCACTTTTATGCTCCAAAAACGTCCAAAAAGCTTCCTTTTCCAGATTTCTTCTCCAAAGTACCTAAAATGACAAAAGGAACGATTTAGGGCAATATTTGATCAAATAAATATGATTTAGGGCTTAAATGACCCCCTAAAAGCGGTACACTTTTCGCTTCATCATCTACCTATACGCGTAATCTGCTTTCACCGTTCAGTAAATTGATACATCTGGAACCTCGTCGCGTATTCTGCTGACCCCTGAGCTTCTGATTATAATCTTAGGTTCTGTTATAGAACTTCTGCCAATTGATGTTATCGATAATCTATTTCTGTACGCTCTAATCTGATCTGTCAATTCAATTTCTGTGGACGGCATATCCGTCAAAATCCTATGTATTTCCTTGTCTCTCCCGAGAAAATCTGATTATCATCTAATATGTTTGATATGTTATCCTTTCGATCTGGATTCAGTATGTTATATCTGTTCTGAGGATCTGAAACAATCTTGGGATCTACAAGTTCGAGTCATGAGAAACAAATCTTTCATATTTCTGTTCACCGTCAGTTGTGTTTCTGTTTCGTTTCGCCTCAATTCTCGTCTTAGTCTGTTATGTCTTTGTTTTGTTTTCTGCTCTCTTCTCTTTCTGCTTTCTGCAAATTTCGAGGACGAAATTTTTTTGTTAGTGGGGAAGAAGTTGTAATACCTGAAATTCAGATAACGCCTAAAATGACCAAATTACCCCTGATAACATAAAACCTAATTAAATAACTTATAAAATTCTGAAACAATTCCAAACTTCTGAAATCGAACTATATCTGAAACAAACAAATTTCTGAGACAATGTTACATCATTTTAAATGTTCAAAAAAATTATCATACACATATATATGTATTTAAAAATTCCGAAATTTACATAAGTTAACTAAATATAATGTTTAATTCTTTTTAATTAAATAATATGTCAAATAAATTAAGGAAAGGGTAAATAAAATCAACCCAAAATATATCTTGATCCTATGAACCGAATTCCTGATTCTCTGCCCCCCCCCCCCCCTTAGTCGGTTTTAAGAGATATAAACAAATCTTTTTATTTTCTCCTCAAAAACCTAATCGCATAAACATTCAAAAACCCTAGCGACACAAGAAAATCGACCCAATCAATCACACAAGTTCTGGACGTGAACAAGGATTTTTCTGGGTTCTTGGAGGTGCAAGGAAGCTAGGAAAAATAAGGGTTGGTGCGTGTTTTCATTGGTTCGTTCTTGTTCCATTTTTCTTGTCGAATTGCTCAAACGCAAGGTAATAATTCATACGCCTAAACCACACGTTCTAAAATTAATATAGAAATTTTCCTGTGATATTTACATGTTAAATAACTCATATAAATTATGTGAATCGATTCATGCATGCTAATCTATGCGTATGAAAATATAATGATCATAAAACACGTAAATCACAAAAATATGTAATCCGAATTTCTGGGCATGATAAATATTTTATTTAGACCTCAAATGATGTAATAGACCTGGGAAAAATGATAGATCGAATTATGGTAGCCTAGATCAAGTCGTGTTAATTTTTATGTCAAAAACGTACATAAAAATGCAATATATGTTAAACAATTTTTCTGGGCATGCTAATTATTTTTAGTGGGTTCTTTATAAGTCATATGATCTGGGAAAAATATGAGTTTGATTTTTGGAAGCCTATATTTAACGTGGTGAATTTTATTTAAAACCGGATTTCATGAAAATAAAGAAAACAAATAAAATGGAAATTGGGGTTACTAGGGTTAGGCTTCTTGAACATGAATCTGATCTTTAATGATGTTTTAAGGATGAATTAATGATGGTTCAATGATTGGTGAATAGTAAGGTTTGTAATTGTTTGTAAAAAGTGTTATCCGATTTGAAATAAAAAGTATAAGGACCTGTTTTGTCAACTTTGAAACTTCTAGGATATTTTTGTAATGTCATATACATCTGTAGGAATGTGGGAAAAATATAACCTTGGGGTCCTAAGTGTAAATATTGCAATATAATGAATTAATGGCATATTAGGGTTACAAATTGAAATTAATTAAAAGAGAGGGACCAAAAGTGTAAATCTGAAATTTTGAGGTTACTTTGAGTTAATACTAATATAAAAAGGTTGTTGTGTAATTTTGAGGATTTATGGGCTAATTATGAAATTGTTATGAATTATGACTTAATATATATGTTTTGTAAACTTAAAGGACTAAATATGTAAATTCTGAATTCTGAGGGGTCTAATCTGTTGATGAACTCAAATAAGTACATTTTATTACTATCATTTATCCTATTAATTTGACTTGTTTTACTATATTATGTATGAGGATTGATACTTAATCGTTTACTTTTGTAATTCTCAGGTAAAAACAAGCATTTGGTGAAACTTAGTGATTTTGGACTGATTATGGAGCAAAACATGCATAAAGTTAAGAGTCTACTGAAATGAAGAAGATCAAGACTAATCTGCTCCAGATGCGCCGCATCTCACTCATGACATGCGCCGCATCTCTATCAAAATATCACCAGATACGATCCAAGATACAAGAGGACATGCGCCGCATCTAATCATGGAGTTATGCCGCATCTTCTGGCGGTGTACGAATATTCCTAAATATTATAATCTTGGACCCCACGCGAAGTTAAGTACATGCGCCGCATCTACTTAGTAGATGCGCCGCATCTTCCCTCAGACAGAAACTATAAATACCCCGTAGACCAGACGAATTAAAAAGTTCCAAAGTTTTAAACCTAAGACCGAACAGGAGAAATCAAGGACGAATTCAGTCAAGGAGACAGCACAAGACACACCCAAATCAAAGATACAAGAGCTGTAAGAAGGTGCTGCATGTGTTTAATTCATTAAGTAGTTTTGTTTTATTGTGTTAGCAAACTTTAATTCATCAGGATTGGTGGCTTGTGTAATGTGACAACGAAAGATTGCACTCCCTTTAATACTTGCTTTCCCATCAATTAAAGTTTATATGTTGATGTCTTTGGTTACTACTTATTAGTGCATTGATAACCTCTGTGTTTATTAGTGGCTTGCGGGCATTTGACTGCGGGACATAATGTGGCTCCCACGGTTATTACTAAATTGATCACTTAGGAATAACTTTTAGACATAAGTAATCATTAAGGGTTTACTCGCCGATAAGAATAGGACCAACGAGAAAGGGTTAACTACATACACTTCATATAAAGCTATCAATAAAACAAGTGACAATCTACTTAATCATAAGGACAGCCCTCTTATTGTCTCGAGTATCTATCTGTGTACGTGTGTGCTACTTGCTGATTCATGCCTATTGGTTTATTTTATTATTTAATTGCAAACAAACCATGCCAGTCTCTCAGGCTGAAACCCCCTTGCGTTAGGATATTAAAATACTGATTAGAATAACTAGATAATACGTTCCACTCTTAGTGATCGACACTCTACTTACCATTATATTCATACTGACCGGGTACACTGCTCGTTAAGTGTGTGTGTTATTGATAAGTCGGCTAAATATAAATTTAAAACTTGAGTAGGCATTAAAACTGCTAAACCGCAACGATACATCACGCGCATCAAGTTTTTGGCGCCGCTGCCGGGGAGTGAATTGTTATTATCTGTTAATTTGATTAGTATTTTAATTAGATTTTTCTTTTTATTAGATTAATTGCATCATTGTATTATTTTGCATATTTGTTGTATTGTGTGTTAATTGTTTTCTTTTATTTTTTGTGTGTTTATTTTTGTTTGTGTGTTTAATTTTTGTTTTTATTTTTCGTATTTTTCTGTTCTGCTATCGTTGTACTATGCTAAATCAAACGATACGGCGCATCTGATCTCTCAGATACGGCGTATTGCGTTTAATTTTTTTAAAATACAACGCGTTTAATTAATTCGATACGACGCATCTTTTCCCCAAGATACGGCGTATCTGTTTTTAATAAGAAATTTTTTCTAAGCGATAAAGTAATACGACGCATCTGCTTTTGCAGATACGGCGTATCTGTTTTTAATAAAAAAAAAATTCTAAACGTTAACGCCATACGACGCATCTGCTTTAGCAGATACGGCGTATCTATTATTTTAATTAAAAACAGTTTGCGAATTATTAAACAGATACGGCGTATCGATCTCTGTCGATACGGCGCATCTTACTGAATCAAAAATCTTGTATTTTTAAACGTAACGAAAATACGGCGCATTAACTTTCGTTAATACGACGCATTTAATTTTAATTAGATAAGCTGATTTTTGATTAATTAATTCGATACGGCGCATTCTTAAATTCTAAAGCGGCGTATCTATTTTCTGAATAAAGTCTGATTAAATTTTAACGTATTAAGATACGGCGTATCCAACTATTCGGATACGGCGCATCGTCTGCAGATATCAGCTATTTTTATTCTTATATCCGTTTCTATATTCATTAATTTCTCTTCTAGCGAACAAATCCTACTGATGATTTTACCTTGGATGACAGATTTTGCTATGGAAGACATGTCAGTTAACGGATATCTTGCTAAGGAATGCTTGTTTTCAGATTCATTCAATGTACTCATGATCGATGCAGATTTATTCTCTTGGGAGACTCCTCTTGAAGCTGCTTTTAAGGAATTCATGCGTTTATGCAACATTGACAAAGAGGTATTCTCTTATGATGTATTTGTGAGGTACACTGGAGAAGAATTGTCGCTCTTATGGCCTATCATTGAAGCCGAAGGATTGAACTGGACTACTATCGAAGAAGATGATGGGAAATTCTATCTTGCATACATGGATTCAAGCAACGAAAGCTGTGGTGGAGGCAATGCCCAAATCTCTTACATGCCTTATTCCGAACAGTACTGGGGATTGAATGAGAACTATCAGGATAACGACATGAATTATGCTTTGGCGGAGTTACTATTTCATGGGAGATTGGTAAGATTGATAGACCTCTCCCTCAATGATTGGCTAAAACTCAAATATGGTAGTCCGGAATTTGCCCCTGCAAATGAAGTCAAGGAGATTATGACTTCATGGTTGACTCGGAGTTTTAAGAAGCAATTTAACGAGTTCATGGAGATAAAAAAGAATATGATTGGAAAGGTTTGCTTTGACGTTAACCACGATCCTAACGATGTTGATTTTTCAGAATGGTTGTCTAGTAAGTTTAATAACCATAAGAGCATGGATCGTGCTACTAAGGATGCATTATGGGTATATTGGATGAGAGGAGAAGACGAAGAAGTAGAAAGCGATTATGGGTCGTCACTTCATAATTCAACAATCAATGAGGGCATTGAAGAACTTTTCAGGATTGACATTGATGTGTTCGATTATGAGACACCCTTGTGCAAGCAGTTCAAGGAATTTAACTACCTTCTTCAAGTCGACGATGATGTGCTTACTGGAGATCTACCAGGATTTAAGAATTATGACGATTTCAAAAACACCTAGTACTATGAATGGAATGACCAAGTACCATGGGTTTGGGATAAACCATGGGAATTTGAGCACATTAATCACACCTGTACACCCTTCGTTTTCAAGGACGGGAGTAGTGTTTTGGCCGACCTGCGATTATAAAAGTGACGGAACCTGTAATGGGGGAAGTATAATTGGGATGAAATGGGTTGGAAACGATGTAACCTTTGAAGATTATGAGTGGTACGATAATGTTGAAGACTGCCCACAAAAAGCGGAGGCTTTACAAGAAAAGGGCAGAATTGAACGCTTGAAGAGACTTAAGGGGACATCGGATACTACTTTCTGGGAATGGGTGCATAAACAGTTTGATGATTTCACGAAGCTTAGTCGACGGTTACAATATGATTTGGAAAGAGAATGGGAGGCGATTCAAGATGATAATAATGATAAGTCGTTGATTGAAGAACTTGATGATTATTTGATTAAGGATCCTTATTTTAAGTTTGTTGATAAAGACGAGGAAGAGTTCACCAAAAGAAAGTGTCAACTACTTGGGATTCCTTACAATGAGCCACCCATGATTATTTCTGAAAAATTTAAAATCATCAAATATTCTTTGGGTCCTAATGAAGAATATACTGCGGTGAAGACAAAGAGTTATACTAGATTAAGTCGAACGGAAGAAAACGTCGCAGAGATATACGGGAAAATCTTTCGGATGAAGGACGAAGGATGGACCGTGACAAGGACTTATTGCTGAGCTGAACGTGAGTCTAACTTGAAGACTCTGGAATAAAGACAAGTGCTTACCGGGAGACAACCCGGATTTATCTTTTATTTTTCTGTTTTCTGTGTAGAGTCAGTCAGGCCCGTATGAAGATACGGCGCATCTCAATTCTGAGATGCGACGCATCTCCTGCAATGGTCATATCTTATTTTAATTTTTCTGCATTTTTATTTTCGACTTTAAAACTTTTTATCAGTTTATTTTTAATGCGGCGCATCCCTGGTTAAGGATGCGGCGCATCTTTATTCTGATCCGTATTAATTCCAGGCTCGATACGGCGTATCTTCTTCCATAAGATGCGGCGCATCGACTGACCTGATGATTTTCATTTTTAATTTTTAAGTTTTATTTTTCCTAACTACTAATGTATTATGCAAGTTTGAACCTTTCTTATCTTAGGTGTGTTTTAAAGTGTTGGTGGTATTATAGTTTCCTGGATTTCCTGTGGATACATCAAGTATTAAGCTTTAACGTTCTAATCCACAAGAAAGATGATTTTTGCTCTTATACTAATGGAGGATCATACCGAGCAAATCTCAGGGGAGTTTTTCTGTTCTAATTCTTTTATTTTCCAGTTTTTAACCTTTTATACAAACAACGAGGACGTTGTTTAACTTAAGTGGGGGGATTGGAGAATTAGAACACTTAACATTTACTTGTCCTAAACTTTTTCAAAAATTATGCTTAAAATGTGCTTAATATATCAAACTTAATTTTTTTTTTTTTTTTTTAGCATGTTTTTGTTTAAGATCTAAGTTGCATAGCTGCACACATGACGTTATTTTCAAAAATTGTGATTTTTCAAAATTCACAAATCTATGAGTGTGCCGGTGACTTGTAAACTTTAGAACTTGGCTTGTATACTATTCGAGACCACCATAATGAGTATTATTTTATATAATTGGAATGACTTGTCTAAATTGGTAAATTTCTAGGATTACACCCAAATAGCCTTTATATGTTATGTGTTATTAGCTAACTACACTGGTTAGTTAACCCCCGTATAAACCCTTTTGTTACTCTCATTTTTAGAGTAAGATACCCCTAGAAAAACACTCAGAGCCATTCCTTTCGTTTCTTACACCTATGTTTAAAATGTTTCGTTACACCATTACACCTTAGCCTACCCTGTAGATTAGAATCCGTGGTTGGTTAATTGCTATAGGCAAAGTGTGTTTCCTTACATTACCTGTGTTCGCGTGCGTAATTCATTATCTTTGGTTAGGTCGGGAAATTGCACAATGCAATTGGAGTGAAAGTAAATATTGTATATCTTTGAGTTTATTTTTCGTGTGTTTACTACTTTCACTATTACCGTTATTTCTGAAGTTATGAAAAGTAAAAAAAAAAATTATCCGGAAAGAAAGTTATAGTGATGTGGTGAAATTTTACACATCTATGTTTATGATTAAAGTAAAAAAAAAAAAAAAAAAAAAAAAAAAAAATTGAGAAAAGAAAAAGAAAAAGGGAGAGTTGGATGTTTGTTAAACCAACTTATGTAAAGTTATGTAAGTGGTCGATATCACCACTATTTGTTGTACTATATCTATGGATTGAATGGGAATTGGCAGTTATGGGAACGCCAATTAAGGTTTATTCTTTGATTAAGATCTTGTTGAGTATAATTCGTGTCTACCTAAAGCGTGTGTTTCAAGTGTTAAAGCGTGAGTTATTCGATGATATGAGTCTTATTCATGGGATGGTTGGGATAGTGATTAACCACACTTAGGATTTTAATTTATTTGTTTTGTTTATTTTTATTTTTACACCAATTTATATCCCAAATGTTAACCATACCCTATATTGTTCTTTATCCAACCAAACCTTTGATTTATTGAGATTGGGGATTTGAGCAATCTTAAGTATCGTAGTCGTGGATTCGGCTATGTATTTATGATTTTGTCGCCCTTTTTGATATATTATTATTGGTGAAGTTTGGACCTATCTTTAGCCTATTCGAGTTAAGGATTTGAGCAATTGCAAGTATCGTGTTCGTGGATTCGATCATGTATTTGTGATTTTGTCGCCTTTTCTGGAATTTGAGGTCGATAGTAAATAAGAATAATTAACCCTTAAGCCTAAAAACCCTTTTTACCGCTTTAGACTTGTTATTCCTTAGCTTTAGTGGAGGAGATGTGTATACTTGCCAAGCTTATGATAGAATATTCGTCACGACTGGACAGTTAAACGATTAGATTTGCTTTTATCAACTTATTTTATTTTACTTCTAATTCGTTAAGTTTTTAGTTGTGTGATTATGAAATAAACGAATACATGCTTAAATATAAAAATAAATCCTAACATCTTTTAGGATACATTTTCATAAAAGAAATTCTAAGGTTTACTTGGGGACAAGTAAAGTTCAAGTGGGGGGATATTTGATGAACTCAAATAAGTACATTTTATTACTATCATTTATCCTATTAATTTGACTTGTTTTACTATATTATGTATGAGGATTGATACTTAATCGTTTACTTTTGTAATTCTCAGGTAAAAACAAGCATTTGGTGAAACTTAGTGATTTTGGACTGATTATGGAGCAAAACATGCATAAAGTTAAGAGTCTACTGAAATGAAGAAGATCAAGACTAATCTGCTCCAGATGCGCCGCATCTCACTCATGACATGCGCCGCATCTCTATCAAGATATCACCAGATACGATCCAAGATACAAGAGGACATGCGCCGCATCTAATCATGGAGTTACGCCGCATCTTCTGGCGGTGTACGAATATTCCTGAATATTATAATCTTGGACCCCACGCGAAGTTAAGTACATGCGCCGCATCTACTTAGTAGATGCGCCGCATCTTCCCTCAGACAGAAACTATAAATACCCCGTAGACCAGACGAATTAAAAAGTTCCAAAGTTTTAAACCTAAGACCGAACAGGAGAAATCAAGGACGAATTCAGTCAAGGAGGCAGCACAAGACACACCCAAATCAAAGATACAAAAGCTGTAAGAAGGTGCTGCATGTGTTTAATTCATTAAGTAGTTTTGTTTTATTGTGTTAGCAAACTTTAATTCATCAGGATTGGTGGCTTATGTAATGTGACAACGAAAGATTGCACTCCCTTTAATACTTGCTTTCCCATCAATTAAAGTTTATATGTTGATGTCTTTGGTTACTACTTATTAGTGCATTGATAACCTCTGTGTTTATTAGTGGCTTGCGGGCATTTGACTGCGGGACATAATGTGGCTCCCACGGTTATTACTAAATTGATCACTTAGGAATAACTTTTAGACATAAGTAATCATTAAGGGTTTACTCGCCGATAAGAATAGGACCAACGAGAAAGGGTTAACTACATACACTTCATATAAAGCTATCAATAAAACAAGTGACAATCTACTTAATCATAAGGACAGCCCTCTTATTGTCTCGAGTATCTATCTGTGTACGTGTGTGCTACTTGCTGATTCGTGCCTATTGGTTTATTTTATTATTTAATTGCAAACAAACCGTGCCAGTCTCTCAGGCTGAAACCCCCTTGCGTTAGGATATTAAAATACTGATTAGAATAACTAGATAATACGTTCCACTCTTAGTGATCGACACTCTACTTACCATTATATTCATACTGACCGGGTACACTGCTCGTTAAGTGTGTGTGTTATTGATAAGTCGGCTAAATATAAATTTAAAACTTGAGTAGGCATTAAAACTGCTAAACCGCAACGACACATCACGCGCATCATCTGTAATGTACTAAATTCTGATGGTATATTCTGTAATTATGAAATATAATATTCTTGGTTGGTAAATATGGATATTGTAGGGTTTAAATTGTAAAATATGTAATTATAAGGTTGGTTTTGTAAATTATGTAACTAAAGGGGTGTAATCTGTAAATTGTGAAACTTAAGGGAATAAGATGTAATTCGGAATAAAATTAGCATATAATTCTGTAACTTAAAGTATTTTTCACTTAAGACCTTTGAATTGATGAATTTACATTTAAAACCCTAAACTTTGTATAATTGTCATAATTAACCCTAAACTTCTGTAACTTGATAAAATATACTGTATTCCATAATGATCTTTGAATAAGGGTTCAACCTAATCTGAAATGATAGTATCTGTTAAATCTGGAAACCTGCTAATTATGGGAACTTACTAAATCTGGAAAGTACTAAAAATAGAAAGTACATAAAATGAAGAGATAAACTAAAAGTAATAATCTAAAATAGAATCTGTAGTAATTATGTCTTCATCTTCCTTAGGTGTGAAGAAGGAGAAGTCCTGATCATTGTTCTGTGTTTTTTTGTTTGTCTGCTGTGCTAATAAGGTACAGATATTCTGCCCTTTTTTAGTAAGGGTGTTTCTTTCCCTTTTCTCTCTGTATTTCATTTTCCTTATTAGGATCCCCTATACCATTGCTATGTTCCCTTCTGTTATGAATCTTGGTTGTGATCTGTTTGTCTTGAACCTTTTGTTTGAACCTCTGCTATGATTCTTTTATTCTGAACCTTTTTCCTGAACTCTGATTGATCTCTTGTTCTGAACCCTGAATTTGTGAGTCTTGATTGAATCTGATCTGTGAACCTTGTTCTGAAACTTAACCTGATATATCTGCAGTAAACTTTGATTTGATTTTGGTAAACCTTAACCTGTTAAATCCTTATCTGAACCTAATTGATTTTGAACCTTTATTAAACTACATATGAAACTGTTTAAGACAAGCTATTTTAAAAAGAAGCGATACCACGTGAAATGGAAGTTACTAAAAGTTTTGGAAGACCATTTTTATGAAAACTATTTTGTAAGATCATTTCAATGAAAACCATTATTAAAGGATTGATTTAAATGAACTTTTGACAGGAACTTCTGAAATGGATTGTTGCTATAAATTTGTAATTATTAACCTTTGATATACTCTTTTGGACTGTTGGAAATAAATCTTTTAATCTGAACTTGAGCTTTGATATTAAATTTAATCTGATAAACTCTGATTTAAACCTTATTATGTTATTCTGAATTGTTGACATGACCCTTCTGCCATGAACCCTTAGATATGACTCTGTTTATTATATGACATCTGACCTTGACCACAGTCTGATATCCGAGCCAATCACTAGGCATGAGGGTTTCATGTCCATGTCATTGATGCACCGATGGCATGACTCTAGGGCAGGAGAGTGATGACCTGTCCCGTCCCTGATTTATTTTATCTGGTGTGTTAAGGAGTTTCTGGCCACAGGGGGGCGCATGGATGCATCCTAGTTCTGACTCTGTTATCTGTTATCTGTTTATGTTATATGTTTATTATTATATCTGGTGACTGATGGTGTGTGCGATACACGTCTTTCACATATATCTGGGAGCTGATCACTCCGATTTGATACATGAGGTCACCCCTCATATTATCTGTTACTTGAGAGGTATCCCCTCTGGATTATAATATGACTACTCTGTTATTATATTATCTGTTATCTCTGGGCTCGTGATGGATTTCTGTATTTCCCTAAACCTGGTTTGTACATTATCCCTTTCTCTTTTCTTTCTTTTCACCCTTATTCCTTTCCTATTCTTTCACTTTAATTCTGTATCTGTATAATCTGTATTTCTGATTTGTTTCCGTATTGTTATCTGTTATTGTTTCTGTCATCTATATATCTGTTCACTGAGCTCTCGTAGCTCAGCCGCATTTCTTTTCCTGCGGCAGGTTTTAGTAGGATGCTGGGAATGAGTGAGAGTGTACCTCTGGACTTAGAAGGCTTGGTAGCTATTCTGCATTAGAATTGGATGGAAGATATTATGTTTTAAAATTAGTTTTGAAAGTTTTCGTTGTAACCTTGTAGATTCAGTATTTCATTTGTAAACCTTTGAGATTTTTGTATTACTGTAGATGTATGCTCTGTTTTGATCTGATATGAATCCATTGTTGTGATATCTTTACCCTTTTCGGGTTGGGGTGTTACACTCACACATTTTCAAATTGGATGACTTAATCGAGTTAAGCGGTCGGACCCTGACCCGAGGCAAAGATGGGACTAAACATGCCTACATGACACTAGTTGTTTGACACTAGATGCCATGAGTCCCATAAGGATCTAAGAGTTGTACATGTAATACAATTGGTGATCATCGCCTACCAATTGAATCTACTATTGCTAGCAGATCAACTGATGTGATAGTAGAAGCATAATGTGGATCTTAGCCTTTTCGAAAATTAATTGTTTTAAATTCTAAACATGGGGTAGTTAATTTATAAAAGGATAATTATCGAAAATACTAAAAATGAACTTTGTAAATTCAATTAATGAATTAATGCAACACAACCGTAAACGAAAGTTTGTTCTTTTCTTGTTAAAAGTACGAACTGAGTCGCTCTTTCCTTGTAAGAAAGAGATTTGTTCCTATCCTTTTTCTTTATGAGGAAAAGCCATAATAGGAATATTTGAATTTCCCTAATTCTAATAAAACTCTAAGAAAACCTACTCTAGAAATCGTGATGTCTTGTAAAAGTCAAAATGGTTAAGTATGGTTACACATTTTATTCTTCCAAGATTGTTTCATAACCCTAGTTTCGGTTTTGAAACCTTGAAGAAATATAAGATATTTGGATAACTAGAGAACACGTTTTCTAGTGCTACCCAACTAAAATGAGTTTATATAATTAGAAGACGAAAATATCAATAAAACCGCAAAGTGGTAAAGGCAATTACTAGCATGATTACCTAGCAGTTTGCCTTAACACAATAAACCTACTAAGGTCCTACATACCCTTGTGGTAGAGTAGACCAATTATAGAGGAAAAGCATGCCTATTTTCAAGTTAAAATAGCAATGATGGCTGGCCCATCATCTATATGTTAGAACTTGATGCACTTCCTTGAATACTTAAGTACATGTTTACTAGTCAAAGTGACTCACATTAGCAATAATGTGTAGATATTCAAAGAAAGATGGAAAGTATCTAATCGCCACTCACTCTCCACTGGTGAAGTAACACTTTTAAATGTTGTCTAATCCAGTAGGAGCTATGTGATTATATTACTGGTGACGAAACACATGTAATGTTGTCTAATCCAGTGGGAGTTGTAAGCTTTATTACCTTGCAAGTTGCCCATCTTATTTCCAGATTGTCTTGAAATAATACATTACTTTCCACAAGTTAAGCATCATAGTTTATGTATGAACAATTGCATAGATTTTATAAGATAACTTGTCGCGTTCCTGATGTTGCTTCCTGAAATGTTTTCTATAAAATTGTTATGCATGATTCATTATTAAAACGATAAAGTTCTACATATCTATATTTTGATTTTGACTAAAAATCATATGTTATCTTAGACATTGTCATATTACTCATACAAACGACCGAGCGCGTGTTGTTTGTATGCTCTCACAATGTTGTGCCATGCACAAGTGGGAGAAATCCTAATGTGTGCAATGTACAACATATAACAATATGACTAATAGTTTTTCTTGACTGAAAGGTAAGAAACTAAGATTCTACTAGGACTTCTACACATAAAATGTAGGTTGCCCAAATTAGACCAAATATCAAGATAACATGAAAAGCTACTTCAACATATTCACTGAATTGTTTAGTAAGTATGATTATGTTTTCTTGTAAAGCCATAATCATGAAGTATGAAATTAACTTGAATCTACTTTTGAAGCCAAGTGTCGGCGGGTTTGATGAGTGTCTAAATACTCATCATTTCTGTCACATTTAGACTACAAAAACATTTAAAAACATGCAAATATGCTTCAAAATACAGAAAATATCATTTGATTGTGTTTTTATGTGTTGCAAGTGCAAAATGATCAAAAACAGTTAAAAACGAACATAGTTTGCATAATTGTCAGTTTCAGTCCCTGAAGTTTCAGAAATTGGCAAAAATAGTCCCTGGTGTTAAAATTATCATTCAAGGTCCCTAAACTATTTGAATTTTACAAAAATGGTCCTTGGATGAAAGTTTTTAAAGAAATTGCAAAACAGGTCCTTCAACTTTTAAAAATGACATAAAAGGTCCCTGAAGTTTCAAAAATGGCAAAACAAGTCCCCCGATTTTCAAAAATGGAAAATTATCTCATATGGTCCTTTTACTATTGAAACTTGGCAATATTGGTCCTTTTGATAACTTTGGGAAGTTGTCATTTTCAGTCCCTCAAAAATCCAAAATTACAAAATGGTCCTTGTTATTAAACTATAAACCAAACCGGACCATGTTTTAATAATAACCCAAAAACCCAAAATAAAAACAACCCAGCCCAACCATAAAACCCTTTGACCCGGCCCAATCCCAACTTAAATAACTAAACCAGGGTTTGACCCCAGTCAAACCCATCCTCCCTCTCACACAAACCCGCCAAAACCACCCTTCCACCATTAAAACCGGAAACCACTCAACCTTTACACCTCACCCTTCCAACTCACCCCCCAGCTGTCTAACCTCTCCCCTCCACCTCCACATATCACCAAATTTCTTTAATTACAAAAACCTGCTCAAACAACTTGTATGACCTTTTGGCGCCAAAAATGCATATCAACGAATGAGATGAATTCAAGCTAATCCAAGGGTATGGAAATGATCATGGATGTCGACAGAGATTATCCCAGATATTTTTAGTATTTATAAGCTTGTAATAGACTAGAAAAAAAGTAGTAGTTAATTTTAGTTTTACTCGTATTTTTATTTCAAGTCAATGTACTTTTGTATTTTCAAGTTCCAGTGATCAATAAAAGTTATTTTCAGTATAATTGTTCTTGTTTAAAGCATCATTGTACTCAGTTCAATATTAATCTAAGTTTCAAGTTACGAGTTAAACAGTATAAGCTCTAAGTTACTTTAAAATACCATCAAAAGCTCCAAAGTACCCTGTTATAAGCTTATGAAAGCTTTTCATAGCTTTTTCTAAACTTATTTAGTGTTAATCAGTTCTAAATTTTGAATTTTGAAGAAAGTCAACCACATGTCAACATAAGCTCTTAAAAGCTATTCTGGGTTGTATAAGCTGATCAAGAAGGTTTTTCTGGTTTTCTAGCTTGTGTTAACAAGCTAGATTGGTTCTGCTCTGTTCATGCTATCCACATAGCCACACTTCCAGTTGTAAGCTTTTTAAATTTTTTGCATTAAACAATAGAGTACTGTGCAATAGCTTATTAGTAGCTTTTTATTGTTATTTGTTGCTTATCAGTAGTTTTTAAGTTCATTTCATTAGTCATATCAGTAGTTATATAGCTTTCCATTTATTTGCTTAAAAATCATTAGAAAAGCCAAAATTAGCTAAAACTAGTATAACTTATAATTCTGCTTAATTCTGTGTTAAAAGTTGCTTATTAGTGTTTATATAAGTTGGTAAATCAGTAAAATATAGACTTTTAGTTTAAAATTTGTGTTTTCCTTTGAAAATCCACCACAGACACCCCATTAAGGAGTGTTTGGTAATAACTGTCATTAGGCCCATAAGCTTTGCTACTGTACATTGACCATTATCTCAACTTTGATCTAGCTTATATAAGCTATTGTAAGCTGTTTTCAAGTTTTAATTAGTCACTTAGATAAGAAATCTAGTTTTTAGTGTTTTGTGGAAAATTTGGACTGTCAAAAGCTCATACAAGCCATTAATAGCCACAAGCTCTTTTGGCCTTTGTTTTTGGTTCCTCTAAGTTCCATTTGGTCCATTTAGAGTATCCCCAAAAGTTGGTTGATTGCCATTTGGCCTGTGCAAGTCTGCATAAGCAAACAGCAACATCAGCAACATTTTTTCAGATTTTGTGGTTTCTATGCACCCTTCACAGATTTTTAATTTCCACATCACAAGTCCTCAGAAGCTAAAACTCTGGAATATTAAGCTCATCCAGCTGATCCACATCTAGAATTTTTAGTGTGATTTTTAGAACTCATTTGAGCCCTCTAATCTAGGCCTGCAAAAGGGCCATTTTGCCCTGTGCCTGCACATTAGCAACCTCAGATAAGCTTTAGCTTATTCTGAGCTTTCTAGCATATAAACCTGGCTTTTCTTGGTTCCTTTAGCTTATTTGTTAGTGTTTCAGTCCATTCCATCTTTGTCCAAAAGCTTTTAGCTTATTTTCTAACTTTTAGCTTGTTTTGAAAAATCCAAGCTCAAAAGCTTGGCTGTTAAGCCATTAAGCTTCAAACTGCTTATTTTCTTAGTTCTAAAATTTTTGTCTTCATTAAAGTTGTTTATTTTCAGTAGTGTAATAAGTTTGTAGTAGAAAGTTTTAGATAAAAACCACTTTTAAGAAAGTGATAGCTTCTATTTAAGAAGCTTGAGCTTTTTAGCTTATTTTTCAGCTTTTTCATAAAGCACTTTCTGTTTTTATAATTTTCTTACCTTTCTGTCACCATAGGATAATTATAGAAAAAGTTTCATAATTTTCTGAGTTTGTTTAGTATTTATTAGAATTTAAAATAGTTAAAAAATATTTAAAATAGTAATTAAATCATAATAAATAGAGTTTTAATCAGAAAAATATAAATATTTTTTACATAATTTTATTTTGTCATTTATAATCTAGGAAAAATATAATTATATTATTAGACTTTAAGAAAAAACAAAAATAGAAAAATAGTGATAGCTTCTATTTAATAGAATTTATTTTTTTAAATTTTAATTAAGTAAGTTTCATTTTTATAATTTTCTTAACTTCTTTTTACTTAATAATATTTATAGAAAAAGTTTTAGATTTTTCTTTGTTTATTTAGTATTTATAAAAAATCAAAATAGTTTAAAAAGTTATTAAATAATAATTAATTAATAATAATTAGATAAAAAGTGTAATAAATATATTTTCAGTTTTAAAATAAGTTTTATAATATTTTAGATTTATCTAAGTCATAATTTCATTTTTCTAAGTTTATTTCTTATTTTCTTACTTTTTAGGTAATTATTTAATAGTTAAAAATAGTTTTTAATTAATAATAATCAATTAATAAGTCAAATAAATAATTTTCTTTTTCCAATAATTTTCTTTTATTATTAGGATTGTAAAAATATAATTTTCATATCCGTAGGCCTTTTATTTATCAAATCTCACTTTCTATTTTGTACGTTTACGTTTATTTAAATTTAAACGTACGTTTTTAGATTTTAGACGTTTTAAGTAATTTGGTTCCCTGTATTTATTTTTGTAGCTTGTTTAAAGCTATTCTCTTTTATTTCCTTAGTTTAAATAATTCAAAAAACCCTTTCCCATTCAATAGCACTTGATCACAAATCGTTCTAAAACACAATTTCACGCTTCGCTGGGATATAACGACCCGGGAAAACACTATACTCCTTGGTTAATTGTCTTCAAAGTAGTTTTACTTTATTTGACCACATCAGTGGTTGATTTAAGTTGACTGTTTGAGGCCGATCATCGGCGCACGTAATTACTTTAGTTGAATATGTTTAGGTCTCTTGTAACGACACAAACATAATTTCCGTTAATTGTTGAAAGACTTATAACGTAAAGTAAGACGTTGATTTGTTATGTCTTATTGTTAAGACATGTACACTTACGACGTATAATATTAAATGTTTATGTTTTCTGGTCAAAACATACACATGAAGTAAAGCATGCAGTAGGCTAAAATTACTATTGATGTCATCTGGTTTGACTTGGTTGGCAGATATGTAAGCCAAAATGTATAAGTTCATCAAATGAGTTGTGCGATAGTCTCACAACATCAGTCCTCATGGAATACCAAAACTTTATGGTATGTCCATCATGGAAAATCAAACACTATTGATATTGTTTGATCTTTGATGACTTAAACAGTTTTTACCTCCAAAGCTATCAAGGTTAGAAAATTGAATGTGCCATATGTACACTCAATTTGATTCCAACCAGAAGGAATTTAAGACACCATTGCATTATGGCATGGGATGAATCTCATTATGTCTTGATTAAAGTTCTGAATTTGTTAACTACCTAAGAGTAAGTAATTAACAAACTAGAGTCAAGAACTAACGGTGTATTTTGGATGTCCCACTTGAAAACAATTTATTGTTACTCAAGATGCTGAGTGTCTAGAGATTAGTCTCTACATACAAAAGCAAGTGGGAGCACCTTTAGACCTTGAAGTTATTCAAGAACTAAATACACAACCTTCTGAGTACACTTGCTAATGTCATACTATGGTTGAACATGCATATGTTAAACCATAGATTGATATCTCTCATTCATAAATCCGCAAGGATACCTCTTGCACCTGAATGATATAGTTTTTATATCAATGCTGAGGGACATAAGTTAGAGGATCATGGTGAACCTGCTAACTACTGAGATGCATTATCAGATATTGTATCTGATGAGTAGCTCAAAACTATGAATGTTAAGATGCAGTCCTTGAAAGACAATCACTCATGGAGCTTGATTGATCTCTTACCAATCAGTTAGACTGTGAGGTTAAGAATGAGTTTCTTGATGAGAAGACTCAAAAGGAAAAACTTGTACACACATTTAATGCACGCATAGTAAAAGGAGTTTACTCGTACTCAAGAAATTGACTATGATTAAATCTTCCTACCTACAAACATTAAATGTATAAAGATGATTAATTGTCATACTTGTTTTCATGTAAATGAAATATGACAATAGGATATCAAAACACTTTTCTTGTTGATTACCTTTGCGAGGACGATGAGTAATCAAAAGGGTTTATGAATTCATATAATCTTTATTATGTATACAAGATAAAAGAATCCATGTGTGGATTAGATCATGCATCTAGGAGCAGAGATCTTGAGTTAATTATAAAATCATTAATTTGATTTTGATTAATAAGATTACTCCTAAGTACACTGAGAGCAAGTAGGAGAACTGTATTTATTTTCTTGAATCTCATATGTCGTTAACATATTAGAAACAATATTCCATCTAAGCTAGACTTTAATCCTTAGTTTGGGATGAAGTTTCTCTTAAGGGATTCAGAAAATAAAACATACAACCTTGTTAAATATGTTTATTAGAATAAACATAAGCGGTTATTAAGTCTAGCATAATATGACATGTTACTGAGGGGAGTCTCAATGATCAATCTCACTTGATGAGATTGAACACATGAATGGAAACCTTAAGTTCGACTAAAGGATTCATTGTGCAAGTCGTGATATGCATTGGACTATTTATATCATTTGCATGAATGCAAGATGAGTTGATAACAACAAATATCTAAGTGATAGTCATTAGATAATTGTTAAACGAACATTATAATGGACCTACAAAGGACCAAAGATATGTTCAAACATTTACGGATATTTGAGGAACTCTGTTTTGTTTGCATACGCTGATGCTTATTTAACTGAGATGATACTCAACCCTAGTCGTGGTAGGATGTCATCATGAATGATGACATTGCTGACTAGATGTGCTCGACTGAGAGCACTAGTGCGTTATACATTAAAAGAATAAGAATACTTTATAGTTTGAGAAACTGTACAGATGACTGTCTAATGTAGGTGTTTTGCTGGCTTCAAACACCCTATGGAATGTATTGTTGCAACACTCGTCTTGTACTTGAATGCACACATAGAAAGGACAATCATCATTCAAACCTTTCATGAGTTTTGAAATAAGTATTCTCAAAGTTCACTCGGATGACTACTTGTTTTCTTGTACAACATAATTTGACCATGGTGGGAACATCGGATTCCTACCTATGAGTAAGTCTTATGCATATCTGTTTTTAGTATTTGGATAATGGAACTGTAAGCAGTCGTATTATACAATGAATTGATATACCTGATATGATCGTCTTTATTTATACTACTGTGTTCTATATTTGCATGTTTAATCCATGAATAATTTATTTATTCTAAAATTATCCATTGTCGGTTGACGATACGGGAGTATCATCAAATTAAGACAAATGTGAGCGTGTTGGTGATTTATTTGCCACACTCACATGTTGTTCATAGTGATGAACATTGGATTGACCCAACCTACGAGTGTTCACTACATGGATCGTCGTCAATAGTGAATCTCGCAAGTGGTTATGCCTCTTATCCTTAGACTTGAGATGCAAGTAGGTCTTGCATATGTGGAATTTCACTCTTTGATATGGTTAAATGTTGTCCTGAATAAGGTAGTTATAAAAGCCATTATCAGGAGTGATATGAAGCATGTGAATGACACGTGTAGTCAAAACAGGATTTGTTCCTCCACATGTTATGGAGTTAGATACTATTGGGCCCCTCGATGAATTGGACAGATGTTTTTATGGCCGTACCCAAATGAGATTAAGATGAATCTTGATCCACTTGGTAATCTTGTTCAATATCTATATCGAGAAACATAATGGTTGAACAATTAGAATGACATTTGATCCATGTCTAATGTTCAACATGGTATCTGTAACAAAAGGATAGATGACATATAAACCATCTAAAATGAGACGTTTAAGAAACTAACCTCACATATTTCTAGGGGCATTGGTGTGTTGCTAGACGCTAACCATTGCTTGTATAATTACTTGATTATTATGACGTTGCAAGTGGGAGCTGTTGGTGTATGCTCGTGTCATAATTAATAATTATATGGCTAGACATATGTGAGCCTATGGGGTCATACACTTATACACAGAGACATCATTTTATAGATTGTAATTATCGTATTTACAATATATAAACGGCTATGTAACAAGGGAACTATAACGGACCATCAAATACGAAGTTAGACTTAACGTTTTTGGATTGGACCAACAATGAGCAAGCCCATTATGGGCCCTCATGGTGGCCGGCCTTTATGAAGGGCTTGGAGGGGCTTATGAGCTTTCATGAGGTGCTAAGTGTAATTGTAATTTGATAAGGTCAAATCTATTTTGAACCATATCAATTACACTTATGACTAACTACAATTAAGGAGCAATTTACTCTCCCTCTCCCCTCCATACCTCACGGCACACACACAACACCCATCCAGGGTTTGTGTTTTCTTGATCCCTTCTTTGCTCATTCTATTGTAGATGCATCAAGGATCATTGTTACGTAGTCAAGACTAGCATCGGGTGGTGATTGATGACGTGTAGTGTGTTTCACACTTATAGAAGATCAACCTTATTGATCTTTTGGTTTCTTGCATTCCATCGTGGTGGTGATATTGGTGGTGTTACCCGGATCACGCTAAAACTTGTTTGTTTAATTCTATGATTGATCATATGGCTATATGGATCCTTGTTGGTGATGTATTCCGCTGCGTTTATATTGTTAATTTATATTTTTCATCACCTATAACAACTGCCACATAATGGGGCACTTCTCAAGGGAATGTAGAAGACCAAGGCATCAGGATGGCAAAAGCAAAGGTTTTGGAAGCAAGACCAAGACAGGGGAGGTTACTGAGCCAAACTCAAAAGCTATGGTAACTATTGATGGCTTAGGGTATGATTGGAGTTTCATGGCAGATGAAGAGGAAGCTTATTCTCAGATGGCACTTATGGCCTTCTCTGCTACTGAGGTACAAAATGATAAAGTTTGTTCTAATACTTGCAATGCTGTTAAAGAACTAGAAACTTTAAGAAAACATTATGATGATCAAAGAATAGAACTAAACAAAACTCATTTAAATTTATCCAATCATAAAAGAGGGTTAGCTATCCTAGAGGAGCAGATCTTACATCATAAAGACAATGAATTGGCTTTTTTTGATGATAAAGCTATTTTTAATAGGGACATATTCTTTAAAGATGTTGAAATTAGCCTTTTAAGAACTGCTTATGATAGGATTAAAGAGAAAAATGGAAACATTCACTTAAGTGTAGAAACATTAGAACATGCTTCTAAAGGTGTAACCAACATAATTGAATGTCAAATAATCAATAAAGCCAAGTCTGGGTTAGGATATAAGAATGTCCCACCTCCTTACAGAGGAATCCCTGCACCCCCAGGGATAGACCTAGCACACACAAGATTGGCTGAATTTCAACAACCTAAGTTAGATTATGGTGTTAAGCCAAAAGAACATGTAGTTGTTGATGAGCCTATAAAAGTAAGTGAGAGTTTAAGTAAAACTACACTTCCTGAGGACAAGGTGTCCTCTTGTAGGAAATCAGGTGGTCCAATCATTGAGGACTGGACATCTGATGATGATGAGGAAGAATAGGTTATGTCTAAACCTGATGTTGTTAAGAAAGCAAGAACAAGTGTTCCTAAGATAGTAAAAAATGATACTGTTAGGCCTAAAACAAATATTAAACATGTTAGGCAACCAGTAAGATATTGTGAGCAATATAGAACCACAAACAAGCCTAAAGGTAACCAAAGGAATTGGAATGACCTCAAGTCTCACCAACTAGGTGATGACTTTGACTTCTATAACAAAGCTTGTTTCGTTTGTGGAGAATTTGACCATCTTACAGCTTTTTGCAACCAAAGGGTATCTGGGTATTCAAACAATAGGGTGAATTTAAAAAGGCATACAACTAAAAGTCACTCTAATTTTACTAGAACCACACCCAGAGCAGTTTCATTTAAGTCTGGCCCAAAAGCAGTTCCTACTGCTAGACCAAAAGTTTCTACTGCTAGACAAGCAGTTTCTACTGCCAGACCATTTTACTCTGTTTACCTAAAACCAGCAGTACAAAGTGCAAAAACAACTTTCAAATATGCACAAACAACTGCTAAAAGGCCTTTTCATACTAAAGCAGTGATTCAAAAACAAATTTGGAAACCTAAGGGTTCTACTGCTAGGGAAAAAGGGCCAATGCTGTTAAGGCCTCAGCATGTTGGATTTGGAGACCTCTTAAATCCAATGGTGCATCAACTGTTCTTAAAAGATTTAATTACATTGATGCACGAGGCAAATCCAAGTCAGTAATGGCTTGGGTTTCCCAAGAAAACTAATTCCTTATTTATGTACAGGGACATTCACCAACAGATAATGAAGATCAAGGATATTCAGATAGTGGGTGTTCAAGGCATATGACAGGCAACATGTCTTATCTTTCAGACTTTCAATCATTGGATGGAGGATATGTTACCTTTGGGGGAGGAATTGGAGGCAGAATTACTGGTAAGGGTACACTTAAAACCGGTAAATTAGATTTTGAAGATGTGTACTATGTACAAGAGCTTAAGTATAACCTATTTAGTGTCTCACAAATGTGTGACAAAAAGAACAAAGTTCTTTTTACTGACACTGAATGTCTTGTGCTTTCTTCTAATTTTAAGATGCCTGATGAAAGTCAATTACTTCTTAAAATTCCAAGAAATGGCAACATTTACAGTGTTGATATGAAGAAGATTGTTCCTAAAAAGGCTCTTACTTGTCTTGTTGCAAAGGCCACATTGGATGAATCTATGAAATGGCATAGGAGGCTTGGTCACATAAATTTCAAAACCATAAATAAAATTGTAAAAGATGGTTTGGTAAGAGGCTTGCCTCAGAAAAGATTTGAAAATGACCAAACATGCATTGCTTGTCTTAAAGGCAAACAACATAAAGCCACTTGTAAGCCCAAGATTTTTAACTCTATTGGTCAATCATTGTTTATGCTTCATATGGACTTATTTGGACCTACTTCTGTGAGTAGTATAAAGCATAAGAGATTTTGTGTAGTTGTTACTGATGACTATAGCAGATTTACATGGATTTTCTTTTTAGGTTCTAAGGATGAGACTTCTAGCATTCTTAAAACATTCATTACAGAGATAGAAAACATAGTAGACAAGAAAGTAAAAGTCATTAGATGTGATAATGGGACAGAGTTTAAGAATAGAGTTACGGATGATTTCTGCAAAGAAAAAGGTATTAGGAGAGAATTTAGTGTTGCTAGAACTCCTCAACAAAATGGAGTTGCTGAGAGGAGAAACAGAACACTCATAGAATCTACTAGAACCATGTTAGCTGACTCCAAGCTGCCTATCACTTTTTGGGCTGAAGCAGTTAATACTGCTTGTTATGTCCAGAACAGAGTTTTAGTAGTCAAGTCTCACAATAAGACATCCTATGAGCTTTTTAGAGGTAGAACTCCTGCAATAGGATTTCTTAGACCTTTTGGATGTCATGTGACAATTCTGAATACCTTAGACCATCTAGGAAAGTTTGATGGTAAAGCAGATGAAGGATTCTTGGTTGGATATTCTCTCAATAGCAAAGCATTTAGAGTATACAACACAAGAACTAGGAGAGTAGAGGAAAACCTGCATGTGGAATTTTTAGAGAACAAATTCAATGTAGCAGGTGAAGGACCGAAATGGCTGTTTGATCTTGAGACGCTAACCAAATCAATGACTTATGTGCCTATTGTTGCAGAAACTAATGATTTTGCAGGTTCTGATGATACAACAAATGAGGCAGGGTTACACAAAGAAAAAGATCAAGAATATGTGTTGATGCCAATATGGTCAAGTGTGGATTCAACTTCAATAACTGGTGAACCTTCTTCTGATGAAGCTATAGAAGGGATTGAAGATGAAAACAAGGAAGATGTAACTGAGGAACAAGAAGATCAAGTTATCAGTACTCATGATGTTTCTATTGCTGAGACAGAGCAAGATACTGCTAAGCCAAATGTTCCTACTGCTGAGCTCCAAGTTTCTACTGCTAGGCCAAATGTTTCTACTGCTGGCCCATCAGACTCAAATGAAGCAGATTTCTCAGAAGATGAGGTGGATTTCAACAATCTCCCACCTGACTATCAAGTTCCTACTTCTCCACATACAAGGATTCACAAGGTCCACTCCCTGGACAATGAGATTGGTGATGTACAATCAGGAGTGAAGACAAGAAAGCAACTTCTATCTCCAGACCAACAAGGGCTTCAGAATGCTCTTTATACCTCAAAACAGCATGAAGATGCAAACTCTTGCTTATTTGTATGTTTCCTTTCACAATCAGAACCCAAAAATATCCTCAAAGCCTTAGATGACTCAAGCTAGGTAGAAGCTATGCAAGAGGAGCTTCTCCAATTCAAGATTCAGAAGGTATGGGTGCTAGTTGACTTACCCAAAGGTGTAAGGGTAATTGGAACTAAATGGGTTTTCAGAAACAAAAGGGATGAAAGGGGAATAGTGACAAGAAATAAGGCTAGACTTGTAGCCCAAGGGTACACTCAAGAGGAAGGTATAGACTATGAAGAGGTGTTTGCTCCAGTGGCAAGAATTGAGGCAATTAGGTTATTCTTGGCTTATGCTTCATTTATGGGCTTCACAGTTTATCAAATGGATGTCAAGAGTGCCTTCTTATATGGTACTATTGAAGAGGAGGTTTATGTCTCACAACCTCCAGGTTTTACTGATCCAGACCATCCAGACAAAGTGTACAAGGTAGTAAAGGCTCTTTATGGCCTTCATCAGGCACCAAGAGCATGGTATGAAACATTGGCTTCCTATTTAATTGAAAATGGATTTCAAAGAGGCAAGATAGATCAGACATTATTCATCAAGAAGCACAAGAAGGATCTTTTGCTAGTTCAGGTGTATGTGGATGATATCATCCTTGGATCTACAAGGAAGGAGATGTGTTTAGAGTTTGAGAAGCTTATGCATGATAAGTTTCAGATGAGTTCCATGGGGGAACTTACATTCTTTTTGGGTCTGCAAGTTAAACAATCAAGTGAAGGCATATTTATCAGCCAAGATAAATATGTTGTAGAGATTCTAAGGAAATTTCAATTTGCTGATTCAAAAGTGGCAAGCACACCAATGGACTCTGAGAAGCCTCTTCTTAAAGATGTAGATGGAGAAAATGTTGATGTTCACACATACAGATCTATGATAGGTTCTTTGATGTATCTCACATCATCAAGACCTGATATCATGTTCTCTGTTTGTGATGTGCAAGATTTCAAGTAACTCCTAAGGTTTCTCAGTTAACAGCAGTCAAGAGGATCTTTAGATATCTCAAGGGTCAACCTAGGTTGGGTCTATGGTATTCTAGGGAATCTCCTTTTGACTTGGTAGCATATTCAGACAGTGATTATGTTGGTGCAAGCTTGGATAGAAAGTCAACAACTGGAGGATGTCAATTCCTTGGATGTAGACTCATTTCATGGCAGTGTAAGAAGCAAACAATTGTGGCTACTTCAACCACTGAGGCTGAATATGTAGCTGCTGCTAGTTGCTGTGGTCAAGTACTTCGGCTTCAAAATCAACTTCTTGACTATGGGTACAATTTCATGAACACTGTCATTTATATTGATAATAGTAGCACAATTTGTATAATTAAAAATCCAGTGCAACACTCAAAAACAAAACACATAGAAATTAGACATAATTTTATTAGAGATTTCAATGAGAAAAAGTTGATTCAAGTTCTTAAAATTGATTCTGATCACAACTTTGCAGATCTTCTCACAAAAGCTTTTGATGTTGGAAGATTTCAATACTTGGTAGCAAGTATTGGGATGCTTAACACTTAATATTTTCAAAATGTCTTGTTTTGTACATAAATTGGATTTATAATGCTAACTTTATCAATTAGTACTGTTATTGAAAAGTTTGTACTGCTAGTACAAATTTTGATTATTTTGTTCATACTGTTAGTCATATGATTATTCTGATATGAGACAAGTGTTTTGCACTTTGGTTTCATGGTTTTAGACTAACATTTTCAGGTATGAACAATTTGAGCAACAAAGGAAGTTCAAGTGAAATATGTGAGCAGTAGAATGTTAACTTAAGTTGCTGACATAATAGGTTAATGATGGACAGAGTTTGAGAACTCATTGACAAAGATTTACACCTAAGTCAATCACTTCTTTAAAACTACTCTCTTGAAACTTAATATGATGTTTCATATTGAATTAATGGCTAAGTTGGTCAGATAGTAACTGACACAACTCACTTTCTATCATTTTATACTTTAATTAGTATAATGAGCAAGTCTAAGGACATCTGATAGAAAGAACAACGAGCAAAAGTGAATCAAACACTTGTGTTAGAGGTAACAAATGCCACGAGCTGGAAAACCTGTCAAGAAAGCCCTTTGAATGGGTTTATCTGTACACATGCAATTATTTATAACTGAAAACATTGGTTCTCACACAACCAGAGGTTAATTTAAACCAAAATCTTGATTAAGTGTCTATAACTACACTTAATCCCTTCAAAATAGTTGTTAGCAGTATCATTTTTCAAAAAAAAAATAAAAAAATAAAAAATAAAATAATAATAATAATCTAGTTTATACTGCTAAGTCAAAAGTTTCTTAAAATCTTTCACCCATCTAATGGTGGATTATGAGTTATTGCCCCATGATTCACCACTCACAGGAGGTTACACACCTGGAAGTGATGAGGGCAGAAAATTAACTCTTAAGGAATTGATGGCTACATGTACAACATTGTCTGAAAACATGTACTAATTGGTAGATCAGATGATGGTGAGAGATCTTCCAAACAGGGAGGAAATAAAACTCAAGGGAGGAAATAAAAGCCCAGGGGAGGAAGATTAACCAAATATAGGGAAGGATGTGTATGCTCAGAATCAAGGGAGGAAGTTTCTTTGGTTCAAGAAGTGCATGAGTCTAGTAAAAGCATCATATTGGCTCAAGAAGTGCCAGGTGTGGGAAAAGACAAGAGCATACAAGATGATGATGTCAGCTTTTTGAGAAGCCAACATATCTTATTATTCAGCCAATAAAAAGAACAAGCTCCAGCTTCAGTTGATGAATGCTCGAAATAAGCTCTATCATCTCTCTTCTTCATGTTCGGACATCTTTAATTTAAAATGATAAAGCTCAAGATTCTGGAGTATTATATATATTCAGAAGGGATGAAGCAATTCAATGAAGAAAGCTCTTTCAGTTTCAATTTCAGTTCACTACGTTTGTTCATCACTTGCATGGTTTGCTGAGAGATGACTTGACTTCTTGAAGAAATTTTTCAATTTCTGAATATGATACACAGATGGCAGATGAGTTACACAGAAAGATACTTAATCTTACAGAACAAAGGAAAGCTCATATCAAGAGTCTGACTATGTAGTGTTTGAAAGATCTTCACAATCCTCATTTATTTCAGAAGAAACTTGATGATTTGGGATAAATCACAAGTTTAGGGGAGGATTGTTGGAAATTAAATGTTCTGAAGATTAGTGTTGAGAATAAAATGTTCACAAGGTTAGTATTGCTCAAGGAAATACACTAAGTGTCATTCTACTGCTAGTGTATTCCATTCTACTTCTAGTATTAGAGATTCTGCTGCAAGAATACTACTGCTAGTGTATCAGTTACTGCTGTTGGAGTGACTCATCCTACTGCTGAAGAGATAAGTGTCGCGTATTCTACTGCTGGATAGATAAGTATAAAAAGATATTTGTGTATAAAAGTCAAAGATATACGGTAGACAATATCTTAGATATGTGTGTAGTCATCATGTTGTATACATAGAACAAGTTGTAAACACATATACATGTTGTATCTTAAGGACTGACACACGCAACAAGCAAGTAGTTCGACAAGACTTATCAATATTGTAAAGATCTCCTTTGGACTATAAAAGGGAGATCTTAGCTTAGATATTGTGTGTGCTTTTCATATGCTTAGAATATCTGTTAAGAACAAGAACAAACACAACAATATCACAAGTCATAGAAACATATAGATTCATGGTTTTGTAACCCTAGTGATAGTGAAGATCACTCGTATTATTCTTAATAATATTGAATCGTTTGGTGTTATACTTTCATTGTTCATTGTTCAATCACAAAAGCATTACTGTTCCATTTCCATAACCAATAACCTTCTAAGTGTGATTAAGTAGATTCCGCATACTTAATCATATTTACTCAAAGTATCATAATACACTCGTTATAAAGGACAAACATCCTCATAGTGTAACGAATCCTCTCACATACATATGTTCCTCCGAGAAACAAAGAAATTTATGTGAGATGAGTAAAGCTGGGTGTATTTAGATGATAATAGGTTATGGTTTATTTGTAGTTAGATGATAACAAGTTATGGTTTATTTAAATAGCTTTGCTACGCATTACTACATTTTCATCCTACAAATTCTCCTACACTCAAAACAATATTATATAGTTTTTTTCCACTCATTCTCTC
Source organism: Artemisia tridentata subsp. tridentata (assembly GCA_021014915.2). Taxonomy (NCBI): domain Eukaryota; kingdom Viridiplantae; phylum Streptophyta; class Magnoliopsida; order Asterales; family Asteraceae; genus Artemisia; species Artemisia tridentata. Next base: position 374,380,414 of record CP139506.1, on the reverse strand, counting down.
TCTGCATCCAAACCATCAGTTCTGCCACTTGGCAGGATCCTGTGAGTAGAACACTTTGTAGGATCCTGTGAGTATAATGTAGGAATTTTAGCATTTTCCTTATTTAAATGATATAAAGGATGTTACTGTAAAAATTTGTACAGAATCATGCTCTTAAAGTTGTATGAATGACCAAATGGAACCACTACTTTTTATCAAAAAGCTGGCATGAATATGACTGGCACAAGGCAAATGCATGATAGTGTCATGTCTTTTTTATTGCATTTCATCTATCAACTGGGCTATTCAAGAAAATTTGGTTATCATTATTACCCATCACGTGTAAAATATTTCTGCAAAGCATTTAAAAGTGGGATCCATTTTTTTACTTTTTATTTTAAAACATGTTGGGATCAAAAGCTTTATTGTTTGGATTGTTGGGATTCTTGTTAATGCTGCTAGTGTTTGTGTTACTGCTGCTCAAGTAAAGTTACAACTGCTCTTGAACTTCAATGAAAATGTGCAAAGTGTTTACAACTGCTAGTACAAGTTACAACTGCCGAAGAACTTCAATGAATATACGCTAAGTGTGTTAATGCTGCTAGTATAAAGTTAAGACTGCTAGCGCAAAATTAAGACTGCTGAGGAAGTTACTGATGCCAGTGCAAAAGTTAAGACTGCTAGTGTAAATTAGTGCTGCTCAAGGTTACTGCTGCTTAGAGCGAGGCGAGGTTTGGAACTCTACTGCGAGAGGGACGCCTCGCGAGCCGGGCTTTTAGAGATGAGGCCTTTTGGCGAAGCCAAGTCAATTTCGGGCCACCAAACCCTGCAACTAATGAAAAGGCCCTATAGGATATGTATTAGATATGTATTGAAAAGATTTGATATATTCGTATCTTTATAGAAGATTTGATATACTTAGGAAAGTATTGTAAGCCGTGTAGGACTCCTTGGTGTATAAAAGGAGGTACTAGGGCATAGAGTTATACATGAATTACACAGTATACATAAAGTTGTATAATTCTTATAGCTTGAAGGTTTTGTAACCCTAATACTATTAGAGTATTCATATTACTCTTAATAATATTGAGGCTTTATTGTTTGTTATTTATTGTGTTACTGTTTCATTAAGCAATTCTTCTTAATATTAAAGATTAGATTCCACATAATCTTTAATACATTCAAACACAGTTTCTGCCATAGTTATGTTAGATTTATCTAATATAACTAAACCTTAAACAAGCTTAAGGAATTTGATCTAAGTTCAACCAGAACTCAACAAGTGGGATCAACAAATGCTATTAGAGCTGGTTGAGAAGATGTGATCTAGAAGAATTAAGAAGATATGGATCAAGATTCTGCACACATGGTGGCTGCATCCAAGGTTCCCATTCTCAAACCTGGTGAGTTTAAGATATGGAGGATGAGAATTGAACAATACATCCAGATGATAGTGCAATAACCTAAAATCCAATTTCATATTTTTCTACCTAAATTGAATTTTAACCTAAGTACTATAAAGATTAATAAGTAATATAAACCTTATGTTATATGATAATTAGTTAATATGTAAATTAAACCAAAGTTTTATCTAATTAACTAAAATGTGTAACTTTCCTAATCCTATATCTCTAAAAAACACGGCTTATTCACTTGAACCAATCCTATGCACGTCTAATTTACTCGTTTTCTCTACTATTACACGACGCAATATAAACTTTCCATACATGTTGCAAATCATAAGATAAGAATTAACTTACCTTATACATATCCAAATAAATCAATCAACACAAATCAATTTCTTATTATCAGCCTTTAATCACTCGACATCACCTAATATAATTGATACGTTAAATTCTATAGTTTCCATAATCAAACCACATGCTTTTCTTCTCTTATACCAAATACGTTTCTTTCATTATTAAGACGTGTAAAAACGGACGAAAACGTGCAAAAACAGATGAAAATGTGTAAAAACGGACGAAAACGTGAAAAAATAGACAAAAACATGCAAAAACGAATGAGAACGTGCAAAAATGGAAGAAAACATAAGAAAACTAAGTTTTAAGTTATTTACTAACGGCCGTTAGCATAAAGGACTAACGATGCAAATTTATGTGAAGAAACGTACCATATTAACATGAAATAAAAAGTGTAAGTATGATAGAAACAATAAATTAAGTACATGTACCATATTAACACGAAATAAAAAGTGTAGGTATGATACAAATAATAAAATTAGTACACGTACCATATGAGTAAATTTGAGAAAGTATGTGGCTAGTAAATGGCTTAAACCCAAACAAAAAAGTACAACATAGGGACAAAATGCCAGGAGAGAGGGAAAAAAAAAGTCTTCGAGTAAGATAGACATGAAATGTATATAGTATACCAATGATTGATAGAACCCATTATTTAACTTTCTGTATTTCATGATTATAGTTAAAACTATCTACGGTGCTGTTTGTTTATTCAGACATTTTATGTCTGAATCTAAATACCACGTCTAAATCTGAATTAGTTATCAAAAAGTCTGAATCTGAATTATTTTAGTCTGTTTGTTTTTATAAAGTGTTTGAATAAACAAAAAACAATCCTTTCGCTATAAAACAAACCAAAAGACCCTTCATTCATGATTATTAATAAAAAATCAAGACCAAGATGAGGAGATAAGGATTGAAAAGAAGTAGGTGTAAAGTTTAAGCTTTTCAGATGTAATCAGACATATTCAAATGTCTGAATGAATCAGACCCTATTCAGATGTATTCAGACTTCAGATGTCTGAATAAACAAACAGTCTGAATCAGAAAATGTCTGACCAAATCAGACTTCAGACTTCAAACGTATTCAGATCTGAATGAGCCGAAACAAATACAACTACATGTTACTCCATTTTCCAAACTTTCTGTATTTCATGATTATAGTTAAAATTACACGCATTTAATAATTATATTTTCGTTAGCAGCACAATGAATTAGTGTGACAAGAATATAAGCTAAAAACAAATAAACCACCAATATTCAATCCTACTATTCTACTAATGATCACAGATCACACGCACAAACACAGAGTATCTCATTCGCTTCATCTTTTGTACACAACAGTCAATTACTCCATCACTTACGAAAATTTACTAACACACTCCAAATTCCTCTAATCGAAAAAATACATATCTATAATAAACTAATTCTAATCATCATTTCCGAATAATATTCATTTGCATAATCTAATACTTACTTTCAAAATGTTAATAACATACCGCACTAATATGATCCTAATATCCTACAAATACATATCCAGTTATATACACGTCCTTTACAAACCGGCGACCTTAGAACGAAACGCCTAAAGGATTCAAATGTTCCTTCAACATAACTAACTTTCTACAGCTATAACTTACACGCCTAACAGTTTTCACATCAATTTAGTGCAATATTATCCACATATCAATTATCTAAACTCATTATCTCAAAATACATATAATATTCTACACTTTAACATTAGATCTAATAAAACTACTGTTCAAAAACTAAGCAGTAATGATTATATTTTTTGTGCGGAGACAGTTAAACTAACAGAATTTATAGATCTAATTATAAATAGAGTGTACGGACACCATAAATTTTCGTGGTTCCCTGTTAACTAAGACTATTTTGGTTCGAGAGAATAAAATATATCTCAGTCGTGTATAAGCGAGTAATATTTCGGTACTCAAGATCCAAAACTATCTCGGTACTACTTTGAATCAAGAACTCAGTCCAAACACACCAAAATGTATTTCAATTTAACACTTACTGCAATAATAAGCTAGTTTAAGTTTCTAAAGATAATAACCTAATATATGTTTAACAATAATAAGCTAATAATAACAACCTGTGTACAAAGATGATCGCAAGTTTGAGTTTGTTATGGTGATAAGTATTTTTCTGCGGATCAGATAATGCTTCGGCAATGTCCTTCGGCCTTGAGATCGTCAAGTCCTTCGGACAGCTGCTAAGAAAGTAGACGCGTTAGTCTCGCCCCGGGTGTGACCCCAGGACCCGACTCCGGCGTGAGAGTAAGTACCGAAAGGTGGGTATTAAATATATTAGTAAGATAATTACTGTGTGTAAAAGTGTGTCTTACCATTATTGTGGAGATCGCTCCTTTATATAGGAGACCTGTTTTTGTCCCTATCGGATGAGTCCAAATCTGATGGTGACACTTTTGGGCGGCAACTGGGACTTTGCCCTGTTTGGGTCTTTCCTCTGATCTGCCATAGTTCCTGCACTTCTGTCACATACCACAAATACTAAGGTTGACTTTCCTACCTGGAGTTAGCCGTTGGGCCGAACGGCCGTATGATCCATTCGGCATTGGTCTTCGTCCGGATCACATCGTTCGGACGTATGTGACCGGGGTTCGTCCTTACTTGGCCATACGGTAGACCGGACGACCTGTTAGGTCCGTCCGGGTTAGGCCCTTCGGCCATGTACGCCGGAAATACATATTCTCAGTCTTGTTCTATTTCTAGACTCATTCGTTGTCCGAAGGACCGTGGTCGTTCGGTTAGGGCCGGTAGGCCATATACGCCGACATGTCCCCCCCAGTATCATAGTATCGTAAAGCGATAGTGTGATACTTTTGAAAATTTTTTGTCTCTCGGTCTGCCGACATGGTAGGTCCGATGGTTCTGGTTAAATGTTATTCATTCATAAAACGCCAAAGGTCATTATTGTTTTCGTTTATTTGGGCGCCGTCGTTTTTACCGTGTTTCTGAGGTTGTGACACGTGGAAGCATGCGTTATCGTATGGACAAGGAGATGCCACGTCAGCGTCTGACGTGACACGACGTTTCGCGCCTTTTCTTTCCTGTCTATAAATAGCACCATCCAACTCATTTTACCCACTGTAATTTATTTCTCATCTCTGACACATTACCCGTTCGTCCTTTTCTAACGTTTTTCATTTGCTCGTTTTGCCGTTCGTCTGAATCAAAGGTACGTTTCGCACTATTTTTGTCTTGTTATCATTTGTTCTTCGGCTATACTCTACATATCCTTCGGTAAAGCGATGTCCCGCCGGTCCGTTTCCTCACGAGAGGATGACCCTCCGGAAGCTGAGAGCTTCGTTCCGAAGTTTGACATGCGAAAATATACGAGCAAAATGGATGAGACAGATATGACCATGTTGTTAATGGAAAATTGCATTCCGGAGGATCTTCATCCGAGACTCCCGCCAGCTGATATGACGATAGATCGATTGCCTTCCGATGTTATAGGGCTGTACTTAGAGGATTTTGCCGAAGGTGGCATTACTGTGCCTTTCTCATCATTTTTGATGGATGTTATCAGGCATTGGCAAGTCCATATTTCCCAGATGGTTCCGTTGGGCTTGCATCGGGCTACTTTATTTGAAGTGTACTGCAGGAGTTTGAACATTGCCCCGACGACTCCCCTTTTCCGAGCATTTTATAAGTTGAGTAAACAGGGTGAGTGGTTCTCGTTCGAGAAGAGGGGAGGAAGGGAAAAAAGGGTTTGCTTTAACGAGATTTTAACCGGATTAAAAGGATGGAAAACAAAGTTCTTTTTGATTGACCGAAGGGCCATTCCCTTTGCCATGCCGTGGCGACATCATTATTCAGATATTTCAGATCCTTTTCCTGCGGAAGAGTTTTCCGTTGCCGATGCTAATAGACTTGCCGAACAGGTGATTGACCTTATCCAGATTCCCCGAGGGTTCCATTATGCACTTGGGCTGACCTCCCATTGGGAACATTCCGGATTTCGGGCGGCGCTTAAAGACGCCGAAGGAAAGGGTATAGCCTGCCTTTTATCTTCTTCTTTGTTTTTTTTTTTGTTATTTGTTGCGTATCTTCATCCGAGTGATATATGTGTTCTTGACTTCTTTGTTTGTAGACTTAACAATGGCGGAATATCTACGTAAGCCTGAGCGTCGAAAGGGGGCCGTTATGGGTAAGGGGGACCCTCTTCGTGAGGGTGAAACTCTACCGTTGCATGTGACAGCGCCTGCTCCGTCCAATGCGGACATCCCGGACAAAACCGTTGCGATGCTAGCCGTCGAAGTACCAAATGAGAAAGTCTTGGAAGCGAAAAGGAGAAAAGAGGCTGTTGCGCGTTCAAACCAAAAGGCGAAAGGAGAGAGTGCCGGGGGAAGTAAAGGGCCCCCAATTTCTGGAAAACGCTCGGTTGGAGAAGGTGTCACCCCTCGGCAGTCAAAGAAGAGCAAGACCCATGCTGACACTCCTATCATAGAGTTGGATTCCTCCGGACCTATCTCGGCACCTGCTCCTCTTCGTTCCTTCCCTCCGGGCGGTTCCGCCAGTCAACCGGAAGGAGAAGAAGGGGCGAGTAGCCAATTCGTCTCTGGTGAAGATGGTATGTTGCGTGTTCTTTTCTTGTTTTTCCTCCTCTTTTTTTGTATGTATTTCTTACGCGTGTGCTCCGACTATTATATATTACCACTTACTATTTTATTATATTACTTTTTTTTAAAAAAAAATAGCAGGAAGTCCCTTGGTTTCGCATGGACGGGGAAAGAAGAAATTGCATGTGGAGGGTCTTGACGAGATGGGTGAAGATGAGTTTACTCCGGGGGATATTTTCGTGCCCCAGTGGACTGTTACGGCGGATGCCCGTTTGACAGGTTCTTCCGTCTGCCGAGATCTGATGGCTCATCTGTCCACTCCTCGAGAGGAGGAGTACTTGGCAAGTTTATGTGATGAGGATGCTTGTAACCGTGCTTGGATGCTGCTTGGGAAGAGTTCCGTTGCACAGTCTGACATCCTTCTTCGGTTTGAGACCTTGCTTGATCAGTACAACACTCTTACAGCTGTCATGAAAAATGTGCCGAACATGATCCGGCGGAGCTAGAGAAGCTGAGGACTGAGAATGCGGACTGTCAGGTTACTATTCAGAGTTTAACTGGGCGAGTTTCCGAACTGGTAAGGGAGAAAGAGGGGCAAGGAGAAGTGCTTAAGTCTTTGGAGGTTGAATTAAATAGAACCAGGCAATTGTTGGCCAACGAACGGAAGGATAATCAGGAATTAAGAAAAGAGAAAGAGGATTTGGCGGTCCGGGCAGGTACCACGGACATGGAACGCATCCGAGTGATTAAAGAACTTCTTCCGGAAATGGTCCGCCGTCTTCTTGGCAGTCATGAGTATAAACAATCCTTGGCTGTTCCCTTCAACCTTTCGTCTGACGTTGGGTTCATAAGTGGGATCTCTGTTGACCGTACTCCGGAACAAGCCGCCGAGATTTTAGCTGATTTTGAGGGCTTAGATTTGGACGCCGAGACAAAATACAGGGCTTTGTTCGATCAACTTTTCACCACTGAATACCCATATATCCGAGAGGTTAGTGGCGCTTGTTACAGGCCGATGGGCGAGATCTTGGAGCTCTATCCGGATCCTGCTCCTGCCGGACCAACAAAACCTTCGACTGCCGATGAGCCTGCTGATAAGAATGTTACATCTGAGAGTGCAAACGCTGGTGCTGTTGGTGGGAGTGGTGAGGCCGGAGGGTCTGTGATAGTTCAGGGTCATTTGGTTACCGTAGCCGAAGTGAATGGAGGAAACGTTGAAGAAAATGTCGAGGGCAATGCTGAAGAAAACGTCGAAGGAAATGCTGAAGAAAACGTCGAAGGAAATGCTGAAGAAAACATCGAAGTAAATGCTGAGTCCTAAGTTAGTTTGCCGTGGGTCCGGACTGCCTCCATTTTGACTATGGATCAAGGCTGTTCCAGATGCCTTTTGAGGCTTTTATTCAACCCCTTTTACCATTTGGAGACAATATTTGTCGATGTGTCGCATGTGGCTGTTTTTACTTCGTTAATGAATTATTATAGGTTTGGGTAGGTCCTATCGGACCGTTGGTAATAGTAACTTGCCTTTGCCGGGAGGCCACACCTCTGGTCCTTTTGCTGACGACAATTTGTATACCTTTGTTATGTTTGGTCTTGTTATTTATGCATGCTTCTTTATTGTTTATTCGTGTATACTCTTCAAAATGTACTGTATGATCCTCACCGCTTGCCGCACGGCCTACCGAATGTGCTCGGTTCCCTTTTTTAAGCTTCCATGTTTCCGTTAAGGACGAATTTACTTCGGCGCGTTTCCTCTTTGTGGCACGGATTGAGGGTTGCCGACCAGGGTGCATATGATTTTTGTTATGTTTTATTCTGTGTTTTAGGCATGTATCTTGCGGATTTTGTAGTATGATTGCCTCCTTATTTGCCGTATTGTGTTGTTGAATGTGCCTCGAATTTCCTTTCGGCGTTGGAGATAGTTTCTAAGTTCATAATTTTAGAATCGACTGTTGCCCTTACTTTTAGGTTTTTAGTATCAACTGTGGCCGTTGGGGCGGATACGCTTCGACACACCATTGAAGATTAATCATTGCCGTCAGGGGCGGATATGCCTCGGCCACATTTTAAGAACTAATTATCGCCGTTGGCGGTGAATACGCCTCAGTTAAATTTTAAGGGATAATTGTCGCCGCTAGGGGCGGATACGCCTCGGCCTAATTTTAAGAATTAATCATTGCCGTTGGGGGCAAATATGCCTCGGCTGAATTCTAAAGAATAATTGTTGCCGTTAGGGGCGGATACGCCTCAGCGCAATTAATTATTGCCGTTAGGGGCGAATATGTCTCGGCCCAATTGTATGATCCTTGCTGTTAGGGGCGAATATGCCTCGGCCCAATTTTAAGAATTAATTATTGCCGTTAGGGGCGAATATGCCTCGGCTAAATTTTAAGAATTAATTATTGCCGTTAGGGGCGAATATGCCTCGGCTAAATTTTGAGGATTAATTATCGCCGTTAGGGGCGAATATGCCTCGGCTAAATTTTGATATATAATCCTTGCCGTTAGGGGCGGATACGCCTCGGCCTGGTTTTGGCTGCGCGGGCCGGATGGGGGTAGCTAATCCTCACCGGAGCCGCGCGACTGCCTCGTCTTGGTTTGCAACAAAATGTGGGAAAATTTTCTCCTCTTTAAGTCGAAGGAGAATATATAATATTTCATAATGAGTTTGTTCATAGTGGCTCATGGCCTTACATTAAAGAAAATATTTCCTTAGACTAATTTCGTGCCACTTTCTGGGGCATCATCTTCCTCCTTCCCTGTTCGGACTTAGCTTGCCTTGGCTTTTCTTGCTTTCCTCATTCTTTTGATGCGTGAACTTTTTCATCTGTGTTCTGAACCAGATCTTCCTCCTTGTCACTTTTTCCTTTCTTCCATGCGGCCGGCCCATGTTCGGGTGCGTCCCATTTTCGGCCAGCTTCCCTTCTCGGCGGATACTGTCTTCGGCGGTTTTCTCTCGGAATACTGTCTTTGCCGAAGTGACCATCCGCTGAGCTTTCAAAGTGACTATTCCTTTGGAAGTTGGGAATTTTAACATAGCGTGTATGGTTGAGGGGATGGCCCCTAACGTCTTCAATCCAATTCTTCCGAGGATGATGTCGTACGGGGAAGGGGCACACACGATGGTGAACTTCATGATGATATCCCTGTATAATCCACCTTCCCCGACTGACACGTCCAGCTCCACCTCTCCTAATGATTCGGCCTCTTGCCCATTGAATCCGATGAGGCCCTCTTGCTTTCGCACTAATTTGGCTTTTATTTCGGGACCTAGGTTATCGAAGCAATGTTCGAACATCACCTCCACTGCCGCCCCTTCATCTACGAACATCCTTTTTACCGGGTACCCTTCTACCATAGCTTTTATGATAAGCGGCTCGTCTGACCTCTTTCCCATGGGTATGGGGGGAAAGGTGATTGGGGTCCTCATCCATTTTCCTTCATGCTCTTCTGTCTTGCCTTTTCGCTGATTCGGTTTGATGTCAATCACGTTGATAACCTTGTCTTTGGCTGGTGCCTCTCTTTTCGGGGCACCTCTTCCCCTTTGTCTCACATCTTTTATCAGGTGATCCAACTTTCCCGATTCCAGAGCTAACTCCAATTGCCTCTTTAGTTGGTAGCAATCATTTGTGAAATGTCCCTTCTCCCCGTGGTAGTCACAATACTTATCTTGATTTTCTTTTTTGGGTGGGTCTCGCATTGGCTTAGGTGGAGGCAATCGTAGCTGGTGCTCTGTGGCTAAGATCTCTTTCGGCGGCTTTGTGAGTGACTCCAGCGTCAACCGAGGGGTATTTCGACCCTGATAATCGTTTCGCGCCGGTAGGTACGGCGCCGGTCGGTCACGGTGTTTACCCTGATCATAGCGATCTCTGCTCGGATAGCCGTATCGTCCTTCATTCCTGCTTTCATTTCCATACCTTCGGTGTGCTCTGTCGTCTCTTCTAGAGGACCCGATGGGTGCTCTTCTGTACCGATCCCGATTCTCTCCTTGAGGCAATTCAGTGTTGACGAATGCTTCTTCTGCTCGCACATAATCATCCACCCGGATCATCATTTCATCAACCGTACGAGGAACCTTGTCGGAAAACCGCTTGGCTAGCTCTGGGCACTTGCAACCATTCATGAATGAAGAGATTCTCATGATTTCAGGGGCTCCCTGTATGAATCCAGTTTCGATGGTCCATCTTTCCTTAAAGGCGGGTAATGTTTCATTAGCCCTCCTTACGATCTTTGTTATCTCGGTGGGGTCTTTGGTGCACGCTTTGTGTAGAGAGAAGCGTGCTTCAAACTGAGTCCGGAGGTCTGCCCATTCGTCCACACTATTCGGAGGAAGTCGATCGAACCATCCTCGGGCACTCCCGTCCAATGTTTGCTGAAACATTCTACACCATACGGGCATGGGCCACTCTCCTTGCCCCGCCGCTCCGGTGAACCTGTTGAGATGATCTTGGGGATCTGTCGATCCGTCGTACAGCTTGATATGAGCGGGCATCCTATGTTTTGGTGCGGAAAACTCAATTAGACGCCGAGTGAAGGGTGACTTTCGGACTTCCTTGAAGGGCTTCCCCAAGTCTGAATCTGGTATCTTATCTCCCGTAACGATTCCCTGTTTTTCCTTAGCTACTCCGGTTTTATCTGGGCCGTCTGTTTCAAGAAAATCCAGAGGCACTGGTTGGACAGTGCTTGTTCGGTTGTGTTCCTGGATTAGGGACTTGAGGGTCGAAACATATTCTTCTATCTGCTCTCTGGTGATCGAAGGAGTCTCGGTGTTTTTGCTTCCGGCATGGTTGACAAGTGGAGTTTCAAGATTCTCTCCTCCCGAACCTTTCGGATGTTCAGAACCTGACATTCTATAGCTTCGGTAGATTGAATGCCGGTCCCACGGATGGCGCCAATGTTTAAGTATTTTTCTGCGGATCAGATAATGCTTCGGAAATGTCCTTCGGCCTTGAGATCGTCAAGTCCTTCGGACAGCTGCTAAGAAAGTAGACGCGTTAGTCTCGCCCCGGGTGTGACCCCAGGACCCGACTCCGGCGTGAGAGTAAGTACCGAAAGGTGGGTATTAAATATATTAGTAAGATAATTACTGTGTGTAAAAGTGTGTCTTACCATTACTGTGGAGATCGCTCCTTTATATAGGAGACATGTTTTTGTCCCTATCGGATGAGTCCAAATCTGATGGTGACACTTTTGGGCGGCAACTGGGACTTTGCCCTGTTTGGGTCTTTCCTCTGATCTGCCATAGTTCCTGCACTTCTGTCACATACCACAAATACTAAGGTTGACTTTCCTACCTGGAGTTAGCCGTTGGGCCGAACGGCCGTATGATCCGTGCGGCATTGGTCTTCGTCCGGATCACATCGTTCGGACGTATGTGACCGGGGTTCGTTCTGACTTGGCCATACGCTAGACCGGACGACCTGTTAGGTTCGTCCGGTTCAGGCCCTTCGGCCATGTACGCCGGAAATACATATTCTCAGTCTTGTTCTATTTCTAGAGTCATTCGTTGTCCGAAGGACCGTGGTCGTTCGGTTAGGGCCGGTCGGCCATATACGCCGACAGAGTTCTTTATGGTGATAAAGGCAGAGTCTCCTTTCTTATTAGAGTTCAATGTATAATGAGTCCACATCTCAAAGGAGAGCTGCAGACCATTGCAACAATCAAAAATCGTAAGCAACCTTAAAAGTCAAAGTCAAGCATAACCTTAAAATTGAAACTATGAAACTACCTTAAGATAAACATAGAACTGACTTAACCCCCAGTCCTCCTTCACCAACGCCATCTCTTCCTCCGTCGTTTCTCCGCCGTTGTTTTCTGCACCGAGTGAGGTGTTTTGTTGGGAGAGAAACTATTTAAGAGCTTCTAGAGTATGTCGTTGGTTTTAGGGGTGTAAACGAGAGGAGACAGCTAGCGAGTTATTCGAGATCGACTCGTAAACTACTCGAAATCGACTCGATATAAACGAGTCGAGCTCGAGCTACTTTAGTACTTTTTCGAGTCGAGTTCAAGCTCGAATATACTAAGCTCGTGAGGCTCGCGAGCCCTTATCGAGCTTCAATGATATTACACTTTTACCCCTTTATATACATGTAGTTATGTAATTGTCATAAAATCGAGTCGAGTCGAGCTTGATATGCCTTTTTAATCGAGTTCGAGCTTTAAATGTGACAATAATCGAGTATGAGTCGAGTTTCAAGCTCGTTTTTGAGATGGCAAGCTAAGCTCAAGCTTGAAATCCAAAGCTCGAACCGAGTTTCGAGCTCGAGTTTTACTAATCGAGTCGAGTTCGAGCTTGGCAGTACTCGGCTCGTTTACACCCCTAGCTGGTTTAATGATATAGGATTTGGGTTTGCATTGAATTTGATTTTTTTTGGAAGATTTTGGAACGATAAATATGTGTGTGCCTGTGTTTTTAATCGTGTATGTATGTTGGTTATAGGTGTTTGTAATTTAAGAAAAAAAGAAGGGGCATTTTAGTAACTCCACAAGGTACTTAACGAGACATTTAACTGGTGTTAGTCATAACAGGGCTCGAGGGACCATTTGCGCACCATTCTGGAAGTTCAGGTACCCCATACGCCACTAAATCGAAACGGGGGACCAAACGTGTAAACGGGGTCAACTTCAGGGACGAACGTTGTAATTCCTGCTCTTAAAGTTGCACCAAATTGAACCACTACTTTTTACCAAAAAGCTGGAGAGAATGTGACTACCACAAAGCAAATGCAAAAGTGTCATGTCTTTTTTATGGCATTCCATCCATCACCTGGGCTATCCAAGAAAATTTTATTATCATTATTACCCCTCACGTGAAAAACACTTCTGCAAAGTATTTAAAAGTGGGATCCATTTGTTGTTTTTTTAAAACACTTAAAGTTGTTATTTTTGAAAAATGTAACCTATAGATATGTGTTGGTATACAAAACACAAACAATTCAGGTGTTTTACAAAATGTAACATTATTTTTCACACGATGACAAGTGCATTTACATTTAAGTATAGGAAGACAAAAGACAATTATATACATATAAATCATTTTAGACTCTCTCCCCTAACTTTTTTAAGATTTCTAAAAAAAGAAGAGAATTGAAGCATTTACAAATTATTAAGGACAATGTAAAATCATATAATACACCAACATATAAAAATATTTGACTGGCCAACTTCTAATTAATGTTATTATAAAAACTCTCTTAAAATGTAAAATATAAATTATTAAGCTTATTATAGAAATTAATATAACACAAATGTATACTCTTTTTGAAAGTAAAGATAAAAACCAAAATTTCTACTAAAGGGTATTCGGAATTGTGATTGGTTCTGAATTATCAAATTATCACCATTCAGAAATGCATAAAACCCGTTATTTGTGTTTGCCAAAAGATTTTCAATAATCAATGATTCCCATTTGTAGACCGTAAAAGCACAAAAATCAAAATGCTACTCCTTTCATGCTTTTATAAAACGTGGTTATGACATCCTATCTTATATATTAAAATGCCCCCATTAAAAAAGAGCAAATTAACAGATATATAATTTAAAACACATGCAGAAGTAACTTTACGTAATTGTAAAAAACCATTTTTAGGGATTTACTATTGTTCACATATGATTTACAATGGAAATGGAAGATAATTTTAATAGAAGGTAAAAAAAAAAAAAACCTTGAATATGCTTATTAATGGATCAAAATGGGTTGCGCTATTTTGGAGAAGACACACCCATGTTGGTTGTGTGTGTGGCCTAATGTTTTGATCGGTCTTTTACTTTCATTATTTTTTTTTTCAAATTATAACCCATGCATTTATAATTCTTATTTTTAACCCTTACCTTTGTGTAATAGATTTTGTTCAAAAACTCTTCAAAGCAGTTTAAGCAATTAAACCTTTCACAGAAGAAGACTGTATTTCCAGTTTGAAATATGTATTAGAAAAAACATTTTTAGCTATTACATGTATTCAAAATAAATATGCGAGGATCATACTTTATGAAAATGTTGTAACAGTGTGGAATTTAGAGGTCAATGGTTTATAAATAGTGAAACTATTGTTTGCCAATTTTATTACTTTGATATACACGGTTAAAGGACTTATTTTAAAATTAGGGCACATGGCTTTCAAATTTCACGGGGAAATCCTGTTAATATGGTAGTAAAAAATTCTAGAGAAGTCCGGTGTCATCTAAAAAGCTAGTCTTATGTTTCTCTAAATGCAATGAATGATTTAAAGTTGCATGAATGACCATATGAAACTCACAACCACTACTTTCGACCAAAAGTTGCATGAGTGTGAAAAACATGCATACAATGATTTATGGGAACATGATGCGAATTATAAGTGTGGGATCCATTTGCTTTATTGTTTGAGTCACAAACAATTCCTAAACAAAATATATCAACATCAAATACTTCAGAAAATCAAGATTGAACAAAAGCTTTACTTGTGGTACCTAACACCATATATCACCTTTAGCTTGAAACTCCATATTTTTTCTACAAACAACAAACCAGTACTATACTAGCGAACTATATATGCAACCGAACGACGTAACATTTCATCCTTCACAGTTTCCTAATGAATCTTGATGAACAAGAAGGGAAATGCACCCTCTTGGTTGCCTTATCCTCCAACATTTCCGAATTGCACCTTTTATTTGATCAATCAAGAAAGGACTGTGAAGTTCCTCGCAGAGACTCACTGAGCATAAAGAAACTTGCTACTCGATAATCAAGCATATCTATATATTTAGTCATGGCCTTACGGGAACTTCTTAGGGGAAGCTAGGTTTATTAATTTTCTTTCTATTTGGCCCGGATCATCTACCTGATGGCCATTACCTGATTTTAACTACTATTAAGTCCTATCATGGGCCTCTTTTTTCTTTCCAAATAATAACTCAGGTAAATTGTTAACGTACACCATTAACATCAAGCATGAGAGTAAGTTAATACGAACTAGAAAAAGATCAAGAAAACAGCATATCTGTAAGTATAAGCATCGGAAAATTCCTCTAACCACACTAAAAGGCAAATATATGCTTAGTATATTATATACATATTATACAGCCACATACAACAAAATATATTACAAACGAACTTTTAAAGAGTAAAACTGATGGAAAACAACGACATGGTCACAAAAACTTATTAAGTTTAAAAATTAACTAGAATCCCAGTTTCAACGTACTTTCTGAATGCTCATGCATGGTGAAAACTTCTTGATGCAGCATAATACTTCATTCTAGATCACATTCATTACTTGAAGAGCGGAAGTTATTTTTAATGGAATTAGGGATTCCTTAAATATGTGCGCCACTTGTGAATGAATGGAAAGTCATCTGGATTCAAGCTTGGAAGTTCGCGATCTTGAAGGACTTTGACAATCTGTGTATTCACACCGAAAAGTTGGGCGGCAGCATGGACATTGGCTTCCCTTTTCTCTATCTCACCAGAGTAGCATTTCAATGCTATGGCTTGGGGTAAGTTGGTGAGACAAGCAGCCACTATGTCAGATATCATTGATGATAATTCAGCAAACAGATCCTCTTCGCTAACCTGGTTAATGTTGTCTTTGTAAGAATCCATGATTGTTTTGGTTATCCGATACATTGAGTTGGCACATGCAGATAGACCTGCCAATGGAATCATCATCTGGCCCTCCACTTTCTGCACTTCTTCCCACATCATTGACAATGTTTTTTGCTGTATTCCTGAACTCTTCAAGAATTTGCCTTATATTTTTCTTAGAAGCAAAGTCCTTTAGCTTATGTCCTAACCATTTGTGATAGATATCAACTTGATGCCACGTTGTTTTAGCCACCTTTTTTGGTCAACTTGATGCCACGTTGTTTTAGCCACCTTTTGAATGCTTACATATTCACTGTTAACATTGAGGATTTCTTCCACAAGTGTAACATACATAAAAGCTTCACTCACACTCTCCAAAAAATTATCAGCTATCTTTTTGAAGTTAGGAAGAGAAACCACAATGGTGGTCAGGGTTACCACCGGCAAACTCCAGCAATCACTAGATTTTTCTAGAAGCTTCTTGAGATTCTTAGGATATTCTGTTGATAGCAAAGTTGGAACTGTATGATCAAGCGGTTCACAGATTTGCAAAAGCTTTTCAATATTTTATCATGAAGCTCCAGCTCTTCATGAAGTTGCAAACATACTGTGAAAAAACTTTATAATTTTCCGGTTGTTGAGTGTCGCCAGCACCTGATGCACAACACTTGACATTTATCCGCTTCAAACAATAATGGACACAAGACCAAACACACATCATAAAGAAAAATGGGATTAGTGATATCATCTTGCACGTTACCACAACAGCCTCCTGAAATTCTATTAAAAAGCTCAGAACTATGAATTTCAACTTCTCGATGACAACCTTGCATTTGCGGCTACGAAAAGGAATTTGGTATACTACTTTGTTTCCAATCTGATAACTTCCGAGTCCAGTAGCTCTCTGTTTCAAAGACATTACTAATATGGTTCCAAATCCGTTCTGGGGACATTTTAAAGATTAAGCTGGCTGTAAAACATCTAGAAAGTGGTGCAATTGTGCCCACTACTACTCCAATAAATTGTGTTACGAGAATCATTGACATTGACCACTGATAATCTGACTGACAGTACTTACTTTGCAACTCAGGTCTAGTCCATAACACTGTAACAATGTGCGTGATAGTGCTTAAAACACATATTACCCCAGAAGCAGAGGTTGTAGCAGAGCAAACTGTAATGAATTCGGAACTGCCAGTTCCCCCCATGATCCAATACTTGCACACATGTTGCTCTAGCGCCTCAGGAGTTAAACGTCCTGATTGTTGGGCCTTTAAAGCTTTAGCATGAGTATCTTGGAATTTCGATTCTATAATCTGTTTGGACTTTAGAATAGCTAAAGATGAACATATATGTATAATCAGCAACATCAGTAGCAAAGTCACGTAAATTGTTGCTGCTATGACATTGAGATAATCAAGTATGCCCAATGACTTAGTGCCAGGTTTAATAATTTTGTAGACACGAGCTTTTTCTTCGTATGAAACGACACCTGTTGCTATTTGAATGCAGATGTTTACAGCCAAAGTGATTACAAGAAGAACCAAAGCCACGATATTTGTGAATAGTTCCTTACTGTCCATTGTTGCTAAAGGCGGCAATAAATTAGCCATCATGGAGCACGTGAATGCCATGCTTCCGAGCTTTGCCACTTGGTCCACATTACCAGGCATTGAACTAGTTAAATCCACAGGTAACTTCATAGCAACAGCTATCACAGTAAGCCAAGCGGCATTTACAGTGAAGTGTTTACACGGAAACCATAGCCTTCTAGTTCGTAAACCATGCAATAAATCACCCACCATTGCAAGAATACAGATAAGAGATGCTATAAGCTGTTGAAACCATCCAATTCATAAGTGGGTGGAAATTGGTGTCTTTGCTAGATAGGTTAACCTGAGATTATAAGTACATTGATACGCTGATCACTGCTGAAACCATCCAATTGCTTAAGTACTTCCAACATAGTTGGTTGTACCTCTCTATCCCCCATTAACTTCAATGCATTCACATGAGACATGTGTTGGTCCCAAAGTGAGTCGAAATGAAATTGCAAATTATAACTTGAATAACTAATGTTTCGTCTAAACTTTGTAACATTACATAGTATCGAATATATATACTAAACGAAAGGGTATGTCTCAAACGTTGTAACTGTTCGCCAAACATTGTATCTATTCGGTTTTGTATAACCGATTCATTGACTAACATAACTAACTTTAACTAACTTAACCGCTTTGCGGTTGTAAACTTTCTAACTAACGTCTTTGGTCCTTCGTGTTTCTTCGAGAAGCAATATCGAGATTATATTGTTCACATTCTCCTCCTTAATCTTGATCGTTGCTTCGTCCTAAGTCTTGAACACCGAGCATTTGTCGCATAGTCACGAACTTTAATCTTGGTAAAGCTTTTGTTAAAATGTCTGCTCTTTGTAATTCTCCACTGACGTGTTCTACATTGATGTGTCCATTCTCTACGCATTCACGAATGAAATGATAGCGAATGTCGATGTGCTTGCTCCTTCCATGAAAAACTGGGTTCTTTACAAGTGCTATTGCTGAGATGTTATCGACCTTCAGCGTTATCCTTTTCTCTTCCCATCCAGTTAATTCACTAAGTAGTCGTTTTAACCATAAGGCTTGACATGCTGCTCCAGTAGCCGCCATGAATTCTGATTCACATGATGAGAGCGCCACTGTTGTCACACCTCGCCAATGGCGGAAACACGAGTGCAACATCATGGATATCATCACAACACTTGGTGTCTAAATAGAGAAAATACTACATGCAAATAAATAGAGAGCAAAGTACAAACACAAAGTGTCGTTGATGAGTGTCTAAATACTCATCATTTTTACCTAATCTGAGCTGCCAAAACATCCAAAAACACTCAGAAATGCATCATAATACTGAAATTATCCCAGAATTGTGTTTTATATGTTTCAGATGCAAAATGTTTAAAAACAATTGAAAAACGAACAAAGTTTGCATAATTGGCAGTTTCAGTCCCTCAACTTTCAAAAGTTGTCAAAACTAGTCCCTGGTTATTCTAAAAACAGGAAAAGTCATCAAAGGTCCTTTAAGAATCATAAAATTACATAATAAGTCCTTTGGTGCAAAGTTTCATAAAATTACAAGTTTAGTCCCTGAACTTTGCAAAATGGACAAAAATGGTCCCTGGGATTTAAAAACTTTGAGAAAAATAAATTTTGGTCCTTGTGCTATTATTCTATGGCAAATATGGTCCTTGGGTGGCAAGTTTAGTGAAATTACATGTTTGGTCCCTGGAGTTTCAAGTTTGGCAGATTTAGTCCCTGGAAGTGTAATTTTGGAAAATCTCATTTGTGATCCTCACATTATTCATACTTGGCAAATTATACCCCATGGAATACTTTGGAAGCTTGCCAAATTCAGCCCTTCAAAATTTCAGGAATTACAAGATTGGTCCTTATGTTTAATAAACCAAAATCCGGATCCTATCTTAAATTAAACCCAACCCTTATCATTTACCCAACCCAACACTAAAACTAAACCCAGTTACAACCCAAAACCATTACCCAAGCCCAATCACTAATAAACCAATCCCTTTTTCTGAGTTTAACAACTCAGTCAAACCATGGTCAAATCCGTCTTCTAAACCACCATACCCGCCAAAACCATCCAGTCATCCCCCCTCACCTCACCAAAACCACTCACCACCTCATCCCCCCTCCTAAACACGTTACCTAACATTGCCAAATGCAATTAATGCATCTCTCCCACTCCCACTAGCTAAATCAGAGGAAAATTCCACTTTCCTGTTTTCCCGCCAAAATACAAGTGGACGAATGAGATCAAATTGGAGCAATTCAAGGGTACTGATATGTTCAAGGATGTCGACAATGTATTTCCCATTTCAATTATGTATATATAGATAGCTTTTGTAGCCTTAATTGGCAAGTAGGTAAAATTAGCATAAGTCGTATTTTAAATTCCAGTAGTGATAAATTGTAATCTCAAGTTCCAACCATCAATACAAGTTAATTTTAGTGTGTTTGATGTTGTTCTTTGTTTAATTTCAGTAGTTAACAATAATTCTAGTTTTCTAAGTTGTACTGAGAAATCAAATATAAATAAGTAGTATTGAAATAGCTTCTCAGCTATTTCTATAAGCTTATATAAGCTTTACATAGCTTTATGTAAGTTTATTTTAGATTAAATCTATTCCAAGTTCAAGATACAAGAAAAATCAACCATGGTCAACATAAGCTCCAATAAGCTGATTCTTGGTGGATAAGCTATTCAGGAAGCTTTTCTTGGGTTTTCTAGCTTGTTTCTGACAAGCTAGATTGGTTCTTGGTCCTTGTTCTTTGTTCCATATCACATCAGTTGTAAGCTTAATTCCAAATTTTAGCTTGATTTCTTATTTCACTGTTTTATAGCTTATATTCAGCTTATTGTTGTAATTTCTAGCTTATCAGTATTTTGTGATCATATTTCATCAACATCATTAGTCTTAATCAGTCTTTACTTAATTTTCACTTAAAACTCATAAAAATCCAAAAATAGCATAATCTAGCATAGCTTATTTGTTAGCTTAATTTTGTGTTAAAAGTTGCTATTCAGTACTCAAATAAGTTAGTCAAAGTAAGTTTATTAGAAATCTTAGCTTAAAATCTGATTTTTCTTTGAAAATCCACCACAGACACCACTAGAAGGGGTGTTTGGTTTTTGTGCAGTCAAGGGGTCAAACCCATTGTTACTGTTGATTTACCTTTTTCCCAACTTTGGTCTAGCATAAATAAGCCATAATAAGCTGTGTTCAAGAGCTAATTAGCAGCTTAGTTAGGAATTCAAGTTTTTAGTGCCTTGTGTGAATTTTAGTCCATAAAGAGACCAAACAAGCTAGAATAAGCCACAAGCTTATTTTGGCCTGTTTCTTTGCTTTACTGAGTCGCTCATAGTCCTATTAGTGTAATCAAAATAGCCTAGGTAGAATCCTTTGGGTGTGCACACTTCTGAGCACTTCTGCATACCACAGACCACCACAGCAGACTCAGTGGTTTCAACTGCTGATCTTGCCTCCAATTGGACTTCAATTGGGTGTTTTGTGATAGGGCTTTTTAGGTTTTTAGATAGCCAGAAGTATCACCTTGCTTTTTCCCCCATAATCTTCATCTTCTCTGCTTATTTATAAGCTCAAAATCTGTCTGCAAGTTGGGCTATTTTCTGAATTTTCTGCATAAAGTTTTGTTACTGTGCTTGTGCTAATCTTGCTATTTATTTGTGCTTATTTATATTTTCAAGTTGTTTTATGCTTTAAATAGTTGTTTAAACATTTCCTGAGCTTTTGGTAATTTTCCTAGCTTCTTAGCTTATTTTTGGCTTATTTCATAAACTGCTTATCTGCCCAAAACTGCTTATCAGGCTTAGATAAGTTCCAATTTTATTTTTCTTAGCTTCTAAATAATATTTTAGACTTATCCTGAATTTTTCATAATTTTCCTAAGTCATTTACTATTTTTAATCTTTTTTATTAGTTTATTATAGTAATTAAATCATAATAAATAGAATATTAATCAGAAAAATATAATTTTAATTTTCATAATTTTATTTTATTATTTTTAATCTAGGAAAAATATAATTACATTTTTAGTCCTTAAGAAAATAAAAAATAGAAATATAGTGATAGCTTCTATTTAATAGAATTTATCTTTTTAAATTTTAATTAAGTAATTTTCATTTTTATAAATTTCTTAGCTTCTATTTACTTAGTAATATTTTTAGAAAAAGTTTTAGATTTTTCTTTGTCCATTTAGTATTTTTTATAAATTTAAATAGTTTAAATTAAATAATAAATAATTAATAATAATTAAATAAAAAGTGTAAAAAAATATAATTTAAGTTTTTAAATAAGTTTTAAGTCGTTTTATATTTTTAGGTTTTAAATTTCATAAATTTTACTTTTTTTTTGTCCCATTTTAGCTTTTCCGTTACGTGTTTGTAATTTATTTTATTCGCGTTTAATTTTATTGTGCATATCTGTTTTAATTTGTTATTTAGAATTGTTAAAAGCAAAATCAAAAGCAATCTAAATCATCAATCACTCTAATCCAAAACTTTTCACAGTTTTCCATTCACACCTCGTTGGGAAACGACCCAGGTGATCACTTGCCTGGTTTCACACTACACACGAGTATTCGTTCTGAGACTGCATATATTTATATATACGTTTTAAGACGGATCAGTCGTAACGATACCCCATAATAAATATCCAAAACAATCTCCAAGGTATCTCCATTAAAACATAAAATAAATGTGAAAGACAATTCAGGTATCACAAACAAAATCCATCTTAATCAAACTAAACTCAAAAATAAGCCATCCTCAATGCAAACTAGGTCTCTTCTAATCGCGCCCTTCTATCTTAGCCTTAGAATGCTCACCTGAAAATGATGCTTAAAACGTCAACATAATGTTGGTGAGATTCATAGGTTTAAGACACACAAAACACCTCGATTATCGATTTACTGTGATTATAAAACATAGTATAGCATTGCAGGACAGTAAAAGTAAAGTTATCATACAACTAACATGCAATCACAGCTTACGGGACGGAACGTGCCCACCGATCCAAGTATAAATTGGGACGGAACGTGCCCACCGATCCAAACACCACATCAATTGGGACGGAACGTGCCCACCGATCCAAATATAAATTGGGACGGCACAATAACATGCAGTATACATACAATAACCATTACAAGTCCATGCATTTTAACAACACATAATCACAGTAACTCAAAAACAATTTTAACAAGCATCATCTCCATCCCAAGTTTAAAACAAAGTAAAAATATGGGACTATGAACTCACCTCAACTCCGCAGCTTCCAAGTTATCAACACACAAATCTATACAAACAAACAATCCCACATTACACGCGACCAAGCTAAAAGCTATAGTCCATGTAACACATATATATGATGGATGTCTAAGGTTCATATAACCCACTATGGATTACCTAGACTCCATACTAATCATCACCCAATACCTTACACTCACTAAATCCCTTAATTAAAACTTTCAGAAAATGCAGATTTCTAGGGTACATTCACCCACATAAAATCACGGCGAATAACGCTTTACAACTCACACCAAAAATTAACCATGATCCATCATAAGCATACAAGCTTGTCCCAGAAGGCCATGCACTAAAAACACACACAAGTACTCAATGAAAAATCAAACATGTCATCTATCCAGATTCGGATCTGATCGGACATCAAAAAGTTTTGACCTCTTAGACACACTCGCACAACTTTTTATCGCCTAATTTTCACGTGGAAGTCAAATATAATATAGAACTTAATTCCCACAGAAGGCCTAACCCTAATTACACTTTAAAAGTCACCATTGACCTCAATACTTTTACCCTAATTTTGTCCCGATTTAACTGTTTTGACACCTTAATTTACAAAAATCGTTTGACTGCCTTCCCGACCTCAAAATTGATCGTGGTCGGACTTTTTGGAAAGCTCTTTCTCTGAACTATAATTTAGACATAAAATTCGTGATCTAACTCATCTTCATCTATTAATTACAATCGCATCTTTACAGCCTATTAATTCTGCCAGATTCATAACTCATTAATTAACATGTTTAAAACCCTCATTATAATATCACTAATTATTGACCCTAACAAGTTTAATATCATTAATTTACAGATCTTAATATAAACCCTAATCTATCACAATTTGTATTACATGAATCATAAAAATAATTAATTAAACATAAGCATTAAAATTTTACCTTAATGTTCGAAGAATGAAAACCCTAAAAAAAATCTTCTCTCCTTCTCCTTATGGTTTGGTCGAAATTTATGAACAAGAGGGAATGAGGGTTTTGGTTTTGTATTTATAGGCTCCTATGGAAAATTCTAGATAATGGTTAATTAGGTAAGTGGATTTGTAGTCAAATTAGGTTTCCTATTTACCCCAAAAACCCTAGATCGGCCGAATATATATATATTATATATATATATATATATATATATATATATATATATATATATATATATATTTCTTTTTTTATTAAATTTAATTATTACACTAAAAACCTTGTACTCTTTGTATTTTATAAAAACCCTATACTTAAATTAACACTTTACGACATAAACCTTCGTTTTTACGACAATCCGAAAAAATATCATTTTCAAAATAAAGTTTCCAAAAATAGAAATTTCACACTTATATTTAATATAACCCATAAAAATAACCTCCACGTAACTTGCTAATGCTCAAATGATTGAACGGAGAATCGTTATGCAAAATCACAAACACCAAAATTACACAAGTCATTTCTACACCACAAAGGCGATCAAAATGCACTTTTCAACATTACTCAACTCATGAGGAAAATATCACATCAAGGGATTTAGTGGTCAACACACGCACTTATACCACTCCTATACCACATATAACACACATATCACAAATAAGCAAGTAATACACACCAAACAAAAGTTAAATGAGTTGAGACTATAGGTCAAACTAACCTGCTAAAAATCACGGTTGTGACAACTATTGGTTGCTTCTGAGAACACCAGGTAATAGGTGATTCTCCAAAATAAAATACTATCCCAGTAGTTCCTTTTCCTTGATCGGTGTTGATTCCATAACTACTGTCACTGTAACCTGTAATCTTGCAGCCACCTTCTTTCTTGTATATTATTCCATGTTCCTTTGTTCCTTTGATGTATCGGATTACTTGTTTTACTGCCTTCAGGTGATGATCCTTCGGGTCTTGCATAAATCTGCTGAGTAGTCCGACTGAGTAACTAAGATCTGGTCTTGTGTGTAGTAAGTACCTGAGACTTCCAATTAAGCTTCGGTAGTAAGTTGCGTCAACTGAGTTTCCATCTTCCGCCTTGACCAACTTAGTGCCGGGATCCATTGGTATCTTCGTATCATTACTGTCTGTCATACTTGTTTCTTTCAAGATCTTGTTAATATATCTTGTTTGCTTGATTGTAATCTCTCCTCCTGTCTGTGTAACTTCTATCCCAAGGTAATAAGCTAGCAATCCTAAGTCGCTCATTTCAAATTTTTCTTCCATTTGGGATTTGAACAAGTCTATTTCCTTCTTTGGAGTGCCCGTAATTATCAAATCATCTACATATACTCCAACTATGAGTGTAGAAGCCTTGCTTCTTTTTGTGTAAACTGCTTGTTCGAGATTACATTTCTTAAAATCTAATGACTTCAAGGTTTGATCAAGCTTCACATTCCAAGCTCTTGGTGCTTGCCTTAAGCCGTACAAAGCTTTAGTTAGCTTGTAGACTTTTCCTAAGTTTCCTTGTTGAATGAAACCTTCAGGTTGTGTAACATAGACTTCTTCCTTCAAATCTCCGTGTAAAAATGCTGATTTTACATCTAAGTGGTGTACTTGCCATCCATGATAGGCTGCTAGTGCTAATATCAAACGAACTGTCTCTATCCTAGCAACTGGTGCAAACACTTCATCGAAGTCTATTCCTTGTTCTTGTACATAACATTTTGCTACTAATCTTGCCTTATATTTGATGATCTTTCCTTTTGCATCCCTCTTGGTCTTATAAACCCATTTGAGTCCTATTGCCTTCTGGTTTTCAGGCAAACTAGTAAGAGTCCATGTGTTATTCTTGTTGATTGAATCCAATTCAATCTCCATGGCCTCAATCCATTTCTTATCCGTTGATGCTTCCTTATAATTACGTGATTCTTCTTCCGCAAATAACAAGCTTTCAGTTTCAATTTCACGTGCTTTCCTATATACTTCTGATATATTTTTGAAACCTCGTACTGGTCTATCATCAAATCTATGATCTGAGTTCCCAAGTGAACTAGTAGTAGCTTCTTCTTCTTCCTCTTCTGAGTTTGGGTTGTAAGTGTATGCAGGTGGTGTGATTGGTGAGTCTGGATCTGGTATAGGATCCGGTTCATGATATGTGTTATCATTTTTTTCTGTGTTGACTGGTGTAGAAATTTCATTGTCAACTCCGTCTACCACAAAACTAGTCCTGAATGAGTTTTGTGTACTTGTATCCTCTTCATTGTTATCCCAATCCCACGGTTTCGTTTCCATAAACTTTACATCCCTGCTAACATGTTTCCTTTTTCCTATTGGATCATATAACCTACATGCTTTTGATCCTTCCTCTACTCCTAAGTAAATCATTGGTATGCTTCTGTCGTCCAGCTTCTTCAAGTGAGGTATCGTTATCTTGGCATAAGCTGTGCATCCGAATATTCTTTGGTTTTCAAGATTCGGTTTTCTGTTGTAGAGTGCCTCATATGGTGTTTTATCTTTCAGGGCTCTTGTAGGTACCCTGTTGAGTATGTAAATGGCATGTTTAACTGCTTCTGCCCAAAAAGTTAAAGGTAACTTCATTGCTTTGATCATACTCCTCGTAGTTAATAACACTGTCCTATTTCTTCTCTCCACTACTCCATTTTGTTGTGGTGAGTATGGTGCTGTCAACTGTCTTGCTATTCCATTCTCCTTACAGTATTTAGTGAATTCATTAGACGTAAATTCACCTCCTCTATCAGTTCTTAGCATTCTTAACTTCATTCTCATTTCCATCTCAATCTGTTGTTTAAATTCCTTGAAAGTGTTAAATACCTGATCTTTCGACGTTAGGAAGTAGGCCCACATGAAACGTGTACAATCGTCCACTAACAAGAAAATGAGTTTCTTTCCAAAGTGTGTGGCTGGACTTGTGGGACCACAAAGATCTCCATATACTAAGTCCAATGGGTTCTTTGATCTGAATTTGGCTTGATTTGGAAATGGTGTTCTACTATGTTTTCCTAATAAACATGCACCACAAATCTGTCCTGCATGGTTTATTCTTGGTACTCCTTCTACTAGACCCTTTCTTGTCATCTTGTTGATGTCGTCAAAGTTTAGATGACCTAATCTAGCGTGCCATAACCATGCTTGGTTATCTACATTTGCTAAGAGACATATAGGTGCTTCTATTTGTAATCTAATACTGTAAAGTCGATTCTTAGAACTTTCTACCTTCATCAACAACTTCTCATTCTTATCATACAAAGTCAGTTTATTTCTGTTAGGAATTTTGGAATAATAGTTTATTTCCATTCCTGCTGGTAGTGCAGTTGGTTCCTGCTGGTAGTTATCCATTGCTGCTGCAGTTGGTTCCTGCTGTTTAGTTTATTTTGTTTCTGCTGTTAGTAGTTATTTCTGCGGGTAGTAGTAATAGTTATCCCGTATGTTTAGAATGTTTGTTAGATTTATTTTTAGAAGAGATCATGTATATCTCTTTACATGGTTTGTATGAGCTGTATTAGGGTTTCTTAGTCTATAAAAGAAACCTGCAGCTAGGGTTTATGTACGCATCAATAACAAAACTATTTAGTTCATAAACGATCCATAGAGGATCAAACCTTTGTTAGTTACTTTCTTCTTTATATTCTTGTGTTTAGTTTCCGCATAGGCACAAGTCTTACTCTTAGAGATTCTCCTAAGCTGTTTCTGTTTACATAAACGGTTTAACCAAGCTCAAGCAATCAAGCACGATCCTACAAGTGGTATCAGAGCCTGGTGAGAGTCTCTGTGAAAGAAGAACTGATTCGTGGAAAGAGAAGCAGATCTGATTATTAACGTGAGGTAATATTATTTTTGGGTATCGAATTATTTTAAAGATCAATAGCGACAAGGTTGTACTGTGTTAATTGGTCGGTAGTCAATCGGGAAAAAAAATTGGATTATTTAATGTGACGCCGGTGAGTTATTATTTGTCGTACTGATTCGGTGATAATTATTGGGTTGACTGTCGCATCTGATGAATTGAATTTGGTCTATGATTTTGGGGCTCTTGTCAATTAAAGGGTGACAAATTGGCTGATTTATTATACCTCGTACTGTTGCTGAATTAATTGGTGGCATTAATTGTTTCGTGTGGAAAGCAATCGGTGCTATTCTTATTATTATTTGCTGCTGCTTTGTTCCATTAATTGGTCGATTTGGCATCTTGTGCAAGTTGTGAGTAATAAAGAATTTGTGAGGCTGCTGCTGTTCTGTATTTAACTGGTCAATTGTTTATTTCAAACAATGACTTCATCCGGAACAGATAATTATGAGAAATGGGCTATGAAGATGGAACACTGGATCTCAAACAGTGATCATAACCTATGGAATGTAATTCTTAATGGGAACAGCAAGAAGAGGATAATCATACTTCCACCTGTATCAGCTGAGGAGCAGGTTGCTGTGCAAAGGGAGACCAAAGCAAGAACTCTTTTGCTTCAGGCTCTCCCAGCAGACCACATGGGTGATTTTAATCACCTGGATGATGCTAGGGAGATCTGGGTTGCTGTAAAAGCTAGATTTGGAGGAAATGATGAGTCCAAGAAGATGAGGAAGTCCATGCTCAAGCAAGAGTTCCAGGAGTTCAAGATCCCTGTGGCTGAGGAATTTGGTTTGATGGGTTACCCATCTCAGGTACAAAATTGTCTTCTTGGTTGCGATATTAAATATAATGCATTGAAAAAGGAGTTTGATGAAATAGAGCCTAAGTATAAAAAAATTGTTTATAGAGGTGTAAGCCTATAAAAACTCACTTGATACATTAGAAAAACAAAAGGTTTGGTACCAAAATAATCAATTAGCATATGAAGAGAAAATTAGGGTTTTGGAAAGAGATTTACAAATCACCACTAATGAGTTAAAACATTCTGAGAGAGAATATGCTAAGGTGATTTCTGAAAAACAGGAATTACAGACTAAGTTTGATAATGAAGTGGCTAGGTGTAATTCTTGGCAACATCAAGCTAAAAACCTAGTCAAATTAAATAACAGTACTCAGTCTGTAAGGTGTAAGAGGGGATTGGGGTATGATGTTGGGCCAGATGATATTTATGACCCTAGTGACCCAAGTATATTTGACCCTACCCCTAAGGAGCCAAATTACCAAATTCCTGTAAAGTATGTAAAAGAAGGAGAGATGCATGTTGTCCCTCCTCCTATCAGAGGAGTGTTTAAACCTGTCCCTATCCACTCAGACCTTGACATGGACTCAGATGAATCACACATGGTTTATGGCAAAAAGTCCAAAGACTTACCTGAACCTGATGACTTTGTCTCTTGTTCCACAAGTGTCAAGTCCTCAGAACCAGAGTCCAAAGACTTTGTTTCTTGTGATTCAAGTGATGAGTCACCCACACCCAAGTCCCATGAATTATCCTCTAAAGTGACTGATGATAAATCTAATTCTAAAACAGCTCCTCGTGACAATAGTTCACTTAATTTTGTTAAAATCAGTTCACCTTCCAGTACTGGTAGTGAGACTTTTGTGTGTAATAAAACAAGACATGGAAAGAACAAAAAGATTAAAAAGAAATCATGTTTTGTTTGTGGTAGTTACTCTCATCTCATTAAGGATTGTAATTATTATGAGAGTAAAATGGGTGTGTGTGCTGAACAACGAAAACCTAGATCAGTATGGAGAAATGTAGAGAATATTCCCCCATTTGTTCCTAGAGCAAATGCATTTCTTGCTGGTCATGCAAAACGACCAGCGCCTGTTGCTGCTGGTAGGCCTTTGAGACCCGCAGCTGTTCCTGCTGGTTGGAAAAGGAATGCTACTGGACTTTTCTACAGACCCACAAGTACTTTCTTTCAAAATGATTATAGGTTTGATCACTATGGCCCAATGCATATGAGGGGGCAAAGATGGGACACTGCTGTTCAATCCTCAGCAGATTGTTCTTGGAGGCATAATGGTTGGTATTGAGGGGAGGCATAAGCCTAAGGGGAGGCTTATTGTTGTATATTTTGTGATAACTAACATATTTTTCAGTTTGTTTTGTGTTCACTAACTAAAATTATGCTGCTATAAATTATTTTATTCGATTGATCTGCTGATGTCAGTCTTTGTCATATGGGTTAGGTCTGATGTTCACTGTTACTGTCGCTACTTACTATCTTGTCGCTTGTGGTTTTTAATCAAATTAATGAGACAGTTAAAAGGTTGATATGATTGGTTGAATTAATTCATGGGGCGATGGTTTGACTCGTCATACGCAAGTGGTATGTTTCATCATTTTGTCGCTTATGGAAGTACATGAATTGTTATCTGGTACTCATTGGTGGGCTTATTGAAGTTGTAATTCTGCTGCTACGCTTGCTTTGGTTTCTGCTGGCAGTGTTCCCGTTCCTGCTGGTAACCCCATTTCTGCTGGTTGCTTCGGATTCTGCTGCTCTTTGAAAAAAAAAAAAAAAAAAAGTTATTATTTTTTTTATTTTCTTTTATGATTATTTTGTTTCTTTTAGCTATTAAAAAAAAAAAAAAAAAAAAAAAAAAAAAAAAAAAAAAAAAAAAAAAAAAAAAAATCTGTGTATATTGTTTGTGCTAACTTGTATGGTTTTAAGTAACACCCTGCATGTACAATGTTGGTTCTTGAACCACACCTCAAATGGTATTCAACTCACCATGTCTCACAGACAAGAAAGAGTTGACTCACCATGAGGGTACAGCTCTGGTGTGATCATCAAATCCGTTGATAGCTGTAATAGTTTGCTCAAAACTATAGGGTTCTCAACTCACCGATGTTTAATTACTGAGAGTTGAATGGTTTTCAATTCGCCATGGATTTTACTCCTTTTGGGGTTTCCAAAGAATTGGCTAGCCCACAAGTATATGGCTTGTGGTAAAGGCAGTTGGAAAACCATATTTGGTATTCAATTCACCAAAGGTTATCTTCAACCTAAGAATTGGCTAGTCCTGAGCAAACGGCTACAGGTAAAGACAAGTCAAATCCGTTTATAGTTGCTGATTTACTAAAAATCAGATGGTTATCAATGTACCATGGTCTTACACACCAAAACATTGGCTACTCCAGTAGTGATGGCTATTGGTAAAGAGACATCAAATCCATTAATTTTTCAATGATTCACCTCTCACAGGAGTTAACACACCTGGAAGTGATGAGAATAGTATGAAACTTAAAGTGATTTGATGTACACATTGTCATAGTAGCAGTCAAGATCAAATGAAGTTCATGGTAATCAGTTTAATTGGAGATGCTTTCCTATTGCTGCTGGAAGTTTTGCTTTAAAGATGTTGCTGCTGGTTACTTATTGATGCTGCTGCTCAAGTGCAATCCTCAGGCCCAAGTGTTCCAAGCTCAATCAAGAAACTGGAACTTAACCTAGTCAAGTACCAGTTTAGGGGAGGATTGTTAGGAATTTTGGAATAATAGTTTATTTCCATTCCTGCTGGTAGTGCAGCTGGTTCCTGCTGGTAGTTATCCATTGCTGCTGCAGTTGGTTCCTGCTGTTAAGTTTATTTTGTTTCTGCTGTTAGTAGTTATTTTTGCGGGTAGTAGTAATAGTTATCCCGTATGTTTAGAATGTTTGTTAGATTTATTTTTAGAAGAGATCATGTATATCTCTTTACACGGTTTATATGAGCTGTATTAGGGTTTCTTAGTCTATAAAAGAAACCTGCAGCTAGGGTTTATGTACGCATCAATAACAAAACTATTTAGTTCATAAACGATCCATAGAGGATCAAACCTTTGTTAGTTACTTTCTTCTTTATATTCTTGTGTTTAGTTTCCGCATAGGCACAAGTCTTACTCTTAGAGATTCTCCTAAGCTGTTTGTGTTTACAAAAACGGTTTAACCAAGCTCAAGCAATCAAGCACGATCCTACAATTTCCATCCATGATGATCTTACAACCTATTTCCGTAAGTTGTCCTAGACTAAGTATGTTGCTCTTGAGGTTTGGAATGTAGTAAACATCCGAAACTATTTTCTGTTCTTGGTTCCTACATCCTAACAGTATGGAACCTTTACCCTTAATCTCCACGTACGATCCATCTCCAAAACGAACGCGTCCAGATATGCTTTCGTCAATATCCTTGAAATGACCCTTGGTTCCCGTCATATGGTTACTTGCACCATTATCTAAATACCATATGCTTGCATCTACTGTAGCATATTTTCCGGGTTGAATTTGTCCTTCGTTCAACAAAACTTCTTCGTTTTTAGTTTCGTGTGTTGTCATTAATAGTGATGGTTCATCGTCTTCTAAGATACGGTTTGAATGTTCCTGAGTTGTCGTTGGTTTTCTGCACTCTCTCTTCATATGTCCGAGTTTCCCACAATTGAAACATTTTACCTTCCTTTTATCCAACTCACGTTTATTCCTATTTGACTTTTCATTGTGAGTTGAGTTGCCTTCATTCGAGCAATCTCTATTTTTACTATTCTGCCAGTTTCCTCGTGAGAAGTTTGATCTACCTCCGTGTTTGGTAAATCGTCTTTTATTTCTAGAGTGTTCACCTTGTGTGAATAATAAGTTCTCCTGGCTTTCCACTTGTCCTCCCTTTCGGAGTTTTATCCTTTCCTCGAATGCCTTAAGTTTTCCTGTGATCTCATCTAAAGTGATGTCGTCGAGATCATTTGTCTGTTCTATGGATGCTACTATTTGAATGAACTTATCTGGTGTGGAATCTAATAATTTTTGTACTAAAAGTGATTCATCCAAAGTTTTCCCTAATTCTTTAGCCTTCGTGGCGTAGCCGTTTAGTTTAGCCGCAAATGCATCCACCGTGTAACACCCTAACCCAACAAGGGTAGAAGTGCCACATTATGGTGACATATCAAAGCAAACACAAGCATATGACTAATTAATACAAAATAACTTCAAGGGTTACAAGGGAAAAAAATCTGAAGATACAAGGTTACAAAGGAAATAATAATAAATTCTAAGTTCTATAATTTGCAATTGTTCTAATCATCTCTAATCCAGAATAGCTAGTAAGGTCTTCTAAGTCCAAGGTACTCTCCACTCATACCCAGCTTCCAAACTAAAACCTGCCGCAGGAAAAGAAATGCGGCTGAGCTTAAAAAGCCCAGTGAACAGATATAGAGGTAACAAGCAGTAATAATGGAATAGTGAAGTAAAGGAAACAATGCAAGGTATAATAAGATTTAAGGAATAATTAAATAGATAAGAGTAAAGGGAACAGTAATCCACCACGAGCCCAAGTCAAGTCAAGTATCAAGTAACCATGTATACGGAGGGGAGACCTCCGTATACCAAGTATAATGTGAGGGGATACCTCCAAGGGTTGGAGTAGCTAGCTCCCAAGATGTGAAAGACGTGTATCGCACACACCATCAGTCACCAAGTATAACAAGTAATATCATGATAAATCCATCGAAACAAGTAACAAATCTAGGATGCATCCATACGCCCCAGTAGGCCAAGTTCTTCCTCTACGTAACAAGTCAAGTCAGGGACGGGATAGGTCATCACTCTCCTACCCTAGAGTCAAGTCATCGGTGCATCAATGACAAGGACATGAAACCCTCATGCCTAGTATACAAGTGGTGGCTCGTAGTATCAAACTGTGGGTCAAGGGTCAAGTATCAAGTGTCCAAGTTCAAGTCTCATATCAAGTGGTTCAAATCAAGTTTCCAATTCAAGTATGTCATATCAAGGTTTATATCAAGGTTCAAGTCAAGGTTCAAATCAAGAGTCATAGCAAGGTTTATAGCAAAGGTTCAAATCAAGTGGTTCATATCAAAGGTTCATAATCAAATGATTCGTAGGTTCATAGTAAAGATTTAATTCAAATGTTTCATATCAAACGCGTATTTAGAAAATCTTTCAATAAGTGGCTTTCATAAAATGATGTTTAGTAAAGTTTTTTCATAAAGATAGTCTTAAAAGTAGTTTTCACAAAACTTTTAGTAAAATTTCATTTAAAAGTGGTATCGCATCGTGCTCAACAACATTGTTTTAAAATAGCTTTTCTCAAAACATTTTCATATATAATTTAGAAAGGTTTTAGCATCCAGTTATAATATCAAATGAATCTTCAAGGTATCCAAGGGTTTGAATATTCATGTCACAGGGTGATGAACGAATTATATCAAGTATCAAGGGAACATAGCAAGGTTCAATTTATCAAGGAAAGCATAGCAAGGTTCACAAATCAAGGGAAACATAGCAAGGTTCACAAATCAAGGCGAGCATAGCAAGGTTCACAAATCAAGGGGAGCATAACAAGGTTCAAGGGAGTAAGATAGTCAAGAGAGAGAGAGTTCATGAGAAACCTGTGAGAAGGTCAGAATATTTGTACCTTATTCGGAACGCAAACAAACACAAGATAGCAAATACTGAAAAGAATCAGATCACTCATTCTTCACACCTAAAGGAGTAGAAGACAGAATTACAAGTGGTTCTTAATTCAGATTACTAATTTTAGTTTATCTTTCCATTTTAAGTAACTTTCCAAATTTAGCAACTTTCCATATTTAGTAACTTTCCATTTATAGTAACTTTCCATTTATAGTAAGTTTCCACTTTAAGTAAGTTTACTCATTTTAAGTAACTTTCTATTTTTAGCAGGTTTCCAAAATTAGTAAGTTTCCATTTTTAGAAAGTTTCCTTATTTAGCAAGTTTCCATAATTAGCAAGATTTAAATATTATAATTTAGGATAAGTCATTAATTAAGTATTATTATGGGAAAAGGGTTCATTTTAGCAAGTTATAATAGTCTAGGGTTAAATATGACAACTTTCTATATTTTAGGGTTTTAAATGCAAATATGCCAAAGATAAAGGTCTAAAGTGCAAATATTACAAGTTATTCATTTTAATCCATAAGTTTCCCATATTTACGATTCTAAACCTTTAACTTTAACAATTTTACGAATTAGACCCTTAAGTTAATTAAATTACAATTTAAACCTTATAATTAATTTAATTACAATTCGATCCTTAAAATATCCATATTTACACATTAAGCCTTCAATTATCAAAATCACACATTACACCCCTTACATTAATATTTATACGAGACACCCTCTATTTTCCAGAATTTACGAAACAAACCCCTCTAGTTTATAATTTTGCAAATCGAATTCATAATTTCATAATTTATCATTTAAACCTTTTGGTTACCAAATTTACGTATAATACCCCCATATTATATTTTATACGAATCATCCCTGTTCCAAAGTGTCTTACAAAAATAACCCACAAGTTTATAAAATTACAAAACACACCCAAAACTTTTTAATTTCTCAATCGGTATTAATATAAAACGCAAACCCTAACCCTAGAATTTTCCAATCATTACCAATCATTGATTTAACCCTAAAACAAATTTATTAAATCAGATCAAACACCAAGAACCCTAATCTTAAACAATTCGATTTATATTTTATTTCGAACCCTTTTTTTTCTTTTTATATCCGGTTCAACAATAATTCACCAAGGATGATTTAAGCTTTGAAAATTACAAAGATCATTTTTCTAGTGTTATATGACATGTATAGGACCAGAATAAAATAGGTACAAAGCCTGGAAAAAGCGCATGATCGGTTTTGGATTTATGTTACGTTTTTGATATTTAGAATTACTACGATTGATCTAGCGTGCATGGATCGTAATAGCCATTTTATATGGATCATGTATGATGTAAAAAGAGTCACAAAAATACCAGATAGTCTTTAGGATGATCGAATGAAGAGTGGGGATTTTGTACCTCTCGGCTAGGATAGAACTCGAGCAAAAATCAAAACCAAGCGAGCCAAGCCTCTATAATTCGAACTCCTATTTTTCTAGCCTCCTTCTAACTCCAAAGTACCCAGGAAAAATGCCAAGAAGTCATGGAAAATTGTGGTGGCCGAATGGGAGTTTTTAGTTTGTTTTTAGGGTTTAAAGAATAATAAAAAGGGAACAATGATGAAACCGTGTAAATGGAGGAGGGGAGGGCATGGATTTCGGCCCAAGTGATTGTGATGAGATCAATTTACTAATTTTGTCAAGGTTTCCTTTTAATTGTAGTACTTATCCCTTATTTATTTGTTTTTAATCATTTAACAAGAAATAAATACATATATATATAAGTATTCGGCCCAAGGTATTATTTTATGGTGTGACAAGTATTTTTAGGACATTTAGAATATTAAAATGTTCAATCAAAAATTATCATACTTCATATGTTGCTAATTTCCAAGAGTTTGTGATTTATTTGATGTTTTTATTTAATCATTAATTGAATTTTTAAGTTACAAGGGTATTTTGGTAATTTTGCATGTTTTGAAATTTTGGGTATTACA
Organism: Artemisia tridentata subsp. tridentata; assembly: GCA_021014915.2. Lineage (NCBI taxonomy): Eukaryota > Viridiplantae > Streptophyta > Magnoliopsida > Asterales > Asteraceae > Artemisia > Artemisia tridentata. The sequence goes on along the minus strand of CP139506.1, from coordinate 374,344,374 downwards.
ACTTCTTCCCCTCTAATAGAAAAATTTCTTCCTCAAAATTTGAAGTCGCAAAGTTAGACGAAGTCGTAGCAAGTCGCAAAAGATCGTCACAAACATTCTCATGCCCGGGGAGGTTCTTCCAAAAAGGATCTTCAGACCAAATAGTTTCTCATGACTCAATCAAAACAAGGTGGGTTCAAATTCCTCAGAAGGAGAAAATTAGGTTGATTCTGATCAAAAGGTCCATGCAACATAAAATGGATGATAGGTGAATCTTCTGAAAGCTCATATGGAATACGAACAAAAATTTCAAATCAAATTAACTGTATCAACAGTAAAGAGTTCAAGATTTATAACTGAGGTTAACAGAATGCAAAACGAGAGTCCAAACTCATCCAGATATCTAATGAACGAAGGCAGAGTATACGCATAGGTAGAATGAACCTAAAGTCTCACTAATCACGGATAATCCAACGGAGATCAAATTTTAAACTTCTTAGGTACTCCCCAAGATATCCTATGGCCACAATGAGTGCACGTTATATGGTGTAAGTATTATCACGTTGATCAGGCATCATAATACTAGCACCACATAAATATGCCTTCATGATGATCATACTTTATCTCGAGTCGTGAGCAAAACAACCTATCTTAATCCACCTAGTACTTCTACAGTGTCAGAGGTCAACAAAATCAAATGTCATAGTCAAGAGGGAAAATAAAACTACTCGCAAGAGTATCGGAATCCCAGATTGCCTAGCAGAAGTAAGGTACGCCGTCCACAAGCACAATTCGCCAAAATTCCCAAAACAAAGCCATCATCGAACATACGAAAAATAAACACGGAACTGAAATGCTTCTAGGGAACTTAAATCATTAGAGGATTTTATTACTATATAACGAAGCTTAAGTGAGTCAACGGAAGTGAAAGTTAGTCGCCAATAACTTCGGCCTTCACAGAATCAATTCTTCCAAACATAAAAGGTCTGTTTCAAAAATCCGTTCATTCAAAACATCCAATCTCTTCAAGTCTGGTTAATCTGTCTTCGTTTGTGCATCAATCTGGAAGTTGAAACAAAATCGTGAACTTGTGTCTGGTTCATCAAGCTTCCTGCAGTTCTTCTTGGAATGTGATGGAGTAATGTGAATTTCTGACACGATCTTTAAAATCCCTTCATCATCCAGTCTGCTTCCGCTCTCAATTCATCTTAGTACAACCAAGATGAATAGGGAAGTGAGACTGCACGTCTTCATCAGTTCCAGGTTCGCCATCTTGACTAGATCTCTCTTTTTTTTTTCTTCTGCATCGCCAACACTTCTGCCTTGTAAGGAATGTCTTCACTCTTCAGGGTAGCCACCATTGTTGTAAACTCCAGGTCAGGTAGTGAAGTAATTCTTCTGATATGGTTCTAGTTGTCTTGATGCATATGCAAAACCTTCTGTGCAGCAAGGGAGTATAACCGAGTCTCTTTCTGAAATGTCCCAAAATTGGTTCCGCCTGAAGGTATGGAAGCTAATTTCTATTTCAGCTTTTCCAAAACTCCATTCTCACTCAAACTAAACTGTTTCTCTCTGTTCACGAAATTTATCAATGGTAACGCAAGTTGTAAACATCTTCCAGAATTCTTCTGCAAAGTTCAAAAGATTTCAGTTCTCCACTCTGTTATCGGTCTTGACCACTTGGTGATAGTTTCAAAACTTGCGGGATTTAAAGAGATATCCTCAATTAAGAACACCGTTGTCTCAACAAATATCAACCTCCCAGAATGCACACATGATCGTCAAATTTCTAACAAAGTGCAAAAAAAATAAAAAATGATTTTCATACTCTTCCTCGTCTCCGAATGTACTATTAAGTCATACAATGACCATTTGCCCAAGTACTCACGAGAAAACATCATTGTTAGGATTGTTCACACGGTTAAGGTGGTTAAACCTTACGTTCTTTGTGTGTATGATATATTGAGTGAATATGATTAAGTACGCGGAATTTACTTAAACACACTTAGAAGGTTATTTATGATTATGGAAATGGAAGGGTTATGTTTGTTCTATGACAATGAACAATGAAAGATTAACACCAAACGATTCAATATTATTAATGATAATAATACGAGTGATCTTGAAATATCACTAGGGTTACAACCTTGAATCTTAAGTTTTTCTAACTTGTGATATTCTTGTGTTTGTTCTATGTCTTAACAGTTATGAGAGTTCTAAAATAATAACACACTTAGACACTTAACATCGACACTAAGATCTTCTTTTATAGTCCAAGAAGATCTTTACATATTGCTTAAAGTCTAGCCGACTTACTTGTTAACTTATCTTGAGTGTGTCAGTACATAAGATACAACATGTATCTGTGTACACAACTTGTTAACTAAGCACATGGGGTAAGATATTATCTACCGTATATTGTTGACCAAAATACAAATAATATCTTTTCAATCTTATCCACTTAGCAGCAAAATGTTCACTAGCAGCAGCAATGAGTTATCGCTAGCAGCAGGAACAAGTATCATTAGCAACAGGATCAACAGCAGCAGAATGCTAAGCCTAGCAGCAGAATCATTTATCACTAGCAGCAGGAACAACATTAACAGCAGGAACCAAATGCACTAGCAGCAGAATCACACTTAGAGTATTTCTATATTAGAACCCGATATTAAACTTCTTGAATATTTAATTCCCAACAATCCTCCCCTAAACATGTGAATCCATTTCAACATGTTTCTGAATTAAATTTCCGAATTAAATTATGGATTGAAGATCTTTCAAACACTTCTGTTCTTCAAGATTGAATATCTTCTCAGTAATTCATCTGCTTTGTTCTTTGACTTTAACAATATCAACACATTGCTCCAATCTTGGACTAAAAGATGGTGCAATTTCCTTGGATGGAGGAATTATAAGAGGCAATGATGCTGTGTATCTTGGATGCTTGTTTCAACAAGTGAAATCATCTATCAGCATGTCTTTGCTAGTGAAATTTAAACTTTTCTTCGTTTGACCTAGATAGAACTTTCTCCTTTGGAATGCTTCATCCCTTCTGAATATATATAATACTCCAGAATAAGCTCTATTCTTGTCATTTTCAACCTTCTCATCATCTTGTATGCTCTTGTCTTCTCCTTCCTTTTATTGGATTATCTTCCTTTTCTGGGCTATTATTTCCTCCCCTGAGATACAAATAACTTTTGTTTCCTCCCCTTGTTTAGAAGATCTCACTATGTACCAAAATATATCTTTCCTTATCATCTGATCCATCATTTAGAACTTGTTGTCAGACAATTTTGTACATGAAGCCATCAATTCCTTAAGAGTTTAAGTTACTGCCCTCATCACTTCTAGGTGTGTTAACTCCTATGAGAGGTGAATCAGTGGACATTTGATTCATGGTCCATCAATGGATGGTTTTTGTGAATCTCTTGAAAATCCTTGTTTAAGAAATTATTTGACTTAGCAGTATGTTCATGATTTTAGAATTGAAAAATCATACTGCTTTCAACCATTTTGAAGGGATCAAGTGTATAACAGACACTTAATCAAAATTTCAGTTTAAAGCAACCTCTGGTTGTGTGAGAACCAATGTTTTTCAGTTATAAATAACTGTCTGTGTGCAGATAAACTCATTCAAAAAGCTTTCCTGACAGGGTTTCCAGCTCATAGTAATTGTCACCTCTAACAAAAGTGTTAGATTCACTTTTACTAGCAGTTCTTTCTATCAGATGTCCTTAGACTTGCTCATTATACTTGAAAGTATAAAATGATAGAAAGTGAGTTGCATCAATTACTATCTGATCAACTAAGTCATCAATTCAATGTGAAATATCATAACTAGTGTAATACCTGAAATTCAGATAACCTGTAAAATGACTAAATTACCCCTGAAAACCTAAAACCTAAATAAATAACTTATAAAATTCTGAAACAATTCCAAACTTCTGAAAACAATCTACATATCTAGTAAATTAATTTCTGGGACAACATTATATCACTTTGAATGTCCAAAAAGTATTAATTCACATACACTTATATATATATCCGAAAATAATTAAGTAAAATTAATTATATTTTGTAAAACCATTTTAGTTAAGATAATTATCAAATAAACTAGGAAAATATATCAAAAACAATACAATCCTAATTCTTGGCAAATTGTGGGCCAAAAATCTGATCCATGCCCCTCCTAAGTCGGTTTAATAAGGATAACAACAAACCATATTATTTTGTAAAACCCTAAATAGCCGAAACCCTAATTTTCGACACAAACAAATCGACCCAACCTCCATACGATTTTCTGGACTTGATCAAGCAATTTTATGGAGTTCATTGAGGTGTAAGAGAGCTACGAAAAATAGGAGTTCAGACGTTGGGGCCTTGATTCGATCGTGGTACCCTTTCTTGTTCGATCTATTGCGTACGAGAGGTACAAATCCTTAAGACTAATCCTTACATTCTAATATTAATCTAGCATTTTTCTAGTGATCCTTAGGTTGTATATAACTAAGGAAAAATGATAAACACGAATCATGCAAGCTTAATTAAGCGTACGGAAATTTAAGAGATAAAACACACTTAATTCCCAAATATTGTTATACGAATTTTCTGGGTTGTAACCATAATTTTTACATGTTCTATGATGATAATATAAGCCTAGAAAAATAGCCATATGATTTTTAGAAGCTCAGAATAATTGATCATGAATTTTTTTATAATCGGATTATATGGAAAAATAAAGAAAATAAGAAAGAAACCCTAGAACGATTAAGGTTAGGGTTCATGTTGTTAAATCTGGTGTAATTAATGCTAATAATGATGGAATAATTATGGTTTAATAATTGGGATACATTAGGGTTTGGTTTTGGAATAAAAAGTGCAATCCGATTTGTTTTTAAAAGTATAAGGGTATGTTTTGCCAACTTTGAAACTTCTGGGATATTTTTGTAATGTTATATAAGTCAGTAGGAATGTGGGAAAAATATAACTTGAGGGTCCTAAGTGTAAATATTGCAAGAAAATGAATTAATTGTATTTGCAAGGTACGAATTGTAATTAATTAAAATAGAGGGACTAAAAGTGTAAATTTGGGAAACTTGAAGTTATTCTGAGTAAATAATGTCATTAAGGGTGTAATGTGTAAATTTGAGTATTTATGGGCTTGATATGTAATTATAAATAAATTATGATTTAAATTGTAAGTTTTGTAAAGTTAAGGGACCAATTGTGTAATTACTAAATTCTGAGGGGTCTAATTCGTACTTCATATAATTCTGAGGTTATGTTCTGTAACTTTATAAAATAAGGTGCTTGTTTGGTAAATATGAATATTATTGGGATTAAATCATGAATTATGTAAATGTAGGGTTTATTTTGTAAATTATATAACTAAGGGGTATAAAATATAAATTGTGAAACTTAAGAGATTAAAATGTCATTCTGAATAAAGTGTGTATTAAATCAGTAACTTAAAGTATTTTCATGTTAAACCTTTGAATCTAATGAATTTACAATTATAACCCTAAACTATGTATACTTGTCATAATTAACCGTAAACTTTTGTAACTGATAAAATGTACCTTAATTCCATAATAATCTTGAAATAAGGACTTAACCTAATTTGGGATACTGATATCTTACTAAATATGGAAATCTGTTAATTATAGAAAGTTACTAAATCTAGAAGGTTACTAAAAATAGAAAGTTACTTAAAATGGAAAGATAACTGAAAACCCTTTTGAACTTCTGTCTTCTACTCCATTAGGTTCGAGGAAGGAGTAATTTGATCCTTGTCATTTGCTATCCTTGTGTTCTGCAATTAAGGTACAGATATTCTGCCCTTCTTGTAAGGTGGCTTCGTTCTCTTGATCTCTTGTTTTGACTCGTTTAGGATTTCCCTAAGCCATTGCTATGTTCCCCTACACTTTGGTTCGTTTGTTTGATTCATTTTGACCTTGATGTTCGATATGACCCTTTTTGCTTTGAGCCTCTATAATGATCCATTTGATATTCGTTCGTTACCTTGTTATATATTAGTATTCGAATCACATTCGAAGGTTCATTTGATTTTGGTAAATAAATGTGAAAACTTTTTAAATATGACCTAGAAATGTCTTGAGAAAAATTAGTTATTTTAAAAGAATGATTATGGGTGGTGATATGATACTATTTTTATATGACATTTGTTAACCTTTGTGGATACTAGTTTAAAGAATATTTTTATGAAAAACCGTTTTGCAAGATTATTTTATAAAAACTATTCGGAAAGATCATTTTATTGAAAACCATGATTAAAGAAATGCTTTAAATGAACTTTTGACAAGAACCTCTAAAATGAACTTTTGCTACGAACTTTAATTATGAACCTGTGAAATTCTTTTCTGAAACATTTGATGTAGTCCTTATAATCTGAACTTAATTTTGATATAAAACTTAATTTGATAAACTCTGATTTGAACCTTTGATAGTTATTTCTGGACTGTTTGACATGAACCTTTTGCCATGTACCCTTAAGATATGACTTTTGATTATTTTGATAGTACATTTGACCTTGACCTACAGTTTGATATTACGAGCCAATCACTAGGCATGAGGGTTTCATGTCCATGTCATTGACGCACCTTTGACATGACTCTAGGGCAGGAGAGTGATGACCTGTTCCGTCCCTTATTTATTATCTGCTATGGCCATTATGATTATGATTATTGATTTGTCTGCGGGGGCGTATGGGTGCATCCTAGATTTGACCTGTTATCTGTATATGTTATATGTTTATTGTTATATTTATCTGGTGACTGATGGTGTGTGCGATACACGTCTTTCACATATCTGGGAGCTAGCTACTCTATTTGGTTACATTGAGATGATGTGATTTGGTTTGTTTCTGGGCTCGTGGTGGATTACTGATCCTTTTATTTCTTTTTATTTCCTTTCTTTTCATTCCATCATTATTATATTCTTTGTCTATACCTTATGTTATTCCATTTGCACTATACCATGTATGCTCGTTTTCTTTTGCTTTCCTTTCCGTCTATTATATATCTGTTCACTGAGCTTTTTAAGCTCAGCCGCGTTTCTTTTTCCCACGGCAGGTTTAGTTGGAAGCTGGGTATGAGTGAAGAGACTTTTGGACTTAGAAGACCTTGATAGTTATTTTGAAGTAGAGACTTGTAGAAGGATTTGCATTTGCAGACTTAGTATTTAGCTTTTGTTTCCTTTGTAACCTTGTAAATTTCAGAATTTCATTGTAACCCTTGAGAACCTTTGTATTATTGTTGATGTATGCTTTGTTTGATCTGATATGAAACCATTATTATGACATCTTTACCCTTATCGGGTTAGGGTGTTACAACTAGGTTTCAAGAAAGAAGTTTTAAGGAGTTTTAAATTCCCAAACTTAGTCCATCATAAACTTATTATGTAGCAACTAATATAATCATTTTGCTGCTTCCATTTCACTTGAAACATCCTTTTGTGTTCACAAATTCATACCTGAAATTGTTAGTCTAAAACCAAAAGAACAAAGTACAAAGTACTTGTTTTTCATTAGAATAATCATAAGACCAACTGTATGAATAACACATTTTAAATTTGTACTAGCAGCACAAACTTTTTGTAATAGCAGCAGTATTAGATAAATCCAGCAGCAGAAACAAAAAGTTTATTTACATAAACACATCAGATTGAAAATTCAAAGATTAAGCATTCCAATACTTGCTACCAAGTACTGAAATCTTGAAACATCAAAAGCTTTTGTTAGCAGATCTGCAAAGTTATGTTCTGAAGCAATTTTAAGAACTTGAATTAACTTTTTCTCATTGCAGTCTCTTATAAAGTGATGTCCAATTTCAATGTGTTTTGTTTTAGAATGTTGCACTGGATTTTTAATAATACAAATTGTACTACTATTATAAATATGAATAACAGTGTTTAAGAAATTGTACCCATAATCAAGAAGTTGGTTTTGAATCCATAGAACTTGACTAGAGCAACTTGCAGCAGCTATATATTCAGCTTTAGTTGTTGAATTTGCCACACTTGTTTGCTTTTTACACTGCCATGAGACAAGTCTACACCCAAGGAATTGACATCCTCCAGTTGTTGACTTTCTGTCCAAGCTAGCACCAGCATAATCACTATCCGAATATGCTACCAAGTCAAAAGGAGATTCCCTAGAATACCATATACCCAACCTTGGTTGACCTTTGAGATATCTAAAAATTCTCTTGACTGCAGTTAAATGAGAAACCTTTGGAGTTACTTGAAATCTTGCACAAACACAAACAGGGAACATGATATCAGGTCTAGATGATGTAAGGTACATCAAAGAGCCTATCATAGATCTGTAAGTGTGTACATCCACACTTTCTCCATCTTCATCTTTCAGAAGGTGCTTCTCAGAGTCCATTGGTGTGCTTGCTATTTTTGAATCAGCAAATTGAAATTTTCTAAGTATCTCTGCAACATATTTGTCTTGACTAATAAATATGCCTTCAGATGATTGCTTAACTTGCAAACCCAAAAAGAATGGAAGTTCCCCCATGGAACTCATCTGAAACTTATCTTTCATAAGCTTCTCAAATTCTAAACACATCTATTTCCTAGTAGATCCAAAGATAATGTCATCCACATACACCTGCACTAACAGAAGATCCTTCTTGTGCTGTTTGATGAAAAGTGTCTGATCAATCTTTCCTCTTTGAAATTCATTCTCTAATAAATAGGAAGCTAGTGTTGCATACCAAGCTCGTGGTGCCTGATGAAGGCCATATAGAGCTTTCACTACTCTGTATACTTTGTTTGGATGTAATGGGTCAATGAAGCCTGGAGGTTGTGAAACATACACCTCTTCTTCAATTGTTCCATATAAGAATGCACTCTTGACATCCATTTGGTAGACTGTGAAGCCTAAAAATGAAACATAAGCTAAGAAAAGCCTAATTGCCTTAATCCTTGCTACTGGAGCATAAACCTCATCATAGTCTATTCCTTCTTCTTGTGTGTACCCTTGGGCTACTAATCTAGCCTTATTCTTAATCACTATTCCCCTTTCATCCCTTTTGTTCTTAAAAACCCATCTAGTGCCAATTACCTTCACACCTATAGGTAAATCAACTAGCACCCATACCTTCTGAATCTTGAACTGAAGAAGCTCTTCTTGCATAGCTTCTAACCAGCTTGAATCATCTAGGGCTTTCAGAATGGTCTTTGGTTCAGCTTGTGAGAGAAAACATACAAACAAGCAAGAGTTTGAAAGCTCATGCTGTTTTGAAGCATAAAGGGCATCAAGAAGCCCTTGTTGGTCTGAAGTCATCAATTGATGTCTTGTCTTCACACCAGATTGTACATCTCCAATCATATGTTCCAGGGAGTGGACTTAGTGAATTCTTGTTTGTGGAGTAGAAGGAACTTGATAATTTGATGGAAGATTGTTGAAATCCACCTCATTATCTGAGAATTCTGCTTCTTTTGTTTCTGAAGGGCCAGCAGCAGAGTCATTTAGCCGAACAGCAGAATCAGTAAGCTTAGCAGCAGAATCACCAGCAGAAACAGATACACTACCAGCAGCAACAAAAATACTACCAGCAGAAAAATTTTGTTGTTCCTGAGTTCCATCTTCTTTGCTTTCATCTTCAACACCTTCTTTAGATTTATCATAAGAAGATTCATCAGTTGTTGAAGTTGATTCCACATTTGTACTTGACCATATTGGCATCCAAACATGATCTTGGTTTGTCTCCTTTTCTAACCTTGCCTCATCTGTTGCTTGTGAACCTGAAAATTCATTAGTTTCTGCAACAACAGGCACATAATTCATTGATTTGGTTAGATACTCAAGATCAAATAGCCTTTTTGGTCCTTGACCTTCTACATTGGATTTGTCTTCTAAAAACTCCACATGTAGGTTTTCTTCTACAATCTTAGTTCTTGTGTTGTATACTCTAAATGCTTTGCTATTAAGAGAATATCCAACAAAGAATCCCTCATCTGCTTTACCATCGAATTTTCCTAAATGGTCTAAGGTATTGAGAATTGTCACATGACATCCAAAAGGTCTAAGAAATCCTATTGCAGGAGTTCTACCTCTAAAAAGTTCATATGATGTCTTATTGTGAGGCTGCACAACTAAAACTCTATTTTGAACATAGCAAGCAGTGTTGACTGCTTCAGCCGAAAAAGTGATAGGTAGCTTAGAATCAGCTAACATTGTTCTAGCAGCTTCAATTAGTGTTCTATTCTTTCTCTCAACAACACCATTCTGTTGTGGTGTTCTAGCAACACTAAATTCTCTCTTAATACCTTTTTGTTTGCAGAAGTCATCCATAACTCTATTCTTAAACTCTGTCCCATTATCACATCTAATGACCTTCACTTTCTTGTCTACTTGGTTTTCTATCTATGTAATGAATGTCTTAAGGATGCTTGTAGTCTCATCCTTAGTAGATAGAAAGAAAACCCATGTAAATCTAGTATAGTCATCAATTACAACAAGACAATATCTCTTATGCATTATACTACTTACTGAAACAGGTCCAAATAAGTCCATATGCAGCATAAACAAAGATTGATTGATAGAGTTAAAAATCTTGGGCTTACAAGTGGCTTTGTGTTGTTTGCCTTTTAGACAAGCAATGCATGTTTGATCATTTTCAAATCTTTTGTGAGGTAAACCTCTTACCAAACCATTCTTAACAATTTTATTTATGGTTTTGAAGTTAATATGACCAAGCCTTCTATGCCATTTCATTGATTCATCCAATGTGGCCTTTGCAACAAGACAAGTTAAATTCTTTTTAGGAACAATGTTCTTCATGTCTACACTGTACATATTGCCTTTTCTAGGAATTCTAAGAAGTACTTGACTTTCATCAGGCATCTTAAAATCAGGAGAAAGAACAAGACATTCAGTCTCACAGAAAAGAACATTGTTCTTTTTGTCACACATTTGTGAGACACTAAAAAGATTATAATTTAGCTCTTTTACATAGAACACATCTTCAAAATCTAAATTTCCGGTTTTGATTGTACCTTTACCAGAAATTTTGCCACCAACACCTCCTCCAAAGGTAACATAGCCTCCATCTATTGATTGGAAATCTAAGAGATAAGACTTGTTGCCTGTCATGTGCCTTGAACATCCACTATCTGAGTATCCTTGATCCTCTTCCTGATCATTTGAATGTTCCTGCACATAAATAAGAGTGTTAGTTTCTTTTGGGGACCCAAGCCATTACTGACTTGGATCTGCCTCTTGCATCAATGTAATTCAATCTTTTAAGGATAGTTGATGCAGCATTGGATTTTAAAATCCAACATGCTGAGGCCTTAACAGCATTTGCCCTGTTTCCCTTAGCAGCAGAATGAACTGATTGCTTAGCAGCAGGAACTGCTAGCTTTTTAGTTCTACCCTTTGGTTTCCAAACTTGTTTTTGGACCACTGCTTTTGTTTGAATGGGCCTTAGAACAGTTGTTGGTGCATGTTTGAAAAATGTTTTTGCACCCTTAGCTATTGATTTTGGGTTAATAGTCATAAATGGTCGAGCAACAGGAACAAATTGTCTAGCAGCAGGAACCATTAGTCTAGCAGCAGGATCTGAGTTTGAGCCAGACTTTTTTTTGACTACTCTGGGGTTCGATCTCTTAGAACTAGAGTGAGAGTGAGACTTAGGAGTTTGCCTTTTGAAGTTCACTCTATTGTTTTCATATCCAGATACCCAATGGTTGCAGAAAGCTGCAAGATGGTCAAAACTACCACATGTGTAACAAGCTTTATTATAAAAAGCAAAGTCATCACCTAATTGGTTAGACTTGAGGTTGTTCCAATTCCTTTGGTTACCTCTGGGCTTGTTGGTGGTTCTATATTGCTTACAATATCTAACTGGTTGCCTAACATGCTTAATGTTTGATTTAGGCCTATCAGTATTGTGTTTGACTATCTTAGGAACACTTGTTCCTACTTTCTTAACCACTTCAGGTTTAGACATAACCTGTTCATCATCATCATCACTATCAGTTGTACAATCTTCAACAACTATAGCATCTAAGTTCTTAGCAAAGGACACCTTGTCCTGATAAAGTAAAGTTTTATCTAAACTTTTACTTACTTTTTCTACCTTAAGGCTCTTGCTAGCCTTAGAACCATATTCCATGATTGGTTCTTGAAACTCAGGTAAACCTGAATTTCCTAGGTCAATCCCTGGGGGTTTAGGGATGCCTCTATAAGGAGGTGGAACACTCTTATATCCCACTCCTGACTTAGCTCTATTAATTACTTGACATTCTACTATGTTGTGCATACCTCTAGAAGCATGTTCTAGTGCCTCAGTAGTCAAGTGAATGTTTTCATTTTCCTTTTTGACCCTATCAAAAGCTTCTCTCAAAAGCTTAATTTTAGCATCTCTAAAGAATATGTCCTGTCTTAGGAGAGCTTTGTCATCAGAAAAAGCTAATTCATTTTCCTTATAGTGTGTGATTTGTTTCTCTACCTTTTCTAATCCACACTTATAGTTTATAAAGTTTTGAAAAGTCTTACTTAGCTCTATCTTTTGGTCATCAAATTGTTTCATTAAAACCTGTAGAGCATTAAGAGCAGTGCAAGTATTTGAACAAGCTTTATGATTTTGTACCTCAGTAGCAGAAAAAGCCATAAGTGCCATCTGAGCAGGAGTTTCTTCTTCATCTGCCATGAAGCTCCAATCAAAACCTAAGCCATCAATAGCTACCATAGCTTTTGGCTCAATAACCTCCTCTGTTTTGGATTTGCTTCCAAAACCTCTATTCTTGCTGTCTTGCTGCCTTGGTCTTCTGCAATCTCTTGAGAAATGACCCATCATGTGACAGTTATAGCACTCTATCTTTGACTTATCAAAACCAGCAGCATCAGTGTTGCTGATTATGAGCTTCTTCCCCGTCTTGTGATAGAACTTCTTGGCTCTCATGCTAAGAAGAGAAATTTGCCATTTCAGATCCATTTCCTCCAGATCATCTTCATGGATCTCTTGGAGGTCTTCATAGGAGAGCATGGACCCATTATTTTGACTTGTAAGAAAGGCACAACAAGTCTTTTCATCCAAAATACTTATGGTACTACTTGATGAACTAGCAGCACCAATATCATCAACAACTTTCACCTCTTCACTTGATTTTGAGGTACTAGGAGTTGACATAAATGCCTTTTTCCCAGTATTAGAACTAGTACCTCCATTCTTCTTCAAATCTTGCTCCACAATCTTGAAGTTGCTATACAAGTCCATCAGTTCCATGGTGTCTAAGTCTGGCTTGTTCTTCCAGACAACAACATGCATAGCCCACTCTTCTGGTAAGCTTCTCAGAAATTTGGGTTCAAATATTCTTGAGGCATTTCAATCCCAAGAATAGCGAGTTGGCTCACAATATTCTGAAGCCTATTAAACATGTGGTCAAGAGATTCATTGTATGTAGAGGAGAAGTTTTCAAACTGCTGCTTGAGCAGTGTCTTGTGGGTTTTCTTGGTGGCTTCATTTCCACCATACCTGGCAATAATAGCTTCAAATAATGACTTGGCATCTTTGAACTTGCTGAAGTTTAAAAGTTGATCATTGGGAATGGTCATCATCAGCATGCTTCTTGCCTTCAAGTCATTTTTCTTCTTTATTCTATCTTCTGCAGATGATGGCTTTGTCTGCAGAGTTGAAACCGCTTTGCCATCCACTGTTGATGTAGTGGTGGTAGGCTGGTAAGAGTTTCCATCTTCTATGATTTCCCAAAGTGCATAATCTTGCACTTGGAAATATTGCTCTATCCTCAGCCTCCACATCTCAAACTCATTCTGTTTGAGCATGGGAATCTTTGCAGCAACATTTGTCTGAATAGATTCAACATCCATTTCTTAAGCTTCTTCTTCTAAATCAATAATATCAACCTGGCTTTGATACCACTTGTTAGGATTGTTCACACGGTTAAGGTGGTTAAACCTTACGTTCTTTGTGTGTATGATATATTGAGTGAATATGATTAAGTACGCGGAATTTACTTAAACACACTTAGAAGGTTATTTATGATTATGGAAATGGAAGGGTTATGTTTGTTCTATGACAATGAACAATGAAAGATTAACACCAAACGATTCAATATTATTAATGATAATAATACGAGTGATCTTGAAATATCACTAGGGTTACAACCTTGAATATTAAGTTTTTCTAACTTGTGATATTCTTGTGTTTGTTCTATGTCTTAACAGTTATGAGAGTTCTAAAATAATAACACACTTAGACACTTAACATCGACACTAAGATCTTCTTTTATAGTCCAAGAAGATCTTTACATATTGCTTAAAGTCTAGCCGACTTACTTGTTAACTTATCTTGAGTGTGTCAGTACATAAGATACAACATGTATCTGTGTACACAACTTGTTAACTAAGCACATGGGGTAAGATATTATCTACCGTATATTGTTGACCAAAATACAAATAATATCTTTTCAATCTTATCCACTTAGCAGCAGAATGTTCACTAGCAGCAGCAATGAGTTATCGCTATCAGCAGGAACAAGTATCATTAGCAGCAGGATCAACAGCAGCAGAATGCTAAGCCTAGCAGCAAAATCATTTATCGCTAGCAGCAGGAACAACATTAACAGCAGGAACCAAATGTACTAGCAGCAGAATCACACTTAGAGTATTTCTTTGATTAGAACCCGATATTAAACTTCTTGAATATTTAATTCCCAACAATCATTTATCAAATTCACAAAACAGTAAGAGCTTTAGCTAATACTATTAGCGTCGCTAACCGTCATAGCAGTCGTTAAGAATACGGAAGGCGATTCCAAGAATAACCTCAATTCATACTTCCATCTGAAGGAAACTTTGCGCTCTGAAATTGAACAGATACATAGTCGTTTCAGGGTGGAGAAATAATGGTTCCCAACAGCAATACAGTTCAGCTTCCAGTAATCAATACATATCTCCTTTCACCATCCTTCTTTATCGCGAACGAAACTGAAACACGCCCAGAAGATACAATTAAGCAAACTCACTTACTGGCCTTCGGTTGCTGCTCTTCCCGGTTGCTCAAATCAACTGGTATGATCCCGGACACATCTGAAAGGCATCTTCGCTTGGTGACTAGACAATCTCTCGGTATCATGTCAAATCCTACTTCACACTCCGGTGAAAGCTTATGGTTTGAAGAGTTCAACCAGGAATCATATTCAGAAAACTCAGGGTGCCAAATAACTCTCAAGATAAGGTTCATTCATTGGTGTACGAAATGGGTTCTAGGAAAACTTCATAACCGCGAAAGTAACACACGAGTCTCCAGAGTAATAGTGATAGCCAAAAGTTTAACAATTGGTAATCATGGTAGGGAGTTCAAAATTGTTTCAAACGCCAAAGGTGAGACATAGGAGGATAGTTGTCAATATTTTGAATGCTCAATCAACCAATCCCTTATCAGAATAAAATCGAAGTTAACTATCCAGAGAAGGACAGATCAACAAAGCAAAATTTTATCGTTCAAAAGTGAGAGGGAAACATTCTTATACTCGTGGTTAAACACCACAAGACTTCTCATAGGGACAGAGATGGGTAAGACGAAATCAAATAGCGTCGGAAGATTCATATATGCTTATCAAAAACAAGAGACAAATCACAGAATGTATCAAGTACGTCATCGCCATGGAGATTCTTAGAATGCCCAAAGAGGCATCAAAATGATTAACAAGAGGGTCAGAGGTCAGAGTCGGAATCTGAAGATAAGGATCAAATAGTGTCAGGAAATTACTATGCAATTCTCAATGCCTTCAAGATTTAATTTAGGTTTCAAATCTTAGGTGGTGCAAAGCATAAGCTTTCAATCTCCAAAAGTGATCTCAACGGGCTTTAACCATAAGCAAGGCACGAATCAGAGTGATGCGGAAGCAATGATACTTAAACAAATGCCTTATAGTCTACCCATTCCTCACCGGTAATAACTTAAGTTCTTATGGGGAAATCCTAAAGCAAGTTCTCAAGGTGTTCTCCTATGTTCTTACAGTGGAAGCCTAATGGTCCAAAACTCACAGGCCAAGGGTAAATGTATTACGAGTCGCAACCTGTTTCTCTGATACCATAATTTGTAACACCCCAACCCATCAAGGGTAGAAGTGCCACATTATGGTGACATATCAAAGCAAACACAAGCATATGACTAATTAATACAAAATAACTTCAAGGGTTACAAGGGAAAAAAATCTGAAGATACAAGGTTACAAAGGAAATAATAATAAATTCTAAGTTCTATAATTTGCAATTGTTCTAATCATCTCTAATCCAGAATAGCTAGTAAGGTCTTCTAAGTCCAAGGTACTCTCCACTCATACCCAGCTTCCAAACTAAAACCTGCCGCAGGAAAAGAAATGCGGCTGAGCTTAAAAAGCCCAGTGAACAGATATAGAGGTAACAAGCAGTAATAATGGAATAGTGAAGTAAAGGAAACAATGCAAGGTATAATAAGAGTTAAGGAATAATTAAATAGATAAGAGTAAAGGGAACAGTAATCCACCACGAGCCCAAGTCAAGTCAAGTATCAAGTAACCATGTATACGGAGGGGAGACCTCCGTATACCAAGTATAATGTGAGGGGATACCTCCAAGGGTTGGAGTAGCTAGCTCCCAAGATGTGAAAGACGTGTATCGCACACACCATCAGTCACCAAGTATAACAAGTAATATCATGATAAATCCATCGAAACAAGTAACAAATCTAGGATGCATCCATACGCCCCAGTAGGCCAAGTTCTTCCTCTACGTAACAAGTCAAGTCAGGGACGGGATAGGTCATCACTCTCCTACCCTAGAGTCAAGTCATCGGTGCATCAATGACAAGGACATGAAACCCTCATGCCTAGTATACAAGTGGTGGCTCGTAGTATCAAACTGTGGGTCAAGGGTCAAGTATCAAGTGTCCAAGTTCAAGTCTCATATCAAGTGGTTCAAGTCAAGTTTCCAATTCAAGTATGTCATATCAAGGTTTATATCAAGGTTCAAGTCAAGGTTCAAATCAAGAGTCATAGCAAGGTTTATAGCAAAGGATCAAATCAAGTGGTTCATATCAAAGGTTCATAATCAAATGATTCGTAGGTTCATTGTAAAGATTTAATTCAAATGTTTCATATCAAACGCGTATTTAGAAAATCTTTCAATAAGTGGCTTTCATAAAATGATGTTTAGTAAAGTTTTTCATAAAGATAGTCTTAAAAGTAGTTTTCACAAAACTTTTAGTAAAATTTCATTTAAAAGTGGTATCGCATCGTGCTCAACAACATCGTTTTAAAATAGCTTTTCTCAAAACATTTTCATATATAATTTAGAAAGGTTTTAGCATCCAGTTATAATATCAAATGAACCTTCAAGGTATCCAAGGGTTTGAATATTCATGTCACAGGGTGATGAACGAATTATATCAAGTATCAAGGGAACATAGCAAGGTTCAATTTATCAAGGAAAGCATAGCAAGGTTCACAAATCAAGGGAAAACATAGCAAGGTTCACAAATCAAGGGGAGCATAGCAAGGTTCACAAATCAAGGGGAGCATAACAAGGTTCAAGGGAGTAAGATAGTCAAGAGAGAGAGAGTTCATGAGAAACCTGTGAGAAGGTCAGAATATCTATACCTTATTCGGAACGCAAACAAACACAAGATAGAAAACACTGAAAAGAATCAGATCACTCCTTCTTCACACCTAAAGGAGTAGAAGACAGAATTACAAGTGGTTCTTAATTCAGATTACTAATTTTAGTTTATCTTTCCATTTTAAGTAACTTTCCAAATTTAGCAACTTTCCATATTTAGCAACTTTCCATTTATAGTAACTTTCCATTTATAGTAAGTTTCCACTTTAAGTAAGTTTACTCATTTTAAGTAACTTTATATTTTTAGCAAGTTTCCAAAATTAGTAAGTTTCCATTTTTAGAAAGTTTCCTTATTTAGCAAGTTTCCATAATTAGCAAGATTTAAATAAGAGTAAACTGCAAAATACATCCCTGTGGTTTACACCTTTTGGCACTTTACATCCCTGTCAGAAACTATTGGCAATATACATCCCCCGTTAGGCAAACGTTTTCCACATTACATCCCTAAGTTGGATGGGGTTATCTTTCTCCGTTAAGTGTTTGCATCGTTAGTCCCTCTGTTAAAATGTTTGCAACCGTTAGTCCTATGGGTTAAGTCTATTTGCACCGTTAGTCCTTCGTTACGTTTTCCTCCGATTTTATACGTTTTCGTCTGTTTTTTTACGTTTTCGTCCGATTTTTTACTTTTTCGTCCGATTTTTTTCGTTTTCGTCAGATTTATTACGTTTTTGTCCCTTTTTTTTTACGTTTTCGTCTAGTTTTTTACGTTTTCGTCTGTTTTTTTTACGTTTTCGTCCGATTTTTTAGGTTTTCGTCCGATTTTTTTTCGTTTTCGTCCATTTTTTTACGTTTTCGTTTGTTTTTTTCACGTTTTCTACTATTTCTGTTTTTTTACTTTTCTCCGTATTTTTTCGTTTTCTGTCTGTTTTTTTACGTTTTTCGTTCCGATTTTTTTACGTTGTTTTTCCGTCTGATTTTTTTCGTTTTCGTCCGATTTATTACGTTTTTCGTCCTTTTTACGTTTTGTCTGTTTTTTAGTTCGTCGTTTTTTCGTTTTCGTCGTTTTTAGTTTTCGTCGATTTTTTTCGTTTTCGTCCATTTTTTACGTTTTTTTGTTTTTTCGTTTCTGTTTCGTCTGTTTTTTACGTTTTCGTCCTTTTTGTTTCGTCTGTTTTTTACGTTTTCGTCCTGATTTTTTACGTTTTTTGTTTTTTTTCTCGAATTTTTTTTACGTTTTTCGTTATCGTCTCGTTTTTTACGTTTTTCGTCTTTCGTTTTTTTTATGTTTTTCGTTTTCTATGTTTTTTGTTTTCGTCCTTTTTTATTTTCGTCTGTTTTTTTTTTCGTCTTTTTTACGTTTTCGTCGATTTTTTACGTTTTCATCTGTTTTTTTATGTTTTCGTCCGATTTTTTATGTTTTTGTTTTTATTTTTTTTGTTTTCGTCCATTTTTTAACATTTTCGTCTGCTTTTTTCCATTTTTGCCAAAAAAAATCAGACGAAAACGTAAAAAAATAGAACAAAACATAAAAAAACAGACGAAAACGTAAAAAAAAGGGACGAAAATGAAAAAAAATGTTGAAAACGTAAAAAAGCGGACGAAAACGTAAAAAAACAGACGAAATTGTAAAAAATCAGACGAAAACGTAATAAAACAGACGAAAACGTAAAAAATGGATGAAAACGTAAAAAACAGACGAAAAAGTAAAAAATCGGACGAAAACGTAAAAAAATAGACGAAAACGTAAAAGAACAGACGAAAACGTAAAAAAAAGGGACAAAAACGAAAAAAAAATGACCAAAACGTAAAAAAGCGGACGAAAACGTAAAAAAACAGACGAAAATGTAAAAAATTGGACGAAAACGTAAAAAAACAAACGAAAACGTAAAAAAACAGACGAAAATGTAAAAAATCGGACGAAAACGTAAAAAAACAAACGAAAACGTAAAAAAATGGACGAAAAAGAAAAAATAGGACGAAAACGAAAAAAATCGGACGAAAACGTAAAAAAACAGACGAAATCGTAAAAAATGGACGAAAACGTAAAAAAACAGAAGAAAACGTAAAAAAAATAGACGAAAACATAAAATAATGGATGAAAACTTAAAAAACAGACGAAAATGTAAAAAATCGGACAAAAACGTAAAAAAACAGACGAAAACGTAAAAAATCGGACGAAAACTTAAAAAAACAGACGAAAACGTAAAAAAATGGACGAAAATGAAAAAATCAACAAAAACGGAAAAAATCGGACTAAAACGTAAAAAACAGACGAAAACGTAAAAAATCGGACGAAAACGTAAAAAACCTGACGAAAACGTAAAAAACTAGACGAAAACGTAAAAAAAAGGGACGAAAACGTAATAAATCGGACGAAAACGAAAAAATCGAACGAAAACGTAAAAATCGGACGAAAATGTAAAAAAAACAGACGAAAACGTATAAAATCGGAGGAAAACGTAACGAAAGACTAACGGTGCAAATAGACTTAACCCATAGGACTAACGGTGCAAACATTTTAACAGAGGGACTAACGATGCAAACACTTAACGGAGAAAGATAACGCCCATCCAACTTAGGGATGTAATGTGGAAAACGTCTGCCTAACGGGGGATGTATATTGCCAATAGTTTCTGACAGGGATGTAAAGTGCCAAAAGGTGTAAACCACAGGGATGTATTTTGCAGTTTACTCTTTAAATAATATAATTTAGGATAAGTCATTAATTAAGTATTATTATGGGAAAAGGGTTCATTTTAGCAAGTTATAATAGTCTAGGGTTAAATATGACAACTTTCTATATTTTAGGGTTTTAAATGCAAATATGCCAAAGATAAAGGTCTAAAGTGCAAATATTACAAGTTATTCATTTTAATCCATAAGTTGCCCATATTCACGATTCTAAACCTTTAACTTTAACAATTTTACAAATTAGACCCTTAAGTTAATTAAATTACAATTTAAACCTTATAATTAATTTAATTACAATTCGATCCTTAAAATATCCATATTTACACATTAAGCCTTCAATTATCAAAATCACGCATTACACCCCCTTACATTAATATTTATACGAGACACCCTCTATTTTCTAGTATTTACGAAACAAACCCCTCTAGTTTATAATTTTGCAAATCGAATTCATAATTTCATAATTTATCATTTAAACCTTCTGGTTACCAAATTTACGTATAATACCCCCATATTATATTTTATACGAATCATCCCTATTCTAAAGTGTCTTACAAAAATAACCCACAAGTTTATAAAATTACAAAACACACCCAAAACTTTTTAATTTCTCAATCGGTATTAACATAAAACGCAAACCCTAACCCTAAAATTTTCCAATCATTACCAATCATTGATTTAACCCTAAAACACATTTATTAAATCAGATCAAACACCAAGAACCCTAATCTTAAACAATTCGATTTATATTTTATTTCGAACCCTTTTTTTTCTTTTTATATCCGGTTCAACAATAATTCACCAAGGATGATTTAAGCTTCGAATATTACAAAGATCATTTTTCTAGTTTTATATGACATGTATAGGACTAGAATAAAATAGGTACAAAGCCTGGAAAAATCGCATGATCGGTTTTGGATTTATGTTACATTTTTTATATTTAGAATTACTACGATTGATCTAGCGTGCATGGATCGTAATAGCCATTTTATATGGATCATGTATGATGTAAAAAGAGTCAAAAAAATACCAGATAGTCTTTAGGATGATCGAATGAAGAGTGGGGATTTTGTACCTCTCGGCTAGGATAGAACTCGAGCAAAAATCAAAACCAAGCGAGCCAAGCCTCTATAATTTGAACTCCTATTTTTCTAGCCTCCTTCTAACTCCAAAGTACCCAGGAAAAATGCCAAGAAGTCGTGGAAAATTGTGGTGGCCAAATGGGAGTTTTTAGTTTGTTTTTAGGGTTTAAAGAATAATAAAAAGGGAACAATGATGAAACCGTGTAAATGGAGGAGGGGAGGGCATGGATTTTGGCCCAAGTGATTGTGATGAGATCAATTTACTGATTTTGTCAAGGTTTCCTTTTAATTGTAGTACTTATCCCTCATTTATTTGTTTTTAATCATTTAACAAGAAATAAATACATATATATATAAGTATTCGGCCCAAGGTATTATTTTATGGTGTGACAAGTATTTTTAGGACATTTAGAATATTAAAATGTTCAAGCAAAAATTATCATACTTCATATGTTGCTAATTTCCAAGAGTTTGTGATTTATTTGATGTTTTTATTTAATCATTAATTGAATTTTTAAGTTACAAGGGTATTTTGGTAATTTTGCATGTTTTGAAATTTTGGGTATTACACACCGTGTCATCTTCCTTCATCTGAAGGGTTTGAAATCCAATCATCAATGATTGTAACCGTGCTTGTTGCACTCTTTCTTCTCCAACGTGTCTCTTCTTCAATGATTCCCATAATTCCTTTGCCGTTTTACAACTTGCTACTTGTAAAATAACATCTTCGGTCAACGCTTGATATAGGAAGGCTGTTGTTGCCTTATCCTTTTTATCATCTACTTGCGTGTTTTCCTTAGGTTCTATCGCTTTCCATAAACCATGTGCCTCTAGTATAACCTTAATTTGTATAGCCCAAACTGTGTAGTTTGTGGTTTTAAGTTTTGGGCATTGGTATTGAGCAACAGGTGTTACGGGTTTTGTTGATGTGTTAGTTGTTTCAACACCGGCCATCTTAAAAGTGTTTATAATCTTCACTTTCTAATCGTATGGGAATTTCTAACTTAGTATGGTATTTCTTACTATCACGGGAATAGAAATAGTTTTCCGGGAATCCTCACAATACGGGATCAATATATAGTTCTCGAGATTTCCTAATAGTACAAAATAAACTTCTATACTATTCTTAATATAATAGAAATCCAAAAGTTGAATTTGTAACCTCGTTGTTTTTTTAAACACAAAACATATTCCCACTTGTGTGTTAGTACGTTCTATACCAATCACGTCTTTTCTTTCCCTCGTTCACCAACGTTGTTGTTCTTTCGTTGTTTATCTCTTGCCACCACAAACAATTCGAAAGAAAACTCTTGTTCTTCTTTGATGTTTCTTTTCTTTGATAAACCAAACAAAACGTTCCTCCTCTTATTATACCACACTCCCACGTTGTCTTTCTTTTCCTTTTGTGTCGACTTGGAATAAATGTATCCTTGACTTCTTTTGATCTCGGCTTCCTTTCCAAAACACCCAAAGTGTTTTCGGTAAAACAACAAAGTTGTTGTTTGTTGTTTTTCTTTGAGTTCCAAGTTCTCCCACAAAGTTTTCTCACAATACCTCTCGGTATTTTAACAAAGCAAATCGTTTTTTCTTTTCTTTCCTTCACTAATACCCTACGGTATTACCTATCCACGACCAAACAAAATCGTTAATTTGTTAGTCGTTGTTGTTGTTGCTTGTTTCTTCTTCAAACGCGTACCACAATAATTTTCTTGTCTTCTTTATTCCACACCGTGTCTTAACAACAATTCTTCAAACAACCTTCGGTATTTTTCCCAAAACAAGTGATCAATTTGTTTCCTTCGTTATTGTTGTTCCTTGTATTGCTAGCGTTTTCTTCTCCAAACAATCCTTGATTGTTTCCTTTCTTAGTATACCTTCTAATCTACAAGCAACTCTCCCCTTTTGTGTCTTTCGTTTTCTTTCAACCGGTTTGATATACACAAAGTTTTCTATCTTTACTTGACGTCGTACTCCTTTTCTTCTTATTGCTTTAAATAGCAACAAGGTTTTTCCTCTTCTTTGTTGTCGTGCAAACTCAGTCACCAACAAAGGCTTTTCAAACAATTGTTTCCTTCTTAAAACTTCTTGTTGTCGCATACTATGATCACAACAAAAATCAGTCCACCAAATTTCGTTTGGTGTCAAACGTTTGCAACTTCTACACAAGACAAGTCGTATACTACTTTTCTTGCACCCTTAGTTATCCATGCAACGTGTTTCAGTCGCGTCCTTTCTCACAGAAAAAAAATTATGCGTGTTCCTTCTTTGGTTTTGTTGTTCTCGTATGGATTTTGTGGATTTTGTGATGTTCTAACGAGTCGTGTAAACAAGGCTCTGATGCCAATGTTGGTCCCAAAGTGAGTCGAAATGAAATTGCAAATTATAACTTGAATAACTAATGTTTCGTCTAAACTTTGTAACATTACATAGTATCGAATATATATACTAAACGAAAGGGTATTTCCCAAACATTGTAACGGTTCGCCAAACATTGTATCTATTCGGTTTTGTATAACCGATTCATTGACTAACATAACTAACTTTAACTAACTTAACCGCTTTGCGGTTGTAAACTTTCTAACTAACGTCTTTGGTCCTTTGTGTTTCTTCGAGAAGCAATATCGAGATTATATTGTTCACAACATGTATCAGGGTGATGTGTGATATATGCAGTAGCTTTATTAACACTTCCAACGAAATGAAAAAAAAAAAGTATACAAATGCTATTGACAGGGTAATGTTGCAGAGAGGAAAGTGGTATACATACCTATCAAATTGCTTTGTACCAATATAGTCAAACTCATCAATAAAGATGATACAAGGGTATTTCTCTTTGGCCGGCCAGTTGAAATGCATCACAAACAAGTTTTGCGCTATCACCAATAAACATCTACACATATGTTCATAAAAAAGATTCATGATTGCATAAGAACACATTGCCTTTATGGATAACACAAATCAGAAAATGACTATCTTAACAGTTACATGTGTACAGCACACAAATATAATGAAAGAGTAAACATAGCTATAAACCTGAACAAGTTGAGGTCCTGCTAGCTTCAGACCAGTATGTGGCCTTGGTTTGTGCAGCACAAGTACGGGCCATTAATGTTTCCTAGTTCCTGGAGGCCCATACAAGAGAACTCCTGTTGGTTTTTCATAGATAACAGAACAAAATGTCTCGGGAATCATACTCAGATGGTAATATAACAATATCAAGTAACTATCCTTGTTTAGACCAACCAAATCACCAGGCTTCAGCTTATCCAAGTCTACGAGACCAAACACATGCAAGAAAATTGTTCACAAATGTTATACATGTGTGAGCATAATGGTAACAACTTCCATCTAGAAAGGCAGGAGACTATAATGTTTCATAAATAACTTACCAGAAATAAACTAAAAGTATTTTATATGATAATAGCTTTAACGACATGCGTGATTGTACTGTGTCGTGCCTGACGGGTGGATGTTTTTGGCACAGCACATTTACCGTACCTTTGCAAGTCAAGATCAATATTAGCACCATCTTCCTCAGCTTCATCTTCTGGGTTCTTTTCGAAAATCTGAAACACCCAAGATAACGTCACAATAAAAGGCACACTGGATACTTGGTTCACAAAAATATAATATTGAAGTCTATCTCTAAATTCCAGGAAGCTTTAAATAATATATTTACCTATTTGAGTATAAATAAGCATCCCACTAAAACTATTATGTTAAAAAGCGCAAACCTTAGCATATGTTGACTAACAAAATAATGATGTCTTTTTTCTAGGTCGCAATTTAGCTTATCAGTTCGCCAGTATGTATTGAAGGCAATAATTTTTGCTCTCACAAATGCAACAATATTGCACTTCTCATTCCCATCAATTTTTTAGTTCTGTACACATGTAGCAGTCTTATGCCAGTGTATAGCACAATTGTGTCTCTAACACCTTCTAGAAATAATCACATTAATGCTCTTAGAAGCTAGTTACACAACCGAAACGTCCCGAACTAAAACTACCCATGCAGTTTGTTTATAAAAAAAATGGTGATATCATTCTTAGCAAGAAAATGCAGTAATATACTTGGATAATATATTTTATTTTTCTCGCCCGCTTTTCCGATTTAGAACTTGACAAGGTACTGGATTAACATATTAACAAATATTTTCATACACTACAAACTTTCACAATCCAAAGCATGTATCATTTACATTTTTATAGCATCCGCTTACCTGGAAAATACCATTTAGTTTAACATGTTGATCATCGAGGCATTTCTTGTCTACTGCCTAAGGAACTTCTAAAGATTATGCTTCCTTGTAAATTTCCTACAACAAAGAAAAAGATTTACTCACCATCATAAAATTAATATGCTGCTCAATAACTTTTTATTTTTTTGACAGTGTTCTTACAGTTCGTATCCGAGGAAAAGAACTAGTTTCAGGATCTACTTTAAAGGGTTGCCTTCATCTCGTAGATCTTGCTGGAAGTGAGAGAGTGGACAAGTCAGAAGCTGTTGGGGAGCGTCTGAAGGAAGCTCAGCATATTAACAGATATCTCTCAGCACTTGGAGATGTCATTTCTGCCCTTGCCCAAAAGAGGACACACATTCCTTATAGAAATAGCAAGCTCACTCAAGTATTGCAAGATTCTCTAGGCGGGCATGCTAAAACACTCATGTTATATAAATCCCGAGACTAATGCTATAGGAGAGACAATCACCTGTTCGCATGTTGAGGTGTAATCATACAAACACTTTTGTGGGATAATAATCTCGACATTGCTTCTACTTATAAACTCGAAGGACCAAAGATGTTAATATAAAAGATTATAACCGAATATCGGTTAAGTTAGTTAATGGTTATGTTAGTTAAATAAGTTAGTTACAAATATTTGAAAGGGTGTGTCATTTGGATGAGACCCATTCGAATGAACACAATGGTTCATGGCAACCATTCGTGTAGTATAAATACTTGAACATATGTAATGTTACAATGGTTAGATAATTTAGTTATTCAGTTTATCATATTGCAATTTCATCATTCGACTAACAAACATTTGGGACCAACATTTGGTATCAAGAGCCACCCTCGTTACAAACATTCAAAACCAGAAAATTATCAACGAGACACAAGGAGACCAAAGAAGACAGAACACGTTTGAAACCTTTGTTTCAAAGAAGAAGACGCAACATTGAAACGTTGCCTGGATAACTAGGACGCAAGGAAAGTAGTGCACGACCGTACTTGTGTGGAAATTGCAAACGAAAGACACCAAAAGAAGCGCTGGTGAATTGTTGTTCGTTTGTTGTGATCATTTATTCGAACAAGAACAAGCAGAAAGTATAAAAAACTTTCTGTGGGAAACAAATATCACACGACAACAACAAAGTAGACCCATTGTTGTATTCTAACGAAACAACTTGGAAGAGAACGACGTCAAGAGCAAAAGAGACCCATCGTTGCAAACTCTAACGCAACAGATTGGAAGTAAAGAAAAAGGTTGCTTGGACAATTTGAAGAAAGGTATACCGAAGAGAAAAAAAACAATCCTAGATTGTTTGGGAAGAACGCTAGCAATACAGGAGATAACAACAACGAAGAAAAACAAACTGATCATTTGTTTTTGATAAGATACCGACGGGTATCTCCAAAAAAAAAGAAGAGTGTGTTGTGAATACGGTGTGGAACAAAAGAGAAGAGAAGAAAAGGTATTGTGGAACGCGTTTGGAAACACAAGCAACAAGAACAAAGACAACAAAACAAGTCGTTTTGTTTAGAAGACGTACTACCGTAGTAGTATTAGTGAAGAAAAAACAAACAAGCGTTTGTTTTTGGATTAGAATACCGTAGGGTATTTGCAAAACTTCTCAAATTTGGAAGACTTGAAAAAAACTAACAAGTAACAAACTTGTCACTTTTGCCGAGAACATTTGGAGTACTTTTGAAAAAAGCCGAGACCAAGAAGGATCTAGGGCACATATTATTTCAAGGTCGAGACCAAAAGGAAGAAGGAACAGCAACGTGGTTGAAAGTGTGGTGAAAAACAAAAGGCAATTCGACAACAATTGATACACGAGTTGTTTTGGCAAACAAGGGAGAAGAAAAGGCGTGATTGGAATTACTCAAGTACCAAACACACAAAAAGGGGAATACGGTTGTGTTTTGACACAACAACGAGGTCACAAAATTCGAACTTTGGATTTCATTTCACATTTACATAGTATAGATACTTGTTTATTCTATTAGGAAATCCCGAGAACTTTATATATTGATCCCGTACTATTAGGATTCCCGGATAACTATTTCTATTCCCGTAGAAGTAGGAAATACCACATTAGTTAGAATTCCCATACGATTAGAAAGTGAAAATTATAAACACCTTTAGGATGTCGGGTGACGATGTAAATGGTACTACGCCACCAAAACCCCCTACAACACCAATTGCACAATATCAATGCCCAAAATTAAAAACCACAAATTACACTGTTTGGGCTATACAAATTAAGGTCATATTAGAAGCACATGGTTTATGGGAAGCGATAGAACCTAAGGAGAACACACAAGTAGACGATAAGAAGGATAAGGCAACAACGGCCTTCCTATATCAAGCATTGACTGAAGACGTAATTTTACAAGTAGGAAGTTGTAAAACGTCAAAGGCATTATGGGAATCATTAAAAAGGAGACACGTTGGAGAAGAAAGGGTGCAACAAGCACGGTTACAATCATTGATGATTGGATTTCAGACCCTTCAGATGAAGGAAGATGACACGGTGGATGCATTTACAGCCAAACTGAACGGCTATGCCACGAAGGCAAAAGAATTAGGAAAAATGTTGGATGAATCACTTTTAGTACGAAAACTGCTAGATTCCACACCAGACAGATTCATTCAAATAGTAGCATCCATAGAACAGACAAATGATCTCGACGATATTACTTTAGATGAGATCGCTGGAAAACTTAAGGCATTCGAGGAAAGGATAAAACTCCGAAAGGGAGGACAAGTAGAAGGCCAGGATAATTTACTATTCGCACAAGGCGAACACTCTAGAAATGGAAAACGATTTACCAAATATAGAGGTAGATCAAACTACTCACGAGGAAACTGGCAAAATAATAGAAACAGAGACAACTCGAATGGAGAAAACTCAACTCACAAAGATAAGTCAAATAAGAATAAACGTGAGTGGGATATATGAAAGGTAAAATGTTTCAATTGTGGGAAACATGGACATATAAAGAAAGACTGCAGAAAACCATCAACAACCCAGGAACAATCAAACCTTATCTTAGAAGACGATGAACCATCACTATTGATGACTACACACGAAGAAGTTTTGTTGAACGAAGGACAAATACAACCCGGAAAGTATGCTACAACAGATGCTAGCATATGGTATTTAGATAATGGTGCAAGTAACCATATGACGGGAACCAAGAGTCATTTTAAGGACATTGATGAAAGCATCACTGGACGCGTTCGTTTTGGAGATGGATCATATTTGGAGATAAAGGGTAGAGGTTCAATACTATTAAGATGTAGAAACCAACAACAAAAGATAGTTTCGGATGTTTACTACATTCCAAACCTCAAAAGCAACATACTTAGTCTAGGACAACTCATAGAAATAGGTTGTAAGATCATCATGGATGGAAACAAACTGACTTTGTATGACAAGAACAAGAAATTGTTGATGAAAGTAGAAAGATCTAAGAATCGACTTTACAGTATAAGACTACGAATAGAAGCACCTATATGTCTCTTAGCAAATATAGATAACCAAGCATGGTTATGGCACGCTAGATTAGGTCATTTGAACTTTGACCACATCAACAAGATGACAAGAAAGGGTCTAGTGAAAGGAATACCAAGAATAAATCATGCAGGACAAATCTATGATGCATGTTTATTAGGAAAACATAGTAGAACCCCATTTCCAAATCAAGCTAAATTCAGATCAAAGAACCCATTGGACTTAGTATATGGAGATCTTTGTGGTCCCATAAGTCCAGCCACACAATCTGGAAAGAAACTCATCTTCTTATTAGTAGATGACTGTACACGTTTCATGTGGGCCTACTTTCTAACATCAAAAGATGAGGCATTTAACACATTTAAGGAATTTAGACAAAAGATTGAAATGGAGTTGAGATTAAAGTTAAGAATGCTAAGAACTGATAGAGGAGGTGAATTTACATCAAATGAGTTCACCAAATACTGTAAGGAAAATGGAATAGCACAACAGTTGACAGCACCATACTCACCACAACAAAATGGAGTAGTGGAGAGAAGAAATAGAACAGTGTTATCAACTACGAGAAGTATGATGAAAGCGATGAAGTTACCTTTAACTTTTTGGGCGGAAGCAGTCAGACACGCCATTTACATACTCAATAGGGTACCTACAAAAGCCCTGGAAGATAAAACACCATATGAAGCACTCTACAACAGAAAACCAAATCTAGAAAATCTAAGAATATTCGGATGCATAGCTTATGCCAAGATAACTATACCTCATTTGAAGAAGCTGGATGACAGAAGCATACCAATGATTTACTTAGGAGTAGAGGAAGGATCAAAAGCATATAGGTTATATGACCCTATAGGAAAGAAGAAACACGTTAGTAGGATGTAAAGTTTATGGAAACGAAACCGTGGGATTGGGATAAGAATGAAGAAGAAAAAGGAACACAAGACTCATTTTGGGGAATCTTTGTGGAAGAAGGAGTTGACAATGAAAAACCTATACAAGTCAACACAGAGAACATTGATAATATGTATCAGAAACCGGATCAAATACCAGATCCAGGCTCACCAATCACACCACCAACATACAATTACAATCCTAACTCTGAAGATGAAGAAGAAGCTACTTTTAGTTCAAAAGGCGGCTCAGACAATAGAATTGATGATACACCAGTACGAGGTTATAGAAATATATCAGAAGTATATAGGGATGCACCTGGAGTTGAAACTACCAGTTTATTATTTACGGAAGAAGAACCACGTAACTACAAGGAAGCATCTACAGATAAAAAATGGATTGAGGCCATGGAGATTGAACTGGATTCAATCAACAAGAATAACACATGGACTCTTACTGATTTACCTGAAAATCAGAAGGCAATAGGACTCAAATGGGTTTATAAGACCAAAAGAGATGCACAAGGAAAAATCATCAAATATAAGGCAAGATTAGTAGCAAAAGGTTATGTACAAGAACAAGGGATAGACTTCGATGAAGTATTCGCACCAGTTGCTAGGATAGAGACAGTTCGATTGATATTAGCACTAGCAGCATATCATGGATGGCAAGTACACCACTTAGATGTAAAATCAGCATTTTTACATGGAGACTTGAAGGAAGAAGTCTATGTTACACAACCTGGAGGATTTATTCAACAAGGAAACTCAGAAAAGGTCTACAAGCTAACTAAAGCTTTGTACGGCTTGAGACAAGCACCGAGAGCTTGGAATGTGAAGCTTGATCAAACCTTGAAGTCATTAGACTTTAAGAAATGTAATCTCGAACAAGCGGTTTATACGAAGAGAAACAAGAATTCTACACTTATAGTTGGAGTTTATGTAGATGATTTGATAATCACGGGCACTCCAAAGAAGGAAATAGACTTGTTTAAATCCCAGATGAAAGACAAATTTGAAATGAGCGACTTAGGGTTGCTAGCTTATTACCTTGGGATAGAAGTTACACAGACAGGAGGAGAGATTACAATCAAGCAAACAGGATATATTAACAAGATCTTAAAAGAAACAAGTATGACGGACAGTAATGATACAAAGATACCAATGGATCCCGGTACTAAGTTGGTCAAGGCGGAAGATGGAAACTCAGTTGACGCAACTCACTACCGAAGTTTAATAGGAAGTCTCAGATACTTACTACATACAAGACCAGATCTTAGTTACTCTGTCGGACTACTCAGCAGATTTATGCAAGACCCAAAGGATCATCACCTGAAGGCAGTGAAACAAGTAATTCGATATATCAAAGGAACAAAGGAGCATGGAATAATATACAAGAAAGAAGGCGGCTGCAAGATTACAGGTTACAGTGACAGTAGTTACGGAATCAACACCGATCGAGGAAAAGGAACTACTGGAATAGTATTTTATTTTGGAGAGTCACCTATTACTTGGTGTACTCAGAAACAACCAACAGTGGCACTCTCATCATGTGAATCAGAATTCATGGCGGCTACTGGAGCAGCATGTCAAGCTTTATGGTTAAAACGACTACTTAGTGAATTAACTGGATGGCAAGAAAAAAGAATAACGCTGAAAGTTGACAACATATCAGCAATAGCACTAGTAAAGAACCCAGTTTTTCATGGAAGAAGCAAGCACATAGACATTCGCTATCATTTCATTCGTGAATGCGTAGAGAATGGTCATATCAATGTGGAGAACGTCAGTGGAGAACTACAAAGAGCAGATATCTTAACAAAAGCTTTACCAAGACTAAAGTTCGTGACTATGCGACAGATGCTTGGAGTTCAAGACTTAGGACGAAGCAACAATCAAGATTAAGGAGGAGAATGTGGGATAATAATCTCGACATTGCTTCTACTTATAAACTCGAAGGACCAAAGATGTTAATATAAAAGATTATAACCGAATAGCGGTTAAGTTAGTTAATGGTTATGTTAGTTAAATAAGTTAGTTACAAATATTTGAAAGGGTGTGTCGTTTGGATGAGACCCATTCGAATGAACACAATGGTTCATGGCAACCATTCGTGTAGTATAAATACTTGAACATATGTAGTGTTACAATGGTTAGATAATTTAGTTATTCAGTTTATCATATTGCAATTTCATCATTCGACTAACAAACATTTGGGACCAACAACTTTGAGGCCTGATGCTAATCAACGCCATGTTGATGAAAATAAGCCTTCTGAGGTTAGTCCTAATATTATATGGGGAAGATCAATAGTTAGTTCCTTAACGATTGGCAATCACACACATAATCTCAGTTTGTAGGTAACAAAAACACTAACACCATAGTCAGTTGGTTTAAGGAGGTAAAGTGGGTGGGTTGGGTAACGGGTCAAAATGGGATGTTCATTGGTATGGTTTGAAACAAGCCAGGTTAGCCCAAAATATTTGTGTCCATTTTTTATGAATGATTACTGAGTCAACTATTACAAACTTATTTCTTTTGAGATTCAAGGAAGAAAACTTATACCTTATATGTATATGTCATAGCAGGTTAGAAGTTGTTCATCAGGTAAGCAAAGGAGGGCTCGTTTCCCCTCTAAGTTCACTGACAAAGAGTTTATCCCTAGAATGCCCCTTCTAGCTGAAGAGGGGTCAGAATCTCCTTCTATTAGAAGATCCATATCTACGGATAGAGGAGCCCACTTAAAAACCAGAATCAAGCCCGATATACCCGACAATACTGCAATCACAAAATCACAATATCTTGCATGAGCTTTCCTCAACATATCGCTAGCCACATTACATGTTTTACCCTCAACCGAGAATAAAAAAGGGTATTTGAGTTCACAGGATAACTTTTCTGAAGCATTAAATAATCATCGGAGGATTAATTCTAGGAAAGCCAATCATGAGCAAGAAGAAGAGCAATTTAAGCAAATGCTTAACGTTACACATGGAGGCATAGGAAAAGTCACGCTTAAGAATAACCAAATGAAGGCAAAAAGTCAAGTGTCGGCTAAGATCCACAAGTCTAATCTTATACGGACAGTGTATGCTGATATGGATGCTAGTGAAACCATTGAAGAAGGTCAAAGAAGTGACTTTTCAAAGGCGGAAAATGAGAATGGATCGAGTAAGCTGCACAATCCAAATGGGATGAAAAAGCTTCAACGCAGCTCGTCAAGAAGCTCTCATAATGTGGAAGTCAGGTATTTAAATCTCCTAGTCGTGGCTAAGGTGGATATTTTCACTCATTTACTTATAGAAGTCTCGATTTGGGCTGTTTTTGTATCTCAAAGGGGTTTAATAGGTCAAGTCGAAAGATTAAAAGTTATTAAGCAGCATATTAATTAATGCAACATCGTTCTGTTATTGTCTTACCATTAAGACTTATAGTACCAGTAGTATTTCACAGTTTTCACTTTTGAGAAAAAAATTTACTCACCATCAAAAAGAAGATGTTCACACATAAGGCACAACCTCATAACGCATCTAAACCAAAAACCAACAACAAAACATTCAATCATACTACCTTAATCAATGTCTATAATCGTTACCCAACCAGAATCACTTAATGGCCGCGTTCAATCTGTTAAAAACTCCGAACCAATTCCACCAAATCGATCCAGTCAGCTATTGAATTTTTCATTGAGACATTTCATCAAACACTTGTGCCACAACTACAAATGTTTTGATTGAGGCATCTTATCAACCACTTGCGCTAACGCTAAAAAATGCACAAATATTATATAATTATCTAATAAGTTTTTGCCCATAATTATGAAACTTTCAGAAAAAGAAAATGATTATTTTTGTTTCAGGAAAACTAAAGATGGTGTAAAGTATTAGAGTTGGGATATGTCTTGAGAAAACAAAAATCCTAAATCCTCCTACTAAATCATCCTACAAAACTCACAGAATCCTTCCAAGTGTCAGAATTAAGGGTTTGAATGCAGAGAGAGAATGAGTGAAAAAAAACTATTTAATATTGTTGTGTGTGTAGAAAGATTTGTAGAATGATTTAATTGAAGGTTGTAGCAAAGCTCCTTGAGAAAAACGTAGAGTTAATTATTACTTGAGTTACAAACATTACAAAGAGAGACTAGCAAGAGATATGCAAGTATATAAGGTGACGAAGAGTCATAAGGAATATTGTCCAAATTAACTATGGAGTAGTTGTGTTTCTCGAAACGACTTTAAAAAAAAATACTTATCACCAAAGTTGGCGCCTTTTCATCAGTTATTTCGGATATTGTCATAAGGAATATTGTCCGAATTAGCTAGTTTTGTTACCATCGTGACAAAAATATTGTAAAATAGTGAAAATTGAAAGTTATAAAAGAGAAGTAGCACATTAGCACAAAGAAATGCTGAGAATTATGAGAGAAAAAGTTATTGTTTGCATAATGATAAGGTTTAATTTTAAGTCATACAATAGACATATATTTTTACAAATGTTTCGTTATGATACGTGTACTAAAAAAATTAATCGTTTAATATATGTACTTTATATTTCGTGCTAATATGGTCGCTTTTTACCAACTACCATTTAAACCGGCTAAAATTGATTATAAAAAGTATGCTTTTTGTCCTTTTGTGTCCATATCACTTATCAAGTGTGTTTTGGAAGGTCTTCCCGTAGATTAGCGTCCTTCACTGGCCCCCAAATGCGAACTAATTATCCGATCAATACTAGTTAAGCCTAGTATTTAGATTCATACATAATGTCATGTTAGGCCAAGAATTGGATAAATAACCTAGTTTTCTTTTTATTTTATTTTTTATAAAGGACATGCTCTTTGTTTTACTTTTTATCAGATTTTAACTACTATTAAGTCCGATCATTTTTTATTTATTTTTTTTTTTCGAAAGGCAACATCATATTAGAAAAAAAATTCATAGAACAATACAAGGCATCCCATCTCAATTAACAAGGTAATTAAAAGAGAATGGGACCCAAAAAAACAAAGCATACAATAAACATACATACCACAGCCATATCCTCCAACTATAAATGATACTTTACAGAAGTTACACACTAAGTGCTACACACAAACATAGCCAAACCAAACACTGACGACCAATATCCATTTACGAAATATATTCCCAAATGAAATATTGGCCACCAACGCCCACATGATGACAAAAATGACACATTTTCAACACATTAAAACCAAATGAAACACACTGCACCAACTCAGCTTGCATACCAAAATTACCCACTTTGCAGATGACTGTCCCACTTGAAGTCCGATCATTTTATTAGCTATATTCTCATTTTTTATTTTCTTCTTTAGTGTTACTCCTGTTTGTTTGTATTTTTGCATGGGTCTCTTTTTGCTTTCCAAATAACTCAGGTAAATTGTTATTGTACACCATTAACATCAAGAATGAGAGTAAAACTAGGAAAAGATCAAGAAAACATCATATCTATATATAAGCATCGGAAAATTCCTCCAACCACGCTAAAAAGCAAATACATGCTTATTATATTATATATATTATACGGCCACATATAACAAAATATATTACAAACGAACTTTTAAAGAGTAAAACTGATGAAAAACAACCACACGGTCACAAGAACTTATTAAGTTTACAAATTAACTAGAATCCCGGTTTCAACATTATTTCTGGATGCTCATGCATGGTGAAATTAACTTCTTGATGCAGCATATTACTTCATTCTGGATCACATTCATTACTTGAAGAGCGGAGGTTATTAGGGATTCCTTAAATGAGCGCACCACTTGTCAATAAAATGAAAGTCATCTGGATTCTTCAAGCTTGGAAGTACGCGACCTTGAAGGACTTCGATAATCTGTGTAGTCTCACCGAGAAGTTGGACGGCAGCATAGACATTGGCTTCCCTTTTCTCTATCTCACTAGAGTGGCATTTCAATGCTATGACTTGGGGCAAGTTGGTGAGACAAGCAGCCACTATGTCAGATATCATTGATGATAATTGAGTCAACAGATCGTCTTGGCTAACCTGGTCAATGTTGGCTTCATTGGAAAGCAATTTGCTTATCCGATACATTGAGGTAGCACAGATAAACCTGTCAATGGAATCATCATCTGACCCTCCACTTTCTGCATTTCCCACCTTAGCGACAATGTCTTCTGCTGTATCCCTGAACCATCGAAGTATAGCCCAAACACTCACCTCAGAAGCCGAGTCTTTTAGCTTATATATGTCCTAACCATTTGTGAAAGATTTCAACTTCTAGCCACAACCTTTTAGCCGCCTTTTGAACGCGTACATAGTTACTGGTAGCATTGAGGCTTTCTTCCACAAGTGTAACATACATAAAAGCTTCACTCACACTCTCCAAAAAATTATTAGCTTTCTTTTGGTCCTTTTGGAAGTTAGGAAGAGAAACCACAATGGCTGTCAGGGTTACCACCGGCAAACTCCAGCAATCTGGATATTCTTTTGATGAGATAGTTGAACAAAGAATATTGGCATACTTTTCAACTCCTTCAAAACCACTAGATTCCTCTAGAAGCTTCTTGAGATTGTTAGGTTGTTGCTTTTCAGCTTTCTGGATCAAGCGGTTCACAGATTTCCATAGGCTTTTCAATGTTTTATCATGAAGCTTCAGCTCTTTATGAAGTTGCAAAACATATTCCGGAAGACCGTTATTATTTTTCGGTTGGTGAGTGTTTTTCCCCGAGTCATCACCTGATGCAGGACAGATGACATTTATCCGCTTCAAACAACGGACACACATCGTAAAGAAAAATGGGATTAGTGATATCATCTTGCACGTTACCACAACTGCCTTCTGAACATCTATTAAAAAGTTCAGAATTGTGAATTTCAAATTCTCGATGACAACCTTGCATTTGCGTCTGATAACTTCTGAATCCAGTAGCTCTCTGTTTCAAAGACCTTATAAATATGGTTCCAAATCTGTTCTCTGGACATCTTAAAGATTAAGCTGGCTGCAAAACATCTAGAAAGTGGTGCAATTGTGCCCACTACTACTCCAATAAATTGTGTTACGAGAATCACTGACATTGACCACTTATAATCTGACTCACAGTACTCACTTTTCAACGCAGGTCTAGTCACTAACACTGTAACAATGTGCGTGATAGTGCTTAAAACGCATATTACCCCAGAAGCAGAGGTTGTAGCAGAACAAACTGTAATGAATTGGGGACTGCCAGCCCGAATGATCCAATACTCGCTCACAAGCTGCTTTAGCGTCTCAGCAGTTAAACGTCCCGATTGTTGGGTCTTTAAAGCTCTAGCACGATTGTCTTGGTATTTCGATTTTATAACCTTTTTGGACTTTAGAATAGCTAGAGATGAACATATATGTATAATTAGCAACATCAGTAGCAAAGTCACGTAAATTGCTGCTGATATGCTATTGAAATACTTGGATATGCTAAATGACTTAGGGTCAAGATCAGGTTTAATAAACTGGAAGATGCGAGCTTTTTCTTTTTCTGAAACGACTGTTGGCCTTAACGTTGGATCTATGGTCTAACGTAGTCACAATATACCAATACACAAAAATAATCAAAGATATAACTTTGCTATAAAATGAAATATAAATCTGTCATCATCGTAATCGTTACATGTTCTAATCTATATATAAGAAATGAAAAGGTACAATAAAGAGTTGTGTTGGTTCGATAGAACCAACAGGTATGACTGTTTGATTGTAACTGCTATTTGGCAGTTATGCTGCGAGTTGACTTTTTCCTTTGGTTGACTTTGACTTTCGGGTTGACCTTTAGTTATGGGTATATTGGGATTAACCCAATATTCTCCCCTTAATCACAATCGTTGTCTCCTAGATCTTTAACTCCAATAAATTGTCTCATGGTTAGAAATTTGATCTTCGGTAGTGCCTTCGTGAGTATGTCAGCCTTCTGATATTCTCCACTTATAAATTCAACTTGTAAGTCTTCTCTTTCAACGCATTCTCGTATGAAGTGATACTTTGTGTCAATGTGTTTACTTCTTCCGTGAAAAACAGGGTTCTTCATTAGTTCTATAGCTGATTTGTTATCAACCATAATAATTACCTTTTCTTCCTTTGAGTGTGTAAGCCTGCTTAGTAGTCTTTTCAACCATAATGCTTGTGTTGCTGCTGCAGTTGCCGCAATAAATTCATATTCGCATGATGATAATGCTACAGTGGCTTGCTTATGTGTGTTCCAGCTAATTGGTGATTCACCATAATAGAATATTATTCCAGTAGTTCCTTTTCCTTCTTGAGTGTTGACTCCATAACTACTGTCGCTGAAACCTTGTATCTTGTTTCCTCCATTATGTTTGTAGGTGATACCATAGTTCTTTGTTCCTTTAACATAACGCAATACTTGCCTTATGGCCTTCATGTGTTGCTCTTTAGGTTCTTGCATAAAACGACTAAGTAATCCAATAGAATAACTTAAGTCGGGTCTTGTGTGAAGCAGATATCGTAGACATCCAATTAAGCTTCTATATTTAGTTGAGTTGACCATTGTTCCTTCAGTATTCTTTGTCAATCTTGTTCCTGGATCCATAGGTATTAGGGTTTCATTGCAGTCTGTCATTCCAACTTCCTTTAGAATCATGGTTGCGTATGCAGATTGCTTTATTGATATGTCACCTCCAGTTTGTATGACTTCTATCCCTAGATAGTAAGCTAATAATCCTAGGTCACTCATTTCAAATTTGTCTTCCATTTGAGCTTTAAACTTGTCGATCTCCTTCTTTGGTGTGCCTGTGATGATTAGATCATCTACATAGACTCCTATAAGTAGAATTGAGTCTTTTGATACCTTCGTGTAGATCGCTTGTTCTAGTGCACATTTTTTGAAATCTAATGACTTCAAAGTGTTGTCTAGTTTTATGTTCCATGCACGTGGTGCTTGTCTTAGTCCGTATAGAGCTTTAATAAGTCTATAGACTTTTCCTGAATTCTCTCTTTTACTAAAACCTTCGGGTTGTGAAACGTACACTTCTTCTTTCAAATCTCCATGTAGAAATGCAGATTTTACATCAAGATGATGTACTTCCCATT
The DNA here is from genome assembly GCA_021014915.2 of Artemisia tridentata subsp. tridentata. Classification (NCBI taxonomy): domain Eukaryota; kingdom Viridiplantae; phylum Streptophyta; class Magnoliopsida; order Asterales; family Asteraceae; genus Artemisia; species Artemisia tridentata. Next base: position 374,305,317 of record CP139506.1, on the reverse strand, counting down.
TGTTGTTAGCAGCTATGGCGAGTAATAATCTGATAGTTTCCATCCTTGCTACAGGTGCGAATACTTCTTCAAAATCTATGCCATGCTCTTATATGTAGCCTTTTGCTACTAATCTTGCTTTATGCTTGACTATGTTTCCATTAGCATCTTTCTTGTTCTTGAATACCCATTTTAAGCCAATTGCTTTATGTCCTTTGGGTAAAAAGGCTAGTTCCCATGTGTTGTTCCTATTGATAGAATCTAACTCGACCTTCATCGCTTCGATCCATTTTTGATCGTTTGATGCTTCCTTGTAATTCTTTGGTTCATCTTCCGCAAGTAATAATTCCTCGGTATTCTCATATAAATCATTTAGTGTTCTAAAACCTCTTATTGGTGTATGATCAAGGTGTGAGTGTGAGGCGGTGGTTGATGTTGAACCACTATCACTTTGATAGGTTGATCGTATTGAGGTAATTGGTGTAACTTGAGGATTTACTCGTGATGAAATTTTTGATGGTGTGTGAAGTGTTTTTGAATGTGAGGGTGAGCTCGTTGTTGATGTTGTATATTCATCATCATCATTGTTAGGGAATTCATTGTCTTCGTTATTTGGTTGGATTTCTTGATCATGATGTTCATTTGTGGCTTCAAGGTTTTCTATTTTGAAGTCAGTCCATTCAGGTTCATCGTTAGTGTGTTCACTCATGTAATCCTTCCAATCCCATGCTTCATCCTCCTTAAACTTCACATCTCTACTAACACAAATCTTTTGTGTTGTTGGATCAAATAGTCGATAAGCTTTTGATCCTCGTTCATTTCCTAAGTATACCATTCTATTTCTTCTATCATCCAGCTTTGTTAAGTGTTGTGATGGTATCTTTGCATATGTTATGCAGCCGAAAACTCTTAGATTTTCCAAGTTTGGCTTTCTTAGTTTAATAGCTTCATATGGAGTAATATCTTCTAGTGCCTTTGTAGGAACACTATTTAAGATGTATATTGCATGCCTTACAGCTTCAGCCCAAAAGTTTTGTGGCATGTTAGTTGCTTTCATCATACATCTAGTTGTAGACATAATTGTCCTATTTCTTCTCTCAACTACTCCGTTTTGTTGTGGTGAATAAGGAGCGGTAAGTTTTCGTGCTATGCCATTTTCTTTGCAATATTGCGTGAATTCGTTTGATGTGAATTCTCCACCACGATCAGTTCTTAACATCTTTAATGTCGTCCTTAACTCCTTTTCTATCATGTTCTTGTATTCCTTGAAAGTATCACATGCTTGATCTTTCGAATCTAGGAAATACGCCCACATATATCTTGAGTAATCATCTACTAGCAATAATATGTATCTCTTTCCAGATGGTGTCGGTGGTGTGATTGGTCCGCATAAATCTCCATATACTAAATCTAAAAGTGATGTTGATCTAGTTTTTGCTTTCTTGGGAAATGGTGCTCTACTCTGTTTACCAACTAAACAAACATCACAAATTTGTGTTGTATGTTTAATGGCAGGTATTCCTTGAACTAACTCCCTTTGAGTCATAGATTTTAATGATTCAAAGTTGAGATGTCCTAATCTTGCGTGCCATAACCAAGTGTTATCTTTTAAGTTTGCTAATAAGCAAACAGGTGTGCCTATTCTTAGACTTGCTTTATATAGACGGTTTTTCTGTCTAGTAACTTTCATGAAGATTTTGTCGTCCATGTCATAAATTCGTAATTCATTGTCTTCCAATACAACTTTACAACCAATTTCGGTGAATTGTCCAAGGCTCAATAAGTTGCTTTTCAAGCTTGGAATGTAATATACGTGTGAAATAATTCTTTGCTTCTCGTCATCACATTCTATTAGAATTGAACATTTTCCTTTGATCTCTATGTGTGATCCATCTCCGAATCTTACTTTACCACTAACTTTCTCATCTAGCTCCTTGAAGTGTTCTCTCACTCTAGTCATATGGTTACTAGCTCCATTGTCTAAATACCATAAACTATCAATATTTGTCTCTTCATGCCCCACATCTTGTTCGTGTAGTGAGACATTTTGATCTTCAACTTTTGTTACAAGTGGGTCTTCTAATATTGCCATTAATAAGGTAGGTTCTAAGTCCTCCTCGACAAGATTTGATTGCATATTAGTGTTTGTCTTAGAATAACACTTATTTGCAAGATGTCCCTTCTTATTGCATTTGTAACATATTACTTTGCTAAGATCATAATTTGATCTTTTGAAGTTGTTCTGAGAGGTTTCTCCGTCTCTTTTTCCTTCCTTAAATTTTTCGTGGTTTTTGTTTTGTGAAAATCTATGTTTTTCACTTCCACGTCCTTTAAAATGCTTTCCTCTAACTTCATGTTGTGTGAACATCAATTTCTCCTGATTGTCCACTTGTTTTCCTTTCTTAAACTTAATCCTTTCTTCATAAGTCTTAAGTCTCCCTATAGCTTCTTCCATTGTCATAGTTCTTAGGTCAGAATATTGTTCTATAGATGCAACTATTTGCAGATACCTATCAGGTACAGCATTTAGTAGTTTTCTTACTAAGGTTTGATCTTCTATTATGTGTCCTAGACTAGCGGCTTTGTTTACAAGGGTTGTGAGTTTTCCTGTAAAGGTGTCGATTGTTTCATCTTCCTTCATATGTAACAACTCAAAGTCAGATTTGAGTGTTTGTAATCTCGCTTGTTGAACTCTCTCTTCGCCTATGTGTCTAGTCTTTAAAGCATCCCAAATGGCTTTCGGGGTTTTGTGCTTTGTTATTTGAAGTAATTGATCTTCGGGTAAGGATTGGTAAAGGTATGCAATAGCAGTTTTCTCCTTCTTGTTATCGGGTTGAGTCTTTTCTAATGGCTCTATTGTTTCCCATAACCCATTTGCTTCTAAAATAATTTGCATTCGAATTGCCCATAATGAGTAATTCGCGGGTTTTAACATCGGGCATTGGAATTGAGGGTAGTACTAGTTGTACTCTCTCCCTTCTTTCCATCATCTCCACCAATTTTCGTCATATCTTAAGGGTAATGACAAATTAATCTCCAAAAGAAAATCTAACACGAGGTGTGTTAAAAAAATCTAGCGCGCTTCTAATGTTTTGTGTCTAAAAGACAATCAAAACTCTATATAGGATTAGTTAAAAATAAAAAAACCTATCCTCGGAGATTATATTCAAAAATGAATAAACCTAAGGTTAATTACTCCTTAAAAGTTATTCCTAATTATATAATAAGCAGTGTAATCACTAGGTTATTATATTCTAAACCTTGACATTATACTAAAATATAAAGTAGTAACTTATCAACAAAAAAAAACTATAAATATATATCAGAAATATATACTATAAAGTTGAAGGGTGGAATTAATAAAAATGGAACCTGGGGGGGGGGGGTAAATTTAAACCCGTAGCCCTAATATTGGTTCGGTGTTGCCCTGGCACTTATTTGCGCCTCTCTTCTTTCTTGTATCTCTTTGTGAGAGATAAAAATGTCTCTGGTTGAGACTAAAACTGCTTCTTCTTCTTCTGATGGTTGACCGCCGAATTGTCCTTGGCTTTTGGTTAACCTTCTTCTCTTCACGGTGGTGTTCTTATCTTCGAACGCTAATTGATCCTCTTGGGATTCTTCCGCCGTGTATATATGTTGAATCAAGTGGTGATTCAAACAAATCAAGGGTGCCTTGGTTTTGATTCTTCAAGAAACAGGTGTGTTTGTTCCTTGTTGTGAATCACTTCTTTTCCCCTTTTTTCTGATGACTATCGTGTTAATTTTTGGTATGTGGTTCTTTGTTTCTGAATCGATTTGGGTGCTAAGTATGTAAAAACGAGTACCCTTTGATCCCTTGGGTCTTGTATTTGTTTTTCGGTATAAAATCTGATCGGAATTTTTTGAAAGAAAAAACAGAGATGCCTCCTTTAGATGCCAGTATTAATTACTTTGGTGACTAAAGTGATTGGACTCTCTTTGATTGTAGAACACAATAAAAATGAATTCTTTGATTTATTGTTGTTCGAATTGATTTTGCAAAAAAAAAAAAGTTTTACCGAGACTCAGGGTTTGATTTTTTCGATTCAAGAACAGGATGAAAAGAACCTCGATATATGATGATTTGGTTAGTAATTCCAAACCAAGCTCTGATGCCAATTGTTGGCCTTAACGTTGGATCTATGGTCTAACGTAGTCACAATATACCAATACACGAAAATAATCAAAGATATAACTTTGCTATAAAATGAAATGTAAATCTGTCATCATCGTAATCGTTACATGTTCTAATCTATATATAAGAAATGAAAAGGTACAATAAAGAGTTGTGTTGGTTCGATAGAACCAACAGGTATGACTGTTTGATTGTAACTGCTATTTGGTAGTTATGCTGCGAGTTGACTTTTTCCTTTGGTTGACTTTGACTTTTGGGTTGACCTTTAGTTATGGGTAGATTGGGATTAACCCAATAACGACACCTGTTGCTATTTGAATGCAGATGTTTACAACCAAAGTGATTACCAGAACAACCAAAGCTATGATATTTGTGAATAGTTCCTTGCTGTCCATTGTTTCTAAAGAAGTAAACAAATTAGCCATCATGGAGCACATGAATGCCATGCTTCCGAGCTTTGCCACTTGGTCCACATTACCAGGCATTGAACTAGTTAAATCCACGGGTAACTTCATAGCAACCGCTATCACAGTAAGCGAAGCAGCATTTATAGTGAAGTATTTACACGGAAACCATAGCTTTCTAGTTCGTAAACCATGCAATAAATCACCCACCATTGCAAGAATACAGATCAGAGATGCTAAAGCGATATACAACCCAATCCATAACATAGGACTACTATATTTGCTTTCCTCTTCTGATCTAAATATTCCCTTTGTGTAACTGGTCAAGGAATTTATCATATCTGGTGGAAGGTTGTAAGGATCAGTCGCGAGTTGATCCATAATATCAAGATAAGCAGATGTTGACTGGGAGCCCATAGTTATGTTTCTCCGAGAAACAAAGAAATTTATGTGAGATGAGTAAGGCTGGTGTAGTTTGACTTTGATGATATCAAGTTATGGTTTCTTTAAATATAAAGGAAGTTAAAAATTTGGGTAAATTACACCGTTCGTCCCTGAAGTTGACCCCGTTTTCACGTTTGGTCCCCCGTTTCGATTTAGTGGCGTACGGGGTACCTGAACTTCCAGAACGGTGCGCAAATGGTCCCTCGAGCCCCGTTATGACTAACACCAGTTAAATGTCTCGTTAAGTGCCTTGTGAAGTTACTAAAATGCCCCTTCTTTTTTTCTTAATTTACAAACACCTATAACCAACACACAAAATTTAAAAAATAAAAAATAAATAAAAAAAAATAAAAAATAAAAAAAAATACACATATGGTAATCCAAAATCCTTCAAAAAAATTCAAATTTAATAGAAACCCAAATCCTAAATCACCAAATTACCAAATTGGAGATTGATGCTTGGTGTTCTTTCAATTCCGTCCCTTTTTTATTTTCTTTTTGCAATCTTTTTTATATATCTTCTTATGCTTTCATTTTGGTTTAAGTTTTGTTGTACTTTGAATCATGAAAAGTGAAGTAAATAAAGATATGATGTATAAGAATAAGACATCTTAACACTTCGAATACAAGAAACTAGGGCTGTAAATGAACTAAACGTTCAGTGAACATTTCATGAACCGTTCGGTAAAAAGTTCGTTTATGTTCGTTCGTTTATTAAATGAACGAACATGAACAATATTTTACGTTCGTTTAGTTAAATGAACGAACATGAACAAAAGACGCGTCCGTTGATTTATGTTCGTGAACGTCTGATTATGCGTTCGTTAACGTTTGTCTATATTCATTTATCTATTTATGTTCATATGTCATATCTTTTAATTTTATAATTTTAAAATTGGTTTGTTTAAACAAAACAACACTTATAAAACAATATATTGTGCAGAATTTAATAAAGTTTATGTTTGTTTGTCTATTTTCATTTATGTTCGATCGTTTATGTTAGGTTAGTGTCTTAATAAACGAACATAAACGAACATGAACAACTCATTTTCTTAATAAACGAACATGAACAAGAAAATTCATCCGTTTAAGCATCCGTGTCCGTTTATTTGTCCGGTTAAAATTAAATGAACGAACATGAACAGGGCTTCGTTCGTGTTCGTCCGGTTCGTTTATAGCCCTACAAGAAACACACTAACCATAGCTTTACAGAAAATTGATACCCAAAGAAACATGCTAAACCATGGGTGGGAAAATACGTGAAATAGGAGAAATGACAGACTCCTGCATATATTTCTGAGTTATAAGGATCGTCGTTATATTCTGGAGAGTATATTATTGTCATCATATTAGAATTGATAACAAAAATGTAACTAAAACTCTGAAAGCACTATTCAGATGTACAGGAAAAAGAAAATTATATGATAAATCAAAAGAACTTTCTCTTCTTTGCGGTCACTGGTATCACTACTACTTTATCCCCTTAACATAGCAACTCCTTTATTCACCTTTTGATGATTTCTTTAAACTTCACCGGCAAGTTTAGGAGGTTTCCCACTCTACCATTAAATTAACGGTCTCCAAAGTAGCGCCATATTTAAGCCCATACGACCATGTCACAGGTGGAACAAACTGAAAAACATAGCAAAGTAGCGCCAATTTGCTTAAAACCTTCCCAAGTTTCCTCTGTGAAAAACTGGTGAGCCTTCACTGCACTGATAGACCAACGTGTTGACAGTATTATGGACCATCAAACAGCACACATACCACGGAGCAATAACTGATAGAATGAGAATTTGTTTCTGCTTCAGAATCTAGGATCGAATTACATGAGATAACTATCATGTTTGATAGTATCGATTCACAGGTTGTATTTTCACAAGTTTCTATTATTTCAGGATTGTTGTAATTCCAGGATTGAATTAAACACAAGATTAACAAGAGTAATTTCTGATGGATATCACAACATAATAATGATTATGTTGTATATATTGTGATCATAACTGATAACTTTATACAGGAACAATGAAGAATAGGTTGAACCCTTTTTATTAAAACTGATATAGAATACAGGAAAGGGTTAAGTTGTTTACAGAATTTTGACCTATATATACTAAATGAAAAGGTATGATTATGAAGGGTTGTGATGGTTCACAAGAACCAACAGATATAACCATTCAATCATAACTGACAATAACTAAAATAAGCTAACTTCCTAACTGACTTTCATCAATAACTGATTACAGCCCTTTATTCTAATATAACAAAGATTAATGGATTATGTTTTCCAACATATTCCCCCCTAATCTATTAATCTTTTGTTTCTTCAATCTTCTTGTTCATTGATTCTTCATGTTCATGCTTTCTTTCTCTGCTATTTTGCTTTTGCTTGTGCTTCCTATCTTGAGTTTCCATCTTGTTTGAATTATGGTTGTTGCTATCTCCTTTTCCTTCTAAATCTTCCAATATAATTCCAAAGTGTACAATCTTTCTATCTTCTGCATATGGTGTTGTCACTTGATCTCCATGACTTCTAAGGCAAGTAATCCCGTTGCCTCTAACCACAGTTGGTGTGGCTCTATTTGGAACTGAATCTGGTTCCTCTCTTTGCACCCTTGCTGTGCTATAATAGCACTTGAATACATCAAGGTATTCATTGTAACACTTTCTAAAAATGATCACCATATTCATGTGGTAATTCATAAATTTATGCAACATAAACAAACTGTTTTGCAAAATTTCTTGCAATTCCAGAGATGGTTTCTTTCTTTCTTTCTTTCTTTCTTTCTTTCACAGGTTTCTTCATTCTTCTTCTTCCAGGATTTTTAACCATGGTCTCTGATGCCAAATGATAGAATGAGAATTTGTTTCTGCTTCAGAATCTAGGATCGAATTACATGAGATAAGTATCATGTTTGATAGTATCGATTCACAGGTTGTATTTTCACAGGTTTCTATTGTTGCAGGATTGTTGTAATTCCAGGATTGAATTAAACACAAGATTAACAAGAGTAATTTCTGATGGATATCACAACATAATAATGATTATGTTGTATATATTGTGATCATAACTGATAACTTTATACAGGAACAATGAAGAATGGGTTAAACCCTTTTTATTAAAACTGATATAGAATACAGGAAAGGGTTAAGTTGTTTACAGAGTTTTGACCTATATATACTAAATGAAAAGGTATGATTATGAAGGGTTGTGATGGTTCACAAGAACCAATAGATTTAACCATTCAATCATAACTGACAATAACTAAAATAAACTAACTTCCTAACTTACTTTCATCAATAACTAATTACAGCCCTTTATTCTAATATAACAAAGATTAATGGATTATGTTTTCCAACAATAACATTAAAAAGTTCAAAAAGTAAAATAAACCTGTATATACCAATACAGGTGACACTAGCCAAATCTAGTTTGAATACTGAACGTTTATAAGCTATGTTTCCTCCTGAGACAGAATTTCGTATAAACTACTCAAGAGCAAACAGAACTCAATGTAAAAATGATATGAACAAGTAATACTAATAACAAAAACCATTTCCAACGTCAAATTTAATGAATCCAGAGCATCGATACATCAGAACTTTAAACAAAACACAGGTTACTCTGATAGTGTTACATTAATTGGTTTTTAGATTATTTCAAGGATATCACTGGCATTTCGGAAGAAGCCATATTAACTACAATTAGCATAGTTAAAGATAGCTCAACTTCAATCAAGTGTTAATATGTTTTGGGAAATGGAGAGAATTGAACTCTCAACTCCATCAGAGAAACAGTTCAAAACTGTCTGTCAAACCACTTGACAACACTTCCAGTTCTATTAAAGAAGGATTATGTAGCGGGTTGCCATGTCGCCGGTAAGCTGACAGTGTCATTACCCATAATCCTCTTTAGACCATTATATATTTAATATAGACAGTAAAATTACCGGAAGTCATAGTCTGGGTACATGTGAGATAATTTAAGAATCAGATAGATCAACATCTTTCGGCTGGAATAAACAAGAAACAGATCTAAATCAGAATCGATGTCAGTGGACCTACACTTATGTCAATCTAAGTCGCATCATCACCTGGATCTACTAGAAAGATAGTCAGCTGGTGAGGAGTGCTCAACGTCAGGATAGATTCTGCCTATCTTCTGATTCCTTAGCTTTTTCCCCTTTCACTTCCGTATGGTACTAAACACACCATATGTTTGGTTACTTCCATATCCATTATCTTCTCAACTTATCTACAATTCTCAACCTTCGTTTTACACTACCAATGCTTCCGCATCCCACTCATCTTCCACACACTTCAAGCGAAGAACCGCTAGGATAAGTTGAGATAACCCTTCTTCATCAACATAGTTTCTTCTATCAAAGATAACTCCACTAGAACCTTATCACTAACTCCACAACCTTGAAGATTCTATCTTCTTAACCCTTAGCACATTTCCACGTAATCACATGCCTCATCATATGAATATTCTATGAATATTCACAATGATTGAGAAGAGCTACATGACTTCAAATGTGAAGTTTATTGTATGCTATCCACCACTTGTCATGATGTTACTAAGCTTCTCGCTTCCGTCAACGTTTGTTTTCCTCTTTATTTCTTTTTTCTTTTTCCAACAAATCTTGTCCGGATGGTCTTATTCCCTAGAATTCTCTACTAAAATACTCACCTCCTAAGTACCCACTACTTAGCAAAACCTCAGTCACAAAACCACAATCGGTTCTAGCTTCCTAACCTCTGCTCTTCCTAACCTCTACTCTTTGTAACCACCTACATATTTGTTCTATACATCTCCACTGTTCTATACATCTCCACCATACCGCATCGTACCTAACAAAACTTTGACGCACCTCCGTTGTACCTCCGCCGTGCAAATTAGGTATGATTTCTATTAATTTCACTACAAGAAAACATACCACGGGCGAGGAGCACCGTGCCGACGACCCAATGTCGTCGGCACAATACACTAAACGACAAAAAAATGACTTGACCAAGCCAAGGCTGCGTTGAATTTTCGAGTTAGTATAATACCGACGACGTGTCGTCGGTATAATGATACAAATGTTTGACTTTTCTAAACCTGGTGAAAACCTGGGCGGGAATTTGACCCGCCAATATGATGTCGACGACGTGTCGTCGGCACTATATAAACAAAAAAAATGATTGTGATTAGCGTGGGATGGGATTAGCGGTTGATTAAGAATTATTTTGCCGTTAGTTTTTTTATACCGACGACATGACGTCGGTAACTATTTAAGTCAAAATTTTGACTTTTCCCGCGTGTGAATAGTAGCGAATAATTGGGCGGGGTTTTTTCCCGCCTTTATTATGCCGACGACATGTCGACGGTAAAATTTCCCGCCAATTTTTTACTTATATATATATCATATAATGAAATTATCACAAAACACGTAAATTCTCACAAAAAACACACATAACAATGGATGGTTTAACGCCGGAACAGGAATGGTCGAAGGCTTTATCACACGAGCTCCTGTATAATGAAATTATACTTCATTGGGGCTGGGAAATTTTTGATGAATATGGTTCTTATGAGAACTGTGCACCGTGGCAGAGAGACAAGATTCTGGAATGGTTGAGGAGAAAGCCGTACTATAGAGAGTATTTGGAAGAGCTAGATGCTGCTGAAGCTCAACGTGCTGCTGAAGCTCAAGCTGCTGCTGTTGGAGGTGACGATGAAGCTGAAAGCACGTTGGACCTCAACACCGAATTTGGTAATCTGGAAAATAGAGTAACAAATCTCGAAGCTACGTTTGCACGTATCAAGGAAATGAGAGCAAGGAAGGGAAAAGATGGTGCGAGTTCCAGCAAAGCGGGAAGTAGCCGCAAAAAAAATAAACGGGCTGTTTCATTTGGTTGTCGAGTTGTTTAGTTTGAGTTGTTTCGTTTAGTTGTCTAGTTGTTTAGTTTGATTTGTTTCGTTTGGTTGTGTAGTTGTTCACAAAATAACATAAACCAAACGGCCCTGTTTGGACAACATAAACCAAACGGCCCCTTATGGTTGAATCTTGATGGATACTTAAGTTTTCACAGCAACAACAACATCATTGGAACATTTTAAAGCGTACGAATTAAAAATATAAAGCACGTTCGACATCAGTTTTCACAACAACAACAACATTTTATTAAACAACAGCAATAACACAACAAACAACAACAACGGCAATAACAGCAACAACAACAACAACAATAACAGCAAGAACAACAACCTACATACAACAACAACAACAACAACAACAACAACAAAATTATATATGAAGATTGTCCATGTCACCCAACAGCTCACGGAGTATTGCAGCCGACTGACATGCGTGGTCGGGGTCGTCGTGAATCGTTGCCATTTCAAGTCTTGCCTCCAGCACCCTTACTCTTGTCTCAAGCACCTGCTTTTGTGCCTCTAGCATGTTTATCCTAAGATCTTTTTCATTACAGTTTGAGCACCTTGTTGGTGCAGATCCAGAACCGTGAGATGTTGAAGCAGACGAGGTTACTCGTAACTGCTCATCAAACTCACTCTTCCACATAAAGTAACCACATCCATGATCTTTTTCTCTTGGCTGTCACATAAATAATGTAATTATATGATTGTTTGTATATTTACATAAATAAGAAATGTATAATTGTTCACCTTCGAAAGAGGACATGCATAATATTCCCATCCAAATGAATCTTTTTGATGTGATGTTCTTTTTTTTATATTTCCTGCTCCACAATTACACATAAAAGGATTATATCGATGCATCTCAGATTTTGCAATTGGTGTGAAGATAATAGGTTTGGTGTTATCAGGTGGTGATGGGGGATGAAGGAGGTGATGTTGTTGCAGTTGTGGATTTTGGTAGTGATGGGGATGAGAGAGTGAGAGAATATAAAGTAGTGATGGGGGATACGGTTTTTGGATTATATGTGATTTTGGATAAGATTTTTTTGATATTAAAGAGGATAAGGTATATCATTTATTGGTGGGGACATGTCCCCGCCAAAAGAATTTACGAAAACAGTATATTACATTTATTTGCGGGGACATATCCCCGCCAAAAGAATTTACGAAAACAGTAAATTACATTTATTGGTGGGAAGCACGAGTTCCATAATTCAGCAAGCAAATGAAACAACTCGACAAGCAAATGAAACAACTCGGCTCATTCGTTTAACATCTCGTGTACAACCATATTATCCCGGATCATTCGTTTAACATCTCGTGTACAACAATATCATCTCGGATCATTCGTTTAACATCTCGTGTAGAACCTTACCATCTCGACTCATTCGTTTAACATCTCGTGTAGAACCTTACCATCTCGGCTCATTCGTTTAACATCTCGTGTAGAACCTTACCATCTTGGCTCATTCGTTTAACATCTCGTGTACAACCATATCATCTCGTGTTAGAAATATAAATATTCAGATGAAGGTTCGGTCACCCCGAGTATCTAGTTAGCATATATATAGCTCGTAGGGTTATTAATATTATATTAGCTAAAGTAATATTAGTTTAGTTATTATAGTACTTGTGGAGTGAGTCGGGTCTTTACCCACTGTCAGCTCACTCTACAGCCCGCTAGGGGCACCTAAAACTTGTAACTATAAATACCCCTCTCCACTAGGGAGAGGGTTGGAGCTTTTCATTATTTCTAATCTAATCTCTTCACATTTTTCTCTCAACACTCTCTCTCTCTAAAAGCTTCCCAACTTCTCATCTCTTTCACTCTAAATTCATCTTACATTGAACAATCAAATCCAAGTATACATTACTTACAATTGGTATCAAGAGCCATGGTTAGGTTCTATTGATTGTGTGTGCTTGGATTTGTGGATACTTTCTTGTTTTTTTTTTTCTTCTCTTTTGGTTCGAACACATTCTGTGTTGTTCGAAATTTATTTGTTGTTTGCAACTTATATTGTGGGCCTTAACAGTTGCATAATCATTTTAGTTAAAATATTCTTCTTTTGAGATCTGGTATGTTTTATTATACTTTTTGGATCGAAACTTGTCGCCTGGTTTTTTAATTTCTTTTGTTTTGGTTCGTATACACAAGTTAAGGAGTTCTTTTTCTTTGCATCTTGTTTAGTTTTTTTTATTTTCTTGGTTGTGTCTTTTGGTTAAAAAAAATTGAAAAATATAAATCATGCTTTGTGAAAGTGTTAGCAAAAGGTGGTAAAATTTGTTCTTGGTTGCGACTTGTGATTCTGAGTTGCGACTTGTCGGGTCAAGGAAAACATTGTGTTGCGGGTTGACTGGTCCTATTTGGAAGTTTGCCTAATTGGGTATAAGTGACAAAACTTGTGAAAGTGACTATACTCTTGCGTTTTGTCTAGTACTGAGTTGCGTTTTGTTGTAAGCAAAACTGTGTTGCGTTTTAACAAGAAGTGGAACTGCAGTTTGGTGCTTAACTAAAACTGGAAAGAAGACAAAATTGGTGAAAGTGACATTTGGTGTTGCGATTTTGTCTAGTTGCAGTTGCGTTTTGAGCTTTGATGTTTTGCTATTTGCGTTTTGATTATTGCACTGGGTTTCTGGTCTTTGCGATTTGTCATTCAATTGATTAAAGTCGCGTTTTGAAGTAAAGGTGGTCAAAATACTCAGGTCGCGTTTTGTTAGTGTCGCGTTTTGTAGTACTCTATCCCAAAAACATTCGCATCTCATGTGTTGTCTTAAACAATAACCAAACCAAATCATATAAATTACAACAACAAAACAAGTTCAACTCAAAAGAATATTCACCCTTAACTGTTTCATTTTTTTTCTTTCTCTTTTTCATTCGGGTAATACAACAAAGATCAAGAATGCAAAGAAATTAATGTAGATCTCAGATAATCTCTTCTTATTCTAATCGATCCATTTGTGAACAGAACCATAAGAGATTTTTCTTCATCGATCTATAAGAAGGAACATTTGTTTAATCTTCGAACCATCTAAAGAAAGAACAAAACTCTCACGTTTCATTCTCTCTTTTCGTTCGCTCAAAGAAAACAAAAACAAGTATTAATTACCTACCGTGACCCCCTAGGATCTTGAAGCTTTCATGATAATTTCTTGATTCGTATATTGAGTAGATCTTGTCGACATCTAGTAGCAGTTGGGGTTAATGTGTGAGGTTAATTCATGTGTCGATGAAACTGATACAAGTGGGTAATTAGGGCTTGGATTGCGTTAGTGTTTGGGATTAGCTTTGATCTGTGGTTGACTGCGCTATTTTTTTCTTTGTGAAGAAAGAGGCGCATTTTTCTGGGTGTAGTTGGATTAGGGTTAACGTGTGGATATGTTAGGATAAGTGGGATTATATTGTGTGGAAATCTAGAGTTAGTGTGGATTAAGCTTTTGGATTAGAAATTGGACTTGGGCCAAGTGAAGTTGAACTATCATTGGACTTGTTTTGGTTGAAACAAGTTACACAAGGACGACTTTTTGTTGTTCTCCTTTTTCTTTTCCTTGGGCTGAGTTAATTAACACAAGGACGATTTTTGTTGGTGTGTTGTTTAGTGTTGGTTTAACTTTTCACAAGGTCGAGCTTGTGGCTTGTGATAAAAATTTTGGGCATAATTTTTGGACAACGACTTTGACTGTGCTTCAATTATCCGAGATTAATTTTAATCTTGAGTGAAAATTTTCGGGTTCATCGGATATAACTACCGTGCTAGTTATTAGATATTTTCGTGTTTATTGGATACAACTACGGTGGTTATTTGAATTCACTCAAACCATTTCAACCAAAAATTAAACAACCAGTTCACATTATCATTATCATTTCACGGTCTATTCTTGATTTTTGTAAAATCCCACGAAAGAATTTATTTCTCGGTTTAAATCATAGAATTGTAAAATCCCGTGCACGTTTACATCATGTCTACTACTTCAGATTCTTTCATATCGGAGGTACTCAAGTTGTACGACACGTATGATAAACAAATGAAGTCCAACCTTGTACAACAAATAAACGTGTGTGATTCTGATGTTACTAATGTGGAATCTTCGTGCTCAAATTCACAAGAGAGAGAGTTGCTTCAGTCACTAATGTCGCCTAATGCAAAGGAAAGTTGCATTGAATGTTTTCGATTACTTCATTCACATCTCAAGGTTCTGTTTGAAAAACCTGAATACGTGATGGGTTACACACGGGCTTTCACAACACTCTTTGGTCAAGATGTTCATGATTTCACAGTCAAAATGACTCTATATTTGGATCAACTTGAACAACAACTTGAAAAAGGAGAATTTTCTGAAGACAGATCCATGGCTGCTTTGGGTGTGATTAAAAACCAACTCCAAGTGTTCACTGATTCGCAATACATTGAGGATTATGATAATGACAGTCAAATGGCGAAAAAGTGTTTTGCTAATTACACTGGAACTGAGGTTGACGTGTTCAGAAGGACATTACTCCAACTTGTGAGTAATGTTGAGGGGTTCATTAATGAAAGGGATCAAATTATGAGAAATGGGACAGAATCAAACAAGCATGATGATAGCAAAAGCTCAAGGACTGATATCACACATGGTGTGGATGCAGATCTTAGTCCAGTAAATCACAAAGTACCATTTGCTGAGGTACATCTGTCTGATCAACAAAATGTTCTTTCTAATGAACAACAACATACTGATCAAGTTAAACCTACTTATGACACATATCTGTTGGAAAAGACTGATAGCAATATCACCTCTGATTCAACAAATATGAGTCATAAGGGGGGAGAGATTGATCAGGATGCTGAACATGATGATGCGTCAAGTGCTTTGCCTACGGCTGAGTTTTTCAAATCAAATGATATGGTTGAAAAGGATGTTTATAATGAACTTTCAAAAAGATTTTTGCAGCTTGAAAAACATTGTATTGATCTTGAAATCTCAATGCAACAAAAGAAAGAAAGTCTTCAAAATAAACTACCATGTAAAAACCCAGAATTTCCTGAATTCCGTGAATTTTTTATGATAAATGATTTGAAAGCTCAGCTATAAGCCAAAAACTTAACGATCAAAAACCTGAAAAACAGATTGGCTGAGATGCGTGACATATGCAATGAAGTTAAGACTAAACATGACAATGATGTTATTGCAACAAATAATGCAGAATTAGATCGTAAAGTGACTGAATTGTTTAAGGAAAATGAGTCTTTGAAAATTCATTGCAAAGAACTGTGTGATACAATCAAAGAAACGAAAACTAAGAATGTAGAGCAAACTACCTCTTTGATTGCCAAAAATGATGAATTCAAGGCTCAACTTCAGGAAAAGGGTTTTGCGATTGCATCATTGAAAAACGAGTTGAGAAAATTGAATGAAAATGGTGTGAACACTAAGTTTGCAAAACCATCAATCTTGGGGAAACCACCACTTAGGAACCAATCAGTTGTTAGACAACTGACTGCGTTTAGATCTGAACGGCCAAAAGTTTCAAAAACACGGTTTGCCTCCCAAGTTGATGCGGAAAAAGTTTTGTCAAACCCAGTCACTTCACAGTCTAGACCTAGTGAAAAGGAATATGTTATTGCAAAACCACATCACATGAGTGCATCTAGTTCTTCTAGGATTAGTTCAATGCGTGTGTCACTTGTGACACCAAAGGAACATGTTAGACATAAAAACATTGTTCAGAATCAAAACCTAGAGGATGCTAAGAAAAACACACTTGAAAAGACTAGGAATTTGCCTGTTTCTAAGAGTAGTTGTGTGCCAATTAAGACAATTCCCGTAGCAGACCACTCTAAGAATCCTAGATCTTTTTCTGATTCTAAACACTTTGTTTGCTCGACTTGTCAGAAATGTGTTTTTAATGCAACCCATGATGATTGTATAACAAAATTCCTGAAGGAAGTGAATGCACGTGCCAAGGTTCCATCCTCTAAGACTAGAAACAACAACAAGCCCGCAGAACCAAAGAGGTGTATTCAGAAACCTGATAGGCCGGCTGCCCTAGGAAAAAAGTTTTCTCCCAAAAAGTCTATCACTATACATGAGAAACCAAACACTCCTAGATCTTGCCTTAGGTGGATACCGACGGGTAGAATTTTTAAGATTATTGGTCTTAGATGGATACCTATTCGAAAGATGTTCACTAAGTGCGAAACCAAGGTTGACAGTAAAACCCCAAATGGTCTAAATGCTGATATCACTAACCCATATAAATGCAAACAAACTCTTAATGTCAATGCAGGAAGTCTTTACTTAAGTGCAGGTACATCGTTCAGGCCTAGTATTAAGGAAAGACTCAGAGTTTGGGTGCCGAAAAGAGTGATATCTCATGATGAAGGGGTTCAAACAATTCAAACTTGATGAACATCAACGGCTATGACGTCTGAACACATCAGTTCAGGCCTCGTTCTTCATTGGCTATGACGCCTGTTCACCGCAGTTCAGGCCTCGCTCTTCATCGACTATGACGTCTGTTCAATTCAGTCCAGGCCTCGTTCTTCATCGTCTATGACGTTTGAACACTGCAGTTCAAGCCTCGGGCCTCAATGACAACATAATGGCGTCTGCTGACATCTCTTCAGGCCCCGTTCATCAAAGAAAAGAAAGGCGTACGCTTGAGAGCGCTTTATCTTCGGAAGAAGAGGAATCTTCTTATTTATGACCATTCTCATCAAGCTTCATGTTCTTCTCATGCTCATTCAGTCATCAAGGGGATAAACGTACATTGGAGTATATTCTTATTCACCTGGTCTATCAAAAATGGCAGTTGGTCGTCATATGCAATTTTTGAGGGGGAGAAGGGTGAATAAACTATTTAGTGATTGAGAGTTGAGAAATGGTCATACGAATATTCTTGTTTCTGACTACTCTCATCTAAAGGCTTCATACTTGCTCCATGCGCATTCAGACATCAAGTGGATCTACTTCCATTAGATGCAATTTCGAATGCAATTTTTGAGGGGGAGAAGTGTGAACAGTGGATCAACCTCATATGCACTTGTTCAATCAAAAATGGCATCCTCATATGCAATTTTTGAGGGGGAGAAGTGTGAACAAGTGAGCGAACAAACAATCACTTGTTGGGCATCTAATTGTGACTACGGAATTGACCAGCTATCACTTAGTTGGGGTTGAAGTTGACTTTCTCAAAGGCATGATTGTTGGGAATAAAATGTTCAAGTCAAAGAGCCTGCCAAAGATGTTGAAGAGCCTGCTAGTTGATTTTGAAGAGTATGAAGATGTTCTACCAGTACCTTCTGGGTAGAAGGTACTACTAGTTGATGAAGAGCCTGCCAAGCTTATGTCAAGTCGATTAGATATTTTGTAATAGATATTTAGTTGAATTATTAGTCTTTGTACATTGTTATACGTTATGTAGAAGTGATTTAGTCCTCTGTGGTTCACAGAAGAATATGGCAGAGTTGTACATTGGTAGTTGTATTTAATTGTAGGCGCCAATATAGTCAAAGTATAGTTTTATATTGAACCACTTGACAAACTTGTAATAAGATATCCTTATCTTATAAAAGGATATCTTAGTCACCACTTCATGCATGCATCTTTACCAACCAATAACCAAAAACAAACTATCTCTCAAGTAACTTAGTTACTTCAAATCACAAATCCTTTTACAATCTTAGATTCAAGATTACTTTGTAATCCCGGTGATACTTAGATCATCCGTATTATTTCATCAATAATATTGAATCGTTTTGTGTTAACCAAAGTTGTGTTCTTTGTTCATTGCATTCTCACGTTTATTCAAACTCGCCACCTTGTGTTCTTTTAAGTGTGTTGTAGTAGATTCCGCATGCTAAACACATTCAATACATAAATATCTCAAACAATAAGAACAAAACCTTTCCACAAGTGGTATCAGAGCGAGGCTTGATATTTACTAATTTAAAAGAACAATGGATGTTGAACATATTCAAACAAATGTTGCAGCTAAACTTCCATTACTTAAGCAAAATGAGTTTGAAATGTGGAGACTAAGGGTTGAACAATACTTTCAAGTGCAGGACTATGCACTTTGGGAGATCATTGAACAAGGCAATTCATTTAAACCCCAAATCACCACTACAACAGTAAATGATGCTCTTGTAACAAGAATACAAGACCAACCATCAAATGCAGATGAAAAAGTTCAGAAGAGAAATGATCTAAAGGCAAGGAGTATGTTACTGATGACTATTCCAAATGATCAACTTCTGATCTTTAACAAATACAAAGATGCCAAAACCCTGTTTGAAGCTATTGTGGCTAGGTTTGGTGGTAATGATGCTACCAAGAAAACACAGAAAACACTTCTCAAACAACAATTTGAGAACTTCACAGCCACAACCAATGAGTCTTTGGACAGTATGTTCAATAGACTTCAGAAGCTTGCAAGTCAGTTAGCCATCCATGAAGTGATGATAACTCAAGAAGACCTAAACTCTAAATTTCTTAGGAGTTTACCTTTAGAATGGTCTATGCATGTCATTGTCTGGAAGAACAAGCCAGATATTGACCAGATGAGTCTCAATGATCTCTACAACAATTTCAAAATTGTAGAACATGAAGTAAAGAAGACTACTGGGTCAAGTTCAGGAAATATGGCTTTTGTTTCATCCCCAAGCATCTCAAAGGTTGATAATGAAGAAAAAGGTGGCAGAGAAGAAGGTACTGCCAGTACAACCTTTGGTACTGCTAGTACTTCTAGTAGTACCAAATCCATTTTAGATGAAACAATTGGGTGTGCTTTTCTTACATCTCAACACAATGGGTCCGTATTAACATTTGAAGATCTTCAAGAGATTCATCCTGATGATCTTGAAGTGATGGACATAAAGTGGCAACTTTCACTTTTAAGCATTAGAGCTAAGAAGTTGTTGATGAGGACTGGCAAGAAGATAATGATAAATGGAAATGAGCCTGCTGGCTATGATAAGTCAAAAGTGGAGTGTTACAACTGCCACATGATGGGTCACTACTCTAGAGAGTGTAGAAGACCTAAGAAGCAGGATGACAAGGGTAGAGGGTTTGACAACAGGAATAAAGGAAGCTTTGAGAAGAAAGGAAGCTTTGAAAGCAAGAGTAAGGTTGTTGAAGTTGCTGAGCCAAAATCAATGGTTGCTATTGATGGCATGGGTTTTGATTGGAGTTTCATGGGTGAAGATGAGTCAACTTCTGATGAATTGGCTTTAATGGCATTCTCCACTCCTGAGGTACAAACTATCAAATGTTCTAGCAATTGTGAATTTCTTAAGGAATTAGAAGTTATAAGAAAATCTTATGATGAGCTAAAAATAGAAGAAAGAAAAACCAATCAAACCTTATTTAACCATCAGTGTGGTATGGCCAAACTAGAAAAACAAATCATTCACTATAGAGAAAATGAACTCACATTTTCTGATGCTAAAGCTGCTCTTAATAGACAAATATTTTTGAAAGATTCAGAAATAGAAATGGTAAGGAATGAGTGTACTAAAGTTACATTGGCTAGAGATAATATTCAACTGACTGTTACTAAATTGGAAAATGCTTCTGAGTGTACTAGGAGCATAGTAGAGAATCAGATGAATAAGAGAATAAAATCAGGGATAGGATACAATGAATGTCCACCTCCTTATAGAGGAATTCCTTGTCCTCCAGGATCAGATCTTGCTGAATCAGGTGTGCATGAAGTCATTAAACCATTGGCTAAACCTGTAGTGATAAGTGAACCTTCTGAGAGTGCTAAGAATGCCCCACTCTCTAAGGTGCGCACTGATAAGAGACCAGATGTCCTAATTATTGAAGATTGGGTATCTGATGATGATGAAGATAAGACTGTTCCTATTAAAGGAATCAAAGTAGGACCATCCAGTCCTAAGAAAGTAGAAGTTAAAGCTAAGGCTAAAGCTGTTTTGAAAACAGTTGAAAGTTGTAAAAATTGTAATAACAAACCTAGGGGAAGCCAAAGAAATTGGAACAACCTTAAGTCACAACAACTAGGTGATGACTTTGTTATGTTCAATAAGGCTTGTTATTATTGTGGTAGCTTTAATCATCTTCATGCTTATTGTAATAAATGGATTTCTGGGAGTAAATCAAAGTCTAAAACAAATGTTACTCACCCCAGAAAAAGTGCTGTTAAGTCTAACACCACAAATGTTAAACATACTGTTAGACAAAATAAGCCTGTTATTGCAAAACCAACTGATAAGAGTACAAGAAACACTTTCAAATGTGTACCAAAAGTTGTGAATAGTCCTATTCAAAAGAAATCTGTGGTCAAAACACAAATTTGGAAACCAAAAACCAAAGGTCCTGCTAGACCAAAAGGTCCTGCTAGACCAAATGGTACTGCCAAGATTGGTATTACCAAAATTGGTACTGATAGATCAAAGACCACACAATGGATTAAAAGGGAAAGTGCTGTTAAGTCCTCAGCATGTTGGATTTGGAAACCAATCCAATCAAAAGGTGCATCAACAATCCTGAAAAGGTTTGATTTCATTGATGCAAGAGGCAAACCCAAGTCTGTCATGGCTTGGGTACCCCAAGGAAACTAATATGTTTATTCATGTGCAGGAACATTCAACTGATATTGAAGATCAAGGATATGTTGATAGTGGATGTTCAAGGCACATGACAGGCAACATGTCATTCCTCTCAGACTTCAAAACTTTTGATGGAGGATATGTTACCTTTGGGGGAGGAATAAAAGGAAAGATCACTGGTAAAGGTACTATCAAAACCAGTAAACTAGATTTTGAAAATGTGTATTTTGTGAAAGAACTTCAGTTTAATCTTCTTAGTGTCTCACAAATGTGTGACAAAAAGAACAATGTTCTCTTTACTGACAATGAATGTATGGTTCTTTCTTCTGATTTTAAGATGCCTGATGAGAGTCAGATCCTTCTTAAAATTCCAAAAAGGAACAATATGTACAGTGTCAATTTAAAGAACATTGATCCTAAGGAGAGTCTAACTTGTTTGGTAGCAAAGGCCTCATTGGATGAATCTATGCTTTGGCATAGAAGGCTTGGTCATGTAAACTTTAAAACAATCAACACTATTGCAGAATATGATTTGGTAAGAGGTTTACCCAAAAAGATTTTCCAAAACGACCAATCCTGTGTTGATTGTCTAAAAGGCAAACAACATAGAGCTTCTTGTAAGCCCAAGACCCAAAACTCTATTTCTCAGGCTTTACATATGCTTCATATGGATCTCTTTGGTCCTACTAATGTGTGCAGCTTGAATGGAAAAAGATATTGTCTGGTTGTTACTGATGATTATAGCAGATTTTCATGGGTTTTCTTCTTAAGATCTAAACATGAAACTAGTGAGATACTTAAAACATATATCACTGAGGTAGAAAACCAATCTGATAAGAAGGTCAAAGTCATCAGATGTGACAATGGGACAGAGTTCAAGAATAGAGTTATGGATGACTTTTGCAAGGAAAAAGGCATAAAAAGAGAGTTTAGTGTAGCTAGAACACCTCAGCAAAATGGAGTAGCAGAAAGAAAGAATAGAACACTTATAGAGGCTGCTAGAACTATGTTAGTAGACTCTAAGTTACCTATTTCATTTTGGTCTGAAGCAGTTGGTACTGCTTGTTATGTACAAAACAGGGTTCTTGTGACAAAGCCACATAGAAAGACACCTTATGAACTTTTCTTTGGTAGAAAACCATCTTTAAGTTTTATGAGACCTTTTGGTTGTCATGTCACTATTCTAAATACAAAAGATCATTTAGGCAAGTTTGATGGAAAAGCAGATGTTGGCTATTTGATAGGGTATTCCTTGCAGAGTAAGGCCTATAGAGTGTTTAACACTTGCACTAGGCTAGTTGAAGAGAAACTTCACATAGAGTTTCAAGAGAATCTAACAAATGTGAAAGGAATTGGACCAGATTGGATGTTTGATGTTGATAGGCTTTCAGAATCTATGAATTATGTGCCTGTTACAGGTACAAATACTAATGATGATGCAGGTTTTGAAGACAATGTTGAAACTCCTAAAGATCAAGATTACATCTGGATGCCAATTTGGAAAAGTATGGATCTATCTTCAAGTCAAGAAGAACCTTCAAACACAACAAATGAAGGCAATGAAAAAGATCATGGAACTAAGAATCAAGAGAATCAAGAAAGTGGTACAAATGCAAATGGTACTGCTAGTTCATCAGATGGTCCTGCTAGTTCAAGTATTGATACTGCTGAGCCATTGAATGTCCAAATAGATGATTCTTTCATAGAAGAGGTGGGAATTAGCAATCTTCCATCTACCTATGAAGTTCCAAAAACACCAAACACTAGAATTCTCAAAGATCACTCAACTGATGATGTGATTGGAAGCATAAATTCTGGTGTTAGAACAAGATCTCAAGTTGGTTTATCTCAAGTCTTATCTTCAGATGAAGAAGGGTTTATCTCCTCTATTTATGAAGAAAAGAATAATGATACTTCCAATATATGCCTGTTTTCATGTTTTCTATCTCAGGCTGAACCCAAAAACATAAACAAAGCTTTAGATGATGCAAGTTGGGTGGAAGCAATGCAAGAAGAGCTTCTCCAATTCAAGATTCAGAAGGTTTGGATATTGGTTGATTTACCCAAAGGTTATAGGGCAATTGGAACCAAATGGGTATTCAGAAACAAGAAAGATGAAAGGGGTATAGTGATCAGAAACAAGGCTAGATTGGTAGCACAAGGATATACTCAAGAAGAAGGGGTAGATTATGAAGAAGTGTTTGCTCCAGTTGCAAGACTTGAAGCAATTAGGCTTTTCTTGGCCTATGCTTCATTCATAGGCTTCACTGTCTATCAAATGGATGTTAAGAGTGCATTTTTATATGGTGAAATTGAAGAACCAGTATATGTATCTCAACCTCCAGGCTTCATTGATGCAGAGTATCCAGACAAGGTTTACAAGGTTACCAAGGCTTTGTATGGCCTACACCAAGCTCCTAGGGCATGGTATGAAACATTGGCTTGTTTTCTACTAGAAAGTGGATTCCAAAGAGGCAGGATTGATCCAACTTTGTTCATCAAAAGAACAAAGAAAGACATCTTGCTAGTGCAGATTTATGTTGATGACATAATCTTTGGGTCAACAAACCAAGACTTGTGTGTACAATTTGAAAAACTTATGCATAGTAAGTTTGAAATGAGTTCCATGGGGGAACTTACTTTCTTTTTGGGTCTCTAAGTGAAACAATCCAAAGAAGGCATATTTATCAGCCAAGATAAGTATGTAGCAGAGATCCTAAGGAAATTTAATTTTGCTGATTCTAAGGTTGCAAGTACACCAATGGATCCAGACAAAGGGCTACTCAAGGATGCTGAAGGAGAAGATATGGATTTGCACAATTATAGATCAATGATTGGGTCTTTGATGTACCTTACATCATCAAGACCAGATATCATGTTCTCAGTATGTGTATGTGCAAGGTTTTAAATACATCCCAAGATCTCTCATCTCACAGCAGTCAAAAGAATCTTTAGATATCTTAAGGGTCAACCTAGGTTGGGTCTTTGGTATCCAAGGGAATCTTCTTTTGAATTGGTGGCTTATTCGGATAGTGACTATGCTGGTGCAACTCTAGACAGAAAATCCACAACTGGTGGATGTCAATTTCTTGGTTTCAGACTAATCTCTTGGCAATGCAAGAAACAAACAATGGTGGCCAATTCTACAACTGAAGCAGAATATGTTGCTGGTGCAAGTTGTTGTGGGCAAGTTCTTTGGATCCAAAATCAGATGCTTGACTATGGGTACAATTTTCTTAACACCATTATTTATATTGACAATAGCAGTACTATTTGTATCATTAAAAACCCAGTTCAACACTCAAAAACAAAACATATTGAAATCAGACACCATTTCATAAGGGATTGCAATGAGAAAAGGTTAATTCAAGTAGTTAAAATTGATTCTGAAAAGAATTATGCAGACCTTCTCACCAAAGCTTTTGATTTAGGTAGATTCAAATATCTTGTAGGAGGTATAGGAATGATAAATCTTTGAAAAACATATGTTTTTGTTCATAAAATTAACTGGTATTGACTTTTAAACATGGTACTGCTAGTTAGTCAAAAGGTCCTGTTAGTTCATAATTGGTCCTGCTGATATAAAATTGCTATGTTTTGTTCATATTGATGCTTGAATGTTTAAAATACTATAGATTAAGTGCTCTGCACTTTGTTCTTTTGGTTTGCAACTAACACATTTCAGGTTGATAACAAAACAAGAGTTCTTCCTAACAAAAAGGGGCAACAAAAGTTATATTCATTTCAGGAGAGATAACAATCTCAGGGGAGGAATTAATAGCCCAGAATGGAAGAGAAACCAATTTATGAAAGGAAAGACAAGAGCATACAAGATGATGCAAAGTTGAAAAAGAGAGAGTTAGATCACATATCTAGAAGGGATGAAGCATTTCTCAAGGAGAAAGTTCTATCTAGATCAAACTAAGGAAAGTTTCAACTAAAAGGCATAACATTAGATGAATTCACTTGATGAACCAATCATCCAAGATACACAGCATCATTGCCTTTTTAATTTCCTTCATCCAAGGAAATTGCACCATCTTTGGGCCATCATGGCTTTTGGTATTCAACTCACCAAGTTTTTACAAACTTAAGAGTTGGCTAGTCCTTAAGCAAACGGCTTTTGGTAAAGACAAATCAAATCCGTTGATGGTTGATAGTTTACCAAAAACTATATGGTTGTTAACTAACCATACTTAATTGTAAATAGTTAGCTAGTCCTTAAGCAAACGGCTTTTGGTAAAGACAACTCAAATCCGTTGATAGCTGGTAGTTTGCTAAAAACTATAAGGGATTTTTATAAAACTTTCAAAGGTACTGGTAGTTCAAAATTGGTACTGCTAGTATAAAAAGGTACTGCTATATAGCCGTTGAGCCTGTCAGAAAAAGTTTTAGCCATTAGGCCTGGTAGTTAAAATTAGCCGTTGGGGTAGTTATGTAAATTACTGATGATTATATTATATTATATTTCACATATAAAAGATCTTTTTAACCGCCTATAAATTTACTTATTATAATCTTTCTTATTGTCGGTTAAAAGTAATTCTCTCATATCTTCTTTCATCAGTCATTATCATAATTCACATACACCTTTTATCTTCTACCAGTACTACCAACAAATCCCACCATCATATTCAAAATTTTCATTATGACTTCCACAGTTGTTCTAAACTTTGTCCAACGTCACAATCAGTTAGCATTTTTGGAGAAGTCAGAGGATAATGCCTCATTTCATCAAGTAGTGGACTTTTTAAATAACTCCTATATCAGGTTTGCTTTACTAGTCAATCCCACTATTTATGAAACACAAATTTTGCAATTTTGGCAATCTGCTAAAATTAAAACTTCTGAAAATGGGGAACAAAGAATTAAGGCCAAAGTGGATGGTAAACACTTGACTCTTACTGAGTCATCCATAAGAAGACATCTTCATTTGGATGATTCTGATGGTATTAGTCAGTTACCAGATACTGAAATTTTTGAAAATTTACAAAGAATGGGGTATCATGCTGAGTCTAACAAACTCACTTTTCTGAAAAAGCATCTTACTCCACAATGGAGATTTTTTATTCACACAATCCTTCACTGTTTGAGCCAGAAGAAAACCTCTTGGGAGCAATTTAGTGGAAACATGGCTTCTGCTCTCATTTGCTTAGCCACAAACAGAAAATACAATTTTTCAAAACATATTTTTGAGGGATTGATTAAAAATGTGAAAAGTGAAACAAAATTTTTGATGTATCCAAGATTTATTGGGTGCATCATTGCAAAATTAAAACATTTGTTACTTCCCACAGACTCAATTTATGACACACCAAAACTTTCTCACAAAGTATTTTCAAATATGAGAATTGGTTTTAGAGGGGAAGAAATACCACTTTTTGATGAAATGTTACCACAACATCCAGAAGAACCAACACCATCAGCTGATACACCATCATCTAGTTCTTCACATGGTTACATTTCCCCAACACATCAAACATCACCAATACCATCTCCAGTACCATCAGCAACACCACCAACATCATCACATCATGTATCACAAACCCAATCACCTCAGACAATGCAAGAACTGAAAGACAAGGTGAAGATCTTAGAAGAAGCTCTTAAAAGTCAAAGCAAGAAGTTTTCTGAGATCAACATCAAATTAGTAAAGAGGGTAAAGAGATTGGAGGGTGAAGTGAAGAAGCTAAAGGGTAAAAATTCTGCAAAGGTTATTTTATCTAGTTATTCACAGTCAGATGCTGATAGGATAGGTCACTCTTCCAAAAAGGGGAGGAAGGATAGTTCTGAAGATGAGGAAGAGGCTCAATTTGAATTCCATGATGGAACTCAAGTTTATGATCAAGAGCCTGTTGGAGCAGGGCAAGAGCCTGCTAGGCCAGAAGAAGAGCCTGCTAGGATAGAAAGGCTATTGGCTATGGGGTACAAAGGGTCTGCTGAGAAAGTGTACAAGAGAAAGAGGGATTTAATTGCTGATGAGCAATCTTCTGCTCCATCACAAGCACCAACTCCAAAGGATAAGGGAAAAGGCATTATGATTGAAGATGAGCCTAAATCCAAGAAGTTGAAAAGAACACAGCAAATTCAGATGGCTTTAGGAGAAGAAGAGGCCAAAAGGGTTCATGAAGAAGAGCTAAAAGCACTTGAAGCTTCAAGAATGCTTGCAGTAATGAAAGAGCAGAAAGATGCTGAAGATGCTGCTCAAACTCTTCTTGATACTCAAATTGCTCAAGAAACCTTTAATGCACAGATGCTATGGATTATCAATAATGATCCAATTGTGAAAGGTCAAGCAGCAAATATAGTAAATGACAAGACACTCAATTCTGATGAGAAAACAGAAGCACTTGAATCTTTCATCAACAAGAAGTACAAAGAAGCAGCCTTGGCTGACATTTTTGAAAAGATGAAGGAAAATCAGAAAAGAGGTTTTAAGGTAGGACAATCTCAGAAAGATCAGGTGATTTTTATGAAAAGGTTTTTGAAAGGTCAGGCAAATTGGACTGACTATCAACTAAAGAAGAAATCTGCTGATGAAATCTTCTTCCTGTATCTACAAGCCTACAAGAGTCTTTACTATAAAGTTCCATCTGATGTACACCCCTCAATGAAGAAGAAGGATACTCAGAAGAAAAAAGTAGCAAAATTGGACACAGAGCAAGTAAGTAAAATGTTGATTACTTTGCCTACTATCATTCATGCTGATCCAATTAGCTGTAGACGACCTATTATTGATTGGGAGATCAACCATGATAGATTAGGAAAATCATGGAAAATAACAAGGGTTGGAGGACAGTTTGTTATTTTTAAGAATTTTGAAAATTTAGTTAGAGCATGTGACAGAGCAGATTTGGAAGAATTGTGGAATCTAGTGCAGATTAGACTAGACACAACTTCTAGTACAGATGCTAAGGAACAAGAACTTTGGGTAGAATTCAATAGGATGTTTGATCCTGATCCCAAAGATGTTCATTGGAAATTTCCCTATTATGATCCTTCAACAACTTGGGAATTTCTAAGCCATAGCAATATTCATCACCTTTTCACACAGAGTGGGATAGAACTCTTTATGTTGGCTGAGAAAGAGTATCCACTTAGTTATGAAGTGCTTAAAACTATGATATCCAAGAGATTAAGGTGTGACAAAGATGATGAGAACTCGGAAATTGTTCAGAGTTTGCTGAGGAGCATATCTGAGCAATATGAAAGAAAAAGGAAGAACAGAGAGTGAAGGTTTTTGGAAGAGTTCTCTCAAATCCTCAAGGTATGTATTTTATTCATCAGAAACTTGTGTATTTTAATGGAAATAACAAGTTTAGGGGAGGATTGTTGGGAATAAAATGTTCAAGTCAAAGAGCCTGCCAAAGATGTTGAAGAGCCTGCTAGTTGATTTTGAAGAGTATGAAGATGTTCTACCAGTACCTTCTGGGTAGAAGGTACTGCTAGTTGATGAAGAGCCTGCCAAGCTTATGTCAAGTCGATTAGATATTTTGTAATAGATATTTAGTTGAATTATTAGTCTTTGTACATTGTTATACGTTATGTAGAAGTGATTTAGTCCTCTGTGGTTCACAGAAGAATATGTCAGAGTTGTACATTGGTAGTTGTATTTAATTGTAGGCGCCAATATAGTCAAAGTATAGTTTTATATTGAACCACTTGACAAACTTGTAATAAGATATCCTTATCTTATAAAAGGATATCTTAGTCACCACTTCATGCATGCATCTTTACCAACCAATAACCAAAAACAAACTATCTCTCAAGTAACTTAGTTACTTCAAATCACAAATCCTTTTACAATCTTAGATTCAAGATTACTTTGTAATCCCGGTGATACTTAGATCATCCGTATTATTTCATCAATAATATTGAATCGTTTTGTGTTAACCAAAGTTGTGTTCTTTGTTCATTGCATTCTCACGTTTATTCAAACTCACCACCTTGTGTTCTTTTAAGTGTGTTGTAGTAGATTCCGCATGCTAAACACATTCAATACATAAATATCTCAAACAATAAGAACAAAACCGTTCCACAATGATCTTACTCTATCTTGAAGTCGGGGTTGGTTGGATGCATGACCTTCAATGATAACTTGCTCGTGCTTAAGATTTAAGTTGAAGACTTAGGTTATCTAGTTACCAGCAGTCGGGGTAACTATCACTTAAAGGAGTTACGATGTAGTACTCAGTGTCACACGCCAATGACGTTGTGGATAATCGTAAGAGGTGTTAATGTCTAATACCTTGGTTGGGTATTGAGTACTTAGAGATTTGCTTGGAGCACTAATTCTCTACACCATTCTTCCAACATTAGTGCAAGGTCAAGTCACGTCAACGGGGAATTCTACTTCAGTGTCGAGTTTGGTATATCGGGTTCGCTCCATCGGTCATCTCATCAAATTGCCTACTTGAGGGTTGGTAAAGATAGTCAGAGACAGTTTTGGTAGCCGGTAGCTGTTGATTCTCACAGAATACATTTAAGCTAATTTTGTTCTTCTCACAAGATGTAAAGTATTTGTGCGTAAAATGTGTTGCTGATTCTGAGGTATCAAAACCAGCAAGGGGGAAGGAGATATACATCTGAATGCATAACGAGTACACGTGATGAACTTTATACTTCTTCTAAGTTGAAGTTATTCCGGGAAGACAAATGTCATAACCGCAGAGAAAATCAGTGTTCTAACTCGTTCCTTTGGTGTGTCATTCCAACTACGTGTGGGAAGAGAATGTCAGTTTCTGATGATAAAAGAGGTACACAATTGTATGATGGTTCCTATGGTTAGTCGGTATCCTACTGAAGGAAATGTGTACATCCGGTACTCAGTAGCTTTTATGGTACTGTCTTGGTGTTATCATGTCGACTACATACGGGATTGAGTGTGTACTTTGGGTTTTTAGGCTTCATATAAGGAGACTGGCTGCATCACTTCAACTACTGGGGGAAGTGGTCTCTGGATACTTTTGGTAGGCATTTCTTCAGTCTTCAGCGGGAAGAAATGTGAGAAGAATTATTCAAATGTGAGATGATTCGTTGCTGATCTATTTGAGGATCCCCGAACGGAGAATCACGATGATTATTCTTAAAAGGGAGCAGCAATACTTAATGTGGTTTGCTACGGTTTCCGCTGTACACTTACCTTATGTAAGCTTGAAAGAGAGCTTTGAAACTGCTCAAAAGGAAGATTGTCGGTTTGGGGGGAAGCTATCAAAGCTTCACATTGAGAAGGCTCAAGCTCAGACGATTATTTTGGAGCCTTGAAAGCTTTGGTGGTAAAAGTTTAAGAGATGTTGACTTCAGATTTCTACCACATGCTGAACGTATCCTCATTTTGGTATTCATGACATCATCGTCTTAAACTGAATAATATAGTTTGTACATATCTTATACCAAACTGTAAATAGATATACATAAAACCTGCAAATTGTAAATAGAGAAACTTAAAACCAGAAAAACCATAAAAATTAGAAAATAGAAAATACCAAAAATAGTTTCACCTAGGCATGTCTTATGTTTATCGATAACATTTACGGTCTTAGAAATGTCATTCAATAATGACACGGGACTTTAAATGAAGCTCGAGCAGAAGTTATACAAATTGGTTAAAACATGTCTCATGGCTTGTTATTACTTCAGATAGCAACCCGCGCTTCAAAATGGGGAAAGCACGTCGCCTAAAAGACGGCTGTTCCTCCAACTGGGTGATGTTCACCTGGGCATGGATTACTTTATATTCATGTTTCTTTGATCTGATGTACATTTCAGTGCATCATTTCTTGAAAAAGAAGAGAAATCTTCTTTGTATACAAATAGTTTTCATTCTGTGATTCTTCTGAAAATTATTTGTAAGACACTTGGTGATTTTGTGTTGCTTGAAATTCTCTTAGACTTGGATTGTGCATAAAATTTGTCACTCAATCAATGACTACAAATCTTTAACTAGAATACGGGTCATTGATTGAGGGGGAGAGTAAATTCAAATTTTATATCATCAAACGGGTTTCTTGATTAATTCATAACTCTTAGAAAAGGTTTTGTAGTTAATAGGGTATTAGTTGAAGAGGATATTGCTAAAACTTTATATCAAATGGCCAAATGTGTTAGTTGCTAGAAAGTTTAGGGCATTATGTGCAAATTTGCTTATAGTTTCCTAGCTTTATGTATCTAGAAGGTTCATTTGTGTTACTTTGGAATCCTCGTTTAATCCCCTAAATACTTTAAAACTCAAAATCTGAAAGAAGTTAGAAAACCCGATGTGTTTGATGTTCTTGAATACTCCACTGGCATTTGTATGATCTGAATGAATGAGTTTCAAATGTTGTTTGACTTTTGTTAGTCGATTGCTGCTTAATTGTTGTTGATATTGTGCATATGTTCTCAGGATTCGCTTAGGTATATAGCTATCATGTTAGAATCATGTTCCTAAGATCCTGAGTTGAATATTGAAATCTGTGTGAATTGCCATGTTCATGATTGCTAATTGCTCTTCATGCTAGATAGCAGTTTGATGTATTACCTGATTGTGGTTTGACTATGAGATGAACTTGGTATTATGATGTGGCATGCTGCTATGTGGTAGTTATTAATGACTAGTGTATCTGTATGTATGTATATCTGTGTGGATATTCTTATGCAGATTCCATGGCCAAAATGAATGTGCCAGTTCCCGCTCTAACCATTTGATCAGACGTTCAAACTCTATTGATTGGCTCGAAATTCACCACAACAACAACATCGGCAACAACAACAACAACACTGTCTTCACCTCCACCACCATCATTTCAACAAAGCAGTACTTACTCGGATCTCGGCAAGTGGGGATCGACAATACTTGGAAAGATTTGTTGGTGGATGGATAATTGATGTTGACTAATGACTCCTTCAGAGAAGCGGATGATCACATCATCTGCGCAAAAAGGTCAATATCATTTGTGTCATAACTATCATCGTTGTACAAGATAAGCAGTGAATCTCCCTCTTAGATTAAGGGGGAGCATAGTATGTTCCATTATCAGAATACATGTTAAACCTGATCACATTGTCTCCCACATTTTCTAACTTATTTAAATCAATTGGGATCACAAATCTCAAAAGGTTTGAAATTTTTGATCGGGGGAGAGAATGTGATTTAAATATGAAATCTGATAAAATGTGATGTTTTGGACGTAAATGTAAGCTCTCCCATATGTGCTAAACTCTTTCGTATATCGATGCACATATTGAGGGGGAGCAAATGATTTGTGATAACAAAAAGGATGTGGCATCTTATGTGAGCACGGCTCAGACTTCACCAATGAATTGACGAAACATATACTGTCATCAATCGAAAGGACATATCCTGGCCGGGTAATAATTTCAAGTTGGTCTAACCAGTGATGTAAGCGTGTCTCGAAAAGGATGTGCCTGAGTAGAGTGTACCACTTCGAGAAATTTTCTGTGGACTTGACCATGCCGGGTAATAATTTCAAGCTGGTCTAACCAGTGATGTAAGCGTGTCTCGAATCGGTCATGTTCACCGAAAGTGGATCAATTCAAAAAGTGCAAGCTCTACCCAACATGTGCAAACTTATAAAACAATCGTCCGAGCTCATGTTGAGGGGGAGCATTTGAAAAATATAAAACTCTCAAAGTGTTAGCAAAATGTGTTTCATAATCATGAACACTTTGAGAGATTTTTCAAGGATTTTGGTAAATGGCAACATTGGATAGTCATGAAGTTATAAGGTGGCTAAGGTTAGGAAAACCGTCCTATGATCCGCCAGAGCCAGAGGGATCTACCCAAGGACAATACCAAATAGTTAGTATTAGAAAGTCCTTAGGTATGATATGAAAAAAGGAGTAATATGAGAAAGGAGAAAGAAGGGGTTGAAGAATTAAAAAGAAATGAAATGAGAAAGGGTGAAAAGAAATAGCCCTCCAATTATTCAGCCTTAGGGCAGAAACCGGGTTCAATTCATATGCTACTGGTGGTTACTAAGGTAACACCAGTATTGAAGACAAGACGTCATGGACCCAGTGACGCACTGCACTAAACCTTCTGAACCACTCAAGTTCTCTTAAAAGGACTTGTTTCATTCTCACGGGGAACCCTGCATAATCTATCGACCGCTCATTACGAGTTATGTTGATATTGAAACAGGAGACACCGCTCCAGTCTCCGACTACCAAAAATGCACTTATCGAGTCTAGAGCCACGAGATACATCATAAGATCTCATAGGAACACGTGTTACTTCTACACTAGGTGTTCAACATTAAGAACACCAGTTGTAAACTTATGAGTCCTACGCAGATCTTAGCAATCTGCCAGAACATTCATGAGGGAATTTACAAATGTAATTCTCAGTGATTGAATGGAAATTCCTGCCAGGGTCTACATCAAACAGCCCTGAAAGCAGGTCACTTCGGTAATTCCTTGTGGATTACGCTTAGTGGTCGCGGCGGTTTCAAACGGTCTACAGTCGTGGAGTGATCTCCAGCGACTCACCTAATCGTTGATTTACTACAGTAAATCTTTAAAACCCTCTGTGGGTTTCCGATTTAGGAACGGTCTTGGTAAGGTTGAGAGAGAGTTTTCACACTATGCTGTTAACAATCTCGAAGTCCGAACCTGTAAGTACCGGACGTTTTATTGCTAACTGTCGTATGCAGGAACACCTGGCTGTTGTAGCTGATTACTGGTGCAGCTATTTGCGGTTGTAGCTGATTGATGTTGCAGCTGATGCGGTTATAGCAGATTGCCGAACAAGATGCCAATCCACCACCACATGTTCACACTTCATCATCATTGTAATCAAAGAAGTCATGATAAACTATAAAGACCTACAACACAGCTTCTGCAAACTCTGATGCTGAAAGATCATGACACTAAATAGTGTGAGCATGTCGGTTCAAAGAATATCACATCACATGGAGACAATACTGCAAGCGAATGAGTTGAATACATATGTTGGATGGTAACTTCAAAGAATGGTCAGAGATCATCCAAGACAAAAGATCATTCATCAAAAGTTCGCTGCTGAAAGTACAAAGTTTCAAGACATTGAAGAATCAAAGACTACGAGTTATGAAGTCAAGTTCAGAAGATAAAATGCTAGAATTCGAAATATTGTTTCCGGGGTGACCTCCCTTAGGGGGAGATTGTTAGGAATATAAATATTCAGATGAAGGTTCGGTCACCCCGAGTAACTATTTAGCATTTATATAGCTCGTAGGGTTATTAATATTAGATTAGTTAAAGTAATATTAGTTTAGCTATTATAGTATTTGTGGAGTGGGTCGGGTCTTTATCCACTGTCAGCTCACTCTACAGCCCGCTAGGGGCACCTAAAACTTGTAACTATAAATACCCCTCTCCACTAGGGAGAGGGTTGGAGCTTTTCATTATTTCTAATCTAATCTCTTCACATTTTTCTCTCAACACTCTCTCTCTCTCTAAAAGCTTCCCAACTTCTCATCTCTTTCACTCTAAATTCATCTTACATTGAACAATCAAATCCAAGTATACATTACTTACATCTCGGATCATTCGTTTAACATCTCGTGTATAACTCGACAAACAAATGAAACAACTCGGCTCATTAGTTAGGAATTGCATCTTTCAAACTAGAACAAGATAAGCTGGAACTTTGTTGTTGAGCACGAGTTCCATAATTGCTCGGATCATTCGTTTAACATCTCGTATAGAACCTTACCATCTCGGCTCATTCGTTTAACATCTCGTGTACAACCATATCATCTCGGATCATTCGTTTAACATCTCGTGTAGAACCTTACTGATGAACTCAAATAAGTACATATTATTACTATCATTTATCCTATTAATTTGACTTGTTTTATTATATTATGTATGAGGATTGATACTTAATCATTTACTTTTGTAATTCTCAGTTGAAAACAAGCATTTGGTGAAACTTGGCGATTTTAGACTAATTATGGAGCAAAACATGCATAAAGTGAAGAGTCTACTGAATTAGACAAGATCAAGTCAAATCTGCTCCAGATGCGCCGCATCTCGCTCATTACATGCGCCGCATCTCTATCAAGATCTCACCAGATACGATCCAAGATACAAGAGGACATGCGCCGCATCCAAAGATAAAGATACGCCGCATCTTCTGGCGGTGTACGAATATTCCTGAATATTATAATCTTGGACCCCACGCGAAGTTAAGTACATGCGCCGCATCTACTCCTTAGATGCGCCGCATCTTACCCTCAGACAGAAACTATAAATACCCCAAGACCAGACGAATTCGATGTACCATATATTATACCGAAGACCGAACAAGAGAAACCAAGGACGAATTCACTCAAGGCAGCAGCACAAGACACACTCAAATCAAAGATACAAGAGCTGTAAGAAGGTGCTGCATATGTTTAATTCATTAAGTAGTTTTGTTTTGTTGTGTTAGTAAACTTTAATTCATCAAGATTGGTGGCTTGTGTAATGTGACAACGAAAAGATTGCACTCCCTTAAAACTGCTTTCTCATTAATTAAAGTTTATATGTTGATGTCATTGGTGACTTTTATTAGTGCATTGATAACCTCTGTGTCTAGCTGAGCGTTGATCGGGTCGCCATGCCTCTGCCCTCGCCTGTTTATTAGATGCCTATGTATTCTATGGTCTGTAGAAAAGTAGGAGAAAGATAAACGGGATAGTCATAAGTAATCATTAAGGGTTTACTCGCCGATAAGATTAGAACCAACGAGAAAGGACTTAATCTCGGTGCGTTGCATCGAACTATACACTTCATATAACACTAGCAATAAAACAAGTGACAAACTACTTATCATAAGGACAGCCCTCTTATTGTCTCGAGTATTTATCTGTGTACGTGTGTGCTACTTGCTGATTCGTGCCTATTGGTTTAGTTTATTATTTAATTGCAACAAAATCGTGCCAGTCTCTCAGGCTGAAACCCCCTTGCGTTAGATTAGGTTGTATAGCTAACTTAATATATTAAAATACTGATTAGAATAACGAGATAATACGTTCCACTCTTAGTGATCGACACTCTACTTACCATTATATTCATACTGACCGGGTACACTGCTCGTTAAGTGTGTGTGTTATTGATAAGTCGGCTAAATATAAATTTAAAACTTGAGTAGGCATTAAAACTGCTAAACCGCAACGACACATCACGCGCATCAAGTTTTTGGCGCCGCTGCCGGGGAGTGAATTGTTATTATCTGTTAATTTAATTAGTATTTTAATTAGGTTTTTAATTTTTTATCTAACCGCTAATTTTGTTGTGTATTAGATTAATTTGCATTCATTGTACTATTTTGCATATTTTCTGTTTTTGTGTGTTATTTGTTTGCTTTTATTTTGTTTTTATTTTCGTGTGTTTTATTTGTTTTTAATTTTTCGTATTTTTTGTTTTCTGCTATCGTTGTACTGAGCTAAATCGAACGATACGGCGCATCTGATTTCTCAGATACGGCGTATTGCGTTCAATTTTTTATAAAATACAACGCGTTTAATTAATTCGATACGACGCATCTTTTCCCCAAGATACGGCGTATCTGTTTTTAATAAGAAAATTTTTTCTAAGCGATAAAGTAATACGACGCATCTTTTCCCAAAGATACGGCGTATCTGTTTTTGATAAAAAAAAATTTTCTAAACGTTAACGCCATACGACGCATCTGCTTTAGCAGATACGGCGTATCTATTATTTTAATTAAAAACAGTTTTCGATTAATTAAACAGATACGGCGCATCGATCTCTATCGATACGGCGTATCTTCTGAATCAAAAATCTTATATTTTGAAACGTAACGAAAATACGGCGCATTAACATTTGTTAATACGACGAATATAATTTGATAAATATAGTTGATTTTTGATATTTACTTTGATCGGTCCGCTACTCTCGTGTGCAAGTTGTTTATTTTCAGGATAAAAGATGATTCAAGCATCACCATAAAAGATTACATTCTGAACCAAACCGAGAGAAGCCAGCTGGAGTGATCAAACGTAACCTCTTCGATTATTCAACCAGCTTAAAGGGAAGTTCTCTACAATATAATCTCAATTTTATAATACATCTGATTAAAATTGTAATCTTAAATTTTGTACGCTTTAAAACGATATTTGTTCCTAACCTTGGAATAAATCCTTATCCACTAAACAATAAGATTACAATCATTAATAAAACGTTTATGCCTATTGCTCTTATTTTGAATTAAATTACATCATATGGTATGACCGTTTTACCCAAGTTTGATATATAAAGAATCGTGTTGCGGAGGCCAAGGTACGTTCCTTATTTAAATTTCGTTCACTAACATAGCGATACGGCGGATCTAAATATCCAAAGCGCCGTATCTCTGATCAACTAGGACTCATTGACTAGTCAACGAAATTAAATAGATACGGCGCATCCCAATTTTCCAATACGGCGCATCTCTTTGCCCTATAAATACGACGGGAATGCGCCGGATCTAAAATCTTTACCGCATAAACACACACAGTTAAGAACTTACACACACTAAAAGTTATACTCTAATTCCGATCATTTTTCCTAAATCCACCTCTAATCCGATCTATAATCCATCTCCTAATCATCAAATTAAGGTAATTATTCCATTTCGATTTAATCTTGGTTAATACGAAAATTAGGGCTTATATGATTAATTCGATTTGTGCTTAAATGATATAGAGATATGATTAGGACTTGTAATAGATGATTTTCCCCGTGTTTAACTTGCGTAAAACATCGAATTTCTAGCATAATTTGATTTGAACGAAAATTTGGGGTTTGTTATTCGGTTTTGAATATTTAGCAGGAAGGTGGATTAGTAAAATGTAATGAGCTATTAGAACTGATATACGGAGTATATGATACTGTGATATTTAGTGGTAGTTTACGTCACGGATACGGATTCTTGATAAGCCTGCCTGATCACCTTTATTTATACTGATATGCTTTTAGATGCGGCGCATCTAGGTTGATTGATGCGGCGTAACAACCTATTTCCAAATTAATAACATTTTAGATACGCCGTATTGATTAATCTAGATACGACGCATCTCCATACGCCGTATCTCATCTATTGCTCCGCATCTCTTATACTTTGTGCAGATACGCCGCACTGATTAAATCAGATGCGCCGTATCTACCTTTCTTGCAGATTACTTACTGACTTTGAAAATTTATTTCAGATGGAACTACCAGAAGTTGCACAGAGACACCAGTGGTTACGATTCGAGGATATGGGTCTAACCCCTGGCACTTTGGAGGATTACTTACGGAGACTTGAGTCGATTTACTTTAGGAGGATATTCAGGGTACAGGCTTTGGATTTTGATGACGTGGGATTGATTGGGGCAGGACATGCTGCTGAGAGTTTACAGCATAGGATGGAGATGGTA
Source organism: Artemisia tridentata subsp. tridentata (assembly GCA_021014915.2). NCBI lineage: Eukaryota > Viridiplantae > Streptophyta > Magnoliopsida > Asterales > Asteraceae > Artemisia > Artemisia tridentata. The sequence goes on along the minus strand of CP139506.1, from coordinate 374,266,468 downwards.
GTTGCTGGAGATGATGAGGAGGTGGTGTTCAGATCTAGTGCTTGGGAGAGACTGTTCAGGATCGACGAGCCCTTGGTGAGGGAGCTCATGCTGGAGTTCTTTAGTACATTTTACTACAGAGAGACGGATACGGGTTTAGATATTGCCGACACCCTTGTGTTCAGACTGGGTGGGGTGTCGAGGCAGATGTCGATGAGACAGTTTATCCTGGCCATGGGTTTGCATACAGCTGAGGAGCTTGAGTCAGATGGGTTTACCCGATATTGGGATGATAGTTTGCGGGCGGTCCCTGACAGAGGATTGTTCAGTGATTACTGGGATAGGATTTCTTCGGGGGGTGATATCACTACTTCCACCCCCTCATACACTTTGATCAGGGAGCCGATGAGGAGGCTGTGCCACAGGCTGATTGCACTTACCATTGCTGGGAGGGGTCAGTCACCTGAGAAGGTGACCACTCTGGACCTCTTCCTCCTTAGGAGCATGGATGAGGGGTTGTCGGTGAACATCCCCCATTTTTTGGCACACTACCTCCACCGATCAGCTGCAGGGAGAGATCGGAGGAGCCAGATGACTGGCGGGCATTTTGTTTCTCGGCTGGCCCACCATTTTGGAGTCATTGGAGCGGAGATTCCAGCGGGGCTGGAGGTTGTAGTGACCCATCTCCCGGCTATTGACAAGGACTACTTGGTTAGGCTTGGGATATGCCAGCTGGCTATGGGAGAGTACGTTTGGGTGGCATTAGGGCCCGCCAGAGCTGCAGGACCAGAGGCGGAGCAGGGAGGCCCTCAGGGACCTCCGGCTGCTCCTCCAGCCCATCAGGAGGAGCCGCAGGCACCAGTACCCCCACCAGTCCCTGTACGCACCATGGGTCAGAGAGTTGACGCAGTCGAGGGTGAGTTGAGAGCCTTGAGAGGCATTATTGATGGTATGAGGAGGGACTCAGAGTGGCTGGTTATGAGTGTGAGCAGACTATTGGAGCAGCAGGGTATTACCCATACCCATTCAGATGGTACTCATGTTGCGGGTGTGACACGTGCATACGCTCGCAGAGTCCACCCTAGGACTGATGGAGCCAGCACTTCCGGGACCCATCCAGACGACCTCACTCACCCATGATCTTACTCTCTTGATTTTACTGATATTGTTCCACATATTATTATTATTTTTTGGATTGTACTGATCACTATTCTCGTGTATATATTTAATGTTTCAGTTTATGTTTCTTGTTATATTTGATGAAGACTGGCATTAAGTTCAGCATGAGAGTACGAGAGGACGTGAGAGATTAAACCGTGGAATGAGTCATTTTACAGCAGACTGTTATCAGTCTGTTTGGTAACCACATGCGCCGCATCTGGTAAACAGATGCGACGCATCCTATCCTTTATTTCGTTTTATTTTTGTGTCAGGCCGCCGAGGATACGGCGCATCTCAATCCTGAGATGCGACGCATCTCCTGCAAAAGTCATATCTTATTTTATTTTTCGGCATTTTTTTATTTTCGAATTTAAAACTTTTTATCAGTTTATTTTAATGCGGCGCATCCCTGGTTAAGGATGCGGCGCATCTTTTATTCTGATCCGTATTTATTCCAGGCTCGATACGGCGTATCTTCTTCCATAAGATACGGCGCATCGACTGACCTGATGATTTTCATCTTTAATTTTTATGTTTTATTTTTACCTAACTACTAATGTATTATGCAAGTTGAACCTTTCTTACCTTAGGTGTGTTTTGAAGCCTTGGTGGTATTATAGATTCCTGCATTTCCTGTGGATTCATCGAATATGAAGCTTAAACGTTCTAATCCACAAGAAAGATGATTTTTGCTCTAATACAAATGGAGGATCATACCGAGCAAATCTCAGGGGAGTTTTTCTGTTCTAATTCTTTTATTTTCCAGTTTTTAACCTTTTATACGAACAACGAGGACGTTGTTTAACTTAAGTGGGGGGATTGGAGAATTAGAACACTTAACACTTACTTGTCCTAAACTTTTCAAAATATGCTTAAAATGTGCTTAATATATCAAAATTTAAAATTTTTTTTTTTTTTTTGCATGTTTTTGTTTAAAGTCTAAGTTGCATAGCTGCACACATGACGTCATTTTCAAAAATTGTGATTTTTCAAAATTCACAAATCTATGAGTGTGCCGGTGACTTGTAAACTTTAGAACTTGGCTTGTATACTATTCGAGACCACCATAATAAGTATTATTTTATATAATTGGAATGACTTGTCTAAATTGGTAAAATTTCTAGGATTACACCCAAATAACCTTTATATGTTATGTGTTATTAGCTAACTACACTGGTTAGTTAACCCCCGTATAAACCCTTTTGTTACTCTCATTTTTAGAGTAAGATACCCCTAGAAAAACCCTCAGAGCCATTCCTTTCATTTCTTACACCTATGTTTAAAATGTTTCGTTACACCTTAAACCTTAGCCTACCCTGTAGATTAAAATCCGTGGTTGGTTAATTGCTATAGGCAAAGTGTGTTTCCTTACATTACCTGTGTTCGCGTGCGTAATTCATTATCTATGGTTAGGTCGGGAAATTGCACAATGCAATTGGAGTGAAAGTAAATATAGTATATCTTTGAGTTTATTTTTCGTGTGTTTACTACTTTCACTATTACCGTTATTTCTGAAGTTATGAAAAGTATGGAAAAATTATCCAGAATTATCATTATAGTGATGTGGTGAAATTTTACACATCTATGTTTATGTTTAAAAAAAAAAAAAAAAAAAAAAAAAAAAAAACGAGAAAAGAAAAAGAAAAAGAAAAAAGTTGGAAGATTGATAAACCAACGATGTAAAGTTATGTAAGTGGTCGATATCACCACTAGTTGTTGTATATTATATCTATGGATTGAATGGGAGTTAGCAGTTATGGGAACGTCAACTAAGGTTTATTCTTTGATTAAGATCTTGTTGAGTATAATTCGTGTCTACCTAAAGCGTGTGTTTCAAGTGTTAAAGCGTGAGTTATTCAATGATATGAGTCTTATTCATGGGATGGTTGGGATAGTGATTAACCACACTTAGGATTTTAATTTATTTGTTTTGTTTATTTTTTATTTTACACCAATTTATATCCCAAATATTATCCATACCCTGTACTATTCTTTATCCAACCAAACCTTTGATTTATTGAGATTAGGGATTTGAGCAATCTTAAGTATCGTAGTCGTGGATTCGGCTATGTATTTATGATTTTGTCGCCCTTTTTGATATATTATTATTGGTGAAGTTTGGACCTATCTTTAGCCTATTCGAGTTAAGGATTTGAGCAATTGCAAGTATCGTGTTCGTGGATTCGATCATGTATTTGTGATTTTGTCGCCTTTTCTGGAATTTGAGATCGATAGTGAATAAGAATAATTAACCCTTAAGCCTAAAAACCCTTTTTACCGCTTTAGACTTGTTATTCCTTGGCTTTAGTGGGGGAGATGTGTATACTTGCCAAGCTTATGATAGAATATTCGTCGCGACTGGACAGTTAAACAATTAGATTTGCTTTTATCAAAATATTTTTATTCTACTTCTAATTCGTTAAGTGTTTAGTTGTGTGATTATGACAAAAAACGAATACATGCTTAAATATAAAAATAAATCCTAATATCCTTTAGGATACATTTTCATAAGATTAATTCTAAGGTTTACTTGGGGACAAGTAAAGTACAAGTGGGGGGATATTTGATGAACTCAAATAAGTACATATTATTACTATCATTTATCCTATTAATTTGACTTGTTTTATTATATTATATATGAGGATTGATACTTAATCGTTTACTTTTGTAATTCTCAGTTGAAAACAAGCATTTGGTGAAACTTGGCTATTTTGGACTAATTATGGAGCAAAACATGCATAAAGTGAAGAGTCTACTGAATTGGACAAGATCAAGTCAAATCTGCTCCAGATGCGCCGCATCTCGCTCATTACATGCGCCGCATCTCTATCAAGATCTCACCAGATACGATCCAAGATACAAGAGGACATGCGCCGCATCCAAAGATAAAGATACGCCGCATCTTCTGGTGGTGTACGAATATTCCTAAATATTATAATCTTGGACCCCACGCGAAGTTAAGTACATGCGCCGCATCTACTCCTTAGATGCGCCGCATCTTACCCTCAGACAGAAACTATAAATACCCCAAGACCAGACGAATTCGATGTACCATATATTATACCGAAGACCGAACAGGAGAAACCAAGGACGAATTCAGTCAAGGCAGCAGCACAAGACACACTTAAATCAAAGATACAAGAGCTGTAAGAAGGTGCTGCATATGTTTAATTCATTAAGTAGTTTTGTTTTGTTGTGTTAGTAAACTTTAATTCATCAAGATTGGTGGCTTGTGTAATGTGACAACGGAAATATTGCACTCCCTTAAAACTGCTTTCTCATTAATTAAAGTTTATATGTTGATGTCATTGGTGACTTTTATTAGTGCATTGATAACCTCTGTGTCTAGCTGAGCGTTGATCGGGTCGCCATGCCTCTGCCCTCGCCTGTTTATTAGATGCCTATGTATTCTATGGTCTTTAGAAAAGTAGGAGAAAGATAAACGGGATAGTCATAAGTAATCATTAAGGGTTTACTCACCGATAAGATTAGAACCAACGAGAAAGGACTTAATCTCGGTGCGTTGCATCGAACTATACACTTCATATAACACTAGCAATAAAACAAGTGACAAACTACTTATCATAAGGACAGCCCTCTTATTGTCTCGAGTATTTATCTGTGTACGTGTGTGCTACTTGCTGATTCGTGCCTATTGGTTTAGTTTATTATTTAATTGCAACAAAATCGTGCCAGTCTCTCAGGCTGAAACCCCCTTGCGTTAGATTAGGTTGTATAGCTAACTTAATATATTAAAATACTGATTAGAATAACGAGATAATACGTTCCACTCTTAGTGATCGACACTCTACTTATCATTATATTCATACTGACCGGGTACACTGCTCGTAAAGTGTGTGTGTTATTGATAAGTCGGCTAAATATAAATTTAAAACTTGAGTAGGCATTAAAACTGCTAAACCGCAACGACACATCACGCGCATCACTTACCATCTCGGCTCATTCGTTTAACATCTCGTGTACAACCATATCATCTCGGATCATTCGTTTAACATCTCATGTACAACAATATCATCTCGGATCATTCGTTTAACATCTCATGTAGAACCTTACCATCTCGGCTCATTCGTTTAACATCTCGTGTAGAACCTTACCATCTCGGCTCATTCGTTTAACATCTCGTGTAGAACCTTACCATCTCGGCTCATTCGTTTAACATCTCGTGTAGAACCTTACCATCTCGGCTCATTCGTTTAACATCTCGTGTACAACCATATCATCTCGGATCATTCGTTTAACATCTCGTGTACAACAATATCATCTCGGATCATTCGTTTAACATCTCGTGTAGAACCTTACCATCTCGGCTCATTCGTTTAACATCTCGTGTAGAACCTTACCATCTCGGCTCATTCGTTTAACATCTCGTGTAGAACCTTACCATCTCGGCTCATTCGTTTAACATCTCGTGTAGAACCTTACCATCTCGGCTCATTCGTTTAACATCTCGTGTAGAACCTTACCATCTCGGCTCATTCGTTTAACATCTCGTGTACAACCATATCATCTCGGATCATTCGTTTAACATCTCGTGTACAACTCGACAAGCAAATGAAACAACTCGGCTCATTAGTTAGGAATTGCATCTTTCAAACTAGAACAAGATAAGCTGGAACTTTGTTGTTGAGCACGAGTTCCATAATTGCTCGGATCATTCGTTTAACATCTCGTGTAGAACCTTACCATCTCGGCTCATTCGTTTAACATCTCGTGTACAACCATATCATCTCGGATCATTCGTTTAACATCTCGTGTACAACTCGACAAGCAAATGAAACAACTCGGCTCATTATAATAAATAAAAAAATTTAACTATATAAATTTAACTACTTATTTTTTAATTTTGTAAAACTATTTTTTAAATATTTTTTTTAATTTTATAAAAGTATTTATAATAAATAAAAAATTTAACTACTTATTTTTTAATTTTATAAAACTATTTTTTAAATATATTTTTTTAATTTTATAAAAGTATTTATAATAAATAAAAATTTTTAATTATATAAAAGTAATGATATAGTGGACATGTCGTCGGTATTGTTACCGCCGAAATTTTCACGAAAATTTAATTCGTCCCGCCAAATGAAAAACGACAAATTGCCTTTACCATCCCGACGACATGACGTCGGTACAAGTAAAAGATATACAAAACCACATCTGGTAAACACTTAGAAAAAAAAATCGCTAAAAGTATTATTCCTCCTCAATTATTGACGATAACCGGCGATCGACACCACAGTACTCCACCTCCGACACCACTACCCGTACTCCACCACCACCTCCGACACCACAGCTCCACCTCCGACACCACCACAGCTCCACCACAACTACACGAGCACCACTGTGCACCTCCTCCACCTCCTCCTCCTCTCATGTTTAATTCACTCCTCAACCCCTCATTTGTTTAATTCTTCTTCTTCCCCACTTCTTTTTCTTCTACAAAACAGGTAATGTGGTCCCTTTTTGTTAATTTTGATTTTTGTTAATTTTGATTTTTGTTAATTTTGTTTTTTGTTAATTTTGTTTTTTGTTAATTTTGTTTAATTTTAGTGTTAATTTTGTATTAATTTTGTTTTATTTTCTTTATTTATTTTATACAGCCAAGACACCACCACAGCTCCACCAAGACAGCCGAGAGCGAGAGTCGAGAGCTGAGACAGCCGAGATAGAGGTAATGTGGTCCCTTTTTTTATTTTTTTTAAACTTTTGGTATCCCGACGACATGCAGCCCGAGACCACAGCCAAGAGCCCGAGACTGCAGCCCGAGACCACAGCCGAGACAGTATGTTGTTATATATGTTTGTGAAATGTTTGTGAAATGTTGCGTCTTGTTAGCTAAGTGTCCGGTCTGCAAAACAGCCCCAAAAAGGCTTCTCCATCTATTCTTATCTTTTCATAGATCCGTAAACTTTACATAGCCGATGACCCAAGCTGTACTCCCGACTTATTCGCTTTGGCTTGTGGACCATCACCGACCCCAATCTCAGTCAACTCTTGCGTAGTCAACGGTGTGAGGTTTGTCGTACACAGCCGCGATATAAAACGTACAACTCAGAACAGCGGAATTTGTTCACCTGGTGAGAAGGAGGGAGAAATGTATTATGGTCAGCTAGAAGAAATTCTGGAGTTCGCATATTCCCAGTTCAAAGTTGTGTTGTTTCGAGTTAATTGGTTCGACTTAAGCAACAAAAATCGTAGAGTCCAACGTTTTACCACTAGAAACAACATGACACAAATTTTGGCATGTAGCTATGCGTTCGAAGATCAACCTTACATTCTCGCAACACAAGCAAAACAAGTCTTCTACCTTGAAGATCCTGCCAGACAACCACTCCATTGGAAGGTCGTCCAAGAAGTAAATCACAACACAATCTGGGATGTCATCGTGGTAGAAGACGATGATGATGTGATACATGGCAACAACTCATCCGATCTGCAACTGTCTACTAATTTGAATGATTTGGAACTTCAAACCCTAAATATCGATGGTGAATCAACGTTAGTTGAGGCACCACCACCAATCATTCCTGTTGATGACGACGATGATTTTATTGATGATGAAGACGACGATCCTTATGATTTAGTAGATTCTGATAATGAAGTCGCAAACAATTCTGATGATGAAGTTGAAGTTGCGACTAATGTTGTTTATGATAGTGATTGTGATTGTGCAGATTGATCTTAAAATGTAACTTGTAAAATGACACTTATTTTAATGAAATTGTTATGGATTGTTTAAAAGTGTATATTTCTTTTGAATGTGTATGTATTTGAATGTGTGCATGCTTATGTTAATTTGTTCCCGAATTTCTATATGTTATTCAACTTGTACTTTTATAGATGGCAGCAGCAGTTGCGCGCAGTCATGGTGGTGACGGTGCCGGTGACCCACCACTTTCCCCTACCCGTCAGATTGAGAGCGGGTGCCGTGATGGTGGTAAGAATTTCTAGATTACATATATATGTATATATATACACATATTATGTATATATATAGATATATGTGTATATATATACATATATGTATACACATATATGTGTGTATATATACATATATCTATATATGTATATATATACATATATCTATATTTGTGTGTGTGTATATATACATATATCTATATATGTATATATATACATATATCTATATATGTGTGTATTATATATATATATATATATATATAACACACACACACACACACACACACACATATATATATATATATATATATGTGTGTGTGTGTGTGTGTGTGTGTGTGTATATATATATATATATATATATATATATATATATATATATATATATATATATATATATATATATATATATATACATATATAAGTTACTTTATGACGTTTTCACTCACTCCAATTGCAGGATCAGGGCGACCCCGCCGAGGAGGTAGGGCCAGGGGGGAGGCAGGGGTAGGGGAGGTCAGAATGGCGGTAGGCAGCGAGTACGCGAAGAAAATAAGAATGTGAAGCTCAAGAACGCCGTGAAAAATAGCGGCCCACAGTCGATTGAGTTTGAGATTGGTGATCAGGGGACTTACTGTCATGTGGGCCCGCACCACATTTATTAAAATTTGTTTATTTATTTATATCTTTATATTAATTTTAACTATATTTGTTTGCAGCGTATGTTCGATTTGGAACGCCACAGGCGCAGACCGGACTGGGAGGCCATTCGGTCGGCGCTCACCGCGTATTTCGCTACACGATATTCTGACAACAAATATGATATGAAACGCGCTTACTTTACCAAAAAGGGTGGGGCTGCGAGAGTGGAAGAGATCAGAAGAAATCCTCCTCCGAACTTGGAGCAGGGTGAGTGGGAGAAGTATGTCGATTTGTACATGTCGGAGAAGGCCCAGAAACGATCGGCTGTGAACAAAGAGAATAGAAAGAAGAACAAGATTCTCAGCCGCCATGGTTCGAAATCATTTGCCGCATCTCGACACGAATATGTAAGACACATTTTATTTTTATATGATTATTTAATTTTAATAATATATTAATTAAAAGTATTTATACTAAATAAAATATATATGGTGTTTGATTTGTCATTTTAATTTGTTTCATCCTATATGCATGTGTATATATTTATACAGTTCGAGAACAGCAAGGACCACCAGTATCCGTCCCTGTTCGATACCTATCTTGACACCCACTTCAAGAATGGTGTTTGGTTGCAGGATGAGGCTCGTGCTCGGTTTGTAAGTATCGTTTTTTATTTATTTATTTATTTATTTTCCAAACACGCACTTAGTGATTTATTGAAACATAATCTAGTAATTAACCCGACTAACATATTAATTTTCTCATTTTTTTTTCAACTACATAGGATGAGATGGTCAGGCTAAGGCAGCCTAGATCCGATATGCCGACAGACGAGGCGTGCCTCACGGAGCAGGAGATATTTGCCCGGGTAATCGGGGGCAAGCAGCGTGGTCATATACCCGGCGTCGGCAGGGTGGTACCCTTCTTGAAGAGGCCACGGGTAGACATGCCGCCTCCAGCTCCACCAGGTATGTACAGTTGGATAATATTAAATGACTCATCTTATGTATTGAAATGACCGTTTTTAAATTTTGATTATTTCGTTTATAGGTACGGCCGAGCTCGACGGGAAGCTTGCTGAAGCTCAGGAGAAGATTGATGAAGCTAAAAAGATAGTGGCTGAAGCTCAGAAGGAGAGAAAAAAAGCTAAGAAGAAAGCGACGAAAACTGAGAAGAAGCTCGAGTTGTTGACGCGTTATATCTCGACCAACCCAGACTGGGAGGCGTTTATTAGCCAGGTTGGTTCTCGAGGTGACGCTGGAGGCTGCAGTGGGAGTGGCGCGGGAGGGAGCGGCGCAGGCCCTCCTGCGAGTGGCTCAGGCGGCGAGAGTGACTCTGGCAGCGAGAGTGGCTCTCGCAGCGGGAGTGATGATGATGATCAGGATGACAACGAGGGGCTGTAGAGGTATTATTTTGTGTTGTTTTGTCTTTAGAACTATATTTTGACGACCCCAATCCGATTATCTTTGAACATTGCGGATATTGCAACACTTGTAGATATAGTAGCTAGGTTTAGCGATTATAACACCCGTTAGGTAAACTTTATGATGTATTTTTGAGGGTGTTATAAAGTTTATGGCCGTTTTGTAAAGTTTATTAAGTGTTTAGTGGTTATATATAACCGTTTTAGCCGTTATAAACTTTATAGCCGTTTTAGCCGTTGTTTGTATTGGAATGTGTTGTATGTAGTGGTTATGAGAGCAGGTAATAAAACTGGATTTTGTAGATTTTTGCTGCAAATTTTTGCGGCAAAAATCTGGGCATTGCAGCTGCAATATTACTTTAGTACCGACCACTTGTCGTCGGTATCATATACATATTTTTTACTAGTTCATATGCTACCGACGTCATGTCGTCGGTAGAATATTGAAACTTGTTGACTATTTTAAATTCTACCGACCATTTGACGTCGGTATTATTTACAATTTTGTTGACTTTTCGTTGACTATTGTAAATAATACCGACGACATTTAATCGGAATTATTTACAAAGTTGTTGACTGAACGTTGACTATTGGAAATTGTACTGACATAATGTCGTCGGTATAATTTACACTTGTGTTTGACTTTCGTTGACTCTAATTAGTTTGGCTAATTAAACCGTTAATTATTTAGTACGGTACCGACGACTCGTCGTCGGTACAATATTGTCGAACAAACAAAACGTTTGACCGGAAAATCATGTGGGTCCCACTATGTCGTCGGCGTTATTTGTCGGCATAGTCGTTGCCGACGTGGCTCTGTCGACAAGATAGGGCCGACGACATGACGTCGAGACGGCATTATGCCGACGTCATGACGTCGGCATGGTGGAAAAATTGTCCACTGCGGTGGTCCTGTTTGTACTAGTGTTTGTACGTTTTCTGTTCATTTCGGTTAATATTTGTTTATGTTAAAGGATATATTGTTGTCTTCTATGATGACCGGTTAATTTTGTGGATTTTGTTGTAGTGTATGCATGAGTTGACTATTTGACTTAGGGTTTGATAGGTGTAGTATGTATAATTGTCATTCTGTTTACGCTATAGGTGTAGTGTATAGTTTATGAAAGGTTTGTGTGGAAATGATTTGAGAAAACGTTGGTTTCATGTTAGTCGGATACAGAGCGCTACATTGAGGACTTATTTTTGTTGTTAGTCGCACTGGGATTAGTTGGCTCGCAATTTTGAGTTGGAAACCCAGATAATCAAAAAAAAAAAAAAAAATTAGGAGGTCAGTATATACGTTATACACAGATTATTACAAGTGTGTGTCTGGTTTCTGACCATTAAAGATGTATTATGATGATGCAACACATGTAACAGCTGATAGGGCATAAAAACTTGCATAAAGATGTGTAAAGTTATACAAAAATGTGTACATGGTGACATTGTCGAAATCTAACTTGGTGACCACATTAGTAAAGAGTACAATATGTTTGTGTTCATTGAAAAAGTGTTTAGTGACCACATTAGTTGCTTATATGTTTAATTATCATTATTGATAATATTTTTATCATGAATAACAAGATACGTTTAAGGTTCTTTCGTGCAACGAAATCCGGGTTCGATCACCAGTAAACATAAAAGAAGGAAAAGATAGTGTTAGAATCTTCACCGGAGATAACATTCAAACTCTTTTGAAACTAAAATCTAGTCTTTAGAGCGAAGGTAGCCGACATTCTTTTGGAGATCTATTGAAATGCGTTAAACTTCTTTATGAAGATTGGAGCCATGAGTTTGGAATGGTTGCTGATGTTGATAAAGAAAAAGTCGAAAAGTTGAAGTTAGATATACTTTTCAATGATGATACACATAAGGAAGAATCCACAAGTCTAATAAGATATTCAAGCATAACTCACATTAATACAAGAAACTCATATCCAAAAATTCGCACTTTAAACTGCTGCCCAGGATCACCTGCTGTCAATGTCACAACAAGGCCATCTGCTGCTCTTGACCAGCTGCAAAAGAAACGTTCTGCTATTCTTTTGTTGACATATGATATGGGGACTGAATGTGTACCATCATGAGTTCTTCCTTACACGTAAAGAGGTAGTCAGTTGGCTACAAACTTTATGAAGGACAAGTTACTCAGCACTCCGATCATCTTTAAGGTAAATTTGTGTCATTATTTGCTTCTTTAAGAGTTTGGTATGGCTTTTAAGCATAGGATCATGGATTACCAATTTCGAAATGCATGGATAAAATATCAGCTTATTTTGTGAATGAGATAAACAATCATTGATGGTGTAGAAGTTTTTGTTGACAGTTTTAACTAATGATTGTTTATCCCATTTAGAAAATAAGCTGATATTGAGGTAAAAGTTTCTAAATGGATTCTGTAATTAATATAGTTTTACAGCAGCATAACACTTGGACAATACACTTTCAACCGCCATGGCTGCAACCTTTGCACCCACCATGGCTACAACCTTTGCACCCGCCACGACAAGGTACCTGGTTTATTTATATGGTTTCGTTAACAACAATTTTTAAAATCTATAAGTGTACTTTTTTTTATTCTTCCTATTTTAAAAACTAAAAAATTTAACCTTTATATTTACTTATAATTCGGGTATTTACAGGGAAATCTAAAAGAACCCGTACTGATTTCTGAATTATAAGTAAATACCTGAATTAAAAGAACCCACACTTGCTATAACGATGGGGGGTTTGGGAATGTAGTAAACCGCACTTCTGAAAACGCATTTGTGCATGTCTATTGTTGTACCAAACAGCCCTGCGGCAGCATTAAACTCGGTACCAAACACTCCTTGCTGTAACACTAAATTCAAAGCCAAACAGCCCTTGCTGCAGCACTAAACACAGTACCAAACAGCCCTTGCCGCAACAGCATACCCAAATAATTAGCCATTTTGAATGGAATTTGACAATTTGTTATTGCCCGTTAACCGACCCATTTTACCCATTTTGTGTAGATGTTCTTATGCATTAAGTTTTTGAATTGGTTTTTCGACAATGGCTGATATTTTAAGGCCGGTGGGAGACTAAAACTTGGAAGGTCAACCATGGATGCTTATACCACATCCTTGAACACTTACGCTTCTTGGGTCGAAAATGTGATTAATATAGATCAGACCCGTGTGTTCTTTATGACTTTTGAGGGAAGTCATTCGAGGTACGTTACTATATTCTGAGAAAATAAAATACCTTGAGCAATATTAACTGAATATATAAAGAAAGAGCTTACATTGTGACTTTCAGAGGTCCAATGCAAAATCCATAAGCTTTGTGGACAAAGATTTTAATGCTTTTATGCTTGTATCTATAATACGTTTAAGTTTATTTAAGTTTGTTAAGTATGGGTCAAAATGGGCCAAGTCTGCATGGGTTGAAACCTTAACCCAAACAGCCCATTAGTAAGTTAGTTAATGATCAGACAGTTATTAGTTAACAGTTATTTCGGTTAGCAGTTATTGTTAAACGACACAACGGTTAGATTCATTGGTCATGTCGTTTCAGTAACATATATAATGTAATAGGGTCGAATCAAATATTTTTAGAAGTTCATGTTTTATTAATCTAAAGTTTATACTCTTGTCTCATTACACAAATACAAACACAACCACACAGACACAAACAATGGTTTACTCAAAACGTTTTATGAAAACAAATTGGCTTTGCAATAGACCTGTGACAAGATACCAACAGTGGTATCAGAGCGCATGTTCTGATCCCTGGAGAAGCCAATTATACAAAGACACACCCTATGTCCCAAACACCCCTTACTTGCAAAGAGAAAAATACCAAACAACCCAAAAGTGGCCAAGACACAAAAAGTACATCTCACCCGAAGGAAAACAGTTACTTAGGAAGAAAATGGAAGAAGTTGTGTCCTACAACTCCTCAAAAACAAAACACCATGAGTCTGGCAGTTATAAAGCAATAGGAGAAACAAGCAGTTTTTCAAAAAAACAAAGGAAGGCTCGTTGCTATATCTGCAGACAAAGGGGGCATTTCTTTTGGATGTGCACAAATAAGGAAGATAAAGACAACACACTAGAGATGGAATCAAGTGTAGTGAACACCACACCAATAGAACCACCAAACTGTGAGGCAGTTTTCAAATATGAACCAGAAACTGTTCATGTCACAAAAGATTACATGGTTTAGGGTTCAGACTCAGGCAATTGGGATGAGATATGGTATGTCAGCACTGCATACAAGAAACACATGACACCTATGAAGAGGCTATTCAAAAGATTGATGCAGAGATTTCAAGTGGAAGGAACAGAAGAGAAAGAGAAGAAGTTTATAGTCTCATATGGTGTAGGAGAAATGGTTGTGGACACAGACAGAGGAAGATTAATGGTACCTAATGTGGTTTATACCCCAGAAATCACATTGAATGTTCTCAGTATGGAGCAATTGAAAGAGCAGGGTTACTTTGTGAGTTGTGATGGCAATAGATGCAAGATATGGTATATGTTTGATCACATGTATGATGAAACTATTGATAGGAACAACACCATTGTAGGGGAAAGTGAAAACAGCATGGTTGAGAGTCACAACAAGTTTTTGGATGATTATTTCAAATCTATAGACCCTGGTGATGAATGCTCATTGGTGAGAGGCATGGAGGAATTGAGAATGGACAAAGAAATGGATCATGATTATGTGGATTCTGAGTACATAAGCATGAATGGAACTCTATATTTCCTAAAGGTAAACACTTTTCACAGATTCATAGCATTCCTTGATTTGATTGGGATAGATAAATTAGTGTATGGGAATTGGGAAGTGTTGAAAGGAAAGTTTATAGAGATGATCGAATGGTTCTATTTAGAATACTTAGGGCAGGAAGTATTGGGTGAGTTACCACCAACTGTGGGGGTAATTAAGATTGATTTATTGGCTTTGTATAAATTTGTTGATGCACTGGGTGGATACATGGATGTATCATTGAATGGAAACTGGCATCAATTGGCAAAAATACTTGGACTTGCATATGAACAACAAGAGACAGTTAAAGAATTGTACAAGGAGTATATTGGTATGGTAAAATTGTACTATGAGGAGGCAAAAAGAGTGCAGGGTGAACCAGAAAGGATGGCTAGCATGAGTGAAGTGGAGCCACAGAAAGATGCATGGGTGATTGCATATGGTGCACAGGGTAATGCACAGGTTGAAGCACTTGAAGCCAAAGTACAAGAAATGCAGGAAATATCTCCAAAGAAAAAGTGCAGAAGAGTAGAAGATGTTATGCAGCCAAGTGGAAGTAAGTATGAAGGAAGCACAAGCAGTAGTGATGATTTCATCATCATTACTTGAAGAAAGAACCAGGCAGATCAAGAAAGCAGCATTCAAGCATTAGGAGGGAGAATGTGGACAAAGATTTTAATGCTTTTATGCTTGTATCTATAATACGTTTAAGTTTATTTAAGTTTGTTAAGTATGGGTCAAAATGGGCCAAGTCTGCATGGGTTGAAACCTTAACCCAAACAGCCCATTAGTAAGTTAGTTAATGATCAGACAGTTATTAGTTAACAGTTATTTCGGTTAGCAGTTATTGTTAAACGACACAACGGTTAGATTCATTGGTCATGTCGTTTCAGTAACATATATAATGTAATAGGGTCGAATCAAATATTTTTAGAAGTTCATGTTTTATTAATCTAAAGTTTATACTCTTGTCTCATTACACAAATACAAACACAACCACACAGACACAAACAATGGTTTACTCAAAACGTTTGATGAAAACAAATTGGCTTTGCAATAGACCTGTGACAAGATACCAACAAGCTTTTCCTTCTTAAAGTATTTGAATTTTCAAAAGCTTCCTATGGAAATTAATCTTTTTCCTATAACATTGATTTGTGAATTTATAAGCTTATTTTTAGATAAAACATTAACTACCAGCTTTATCTAAATTAACAAAATTATATTGTGCAAATTTAAGATAGGTACCAGAGCTTTATTTTTAGATTAGGGTTACATGAGCTTTATTACACATAAAATAATCTTCTGCCAAACATTTGCTAAGCTATCAAGTAAGATTAGTACAACAAGAGTTGTAGCAGCAGTGCAAAAAACCTTCATTCGGTGCCCAACATTTGCCAAAATAACTTGCTTCAATGTACCCAGGACCATATAGTTTCAAGATAAAATAGTTTAGTTGATGATTTCATTCTTAGTTTAGTATCTTAAAAATAGGTAGGTACTCAATTGTTACACAATTTTGCGGTCAGGTGATTATTATATAATGCAGGTTGATAAAATGGAGGAGACTGTTAAGGGAGACTGGGAGAGTACGGTTGAAAGACTCGACTTTGATAAGACCGACACATACTATAGAGATACGTTTTTACTTTATGTGTTCGGATTGGGAGGATGGAAACTCACCTGGGCGGAAGTTTGTGACATACATTTTCAATAGATTAAAGTATTAAACATGGGCATTACATGTGCTACTAGATCATCCTTTTGCACCTTTAACGCTTCAGTGTTAGCCTCATGTTTTAGTGATGCAACTTATCTGTTTGATGACACCATTTAACAAGTTATGATGATTTGCTCTTTTTGTTTAACTACTACAATAAAGCTTTATATTGATAGTTATTTTGTTTATTTTTTTTGGAAGTTTTATGTCAAAAAAAAGAACTCCGCCAAATGGTCTATATACTAACAATTGCACAGTGCTCCTGCAGCAATGCGCAGGCTACCCCACTCGTTAAATCTAGCACTTGCATATGATAAACTAAATTATATTTTAAGACACCAAAATGCAGATTTTATAATGTAACTCTAGCTACTTGAATCGGTCCCT
Source organism: Artemisia tridentata subsp. tridentata (assembly GCA_021014915.2). Taxonomy (NCBI): domain Eukaryota; kingdom Viridiplantae; phylum Streptophyta; class Magnoliopsida; order Asterales; family Asteraceae; genus Artemisia; species Artemisia tridentata. The sequence goes on along the minus strand of CP139506.1, from coordinate 374,249,480 downwards.
GAAACATGATGCATTATTTGTATTCACTTGTGGAGTAGGGTTTTGCAGCTTGTTTCCTAAACACAGCAATTTAGTTTCCATTTAAGTTAAAGGTGTGTAGGAAGATATATGGTGTAAATATGCATACAGTAGGATTCATCGCGAGAAATGTTAAACACTGAATTCATTTCCCGTAGATTATCATATATTATTAAGCACAATATATAGAGAATACACGGGCTACATTGAATTTATTTCCCCGTAGGTTATCAAATATTATTAAGCACAATATATAGAGAAACCACGAGCAAACCTTAGCGGACCCTAAGCCCACAAACGGACTTGGCTGACTAACCTAATATATTCTCTAATATTCACTCGCAATTTGAGCGGCGAAATCGCGAAGGTTCTAATTAGAAAATAAAACTATAATTATTGAAAAAATAAAGATAAAGATAAAAACGAAGCTAAAGATAGCGCATGATCTTAAAAAAAAAACTTTCGACAGCATCCGGTCGCAGCAGAGATAAACCTAGTCTGAAAGAGTATTTTTTTTTTACGACTATCGTGACTTATAACTGTGCGTGACGGTGCGTCCGACCAGTGGAAGCGGCGATTCTGGTAGCATCTTCTTCGGAATTTAATTACGAATCTACGGCCATTGACAACGTCAACAAACTCTAAGCAAAACACTGGGCCATTTTTTTTATTTTAGTATGACGCGTGATGGCGGTTAAGGCGGTGATTCTAGTATGTCTTTTTTTCAGAATTTCAATACGAAACAAGTGGCGCTGGCAGCGTCATTAACTAACTCTTTATGGTTGAAATATTAGCCTGCGTTTTTTTAGATTAGGGATACCGAGGCGGCTAGAGTTTGACGGAGTTGCTTAGAGGCGTCGGCTCCATGCCAACTAGGTCAGAGGATCAACATGCACGGATATCATGTTAAACACTGAATTCCTGGTAGGTTATCAAATATTATTAAACACATTATATAGAGAATACACGGGCGAACCATAGCGGATCTTAAGCCCACAAACGAGTTCGAGCCGACTAACGTAATATATCCTCTGACAAGCAAGACCAACAAGTTAATAGTTGTATTTCAAACCATGCATAATCGAATGATTAATATGGTAGGCAAAACTTCTAGAGGAGCCCGGTGTCATCCAAAGAAGCTAGTTTTATGTTTCTCTAAATGCAATGAATGACTTAAAGTTACATGAACGGCCATATGAAACACACAACCACTACTTTCAACCAAAAGTTGCATGAGTGTGAAAAACAGTCCTACAAAGATTTTTGGGATATGATGTGAATTATAAGTGGGATCCATTTGATTTATTGTTTGAGATACAAACAATTCCTATTCAAAGTTTACAAAATATATCAACAAGAAGAAAAATCAAGATTGAACAAAAGCTTTATAAACTCGTGGTACCTAACACTATCTAGCTTGAAACTCCATATTTTTCTACAAACGAAACAACACACCAGTACTATATATACTAGCGAACTATATATGCAACCGAACGACTGTACAATTTCATCCTTCACTGTGTCCTAACGATTCTTGATGAACAAGAAGGGGAATACACCCGCTTGGTTGCCTTATCCTCCCACGTTTCTGAATTGCACCTTTTATTTGATCAATCAAGAAAGGATTGTGAAGTTTCCCACGGAGACTCACTGAGCTTAAAGAAACTTGCTACTCGATAATCAAGCATGATCTATATATTTTAGTGATCACGGCCTTATGGGAACTTCTTAGGGAAAGCTAGGTTTATTAATTCGTAAAGACATGACTACTCAAACGTGTCCAGAGTTTGAACCGTAACCCGAATATGTATCGTGTACCTAAACACATGTAACCTGATTATCTAATCGGCGAAACAAGTTGACTACTGCAATGGGTTCAGTCGATTCAAGGGTTATGATCATACATTAATCTTCACTGGATTGTTGAAGGTGTTAGAAGAATACAATCATAAGAAGCATTACACGGAGTAAAGAAGATTGGGCCCAACTTGATTCTTCTCAAAAGTCACATGAGGGCCTTATCAAGTGTGTTTTGGAAGGCTTTCTTGTATATTATTGTTCATTACTGGCCCAAATGCAAACTAATTATCTGATCAATACGTTAAGCCTAGTATTTAGATTCATATAAAATGTGATGTTAGGCCAAAAATTATATAAATGGCCTTTTTTTTTTTTTTTTACAAAAGGACATGCTCTTTATTTTATTTTTATTAGATTTTAACTACTATCAAGTCCTGTCATTTTATTAGCTATATTCTCATTTTTTATTTTCTTCTTTAATGTTACTCCTGTATGTTTGTATTTTTGCATGGGTCTCCTTTTGCTTCCCAAATAACTTTTTTTTTTTGGAAGGTGACTTTCATTTTTTGTTTTGGAGTCACAACCTGGCACTTTGGCAGGCCCTCATCCACCACATGCTCAGACTATGTTGTCTGAACCGGATCCACGCTGGGCGTAGTGGGGACTACAAACGGCATCCGCCCGGAAACCGTACCGCCTCCACACGCATATCTATAACGTACACCATTAACATCAAGCATGAGAGTAAGTTAATACAAACTAGGAAAAGATCAAGAAAACATCATATCTATAACTATAAGCATCGGGAAAATCCTCTAACCACACTAAAAGGAAAACAATGCTTATTACATTTTTTTTTAACGGCGGCTTTTTTATTAGAACACAACAATCTAGCAAGATGCTAGAAAGCTACAAAATAACATTACACGATTGGAGATATAGCTAAAACCAGGTTATTCACCCAAAGATCCCAATCTAATCTAAATTTCTTACATCTATTACAATGCTTATTACATTATACTATCGAGAACCCGTGCTACGTGACGGGATGTTCTACGATGACATTTTATATCAATTTTGTACTTTAAAGTAACAAAATTTGTAGTGGGCTAATCACTTCAAAATGCATCCAACTTGTCCACTTTTCCATTTTGATGTAGCGAACTCTAACCTTGGTTACTTTGGTGTATCTATCTTGTAATTTCGTCAAGTTAGTGTATCCAACTTGACACTTTTTTCAATTTGATGTAGCAAATTAAGTATTGAACTTTTAAAATCGTACACTTAGTTGACGAAATTACAAGATAGATACACTAAAGTGACCAAGGTTAGAGTTCAATAATTAAAAGTGGAAAAGGTGACAAGTTGAATACATTTATAAGTGATTAGCCCATTTGTAGTTGATAAGTTTAATATGTTAACAGTTGTACTCCGTATGTTTTAACGTATCATGTAGTTGATTATTCTAATATGTTGAGTTGTATGTTTTAATTAAATCAGCATCCTTCTCAACTTTGGTTCACTATGTACCAAGCTCTTAAGAAAAAACTTAACCGCATTTAAAATGCAGATCGAAAAGTCTCTGACTTCACCAAAATAACATATTACCAAGTTGCATACTTCAAATGATTCTACAAAGAAAATTTAAAACACCATTTGTCAGAAACACACAGAAAAGCAAGCAACTACATGACCACTTAAAAAAAGTAATTACCAACATACACAATAGCTACATAACAAAATTACACAAATTAAACTAATATAAATCCCGGCATTACCTTATGTCCATCCTGGTCTTATGTCCATCATAGACTTATGTCTCATGTCCATCCTGGACTTATGTCTCTGTCTATCCCGGACTTACCTTATGTACATCGAAGACTTATGTCTGGTGTCCATTCCGGACTTGCCTTATGTCCCGGGCTTACGTCCATCCTGAGCTTATGTTCATCCCAGGCTTAAGTCCATCCAAGGGTTAACTCCATCATGGGGTTATGTCCATCTCAGGCTTAAGTCCATCCTGGCAGGCTTAAGTCCATCCCGGGGTTATGTCTATCCCAGGTTTAAGTCCATCCCGGGCTTAAGTCTATTATGGGGTTATGTCCATCCTAGGGTTAACTCCATCATTGGTTATGTTCATCCCAGGCTTAAGTCTATCATGGGGTTATGTCCATCCCGGGCTTAAGTCCATCCCTGGGTTAAGTCTCCATCCCGGGCTTAAGTCCATCCCAGGGTTATGTCCATCCCATGCTTAAGTCCATTCTGAACTTATTTCCATCCAGGGGTTATTGTTTAGGTTCATTCCAGGTCATACTTCTGCAATTTGTATCATCAAAAATTCCATTGTAGGTTATCTGCAATATCTATATATGTATAGTATAACTGAAAAAAGTATTGATGAATTAGAATATGCAGTTATTAATTGCCACATTTATAGTTACGTATTTGAACTTCACTTACATTAATTAGTTATGTTGACAACTTGACATACCTCAACAAGTTGAACTTCACTAATTCACTTACATTAGTCATCACTGATGTCTTGTGCTAAGAGATTTCCCAAAGCCATTGCTTTTCCCTCAATTTGGGATCATAAATCTTATTATCTAAATGCATATGTTTTGTATTCAAAACATAGATAATGACTAAATAAATAAACGAGCTAAGATGATTATTTTGATGTGAGTATGAACATCACCAGTCATGATAACACTTCAATAGTTATAAAGGAAGGACATACCGATATTCAACCTTGTATACGAAACAAAATATAATATGAAAAACTACTAAGAAAACTTAATGCCATACAATTCAACTAAATCCAGGACAACAATTCTCTTTTGACCTTAAAGGTAAACGCAAAGTCTTCAGGAACCTTATACACTCGAGGTTCTTGCTTCCAGCAATTTCTCATACTCCTCGACTGATTTGAAGAGCTCTGAAATGTTTCCTTTACCGAATCCACCACATCCTGGTTTCTGATGCATTTTAGCATTATCAGTGCAGCCTATTCTTTGGATTATTTCTATAAATATGGTTGGTCTGTGTAAAACAAAAAACAAACCACTTAATCAAGTTTGCAAGTACTTGTAATTCAAATTACTTTTCTAGATATGCATCAATGTAAATATGTAATGTGGGTGAGTTCATGCCCATATGAAGTGAGGTACTGAAATATTTTATACTTCAATGGACCCTTTTGATACAAGTTTCCTAGTGGGCTTGTGTGACTAGAATCTTAGCTAAAGTGTTTCAAATTTTCCCAAGATGATCCATTTTATTAAAAAATAAATAAATAATTATTTAGTTGGTTCTTGGATTAGCTTGTTTTATTGGCTCATCGGCTTATTGAAAATTGGATAAACGGATAAGCGGCCTCACAATTTCTAAGTTACAAGCTTATTAACTTGAGTTTATGAACTTAACGTGAAGAACACATACCTATCACCCAGCGGCTTAGTGAAAATTTGAAGCAAAGTACCCTCGTCATCTCTATCCACCAGAACCCCGAACTCCTCACATGCCTTAATCTCCTCATCGCTTAACACATCACCAACCCTCTTCTTCAAATTCCGGTAATATGTCATAGGCGGTGGTGGCATAAACTTGAGCCCCCCAACACCACTTCTTAGCTTCATTTCTCTTAAAGTCCGAAATATGTCTTTACTCTCCAGTGCCAAGTGTTGCACCCCTGGACCTTCATTATGGTCCAAAAACGTTTCTATTTGACTCCTCCTCTTTGTCCCATACACGGGCTCGTTTATTCCTAATATAACCATCGCGTTATTGGATGCAAGGATCATGGTATTTAGGCCACTCTCGTGTGTCCCGACATCTTTTGATCTGAATTCTGAGAATTCACGGAATCCTGTGAAGGATTTTAAGTAGTTGACAGCGGGAGCAAGTTCCCGGACGTTGATAGCGACATGGTCAAGACGACGGATACCATAGTTTTGAATTTGGAATGACGAGTTTGTTTTGATGGGTTCAAATCCTGGTAAGAAATTGTATGCAATGTTGCCAATTGGTTCTGCATGAAATACAGTCAATGGGATCAGTAATGTAACAAAATAAACTTGCATATAAAAAGATTTAATAAAAGATGTTATGATTGTGGTTAACTATAAATTTATGCGAACATGGTTATAATGTTTTTTTTAATCTGGCTAAGTTGAACCCACTCGGCTATACCTGGCATAGTCCTTGGTTTCTTGTAACTAATGTATCGTAAAACAAGGTCATTGTAGAGCTCGATCTCTGCTAAGACAACGCCATTTTCGGGTTCTCCAAGGGTGATAGGAGGTGAGGAGGTTTTGGCCCCATGGGAAACACTGATGGAGTAAGCAAGCTCAGCATCTTCCACCTCAATAGCAATTGCGCGAACAGCGAGCCCATGGGCTGCAACGAAAGCCCGAGAAGCCTTATGGCAAAATGTGGGTATGGAGGCATTAGCACTAGTGGTTTTGGAGATGTTGGCAGAGTAAGGAGCAGTAAATAGAAAAAATAGTTGGCCCGAACTAAGGACATAAGATGCATGAGTTGTGTTCCCTGTGGACAAATCGGATTTTGCCACAATGGGTATGCCTAGAGCCAACGAGAAGCGGTTAGAGGTTGTGGTGGCGTCAGAGCACCAGAACTCGACGTGGTGGAACTGTCGGACAGAGAACATGTCCGACATTGGATTAGTTTTATATGAAGAATGGAAGTTTTTATAGACAAAATGTTGAGATTGTATGAGCTTTTAGTTTCATTACAATTACACTCTTATCTATACAAGTTATTATATCATGAAATATAGATGTTTTAAACTACCTAACTTAGGTAATGCAAAGGTCAACGTCATCCAGAGGCGGAGCCACATTGATAGCTAGTAATGGGGGGCGATGCCCCCGACCAACTTCTTGTGGGAAAAAATGCCAAATTCGTCAAACAATTAATCCGAGTGCCCTCGTCCCTCTTCGGTTACCAAGAATCAGAGCTCTCTTTAATGGTTAAACTATTCTCCGGTGATTTTTTTGGGTAAGTAAAAGTGCTTTATTGATTATTTTCCAATTATCTATGCAGTAAAGTTGATATAAAACTCGTACTCCAGCTTATACACAAAGTCAAGGCACGATTTCCTAAATAGTAACAAAATTAAAGTAACTAGTCATTTCTTGAGTTTATATCTTTTATCTAGTAAAAAAATCCACTAACGATGTGTATTGTTGAAGTAAAAACCTGCGACTCCTTCGGAACTGGAGTTAGATCTTCCGGATGAGGACTTGTCGAGGTTCCAAAGCACCTACACACAAGAAGCACGCTCGTTAGACTCGCCCCGGGTGTTATCCCAGGACCAGGCTCCGGCGTGAGAGTAAGTATGGGATAGTCCAAAGGGTTAGATAATTAATGAGAGTAAATGAGAGCGGTAAAAGTTAGTTGAAAGCAGTAAATGAGCTGGGTATTTATACTACCCAGCCTTGATACCTGTAATGGCGGCGCCGGATTTCCTGGGGACATGTCACAGACACGATCCCTTAAATCCTGGGGCGGCGGCGGCTAGGCTACTGTTGCCACTTGTCCAAAGGGTAACGCCACCTGTCCTATTGCTAAGAGTCGTATCGGACGAAGGGGTTAGGCACTGTGCGACCTTTCTTCCGGAAGGCGCAATGTCGTTCGAACATCCAGACAAGATAGGTCGTCCGGACATATACGCCAACATGTCCCCCCCCCCCAGTATCATAATATCGGTTACGCCGATATTGTGATATTTTGAAAATCTCGAATTTCCGTTTTATTTTTTCCGAGGGGCTTAGTCCGTTAGGATTCGCAGGGCGGGCTTGATGTACAATCCGCCAAAAATTGTTAGCCTTTAAAGTTATGTTATACTCGGGAATTGCAATAGTAATTAAGTACAAGGTCTAGTCTTGCCATTAGAGTAAAGTTAGGCTTGTAAAATAGTATAAATACCCTCCTAGTCTCAACTAGGAGGGTGGGATTCTCATTGTATCACTTGAGGTGTGTGTGTTTACCCTACTTTCTCTCTCTAGAAAACACACACACCTCCCCATTCTTTAATCTAATAATACCATGTTTAACCTTTATTTTGAGTTCCCCCGACCTCCTGAAAGTGTTTCTTGTTCATTACAATTGGCATCAGAGCTAACCAGGGGCGAACCGTGGGGTTTCGAGGTGAAAAAAGTGATTTTTGGTGTGGCGGTACTGTTCATCAGAAGGTCATATCGAGTTTCTTGCAAAGTTATCGAGTTTGATAACCTTTCGAGTTTCTCTTGCACTGTCGACTTTCAGAATCTATCGAATTTTTGCTACAGTTGTCGACTTTCAGAATCTATCGACTTTCTGCTACAGTGTCGACTTTCTGAAGTTATCGACTTTCTGCTACAGTTGTCGACTTTCTGAAGTTATCGACTTTCTGCTACAGTGTTATCGATTCTTGATTGTCGATTTCTGAAGAAGTTGTCGAGTTTCTATCAAGATTGTCGAGTTTCTGAAGAAGTTGTCGAGTTTCTATCAAGATTGTCGAGTTTTTGAGGAAGTTATCGAGTTTCTAGACTTTGTAAGCTATCGACTTTGTGTTATCAACTTTGTGATTTACCGAGTTTCTTGACATGTTATCGACTTTCTGATTATCTTATCAGGTTTCTATAGTTGTCGAGTTTCTCCTTGTTACCGAGTATGCCAAAAAAAAAGAGTTTTTTGGCGGAAAAATTTGAGTAAAATTTATTTTTTATGAGCGATTAAGCATTCAATTTTTACGCTAAATTCAAATTCAGGTACAATGGTGAAAATTTTGGCCCAAAATTCAAAATTTTAGGTCCAAATTCGAATTTTTTTGGGTAAAATTTGGCATAAAAATTTTAAAACTCAAATTTTTCCAGTATCCTTAGAATTGCATTTTATGGCATATTTCACACCAAAATCACAAATGATATTACTGGTCTACAGCTTCAAAACTACCACGTATAGCTTAAAAGATCCTGATCAAGATTCACAATCAAATGACAATGGCTAAATTTTGAATATTATCAACTGTGACTACAAGGATGATTCATTATTACTTATTTGAAGTTGAAGTGGAATATCACGGGTGCGTGTACTTAGTATCTTGAAGATATCGGGGTTGGTTGGATGCATGATTCTTCGAGATCCTTGTTCGAGCTGACGGGCTCAACAGAGTATAAAATGATTAAGACTTGATTTGTCTAGTTATACCTGATGTAAGGAGTTACGTTGTTGTGCTCACAGAGTATAGCTATCACCTTAAAGGACTTACGTTCTATTGCTCAAGTGTCACAAAAAGCTGTGGATAATTCAAGATGAGTTCATATACAGTTAAGGATGGTTGGATGGGTATATGAAACGACCTATACTTTAAGGAGTTACGTTGTAGTGCTCAGTATAGGTTCTTAATCAACAATAGTGCAAGTTTAAGTCACAAGTTTGGGTTATTTTACTTCAGTCTCAAGTTCATCATAGTGGGTTTTCTCCATCAGTAGTCACTACAAAAAGCCGTTGTTTTTTATACAGGAGGTTGATAAAGAGTTAGACATTTTAAATGGTATTATTAGTAGATTGGGTCTATCTACATCTTCTCACTGGTTATATGTTTAATGAAAAAGATGCTTCCAGTTAATACTCCACGTACACACCATTATGCTGATTTCGATAAATCGTAACCAGCAGGGGAGGAAATGTGTAAAATCCCGTGATGATGGAACTATCATGGAGAAAGAAAAGTGCATTTCCGGATCTTAATTGATTCTGGTGCTACGATTTCAATTGGAGAAAGAAAAGTGCATTTCCGGATCTTAATTGATTCTGGTGCTACGGTTTCAACTTCGGGGGAGATTATCATTTCATGTGTACGTTACGGGCTGATTTCTCATATGAAAGATAACTGGGATGCATTTGGTGAGATGAAGATGTTGATACTCTATTCCCCCGAATGAACAATCTTGAAGAAGGTCAAGTCTACAGTCTATTCTACATTTTCCGCTGCGTGTTAGAAAATTAAAGACGGTATCCGCTGCGTGTTAGAAGACTAAAGACGGAATGCATTTAATTAACAAAAGACTTCTTCAGAATTCAAGGCATTCATTTATCAAAAGAATTCTTCAGAATTCAGGGCATTCATCAGAAAGGTTGTCAGTTTGGGGGAGAGCACTAATTAGGGGAGAGTGAAAAGCTAGATTTAATCACCAATATCCTTACCCTAATTAGATTTGCTCACATTGTTCTTCTGCAACTAAAGAAATGACAGCTGAGAAGATTCTGCAAGCTGAACGATGTAATGAAGTTTGAAAACCATTCTCAGAGCTGTTGTGCTTATGTTTTGTATTCAATTTTACTTGTAGGGAACGTTGTAAGCAATTCCCGTGTAACATCACTTTGAGGAGAGATTTTTAGCCTTTAAAGTTATGTTATACTCGGGAATTGCAATAGTAATTAAGTACAAGGTCTAGTCTTGCCATTAGAGTAAAGTTAGGCTTGTAAAATAGTATAAATACCCTCCTAGTCTCAACTAGGAAGGTGGGATTCTCATTGTATCACTTGAGGTGTGTGTGTTTACCCTACTTTCTCTCTCTAGAAAACATACACACCTCCCCATTCTTTAATCTAATTCTAACATGTTTAACATTTATTTTGAGTTCCCCCGACCTCCTGAAAGTGTTTCTTGTTCATTACAAAAATCATTATTGCTTCTTTTTAAGGATAGCCGTCATTTTTACCGGGGTCCTAAGATTGAGACACGTGTGCGTGTGTGTATCGCGTGGGTGAGAGAGTGCCACGTCAATGTCTGACACGACGCGTCATTTCATGCTCTTCCTTCTCGCCTATAAATAGCGTCATTTCTATCGTTTTTACCACCGTAATTTTCTGCTCTCTGACACAGCCTCCGTAGTACATTTTCGAGCAAGTTTTTCCAATCAATCCGAGCGATTTCTGCATTGCCATTCGTCCTAAGAGGTACGTTCCGAACCATCGTTGAAGTAAAAACCTGCGACTCCTTCGAAACTGGTGTCAGATCTTCCGGATGAGGTCTTGTCGAGGTTCTGAAGCACCTACACACAAGAAGCACGCTCGTTAGACTCGCCCCGGGTGTTATCCCAAGACCAGGCTCCGGCGTGAGAGTAAGTATGGGATAGTCCGAAGGGTTATGTGGAAAACTAGAAGGGGGGGGTTGAATAGTTTTACCGATTAATAATTAATTCGCTTTGTTACTTTATGTTAATTCAAAGGAAACAAGCTCAGACAAGTATTCACACAATATATATGAAACGTAAAGAGAGGAAAGATCAAACCACACAACACGGATGTTTATAGTGGTTCGGCTACAAGAACTCTCTTCCTTGACCTACTCCACTCCTCGAGCCTCTAACTCGAGAGTTATCCTTCACTAAGAAACAAACTCTCTTCTAGGTGGAGAAAACCTTTACACGTTGCTTACTTCCTTTTCCGGTACTAAGCTAAACACCGAGTTCTACTTCAGGGCAGAACTAACCCAACGTCGCCTATACAATTACCGACACTAAGCTAAATGTCGAGTTCTTTCACAAGGGTACAACCACTCCCTACACTCTTTGTGTTTTGAGGACTAAAACACTAACCACACTCACTGAGATAAATGATACAAATAATGATGTGTGAATTACACAAAGATCACACAGTAACTATAATAAAGGTTTACACTTCTGTGTTGAATCTTGATGCTTAATCTTCTTTGCTACAAAAGATAGATCAAATGATATGAATGAATGATGTTAGTAATATGAATGAGTATGTACTTTAGCTATATGAGTGATGAGAAGGCCAAGTGATCAGCTTGCTATTTATAGGCAAGCTGATACACACTCGACGGATCCGGTGGATCCCTTAAAAGGGATCCGTCCTTTATGTCGAAGGGATCCGTGTGTATGCCAGAGGTAAGACAGCTAAGAGATTTTCCAAATCTCTCCAATCTCTCCATATCTTTGTGTTGTCATATCAAGATCATCCAATGTCAACTATCTTACTTGAAGATCCATCCAAGATATTACAAGATCTTACCAAGATTGTATGTATGATGCATGCCATGATGTCATTGTAACATTTAAGAAATAAAGTTTATTTTTAAGGAAATAACCATGTATATGTATGAAATGTATTTCCATGTAAACTTGTAAAATGTGTTCTTAAAGATACTTTAGCTAGTATTTATAATTTGCTTAAAGATATACTTTGTAATTGTCATTAACAAAACTAAGCAAAGATCGTAAAATATAAATAACGTTTTTGGGACGATATTTGTATTAACAATCTCCCCTTTTTTGTTGATGACAAAAATAAAGTATATTTTTGAGCAAGATAATAAGTATAGCATTAGTTCTTTAAAATATAGATTAAGTTTGTTTTATTTGAGTTTAAAAACTTTTTATGCAAAAAGTATATGTACTGTGATGATTCACAGTTATGCAAACTTAATCCTTTCTCCCCCTTTTTGTCGAAACAAAAAGAAGAGTTGCGTAGCGGAATGCGATTTTGAGAACTTTAAGAGCTCCCCCTTGTTTGATACTCCCCCTAAATGGAGTAACAAGGTAATGATGCACGATCCTACAAAACAAATGGTTAGTATATGATATGCTCCCCCTCGGTGTATACTCCCCATTATTTGAGTACCAACGTATACTTTTGAAGGGTATGATATGCTGCAAATAAAGTGTTAGTGATGAATAACTTCAATAAAGAAGTAGAAGTGTTCTTCCAAACAAGCCTTTTAATATGTTTTGACTTAAAAAAGTCAAAGTAAGTGTCTGATGATTATTTGTACCTAAAGCAATCATGATATAGAGTACAACAAGCTATATAAAGATGTTAGTTATCAAAGATAATGATAATATGCAATATGTTGATCACTCATAAGCATAAAACCTCACATTCATAGATATTGAAAATTTTGTGACAAAAGTCACAATGATGAAATGATGTTACAATTAAAAAAAAATAAAAAGACATCATAGAAATAACTAAAAAGTCCTAAACCAATAACAACTAGACTAGAAAGCTCCTATTGAGGAGGATGAGAGATGGCATTGAGACGCTCGAGAACATGGTTCAAGATGAACCTCATCTCGTTTTGAAGCTCATGGACCAAAATGTTGGTCCTTTGGGCCATGTGAGATGTTCTCTCACAATGTGCGCAATCGTAACTTGCAAAACCGGGAGGAAGACTAGGCTCCAAGTTTTGTGGTGGTGGTGGTGGTGGTTGGTTGTTGTTGTTGTTGGATGGTTGTTGTTGTTGTTCATTGGTTGTTGGTGGTGTTTGGAGGGAGTTCATGAGGATGTTTTGGATGTCCATGGCTTCATTTAGTCGGTGATCAACTATACCCGAGAGAGTGTAGAGACGGTTGAGCTCTTCACTAATCTCTTGTTGGGTTTGAGGCATGTTCATCCACATTGCTTCGTCAATGGCAACTAGAGTGGATGTGGGTGATAGAGGTTGTGGTTGAGGTTGGGAAGATTGTGCATCATGGTATAGAGGGCCATGGATATCCGGGTAGACCGGGTGAAAAAGCATGGGTTGTTGACCTTCAAAGGTCATGGGTGGAAGATTGGGTAATTTTGGTGAAAGTTCTTCTAAGTCATCAAGATGTGGTGATGTAGGAGGAGTCCTAAATAATTCCAAGGGTTGGAGTTTGGGTGATTTTGGTGGTGATGGTGATCTAACAGGTTGGTTTGGAGCCGGTGGTGGAGTAGTGGCTATTGGAGTAATGGTTGGTGGTGGTGTTTGTATAACAACATGTGATGGTGTTGGAGTGGAGAGTGTAAGGAAATTTTCACTAGCAATAGGTGATGATATATTGAGAGGAGAATTTTCCTCAGATGAGGAGTTAGCTAAGTTGATAAAACAACAAGGTTTAACACTAATGCGGGCTGTTCTTCTTGAAGGTCTGGATGTGGAAGAGTTGTTTGACTTAGTCATGTTGAAGTATGATAGCTAAGATGTACAGGAGGGGAAATGGTTGTTGTGTGAAGTGATGATCCTAAAGTACTAATTTATAGGCAGAAGGTATATGAGTCTGTGTGTTTGGATTTGATGTGAATCCAATAGAGAATGTTGGTTCTAAATGATTTGGAACAAAAATTTGTGCAAATCACATCACATAAGTCAATCCATAGAACTTATGTTGAGTAAGAAGAAGAAGATATGCAGTAAATGCTAAGGGGTAGTGGAAAATCCTGTGATGTGATGTACCCACGGATTTGAAGGATCCCTAAAAAGGGTTCCTTACTTGTAACAGAAAGGTAACTTACTCCTAGGATTTAAAAATTCAAATTTTGGTGGGAAATTTTGTTCTTAGGTTTCTAAAGATTTCCTAATCATTCTAAGTGTTATTAGTGATCAGTGAACCTAATCTATAGAACACTAGAGACTGAAATCAAAGAATCGGGATGAGTCGAAAAGTTTTAAGAATTTGACTGTTATACCTGCGGATCCAAACGACAAGGCGTGCGGATCCTTAAATAGGGATCCGCCTGATCCGCAGGTTGTCAATTGACGGAGCCAATGCTAACACTTGGCGGATCCAAAGTAAGGGATCCGCCGAATCCGTCTGGCAAAAATGCTAAAACATTACAGAGAGAATGTCATATTTCGTGTTTTTCGACGAAAATCCGAAAATTTTCTTGGAGCATATCTATCATCTAATATGTAATGCAAAACAACTAAATATGATGATACCAACACGTATTTAATCATATAAAAATCCGATCATATGAATTTACCTTAATAGAAGTTAAGCCAAACATAGGCTTACTTTTGGAAAATTGATAACACTAAGTGTTATCGACCTGCAAGGATTGATTAGTTCACATACAATTCAAGTAGAATCATAACAAGTTAATAACATGACCATTCAACATAACATGGTCTAGAAACGATTAGTTCCAAACACTCCTATCAACTCAATTTCTTCTTCAACTTCTTCATTCCCTTGTGAAGCTTCATGATCCATCGACCTAAATTCTTCACCATTCCCTTCATTTGTCGATGCTCAGGTGATTCATTCTGAATTGGTGGAAGTTGTCTCAAATACTCGGGTGGATGAAGTCTTGAATTAGGTAACCCGTCATCGTCACTCATTGATGATGAAGATGATGAGGTTGGAACACGAGGGCGTTTGCCTTTATCAAGTGCTACCCTATGGTCGCTTAAGGGAGAAAAAGTGCGTTGGATCTCATTATAGTCGGGAACAAAGCCTAAGGCATTTCTAGGAATGGGTGCAAATGCTCGATAAAGACGGGTTAAGAGCATTCCATAGGGTAATGCCATTTTTCCTTGAACCGGAATATCGGCCATTCTCTTGGCGATATAGTAAGCAAGATTGAAGGGCTGACGGGTTGACACATTGTACATCATGTGGCAAAGACAAGCATTGATGTGATCACGGTTTCCTACCGTACATATGACATTTTCCCTTAAGACTTCTTCCAATTTCCTAAACTCGGGCTTAATCTCATTTTGCTCCATGGCAAACGGATCTCTAGCTACTTCTTTACCTCGATACATCCTAGTGGGGTTGTTTTTAGGAATGAAGAGATGCTCACGAATGACTTCTTTTGAGGCTAAAGGAGTGGCATATGGTGCCGTGCATTCAAGATTTGATTCAAGAATAGTTAATGACCATTTATCGGTATAGACACTTGTTCCATAACTTGGAACTCCTAGCACCTCACCGAATTGATTTAAGGGGATGTTGTATTGTGTTCCATTGACACTGAAGCGAATGTTAATGTAACCATGATCATTTGACTCTAGAATAACGCTAGCATAGAATTCTAAAATGAATCGTGGAATGATTGGTTCGTCGATATCTAGGAGGGAATCAAAATGAATGGCCGCTAGTTGTTCTCTAAGATTTGTTCCTTCATAGAATGAGGACTCTACAAACCTACCCTCATGTACGTAATGTTTTTCTAGGGCTTTGAAAGTTTCAACTTGTTGGTCACTAAGTCCTTTGGTTTTATGGTGTTTAGGTAGGTAATTGACGGTGTGTTTGTGATCATAGTTGGTGACGGGAGGCATGATTATCCTAGACATGAAAAATATATATATAGTTTAGTTGAAATTATCAAAAAGAA
This sequence comes from Artemisia tridentata subsp. tridentata, assembly GCA_021014915.2. Lineage (NCBI taxonomy): Eukaryota > Viridiplantae > Streptophyta > Magnoliopsida > Asterales > Asteraceae > Artemisia > Artemisia tridentata. The sequence goes on along the minus strand of CP139506.1, from coordinate 374,233,544 downwards.
ATATATATGTCTAGTGTGTGCCTACATGGGGACAATGTGGAGGTGCGATTTTCTCGACTCATTTCGATGCATGAAAATTATGTTTATGCAAGTTTTATAATAAAACAAGAGATAACCCAAACGCTCCTATTTCAATGTAGCTACATTTGAATGTACCCGAAAATACATATTAGTTATGTATTCCCTTTAGCATTCAAGAGACATGATGCAAGTGATGCTTAAAACCTAACGTTTTTGTATTTGTATGAACAATGTCCAAAAACCGTTTTTCCTAGTCGTGAGAATGTTTTAGCAAAAATTTCTCATGGGGTTTTTGATGAATGATGACAATGTACTATCAAATGCAATTCCTAACTATGAAAAACATGATTTGTTATGCAATTTAGAAAGTATGCTGATATGCCCGGTTCGGTGCAAGTTTTAAAATTTATAAGGGGGTGAATTACCGAATCTAATAACAACACATACGAGCAAGTATACTCGTCCGTTGTAGCAAGATTTTGATGGTAAGTCGGGATCGTTCGCAGGGATTTGTGTAGTGAATCGAATTGTAAGTTAAAAGCAACTATCTCAAACAAGTAGTAATGATATAATGAAAATTCAAATGATTAAAAACTACACTTGCTTAGACTAGTGTACTACAATTGACTAATATGATTGTGATAACTTTTGAAAACATGTTGGTTGTGATAATTAGTTTTGACACTAATCTATTGTTTCTACAAATTAAACCTTCGTCAAGATTTTGATTTATAAAAACAAGCATTAAGTTTAACCAATCAATTCAAGATCAATTCAAGGTTCATGAGTTGGTGTTCCTCAAACACAAAAACAATCTTTTGTCTAATCAAACAAGCTTAGGAAATGGTCAATACAAAAGGTAACCGATTATAGACAAAAGGTCACAATTGAAAGCAAACTATTAATCTCTCGACCTTTAAAGTGGTTTACCATCAATCCGTTTTGATAGACAAAAGCATTTTCATTACAATCACAATTAAGTTTCTTTGTTTAATCAAGAATAGTGGAAGACAACAATCATTCATAGACAAATGATTATAACTAGTGGAATAACAATAGTTCTTTCAACCCTTAAGATTACTAGCACTAGTTAAACTTGATTACCCAAATGTCACTATGAAACTTTATCACAATTAGTTCTTAGAATTGACTTGAAATTGAATTAAAACATGTTATCACAATCATATGCAAATCAATGAATAATACACATCATCTAAGCAAGTGCACAAAGGCACTAGCCACTCATAGCAAACATAAATGTAAACTCAATACTTTGAACATTAGAAACCATGATTGAAAGTCTTACAATGATTTGGAAATAAGATTACAAGTGAAAGACAATGATTCCACAAGCAATGAAAATGATATATTCGACTTTCTCCCTTCTCCTGGACTTATGGACGAATTTCTTGAGTATTTTCTGTGAATGGTTCTTTCTCTAACTCCCTCTAGCACTCTAGATTGATTGGTATATAAATACTCAACTAATGGTTCCATAAATTGCTCCAACCAAGGGTCTAAGTGCATAAATGCTTCTCTTGCTCTCCAAGTAGTATTGAATGGTTAGAATAATGACAAGAAGGGCCTAGAACCGGAGTTATAAAGTCACAATCCTTAATAAAGAAGTCTTGGGTCAAACAGCGACTTCCAACCGATCGGATAGAATGGTCTACCGATCGGTTGGTCTTCTCGGTAAATCCAAATTCACTCCATCCGAATCGGTTGCGGGCGGCGACCGATCGGATGGCTATGGCTGATGAACCTATTTCTTGGACTTTTGCGTACGACTTGTTTCTCGGTTGTAGCTCTTGATTCTTTGATCTTTCCCTTCATCCTTAAGCTTATTAACTCGACTACTCGGACTTTAACTCATTGAAGTACCTTACGGAGCAGAACTTGACACAAGATTCACATGCAATCTCAAATACTTCCTTTTTCCTCATTTTTGCATCTTTTCCATCCATTTTCATGTCTTTGGCTACAAATGCTTTGCAAACACACTTTGGTATGATTTAGTAACAAAAGCATATAAATATAACCACAAAACATATATAAAACTACCAATAACGCTATCAAAAACATGTTAGATTTAGGCGTTATCAAATCCCCCACACTTGAACTTTGCTTGCCCTCAAGCAAATCTAGAAATAAAAACAATTATCCACATGGTATGCACAAATGATTAGGAAAATGTGATGCAAATCTATCAAGCACTAGTACAAGCTAGATTCATCGTTTTAAGCTTTTATAGTTGAATCATCGAGATGTTTGACAATACCCAAATGATCTTCTTGCATGATACACATTACTAAACACCTCACGAAAGGAAAATGAAATATAATTCACTCAAACACTCATTTGTATGATTGGTGGAGTATATAAGAGGAATGACACTCATTTGCTCAGTCATGATCTCAATATTACCATAGGCTTGTACAAGAAACAAAACTACACCGAAATGGTGTGAGCGCCAAGTATACATATCAAAGAGGGCTTTTATTCGGGTTTAAGGCTTAAAGGGGTATAAAAGACTAACGCGCCACTATCTCATGCAAAACATAATAGCTCCCTAACAACGAATTCTTGCATTACCAAATAACGGATGGTCACTAGATTGTACCTTGGTTCGCTAACGACGTTACTTGCATAACGGATGGTCGCCAAAATACGCCCTAGATCGCTAACAACGTTAGTCAATTCCTCAAGAAATCGGATGGTCACTACATGTCCATACACTTAATAATTTCACAAAGTCAAAAAGGGTAGGATAAGGCATGGGATATGTTTATGCAATTGGTTGAACATAAGAACAAAATTAGTCAAAGTCTACGAACCAAATGTTACTAGCTATTTCAAACCAATATCATGCCATTTTGTGAAAACTCCATACTTCCTTTATTCATACTTGATTCACTTAGCCCATTGGCTTATTCTTGTCATTTTATAGTTGCAATGACTTTTCTTCTTTTTTTTTTCTTTTTTTTTTTTTTTTTTTTTTTTGACTTGTCATCTTATAGTTGCGATGACTTTTCTTGGATAACAACTTTCGGAGTTTACGCTTTCTTTGAACTTTCATGATTTCCACATAACATCCATCTTGCCAAATAGCTAGCAACCAACCAAGACTTGACTATGGATAAGGCTAGGCTAAAAAGGTGTAAAATCTTTTTGAATTTTTCTGGATTGTATCAAAAGAAAAGATAGGCTCGGCGGGTGTAACTAGGGGTATCTAGCATTAAAGATAAATGCTAACAAATGGGTCCATATGAGTGGTTAACTAGCCAATGTAGCTAGCTAATATAGCATTATATGAAAATGGAAGGCCATTTGGGATAAAACCTAAGATTGCCTCTTATCACGCATATACACTTATATCACAAACGAAATGTGATCTCACAACGGTCTCGTAATGATTTACAAGTACAAGTTCTAGAATAAATAAAATCACCGGCACACTCATAGCAAAAGATCTAAGCATAAAAGATGTATGCTGTATATAGAACAGGCTCAAATCCTCACACTTTAGTGGAAAGGGCTATAATCTGTGCTAGCTAATGTTATCGATCCCAGAATGGATTGCAATATTAATCGGGACACATCTCGAATTTTCAAAATTACAGATTTCACCAGTGGATAAATCCAGTTATTCTAGAATATGATCTTTAAAATGACAAAAGACTAGATTACAAGGGCAAACAAAATTTAAAATTCAACTCAAAACTACAATCTATTCTTATTTTCCTATTCACCCCCCCCCCACACTTAAGTTAAGCATTGTCCTCAATGTGATAAACGACAAAGAATGAAATAGGGAAATAAGAGAATAAACCGTATTTTCTTTTCAAGAGGAGTCTTGATCCTAGCGTCCAAGCTTCGAAATCATTATCTGCAGTAATCTAAAAACAAAAGAGACACACATACGAAATATATCTTCGCTTTATTCAAAAGACAGTGATACACCCCCACACTTAAGTTCAACTAAGCAATTTAGAAAAACTTTGGGGTTTAATCACTAGAAAATAAAAATGAAAAATAAACACAGCAAACACACGGGTTGCCTCCCGAGAAGCGCTTGTTTTATTAACGAGTCATCGGCCGGACTCGAACTTCTCTCTCTTCATGTTGGTGCTGACTTCTTCTTTTGAAATTTTGGAACGTACAGCACATTTCCAATCACTATTCCTTCTCCAGTTTCATCTATGTATTCCAGCTTAACTTTCTCCCACGGTCTTGGTAGAACATCATAGATATAACCAGAATCTTCGGCCCACGGAGTGTTTTTCTTGAAATCGGCCGGGAAGGGTGAAATAAAGGTTATAGCTTCATATTCTGATTCAGGCGGAAACTCTTGAATAGAAACTTCATTCATCTGCTCCTTGTCATAGTATAACTTAATTCGGTGCCCATTAACAATGAAACTTCCACCATGTTTGTCATGCAATTCAACATATCCGGATGGAAATCCATGTTTCACTGTATACGGTCCGAACCATTTCGGTTTCAGCTTGGGAGCTTTGAACTTATACTTCATGTTAAAAAGCAGAACTTTGTCTCCAGCTTTGAATTCTTTTCTGATTCTTAGCTTTCTGTCATGATAAGCTTTTGTTCTTGCTTTGTAAAGTTTGGAGTTCTCATAAGCTTGTAGTCTAAGCTCATCGAGTTCATGCAATTGCAAAAATCTCTTTTCTCCAGCTACTTTGAGGTCTGGGTTACAGTTTCTTAATGCCCAGTAAGCGCGATGTTCGATTTCGAACGACAAATGACAAGTTTTTTATACAACAATCTGTATGGTGTTGTACCAATTGGTGTTTTGTAAGCTGTGCGAAATGCCCACAGAGCGTCATCTAGTTTTCTCGACCAAACAGCGGGATTGTCTTTAACCGTTTTTTCGAGTATCCTTTTTAAGGCTCTGTTGGTATTTTTGACTTGACCACTGGTCTGTGGGTGATAAGCTGTAGCGAAACGATGATGAACTCCGTATCGCTTCATAATTTTCTCCATTTGTTTATTACAGAAATGGGTTCCACGATCACTTATCAAAGTTTTAGGAATTCCATAACGAGCGAAAAGCTTTTTGAGAAAATTAACAACTACTCGTGCATCATTTGTGGGTAGAGCTTCCGCTTCAGCCCATTTGGAAACATAATCAATAGCAACGAGAATATATTCGTATTTGTGTGATTTAGGAAACGGTCCCATGAAATCAATTCCCCAAATATCGAATAATTCACAGACTTGAATGCTCTTCTGAGGCATTTCATCTCTTCGAGAAAGACTACCGGATTTTTGGCAAGCATCACAATTCTTAACAAGAGTATGGGCTTCTTTAAAAATAGTCAGCCAATAGAATCCAGCATCAAAGACTTTTTTAGCGGTGGTAGAAGGACCATAATGTCCCCCAGTTGGGCCATGATGACATTCATCGAGAATTCTTCTTGTTTCAGAACCATAAACACATCTTCTAATCATCCCATCGGGACACATTTTGAAAAGATAAGGTTCTTCCCAATAATAATGTTTAAGATCCGAAAAGAATTTACTTCGTTGGGCATGAGTTAATCCTTTCTTTAGAATTCCCCCAACGAGATAATTTGCATAATTGGCAAACCATGGAATTTCGTTCTCATCATCTGTATCAACAGTCATGAGTGTTTCATCCGGAAAATAATCGTCAATCTCATCTTCTTTTAACTCTTCCAGATTTGGATTTTCTAAACGAGATAGATGATCAGCGGCTAGATTTTCTGCACCTTTCTTATCTTTGATTTCGATATCGAATTCTTGGAGTAGTAAAATCCATCGGATGAGACGCGGTTTGGCATCTTGCTTCTTAAACAGATATTTTAACGCTGAATGATCGGTGAACACGATTGTTTTCGAAAGTACAAGGTATGATCTGAATTTATCGAAAGCGAAAACAACGGATAACAATTCTTTCTCTGTAACTGTGTAATTCTGTTGAGCATTGTTGAGTGTTTTGCTGGAAAAATATATAGGACAAAAATGTTTCTCTTCTCGTTGTCCTAATACAGCTCCAACAGCAAAATCGCTTGCATCGCACATAAGCTCGAATGGTAGTGACCAATCAGGGGAAACCATAATGGGTGCACTAGTCAGTTGTGTTTTCAATGCTTCAAATGCTTTCATACAGTCTGCATTAAAATCAAAAACAGCATCTTTTTCAAGAAGTTTCGTCATTGGACGAGATATTTTGGAAAAATCCTTAATGAAACGACGGTAAAAAACCTGCATGTCCTAGGAAACTTTTAACGGCTTTAACGTTAGTTGGGGGTGGTAATTTGGTAATAACATCGATCTTTGCTTTGTCAACCTCCATTCCTGCGCTGGAAATTTTGTGTCCTAACACAATTCCTTCAGTTACCATGAAATGACACTTCTCCCAATTGAGAACAAGATGTGCAGCTTTACATCTTTCAAGCATTTTATCGAGGTTAGAAAGGCAAGCTTCGAATGAGCTTCCGAAAACTGAAAAGTCATCCATGAAAACTTCCATAGACGTTTCAAGCATATCTTGGAATATGGCAATCATACATCTTTGAAAAGTCGCGGGAGCATTACATAATCCAAAAGGCATACGCCGATAAGCGTAAGTTCCAAAGGGACATGTGAATGTGGTCTTTTCTTGATCAGCTGGATCAATAGGAATTTGAAAATATCCTAAAAAACCATCGAGAAAACAAAAGTATTTGTTTCCTGCTAATCTCTCAAGCATTTGATCCATGAAAGGCAAAGGAAAATGATCTTTTCTGGTGGTTTTATTTAATTTTCTGTAATCAATACATACTCGCCATCCGGTGACAGTTCTAGTTGGGACTAATTCGTTTCGTTCGTTGGTCACAACAGTCATTCCTCCTTTTTTCGGAACACAGTGAACAGGACTCACCCAAGGACTATCCTCGATGGGGTAAATGATACCTGCATCAAGAAGTTTGATGATTTCTTTTTTAACAACTTCTTTCATGTTGGGGTTGAGTCGACGTTGTCTTTCTACAACTGGTTTGGCATCTTCTTCGAAATTGATTTTGTGTTTGCAAAAATCAGGACTGATTCCTGGGATGTCAGAAGTTTTCCACGCAAAAGCTTCTTTATGCTTCTTAAGAACTGAAATCAGACATTCTTTCTCATAATCATTGAGCAACGAAGATATAACTACTGGAAGTAGCGAATTGTCTTCCAAGTAAGCATACTCAAGATTTTCTGGAAGTGGTTTCAACTCAAGATCAATCGGTGGTTCTTGAAGTGATGTTTTGATCCTCATTTGATCATTAAAACTGATTTCCTCAAAATCTTCTTCTATTATCTCTCCTTCTTCTTCTTCTTCTTCTTCATCAATCTTTACTTCCATAAAATCAGCGAATTCTTTATCAAAAGTTGTTTCACTAATCTTCTCTGAAATAGTCATGAATGGATCAGAATCTTCAAGTAATGCATCCAATTCTTCCTCAGTGACTTCATCGATTACATCAATGTTAAAGCAAGTGTCATCACTGGAATGTGGATATTTCATTGCTTTATCGATTAAAAAGGTGATTCTATCCTCTCCAACTCCAAGATTGAGTTCTTTTCCTTTTACTTTGATGATCGCATCAGCGGTGTTTAGAAAAGGTCTTCCTAAAATAAGGGGTACTCTACTATCTTCCTCCATTTCTAAAATCACAAAATCCACGGGAAAAATGAATTTACCTACTTGGACAAGCATATTCTCAGCAATACCAACAGGATATTGGTAAGTATGATTAGCTAATCGGATACTCATCCTTGTGGGTATCAAGGTATTGATTGAAAGTTTCGTATACAGCGAATAGGGCATCAAATTAATACTCGCACCTAAGTCGGCTAAAGCATCGCATGTGATGTTGTTTCCTAATATGCATGGAATCGGAAAACTTCCGGGATCTCCGAGTTTTTGTAGAATTTTGTTTTGAACAATAGCTGAACATTCTTCATTGAGAAAGGTAGCGGATATTTGCTCCAACTTGTTCTGGTTGTTAAGAAGTTTTTTCAAAAATTTCCCGTAATTGGGCATTCCGGCTAAAACATCAATGAGGGGTACATTGAGTCTAACTTCTTTGATTATTTCAACAAACTTCTTATAACGCTCCTCCATTCTTTCTTTCTTAAGGCTCTGAGGATATGGAATTTTTGGAGTGTAAGCCTTAACTAGTGGTTTGGGTTTGGGTTTGGGTTTGGGTGGTGTTTTTGGTGTATTTTCCTTCTTGGATTCTTCATCTTCATCCTCACTATCGAAATTGATAGTTGTGGTGTTGTTTGGGTTGGGTGGCGGATCATAAGACAGGCCACTTCTTGTGAATACAGCATTGATATGCTCATTTCTGGTTTGTGGTGGACGATAAGTCTTATCATTCGATGATGATGATGGTTTTGGGTTGGTTTGGGTGTTACTAGGTAACGAACCTGATGGTCGGGAAGAAATTTGATCAGAGAGTCTCCCAAATTTGTTTTCAAGATCTTGGATAGATGCTTGATGATTTTTCTGACCTTGCTCAACTTTGGTCTTGAGATTGAAAAATTGATTCTTGACGAACTCGTTGGTTGATTTTTGAGCAGTGACAAATTCTCTCATCATTTTTTCAAAATCTGTTTCTTCAGGTTTCTTTTCGGAATTTTGTGAGGTTTGGTTCTCTACTTTTGGTTGGGACTCATGGTTGTTATCCCTTTGTCGGCGATCTTGCCAACTAGCAGAGTTTCGTCCGTAATAATTTCCACGATATCCTCCTCCTCGGTATCCTCCTTGGATGTAATTAGCTTCTCCTTCTTTTGGTTGGTCCATAGGTTGATCATCACATTCTGATGATGGGTGGTTACCTCCACAGTTGTTACAACCATCTCGCATTTCTTTCATCTCTCCTCTAAGATCTTTATATTGCGAATCGATTTTGGAAACCAAGGTTTCCATTTTCTCCATGAGTTTAGATGAATCAGGACTTTCGGCAAAGGCAACGGTTTTTCTTAAGGGTTTTGTCTTGGCATCCTTTGACCAGTCGAGTTTGAGAAGAACTCGGTATTCAAGCAATTGGTATGCCTGGTTAGGAGTCTTATAAAGAAAAATTCCTCCAGCATCAAGAATTCCTTGATATGTTTCATCAAGTCCATGGTAAAAGATTTGGATAATGGTTCCTCGTCCTAAACCATGTCCATGACAACTTCGAAGTAAATCCTTCATACGAAGCCAGGCTTCGACGAGTGATTCGTTAGGATTTTGTGTGAAAGCACGAATTTCTCCCATGAGTCGATCAAACATTGCAGGTGGAAAGAATCGGCTTACAAAAGTTTGCCTCATCTCCTCCCAAGTAGTGATGATTCCTGGTGTTAATTCGTTATACCACACTTTTGCATCTCCAGCAAGTGATGACGGAAAAAGTTTGAGTTTAACGGCATCTACATTTGTATCACCGTATCGGAACATGCCACAAATTTCAATGAATTCGGCAACGTGTTTGTGAGGATCGGCCCTCGAACGGCCATCGAATTGACGGTCTTTGATCATAGAAAGATGGTGACCTTTCACGGTGAAATTGTCACCTAAGTTGACAGCAACAATAGCAGCTCCAGGAGTGGGTGCTACGGCTCGGTTTGCTTCCCACATGGGTCTATCGTCAGCCATGGGAAAAGGTTGATCAGTGAATGGGTTATAAACGACTTTGGCTTCAAAAAGGTTATCAAAAGTTGGGTTTGGTATTCTTGGTACACGATTGGCTAGTGGAACAAAGGGTGTTCTTCTTCTTCTTCTAGATCTTGTTCGAATCAAACTTTCGGGATTGAAAAGTGGTGGAATTGGTTCTACTCCAGTTGATCGAGTGTTCATACAATTCCCCAACGAATCGAGGCAATGTCTAAACAAACGAGCAAAGAATGAAAACAATTTGAAAAGATCAGAATCGTCCAACCGATCGGATAGAACAGTCTACCGATCGGATAGATCTCTCGGTAAATTTGATTTGAAGGATCCGATCGGATGGAAGTGTCCGCCGATCGGATGGTTCTCTCGGTAAATGAAAATTTTGGAAAACCGATCGGATGGATGAACAACCGATCGGATGGGCAGCTCGGTAAAACTTTTTTTTTTTTTACAAAAACTAACTAAATGAGAATTGGACTAAAACTTACAGAAACACAATCAAAATCCCCGGCAGCGGCGCCAAAAACTTGATGTGCCCGGTTCGGTGCAAGTTTTAAATTTATAAGGGGGTGAATTACCGAATCTAATAACAACACATACGAGCAAGTATACTCGTCCGTTGTAGCAAGATTTTGATGGTAAGTCGGGATCGTTCGCAGGGATTTGTGTAGTGAATCGAATTGTAAGTTAAAAGCAACTATCTCAAACAAGTAGTAATGATATAATGAAAATTCAAATGATTAAAAACTACACTTGCTTAGACTAGTGTACTACAATTGACTAATATGATTGTGATAACTTTTGAAAACATGTTGGTTGTGATAATTAGTTTTGACACTAATCTATTGTTTCTACAAATTAAACCTTCGTCAAGATTTTGATTTATAAAAACAAGCATTAAGTTTAACCAATCAATTCAAGATCAATTCAAGGTTCATGAGTTGGTGTTCCTCAAACACAAAAACAATCTTTTGTCTAATCAAACAAGCTTAGGAAATGGTCAATACAAAAGGTAACCGATTATAGACAAAAGGTCACAATTGAAAGCAAACTATTAATCTCTCGACCTTTAAAGTGGTTTACCATCAATCCGTTTTGATAGACAAAAGCATTTTCATTACAATCACAATAAAGTTTCTTTGTTTAATCAAGAATAGTGGAAGACAACAATCATTCATAGACAAATGATTATAACTAGTGGAATAACAATAGTTCTTTCAACCCTTAAGATTAATAGCACTAGTTAAACTTGATTACCCAAATGTCACTATGAAACTTTATCACAATTGGTTCTTAGAATTGACTTGAAATTGAATTAAAACATGTTATCACAATCATATGCCAATCAATGAATAATACACATCATCTAAGCAAGTGCACAAAGGCACTAGCCACTTGTAACACCCCCAATTTCGTGATATACAGCGGAATTCAAATTGGGTGTTACTTCATGGCACAACAGTTGAATAGTAGAAAACAATCACCAATTTGGTCGTTTTAAAAGATATATCATTCGAATATCAGAGTTTACAAAACAAGTCCCAGTGGTTTCCCAAATTTATTAAATAGGTTTTCGAATGATAATTTATAGCCTTCATAATTATTCGTGCTCCTCCATGCCATCCTTGATTATCATGGACCTGAGATAAATACATGCTAAAAGCGTCAACACAAAGGTTGGTGAGTTCATAGAGTTTGTAAGTAAAAACTGTTGATTTCCAAAATCAAAGAGTTTGTGAGTCCATAACAGTTGTAAATAAACAGTTGATTAACGAAGTCAAAGAGTGAGTAATACCATAGTATTTATAGTTAAACCAGTTGCTTGTCAAAAATCAAAGTGTGAGTGAATCCATAGAGTTTGCATAAAATCAGTTGATTTTCAATAGTTCCAAATTTAGGTAATAATTGTAACAAATACAATTATTAATAAAATAAGCGGTGGGTTACGATATTATACACCCATAGTTGGTTGGTTAGCCCTAACCGGGTCAACACAAAATAGTTGTTGTTTGCCAAGTAGTGATTTTCTGCTATATAGTGAATACAAGTTCAAGTTTAATAAAATAGTGGCAATACTGTATCATGACTACAGTATCGTTTCTATTGCTCTAAGTCTCATGACACTCAACGTTTAACAGGCATCAAGAATGATGTAAAGTATATAGGCCCTCGGGATAGGTATTTGCCAATAACCTATAAGTTTGTTTAAATAAGGTGCGCTTGGGTGGCTCATCCTAGCAGACCCAAACGGGGATTGTCAGTCCCAAATAGATCTATTCACAATTATTTACGTTCACTCGCAAGTGATTAAGGTTCATGATATGAGGGACTTCGAACATGGCAATAAAGGTAAACTTAAGCAATAGTGAATCAGGTATAGCATACAGTTGAAAATCATTTGTGTTCAGGTTTGTAGCAGGTATCTCTCCATGAGATATAAAAATGTATAAAAGAGGATTTATAAGTTCATGGTAATTCGTTAAAGTTTATAGTGCCTTTGAAAGTAAAAGCAAGTGTTATGTTTCAATAACAAGTAGAGTGGTTTATCAAATGAGTATAATGTTTAAGGTAAACTAGTAAAGTTTATATGAAATACAAGCATGTATTTCCACCATAAGTAATTCAAAATAGGTAAAAGAGTGGTTTAGGGAACTCACAGTAATGTGTAAATAGTTAAGAGTACTTGTAAAAATATGAAGCATGTAGTGAGCATGTATTTCCCCCAAAGCATTTATAAAACAATTATAACGAGTAGAAGTGGGGCGATAACTCACAGTAGTATGTAAAAGTTAAGAGTACTTGTGAAAGTAAAAGCAAGTAGTTGAGCATGTATCTCCCCCAAAAGTAGTTCAAAACATTTAAAAGTAGGGGCTATGAAACTCACCTTGGAACGTAGTGATGTAAGTAACGCAACGGTGCCAAAGAGTGTGGCGGAATAGAGTAACATAAGTGATGTCAAGAGTTAGAGCACGATGATATGGAATTCGGCACGACCTAACGAATATGAAACTCATCTTAATGTATATTCCAAAACGTAATGGTTTCCAATAGTTATCTATTCCCATTCCCAAGTATTGTTTTCAAATCTTGCTTTCAAAAAGATTTGCGTTATATCCGTTTCATAGTGTTTGGTATCATCATATGTGTAGTGGTTTGAATGTCGAGACTCGAGAACTCACACCAAAATATAAAACATATAGCTCAAGTATAAGAAGAAATTAAACATGTAAAGATCATGTAGCAAAGTATAGAGCATATTGAACATGTACGAGAAGAAAGTAGATACGTAAGAATCAAGTAGCATGTAAGTGCTAAAATAAGTGAATGGTTAAGTTCTAGTCAAATTAACTAAAGCTATTCCGGTTAAATAGTTTACCAAATGGTTTAAGTTTTAATCCATTTTAACTAAAGTTTATCCGGTTAGTTAATTTACCGAATAGTTTCAGTTTACAAGTTTCATACGTTCCAACTAGTTAAATAATCGAGTAGAACTAGTTAAATAATCGAGTAGTTTAGCTTACAAGTTTTATACGTTATCGAGTTCTATATGTCATCGAATTCTATATGTTATCAAATTTTAATGCCAAGTTATTTATAACAAATTAATTCCAGTTTGTTAAGTTGTAAATGATCATTAGTCCTTAACTCAAGTTTCTGTTTCGATAGTTTAGGCATATTCGACATAATCTAATTCCAAATTAATAGTTTCCGAAACTTAAGTTAATCACAAACGATATTAATAAGTTATACTTATTTCTCGGCCGTCTAATCCTAACGGCACGAGACCATTTTATCCGCAATACATCCAAATCCAAGTTCAATGTCAATATTTTACTTGTCATATTAACGACTACAATGCCGAGACTCTAGTGCCTCGGCCTAATCTACTCGGCTCCAACTACAACCAAACGGACCAAGTCCTTTGGTTTAGTCTCAGCGACAACAACAACAACAATTAGTAACATCAAGACATAACAACGCCACAACATAATGACCACAAGGACCATTGCCGAGACCATCATGGTCTCGGCTCCACTTCCACATCCCAAGCATGTCTCGGCTATCCCATTAATAACAACAAATAACCACTTACCGAGACCACTAATTCAAACAATCGACATTACCAATCAAGAATAATCACAAATCAAGAAATGAAATAACAGGGAAACCATGTGTACTGTGAGCTTAAGCTCACGGTTTGTACAACTCGACCAACAAACACACCTTTTTGATACCAAACTTTTGTTACCGATTTTTATTCGTTAAAACATTAGAAACCCGTTTGATTAAACCCAAATAATAAGATTGAAACCGAGTTTGACTCGTATACGAGTCAACTCACGCGTGAAAACGCGTTATCTTACCGTTTCTCTTCAAGATCTACATGTTTTAGAGACAAGGAGTGGTGGTGGTAGGTTCTTGGTGGCGGCGGTGAGCAAAATACGAGATGGGGAGGAGCTTTTGGTGGCGCGTGGATTACACAAGATGAAAGAGGAGGATGTGGGAAACATTTTGGTGGTGGTGGTGAGGCTAGCAAGGTGGCGGTGGTGGTGGTTTTTGTGGCGCCGGCGGCGACAGAAGAAAGGAGGGGGTGAGGGAGGAAGAAGAGACTCTCTCTCTTGTTTTGGAGTGTGTGTATGTGTGCTGGTATGTATAGACCAAAGAGAAGAGGAAATGCAAGTTGCAATTGATTTTTATTTGGAGGTTAGTTTATGTATTCATATGGTTGTTTTGTAGTAGCGTGAGAGGTAGAGTGTGAATAAGTAAGATTACCTGTTTCAGTGGTTCAAATGATTACTCATTATAGTAGCGTGTGTGAGTAGTGAACCTGCACTTGGATTGTGTAAGAAGTGAATGACAGTTGCTTGTGAAATGTTTAGCCGACGCTATGGATCAAAAGCAAGAAGACAAATGGATTTGATGCTGGCTTTTGTTGTGTTAGTCGGTATAAATAACCAAGGGGAAGAGACAAATAAACTTTGATATTAATAATGGCAGAGATAGATGATGAGACAGATCTTAATATGAAGATAGATAATGGGTTGCGTACAAGCAATCTAAAACAAAGGAGTTGAGTGTTGGCAAATGTGGCAGTGAGATTCTAGGAGACAAGAAGTAGGGAACAAATGAGTCTTTAAGCATATTGTCCTTGTTATGTATCCAAAAGAATGTATCCAAAAGAAAGAAGACGAAAAAAAACGAAATCATGGTTGGTTGTTGAAATGAATCGTCCTTGTGGTGTTTAGCCAAGAAGAAAAGAACAAAAATAATCATTTTCGTTTGTCATGGCTTGTTCGATGTATTCAAAAGTTAACAATATCTCAAGATATTTTGATGGAGTGTGGCAGTAGTCATTGCATGATAGGCAATGATGGTTTCTTGTGGTTGTGTTTGTTTATATGATCCAAGGGGTCAAGAAATTTTTATTATGGTTATTCGTTGTTATTTGTTTGGTGACATCAGAAGGTCAATTCCTTTTAAATCTTGGTTGATATTATTTGAGTATACAAGTTACCAAAATGATGGAAGGAATTTTAACACAATCGTATCGTTTAGTAATAATGTTGAATAAAAGCAAAAATTTAGTCCGTAAAAATGGTTAATTAAATCATGACGATAGATTACTCTTGTTAATCATTTATAATTATGTGGGAAATTTTACGGGATATTACAGTACCTACCCGTTAAACCGAATCCCGTCCCGGGATTCTAGTCTAAGGTGGTTGTCAGGGTTGTTTTGCAATAAATGGAAGTCATTGGGATGAAGATTCCCGCATGATAAGTGGTTATGAAATCGTATGCTGAGCAATACTTTATACGAGGTGCTGGAAAGAGTGTAAGCATAAGCAAAGGATTTGGATCCATATTTGTAGAAGTTGAGTTTATTGTGGTACATGTGAAAATCATTATTCCCATAGTCAACTTGACTTGAGAAAATTTTCATTTTTTTTTTTTTTTTTTTTGAAGATTGTTATTCTATCGCATTTTGAAAATAAACAAGGTTCATAACTTTTGAAAATCAAAAACCTATGAGGGTAACCTACCCGTCAAACAAAGGGTTTGTAAATAATAGATTTTTAACAATGAGGGTTTCGGATGATAACTTGATGAACGTAGAGAAAGTTGTTGAACTTCAACTTGTTAAAGTTTTAAGTGACAACACAGAATCGGTTCCAAGTTTTTGTAAATGATAAATCAGTTTCCTTCTGAGTAAAAATATATACACAAAATTTGTTTGATTTATATAAAACTGTGTCTTACGTTAATAATTTGTTTGTATCTATCGCTTTCAAAATATTCAAGTTGTTAGATAGGTATGGAAGTTAGGAGGGGAAATCAATACGTCATAAGATGAAATGTGTTATAGCTAAAAATCATTTTGTTTCTTTGGGGTTGTTAATCGTTGCTGGGGACAAAAGAGAAACACAAAAGTTGGTTTGTTTTGGTTGTAGTCGAGTCCACAAAAGAACATAACCAAATAACTAGGTGGAGGTTCGTTGGAGTTTGCGGAGGTTGTTTGGAGTTCGAATGGGACAAAGTACTTAGACAGTATAGTATTTTTGGCTTAGTTGAAGTAATTTGAGAACATGAAAGTTGGGTCGAGCTTTGGTAATAACTTGGTCATCACATGATTCTTTGGTAAGTGTTTAAATAGAGACGTGTAAGAATATTGATAGGTTGTTAAGTGGATGACCCAAAGTAAACGGGCATGAGTTGATTTGAAATAAATCTTAAGTTGTTGAGCTTAATTAGAGTTGGGTTCGAGTTTCAATGATAAAGGCCTAATGATAAACAAGGATGCATTGGGTTGCTGTGAGCAATGAGTCGAGATTTTATGTTTCAAGGATAAGTTTGATATGGAGAATGTTGAAACGTTGAACATACGTTCCATGACATATATGGTTACGAGATAGTTTCGAGATCATCGAAATCTCGTATAATGCCTGAGAGTTTTGAGAGGACGTTAGGAGATTCACAATCTCCTAAAGATTGAGAGGTCAAATCGTACGGAAAAGTGTTATTTATACGTGGCGAGTTCATGATCTTTAAGTCGTGGTGTGGCGTGTTTAATGCGATATGTTTCTGCCTCTTGCGTTGAAATGTGTAAACCAAAGTAAAAAAATTTACTACGTACCCCAGAGCTAGTTGCTAGTATAGACACAAATGTTTGAAAGTTTTATTCTTTGAATACAATAATTGAAAAATATTTTTCAAACCCTTATAAATACCATTGGCACGCTTGTGTTATTCATACACACACACACAATCAATGGCTTGTAAGCTACCACATACCGCTAAACAATTTCAATGGTTTATCAAGGCAGAAGCTGAGGGTAGTGACGTGGATCGTCAGAATGCTATTGTGAAGGTCATCCTGCAGTTTGAGACTATGAAACAACTGAAACAACGACTTAGAGAACGCTACGCCATGTGCAAAGACATTTCAGATGATAGGAAATATGTGATCGACACGTTTTTGTATGATGAATATCGTAAGGACGCTGCTGTCATCGAGTCGTTGTGGGCTTGTGTTCATCAGATAGAAATCCAGGTTTCCAACAAGATCCGTTGGAGTTTTGAAGAGAATGTTGAAGCTGCTAGGGTTGAACAACAACAACAACAACAACAACAAAATCCATCACTACCACCACAGCAACAACTTCAACAAGGTGCATCAAGTTCATCTACACCAAGGGTGGTTGTGCAACAACAACATTTGCCTCATCTGGATCACTTCCAGCCAAGTTTCGAGGAAAATGTGGCAGCTGATGATGATAGTTGGACTTCTGACATGGAGCGGGAGCTGAGCAAGTTGGAAGCTAAATGGGAAGAAGAGAAATTGGCGAGTTTTGATCCTTATGATGATGGTTATGACTCTAATAACTCTCAAACCTGGGATCACCCGGACTATCGTTGAAGTCTAGGTTTATGTTTATGTGGTGTTTTGATCGTTTGTAATGTCTAAGTATTTCTGTCAAGTTTATTTGAATAATATGGTGTTTAAATTTAATTGAGATTACTGTAGAATTTACAGTGCCTGAGGTTGAAATATAGGGATCACTGTATCACTTACAGTGTCCAAGAAAAGTAGAGGCCACTGTATTTACTTACAGTGTCTGCTAAGGAGAATAGAGACCACTAGAGTTTTGTGATAAATTCAAAGTGGTGAGACGTAAGGTTACAGAGAAATTTTGAGACCATTGTAATCGCATACAATGTCTAGGAGTTTAGAGGAAGCATTGTGAAATTCACAACGTTAGAGGAATAAGTAAGACCATTGTCTTAATAGTGGATGGAATCATTGTAATCTCATGTGAAAGTTACTATTTCCATAGTTAACATAACTTGGAAAATTTCTTTTGGAATAACTATTTTTATTCCTTTATGGTTTGAAATTTCACATGGTTTCCAATTACAAGGATTTGTGCGGGTAACCTACCCGTTAAACAAAAGAGTTTTGTTGATAACAGATTCTTACATAGAGATATTCGGATGAGGATTCGGTGTGTGTAGAGAAAATTGCTGAATCTCAGCTTCATGGGATGAGAAATCTTGTTTGTCTTTGTGTGAGGAATAGTGAACTCAAGCGGCTAGAATAGTAGCCTCATTGCTACTCCTCTATATATATGCCGGATTTCACTCCTCACCACTCACATTTCTCTACCCAACATTTTCAAAATGTCTTACACCTACACCGTTCTTGTAATCATGTACGCTGCTGCAGCCATCTTCTTGGCTTACGTCCCAGATGAAGACCTGGAGTCCCTGGCCGAGGTCATAATGCTTCTCATAACACTCGTGGCTTTGGCCGTCAGCGCAGATGAAATATGGGGGTAAGTGATAGTATTACGATAGGAGTGTTGTTTTGAATCCGTATACTAACACCATGTATTAATGTTTTATTGCATTAATACTTGTTTATTCTTGTCGTACAGGATATTCGAGGTGTTGCACCCAGTCGTGGTTCTTGCTCTTGCTGGCGTAGTGGTGTTTTTCATTGGCATAGCGGGTCAACCGATTGGTGATGTTATGCCTTTCTTAGTGATATTTGTAATATTAGCATTACCAATGCTAATCATATCCTTATGTATCAATATTTATGGTTTCTAATGAGAGTTATGCTATGTGTTGGATGAATTTTCGTGGTTATCGGTTTCATACACATGTCATTACAGATACAAATAAGCCCACTTATTTATAATTCGTTATTTACATAGAGAGGCGTCCCAAACAATGTAAATATGGAAATATAAACTCATGGTTCGGCGCTTTACAATTTCTTTATTTAAATAAAAGGCATCCCAATCATTCAAATAAAGACTTTGTAAACCATCCTACTTAAGAATTTCTGATTTAACACTCATACTAATCCACAAAATAATCCATGCGCGGATTTTTCGGAAATACAGGAAAAGGCATTTCACACGCATTTATAAAGATGTGAGTGAGATAATTAAGGGTGGTTGGTATGGCACTTGAAATAATTGATGAGTATATATATCAATATATATTAGAGTGTTGGTATAGCAAAACTATCTAGAAGTCACATAAGTGTCTGGCAGATGGAAAGCACGGAGAGCGAAAGGCTATAAAATGTTTTGTTTGTAAAAGTAGTTATAGTTCGGACCTCATTTAGACCCGTTTCTCTATAATTGTAGCTCTGATACCAATCTGTAACACCCCCAATTTCGTGATATACAGCGGAATTCAAATTGGGTGTTACTTCATGGCACAACAGTTGAATAGTAGAAAACGATCACCAATTTGGTCGTTTTAAAAGATATATCATTCGAATATCAGAGTTTACAAAACAAGTCCCAGTGGTTTCCCAAATTTATTAAATAGGTTTTCGAATGATAATTTATAGCCTTCATAATTATTCGTGCTCCTCCATGCCATCCTTGCTTATCATGGACCTGAGATAAATACATGCTAAAAGCGTCAACACAAAGGTTGGTGAGTTCATAGAGTTTGTAAGTAAAAACTGTTGATTTCCAAAATCAAAGAGTTTGTGAGTCCATAGCAGTTGTAAATAAACAGTTGATTATCGAAGTCAAAGAGTGAGTAATACCATAGTATTTATAGTTAAACCAGTTGATTGTCAAAAATCAAAGTGTGAGTGAATCCATAGAGTTTGCATAAAATCAGTTGATTTTCAATAGTTCCAAATTTAGGTAATAATTGTAACAAATACAATTATTAATAAAATAAGCGGTGGGTTACGATATTATACACCCATAGTTGGTTTGTTAGCCCTAACCGGGTCAACACAAAATAGTTGTTGTTTGCCAAGTAGTGATTTTCTGCTATATAGTGAATACAAGTTCAAGTTTAATAAAATAGTGGCAATACTGTATCATGACTACAGTATCGTTTCTATTGCTCTAAGTCTCATGACACTCAACGTTTAACAGGCATCAAGAATGATGTAAAGTATATAGGCCCTCGGGATAGGTATTTGCCAATAACCTATAAGTTTGTTTAAATAAGGTGCGCTTGGGTGGCTCATCCTAGCAGACCCAAACGGGGATTGTCAGTCCCAAATAGATCTATTCACAATTATTTACGTTCACTCGCAAGTGATTAAGGTTCATGATATGAGGGACTTCGAACATGGCAATAAAGGTAAACTTAAGCAATAGTGAATCAGGTATAGCATACAGTTGAAAATCATTTGTGTTCAGGTTTATAGCAGGTATCTCTCCATGAGATATAAAAATGTATAAAAGAGGATTTATAAGTTCATGGTAATTCGTTAAAGTTTATAGTGCCTTTGAAAGTAAAAGCAAGTGTTATGTTTCAATAACAAGTAGAGTGGTTTATCAAAGGAGTATAATGTTTAAGGTAAACTAGTAAAGTTTATATGAAATACAAGCATGTATTTCCACCATAAGTAATTCAAAATAGGTAAAAGAGTGGTTTAGGGAACTCACAGTAATGTGTAAATAGTTAAGAGTATTTGTAAAAATATGAAGCATGTAGTGAGCATGTATTTCCCCCAAAGCATTTATAAAACAATTATAACGAGTAGAAGTGGGGCGATAACTCACAGTAGTATGTAAAAGTTAAGAGTACTTGTGAAAGTAAAAGCAAGTAGTTGAGCATGTATCTCCCCCAAAAGTAGTTCAAAACATTTAAAAGTAGGGGCTATGAAACTCACCTTGGAACGTAGTGATGTAAGTAACGCAACGGTGCCAAAGAGTGTGGCGGAATAGAGTAACATAAGTGATGTCAAGAGTTAGAGCACGATGATATGGAATTCGGCACGACCTAACGAATATGAAACTCATCTTAACGTATATTCCAAAACGTAATGGTTTCCAATAGTTATCTATTCCCATTCCCAAGTATTGTTTTCAAATCTTGCTTTCAAAAAGATTTGCGTTATATCCGTTTCATAGTGTTTGGTATCATCATATGTGTAGTGGTTTGAATGTCGAGACTCGAGAACTCACACCAAAATATAAAACATATAGCTCAAGTATAAGAAGAAATTAAACATGTAAAGATCATGTAGCAAAGTATAGAGCATATTGAACATGTACGAGAAGAAAGTAGATACGTAAGAATCAAGTAGCATGTAAGTGCTAAAATAAATGAATGGTTAAGTTCTAGTCAAATTAACTAAAGCTATTCCGGTTAAATAGTTTACCAAATGGTTTAAGTTTTAATCCATTTTAACTAAAGTTTATCCGGTTAGTTAATTTACCGAATAGTTTCAGTTTACAAGTTTCATACGTTCCAACTAGTTAAATAATCGAGTAGAACTAGTTAAATAATCGAGTAGTTTAGCTTACAAGTTTTATACGTTATCGAGTTCTATATGTCATCGAATTCTATATGTTATCAAATTTTAATGCCAAGTTATTTATAACAAATTAATTCCAGTTTGTTAAGTTGTAAATGATCATTAGTCCTTAACTCAAGTTTCTGTTTCGATAGTTTAGGCATATTCGACATAATCTAATTCCAAATTAATAGTTTCCGAAACTTAAGTTAATCACAAACGATATTAATAAGTTATACTTATTTCTCGGCCGTCTAATCCTAACGGCACGAGACCATTTTATCCGCAATACATCCAAATCCAAGTTCAATGTCAATATTTTACTTGTCATATTAACGACTACAATGCCGAGACTCTAGTGCCTCGGCCTAATCTACTCGGCTCCAACTACAACCAAACGGACCAAGTCCTTTGGTTTAGTCTAAGCGACAACAACAACAACAATTAGTAACATCAAGACATAACAACGCCACAACATAATGACCACAAGGACCATTGCCGAGACCATCATGGTCTCGGCTCCACTTCCACATCCCAAGCATGTCTCGGCTATCCCATTAATAACAACAAATAACCACTTACCGAGACCACTAATTCAAACAATCGACATTACCAATCAAGAATAATCACAAATCAAGAAACGAAATATTCCGGTTAAATAGTTTACCAAATGGTTTAAGTTTTAATCCATTTTAACTAAAGTTTATCCGGTTAGTTAATTTACCGAATAGTTTCAGTTTACAAGTTTCATACGTTCCAACTAGTTAAATAATCGAGTAGAACTAGTTAAATAATCGAGTAGTTTAGCTTACAAGTTTTATACGTTATCGAGTTCTATATGTCATCGAATTCTATATGTTATTAAATTTTAATGCCAAGTTATTTATAACAAATTAATTCCAGTTTGTTAAGTTGTAAATGATCATTAGTCCTTAACTCAAGTTTCTGTTTCGATAGTTTAGGCATATTCGACATAATCTAATTCCAAATTAATAGTTTCCGAAACTTAAGTTAATCACAAACGATATTAATAAGTTATACTTATTTCTCGGCCGTCTAATCCTAACGGCACGAGACCATTTTATCCGCAATACATCCAAATCCAAGTTCAATGTCAATATTTTACTTGTCATATTAACGACTACAATGCCGAGACTCTAGTGCCTCGGCCTAATCTACTCGGCTCCAACTACAACCAAACGGACCAAGTCCTTTGGTTTAGTCTAAGCGACAACAACAACAACAATTAGTAACATCAAGACATAACAACGCCACAACATAATGACCACAAGGACCATTGCCGAGACCATCATGGTCTCGGCTCCACTTCCACATCCCAAGCATGTCTCGGCTATCCCATTAATAACAACAAATAACCACTTACCGAGACCACTAATTCAAACAATCGACATTACCAATCAAGAATAATTACAAATCAAGAAACGAAATAACAGGGAAACCATGTGTACTGTGAGCTTAAGCTCACGGTTCGTACAACTCGACCAACAAACACACCTTTTTGATACCAAACTTTTGTTACCGATTTTTATTCGTTAAAACATTAGAAACCCGTTTGATTAAACCCAAATAATAAGATTGAAACCGAGTTTGACTCGTATACGAGTCAACTCACGCGTGAAAACGCGTTATCTTACCGTTTCTCTTCAAGATCTACATGTTTTAGAGACAAGGAGTGGTGGTGGTAGGTTCTTGGTGGCGGCGGTGAGCAAAATACGAGATGGGGAGGAGCTTTTGGTGGCGCGTGGATTACACAAGATGAAAGAGGAGGATGTGGGAAACATTTTGGTGGTGGTGGTGAGGCTAGCAAGGTGGCGGTGGTGGTGGTTTTTTTGGCGCCGGCGGCGACAGAAGAAAGGAGGGGGTGAGGGAGGAAGAAGAGACTCTCTCTCTTGTTTTGGAGTGTGTGTGTGTGTGCTGGTATGTATAGACCAAAGAGAAGAGGAAATGCAAGTTGCAATTGATTTTTATTTGGAGGTTAGTTTATGTATTCATATGGTTGTTTTGTAGTAGCGTGAGAGGTAGAGTGTGAATAAGTAAGATTACCTGTTTCAGTGGTTCAAATGATTACTCATTATAGTAGCGTGTGTGAGTAGTGAACCTGCACTTGGATTGTGTAAGAAGTGAATGACAGTTGCTTGTGAAATGTTTAGCCGACGCTATGGATCAAAAGCAAGAAGACAAATGGATTTGATGCTGGCTTTTGTTGTGTTAGTCGGTATAAATAACCAAGGGGAAGAGACAAATAAAATTTGATATTAATAATGGCAGAGATAGATGATGAGACAGATCTTAATATGAAGATAGATAATGGGTTGCGTACAAGCAATCTAAAACAAAGGAGTTGAGTGTTGGCAAATGTGGCAGTGAGATTCTAGGAGACAAGAAGTAGGGAACAAATGAGTCTTTAAGCATATTGTCCTTGTTATGTATCCAAAAGAGTGTATCCAAAAGAAAGAAGATGAAAAAAAACGAAATCATGGTTGGTTGTTGAAATGAATCGTCCTTGTGGTGTTTAGCCAAGAAGAAAAGAACAAAAATAATCATTTTCGTTTGTCATGGCTTGTTCGATGTATTCAAAAGTTAACAATATCTCAAGATATTTTGATGGAGTGTGGCAGTAGTCATTGCATGATAGGCAATGATGGTTTCTTGTGGTTGTGTTTGTTTATATGATCCAAGGGGTCAAGAAATTTTTATTATGGTTATTCGTTGTTATTTGTTTGGTGACATCAGAAGGTCAATTCCTTTTAAATCTTGGTTGATATTATTTGAGTATACAAGTTACCAAAATGATGGAAGGAATTTTAACACAATCGTATCATTTAGTAATAATGATGAATAAAAGAAAAAATTTAGTCCGTAAAAATGGTTAATTAAATCATGACGATAGATTACATTTGTTAATCATTTATAATTATGTGGGAAATTTTACGGGATATTACAAGTGCACAAAGGCACTAGCCACTCATAGCAAACATAAATGTAAACTCAATACTTTGAACATTAGAAACCATGATTGAAAGTCTTACAATGATTTGGAAATAAGATTACAAGTGAAAGACAATGATTCCACAAGCAATGAAAATGATATATTCGACTTTCTCCCTTCTCCTGGACTTATGGACGAATTTCTTGAGTATTTTCTGTGAATGGTTCTTTCTCTAACTCCCTCTAGCACTCTAGATTGATTGGTATATAAATACTCAACAAATGGTTCTATAAATTGCTCTAACCAAGGGTCTAAGTGCATAAATGCTTCTCTTGCTCCCCAAGTAGCATTGAATGGTTAGAATACTGAAAAGAAGGACCTAGAACCGGATTTATAAAGTCACAATCCTTAATAAAGAAGTCTTGGGTCAAACAGCGACTTCCAACCGATCGGATAGAATGGTCTACCGATCGGTTGGTCTTCTCGGTAAATCCAAATTCACTCCATCCGAATCGGTTGCGGGCGGCGACCGATCGGATGGCTATGGCTGATGAACCTATTTCTTGGACTTTTGCGTACGACTTGTTTCTCAGTTGTAGCTCTTGATTCTTTGATCTTTCCCTTCATCCTTAAGCTTATTAACTCGACTACTCGGACTTTAACTCATTGAAGTACCTTACGGAGCAGAACTTGACACAAGATTCACATGCAATCTCAAATACTTCCTTTTTCCTCATTTTTGCATCTTTTCCATCCATTTTCCTGTCTTTGGCTACAAATGCTTTGCAAACACACTTTGGTATGATTTAGTAACAAAAGCATATAAATATAACCACAAAACATATATAAAACTACCAATAACGCTATCAAAAACATGTTAGATTTAGGCGTTATCATATGCTTCATGATTTTTCAAGAATTATGCATAACCCCAAGGTTTGGTTTTGTGCATGAAATAGAAATCCTAGACGCATATCAGGAGTATAAACATGATAAGGATACTTACAGTGATGTTTGGAGCAGAATTTGGTTGAGAACAATGGCTTAATTTGTGAATTTTGTGAAGTATGGGACGTATTCAGTAGGTGATAAGTTTTAGGAGAGTGATGAATAGTACATGGTGTTGTATATTTTATAATATATCAACCTGTGCATGTGACGGATCCGGCGGATCCCTAACAAAGGATCCGCCTTTGTTATCGTTTGGATCCGCGGGATCAAAACACAGTTTTTGGTTTAGTGTCGAGTTAGGTTAAACTAAGGTTTATGCTATTTTCTATTCTAATCACTAAGTTCCATTAATCCTAATCCAAGTCTGAGGTAGTTGAAGGGTTCTCTTTTGAGAGGTTTTGTGAGAATGTCGGCAATGTTGTCCTCTGAGGAAACTTTCTCAATTGAGATATTTCCCTTCTGAACATTGTCGCGTAGGAAATGATGACGTATTTCAATGTGTTTGGTTCTAGCGTGTTGGACCATATTTTTGCTGAGGTCGATAGCTCCTTTGTTGTCGCAAAGAATGGGGATGTCGTTGAGTTCGATTCCATAGTCTACTAGAGCTTGTTTCATCCACAGTGCTTGTTGACACGCCTTTCCTGCAGACACATACTCTGCCTCTGTTGTTGAGATTGCGAGGGCTGTTTGTTTCTTAGCGAACCATGAGGTGAGACAATGTCCTACAAAAGTACAAATACCACTAGTACTTTTCCTATCAACATAGTCACCGGCATGGTCTGATTCGGCATACACTATGGTTTCTACACCCGTTCCTTTGGGATACCATAATCCTACATGTGTAGTGCCTTTGATGTACCTAAATATCCGTTTAACGGCTTCAAGATGAGATATTTTAGGATCTTCTTGAAAACGTGCACATAGACAAACACTAAACATAATGTCCGGCCTACTAGCCGTAAGATAGAGTAAGCTACCAATCATTCCCCTATATTTAGTGTTATCTACGGATTCATTTTCTTCATCCTTTGTGAGTTTGGTTTCGGAGGACATAGGTGTTTTAGTTGGTTTTGAGTCTTCAAGACCAAACTTCTTAAGCATATCTTTGATATACTTTGATTGGTTGAAGAATATCCCATCTTCTAATTGTTTTATTTGGAGACCTAAGAAAAAGTTAAGTTCCCCCATCATACTCATTTCAAACTCATCATGCATGATTTTTGAGAAATCATCACATAACTCTTGACAAGTTGAACCAAATATAATGTCATCCACATATATCTGGATGATGATAATATGTGATCCCTTTTTCTTGGTGAAGAGAGTGTTATCTACTAGGCACATGGAGTACTTATGGTCAACTAAGAAGGTCTTAAGTCGATCATACCAAGCTTTTGGTGCTTGCTTAAGTCCGTATAAAGCTTTCTTTAATTTGTAAACATGATTTGGTTTTTCAAAATCGGCAAAGCCGGGAGGTTGTGCTACATATACCTCTTCATTTATAAAGCCATTTAAGAATGCACTTTTGACATCCATTTGGAATAATTTAAAATCATGTGCACATGCATATGCGAGTAGTATTCTAATAGACTCAAGTCTAGCTACGGGTGTAAATGTTTCATCGTAATCTATTCCTTCTTGTTGATTGTAGCCTTGTGCTACTAGTCTAGCTTTGTTTCTAGATACTATGCCATTTTCATCCATTTATTTCTAAAAACCCATTTGGTACCAATTATGGTTTGATTTTTAGGTTGAGGAACTAATGTCCAAACGTCATTCCTAATAAATTGATTTAATTCTTCTTGCATCGCAATGACCCAAGATTCATCTTTTATTGCTTCATTTATATTTTTAGGTTCTATTGTTGAAACAAAACAAAAGAAATTACTTTCATTTTGAGCTTTAGATCTTAATGTTCTTTCATTGAGTTTCCCTATGACGTTTTCTAATGGATGACTTTTGTCTTCTTTGATGTTGACTAAATCTCTTTTTATTGGTTCATCTTCTTTATCATTTTCAACATTTTCCTGATTATCAACCATTTGGTTTTCAACTAAGTCATCATCTACCAAAGGTGATGTCTTAGAGGGAGGTGGACATTCATCGAATGTTACGTTCAATGATTCCTCGACTCTTGAGGTTTCCTTGTTCAAAACTATGTATGCTTTACTAGTTTGTGAATATCCTAGAAATACACCTTCATACGACTTTGGGTCGAATTTGGTGAGATAATCCTTAGTGTTTAAAATAAAGCACTTGCTTCCAAACACTCTAAAATATCCTAAAGTAGGCTTTTTACCTCGATAAAGTTCATAAGGAGTTTTATTTAAAAATGGTCTAATTAAAACTCTATTTAGGATATATGTGGAAGTATCTACTGCGTGACACCAAAACTTTTGAGGTATGTTTTGTTCATTTAACATAGTTCTACTCATTTCTTGAATTGTCCTATTTTTCCGTTCTACTACACCATTAGATTATGGAGTTCGAGGAGCCGAGAAATTATGAGTTATTCCATTTTTATCACAGAATGTTCCGAATTGGATTTCATTGTCAAATTCTCGACCATGGTCAGTTCTAATAGATACTATGTTACATCCTAGTTGATTTTGAATTTTCTTGCTTAGAATTTCAAATTTATCAAAGGCCTCATTTTTGGTTTTCAAAAATTTAGTCCACGTATACCTAGAATAATCATCTACTATAACTAACGTGTAAAAATTACCTCCATAACTTTGTATAGCCGACGGGCCAAACAAATCCATATGTAACAATTCTAGACATCTAGATGTAGATACCATATTTTTAGCCTTATGGCTATTATGCACTTGTTTCCCAATTTTGCAAGCATCACAAAAGTGTTGGTCATATCTTAACTTAGGTAGGTTCCTAACAAGTTCTTTGGATGATAAGGATTGAATTAACCTCATATTGGCGTGACCTAAACGTCGATGCCATAAGGTTGAGTTTTCGTCCAGAGAAGTAAAACAAAGCTTGTCTTTCGGTGTTTTATCTAATTTCATAACATATACGTTATTCTTTAAGACACCTTTTCCTACTGTTATGCCATCTTTAAGTATTTTACTTCCATTTTCACTGAAAAGGACGTTATACTTTTTACGGCATAATTGACTTATACTAAGTAAGTTAAAACCTAAATTATCAACATGAGCAACGTCATCAATAGAGAGAGAGTCATGAGAGATTGTACCTTTTCCGATGATTTTACTTTTAAGCTTGCTACCAAATGTGACATTACCTCCGTCGTACACTTGGTAAGTGGAGAAAAGGCTTTTGTTTCCCGTCATGTGTCTTGAACACCCACTATCTTTGATCCACTCATCAGGTTCAAGTTCAACTTTTAAGGACACCTAAGTTCAATAAAGACTCAAGCGTTTGGTCCCCAATATCTCATGGGTCCGTTTGTGTTAAACATAACATTATCATGGTTCATGTAAGCAAATGGAGGATAATAGTTACATGGCATGTAATTGGGACCTTGAAAGTTTCTAGGCATATTTTGGTTCCAATTATTTTGATAATGATGTTGTGAATTAACATTACTCTTAGGAAAGGGGTGTTTGGGAAAACTAGTTTGAGGTCTCTGTTGTGTTGTTTTAACTCTATACTCATTCCTAGCTTGACCTCTCCCTATAAACACAGCTGGTTTTAGCTTGTTATTAGTTGTACTAGTGCTAGGTTTTCTAGTGACCTTAACAAATTCAGTACGGTCTATTTTCTGAACCTTCTGTTCAACTTCTGTACTCGCGGATCCCTTGGGTACAACTGGCGGATCCAAAATACTGGATCCGTCGGATCCGTGAACCTCTGACTTAGTTGAAACAGTTTCTTTTTCATTCACAGTTTGTTTCTTAAAGTCACTTAAGGTTCCTAGTTTCATAAAACCTAATCCGGTTTTATCATGAGGAAGTTTTTGCATCTTCATTATCTCATCTGCACAACTTATGTTTTTATCAAACCTTTTAAACTTAGAGTTTTGCTTAATGAGATCTTCCTGTGAAGTTTTTAGTGCATCTAATTCTAATTTTAGTTCTTGACAAGAGACACATGTATCTTTACTATTTTTCCCTTTTTCCATTCGTATCTCTTTTTCTTTAAGCCAATACACTTCTTTTTCTAAAAGTGTTGTTTTAGTTTTCAAGAATTTGTTTTTGTTGATGATTTTTAATGTGATATCACACAGCTTGTTATATTCTATTTCTAAGGTTTCATCATCTATAGAGGAGTATGAGTCAGAATGTACCTCTTCTGTGTCATGAGCCATAAGGGCAACTTCGTTGTTTATAGGCTCATCATCATCTCCTTCACTATCACTCCAAGCTCCACTAACGAATGCTTTTTGAGACTTGTTCTTTGGAGGCTTTGGACATTCACCTATAAAGTGACCAGAGTCACCACATCTATAGCACTTCCTATCTAACTTGCCCTTTTTATCATCACGGTCTTTTCGTAAAGATTTCTTTTCTTCACGAGGTGGTTTTACGAACTTTCCTCGTCTTCTGAAGAACTTCTTGAAATCTCTTACGATCATGGCATATTCTTCGTCTTCGCTACTTGAACAAGAGTCTTCATCATCACTTGATTCAACTCTAGCTTTCAAGGCAATGGACTTTATTTTCTCCTTCTTCCCTTTAACTATTTCTGAATCCTTTTCCATCACCATTTCGTGAAGTTTAAGATTTCCTATGAGCTCATCAAGTGTCATGCTTGAGAGATCCTTAGATTCTTCAATAGCCGTCACCTTTGCTCTCCACTTAGGATGAAGTGCTCTAAGAAATTTCCTGACAAAGTTCTTACTAGAAAAAGATTCGTCAAGTGCTTTAAAAGATGTAATAATAGTATTAAACTTAGCAAAAGCACCATCAATGGTCTCATCTTCAGAGATAACAAATTGTTCATATTGCTGAACAAGAAGATCAATTTTGTTATCTTTGACTTGTGAGTTCCCTTGATGAGTGATAATAAAAGATTGCAAAATATCTTTAGCCGTTTTGCACATAAAAACTCTTTCATATTCTTTCTTAGGTAAGGTATTGTAAAGCATCATTTTGGCTTCATTGTTTTTGGCAATCAACTTCTTTTGCTCATCACTGTGACGAGTAAGAGAAGCTCCTACATCCCGACCACCCGAAATATCATTACTAATGGGCTTGTAATCACCCTCAACAATAATATACCACAGATCTATGTCCTTTGACTTTACATATGTCTCAAAGCGATTCTTCCAATATATAAAACAATTTGGTTCAAATAGAGGTGGTCTTTGCATAGATTGTCCTTCTTTAAAGTTTTCAAAATCCATGGATCGTTTTAAGTTTTAAAATACAATATATTTTAAAAATCTTAAGTAACGTAGCTCTGATACCAATTGTGGAAAACTAGAAGGGGGGTTGAATAGTTTTACCGATTAATAATTAATTCACTTTGTTACTTTATGTTAATTCAAAGGAAACAAGCTCAGACAAGTATTCACGCAATATATATGAAACGTAAAGAGAGGAAAGATCAAACCACACAACACGGATGTTTATAGTGGTTCGGCTACAAGAACTCTCTTCCTTGCCCTACTCCACTCCTCGAGCCTCTAACTCGAGAGTTATCCTTCACTAAGAAACAAACTCTCTTCTAGGTGGAGAAAACCTTTACACGTTGCTTACTTCCTTTTCCGGTACTAAGCTAAACACCGAGTTCTACTTCAGGGCAGAACTAACCCAACGTCGCCTATACAATTACCGACACTAAGCTAAATGTCGAGTTCTTTCACAAGGGTACAACCACTCCCTACACTCTTTGTGTTTTGAGGACTAAAACACTAACCACACTCACTGAGATAAATGA
The DNA here is from genome assembly GCA_021014915.2 of Artemisia tridentata subsp. tridentata. Lineage (NCBI taxonomy): Eukaryota > Viridiplantae > Streptophyta > Magnoliopsida > Asterales > Asteraceae > Artemisia > Artemisia tridentata. The sequence continues at coordinate 374,202,314 of CP139506.1, read as the reverse complement.
TACAAATAATGATGTGTGAATTACACAAAGATCACACAGTAACTATACTAAAGGTTTACACTTCTGTGTTGAACCTTGATGCTTAATCTTCTTTGCTACAAAAGATAGATCAAATGATATGAATGAATGATGTTAGTAATATGAATGAGTATGTACTTTAGCTATATGAGTGATGAGAAGGCCAAGTGATCAGCTTGCTATTTATAGGCAAGCTGATACACACTCGACGGATCTGGCGGATCCCTTAAAAGGGATCCGTCCTTTATGTCAAAAGGATCCGCGTGTATGCCAGAGGTAAGACAGCTAAGAGATTTTCCAAATCTCTCCAATCTCTCCATATCTTTGTGTTGTCATATCAAGATCATCCAATGTCAACTATCTTACTTGAAGATCCATCCAAGATATTACAAGATCTTACCAAGATTGTATGTATGATGCATGCCATGATGTCATTGTATCATTTAAGAAATAAAGTTTCCTTTTAAGGAAATAACCATGTATATGTATGAAATGTATTTCCAAGTAAACTTGTAAAATGTGTTCTTAAAGATACTTTAGTTAGTATTTATAATTTGCTTAAAGATATACTTTGTAATTGTCATTAACAAAACTAAGCAAAGATCGTAAAATATAAATAACGTTTTTGGGATGATATTTGTATTAACAGGTTAGATAATTAATGAGAGTAAATGAGAGCGGTAAAAGTTAGTTGAAAGCAGTAAATGAGTTGGGTATTTATACTACCCAGCCTTGATACCTGTAATGGCGGCGTCGGATTTCCTGGGGACATGTCGCAGACACGATCCCTTAAATCCTGGGGTGGCAGCGGCTAGGCTACTATTGCCACTTGTCCAAAGGGTAACGCCACCTATCCTATTGCTAAAAGTCGTATCGGACGAAGGGGTTAGGCACTGTGCAACCTTTCTTCCGGAAGCCGCCATGTCGTTCGGACGTCCGGACAAGATAGGTCGTCCGGACATATACGCCAACATGTCCCCCCCAGTATCATAATATCGGTTACGCCGATATTGTGATACTTTGAAAATCTTGAATTTCCGTTTTATCATTCCCGAGGGGCTTTGATGACATCAAATAAGTACATATTATTAGCATCATTATCCCGTTTATATTGCTCATTTTATACTATTATGTGTGAGATTTTGTACTTAATCATTTACTTTTGTAAATCTCAGTAATATCGGAAGCAATTGGAGAAAGTTATGGAAAAAGATGTGTTTTGGAGCAAAAACAAAGATATTGAAGAATGCCTACTGATCAAACACTCAATACGGCGTATCAACTCTAATTAGATACGCCGTATCCATATACTTAGAAGAGTTCAAGACCTTGCCTGACTTTGATGCATACGGCGTATCCATCTTTGGGAATACACCGTATATGAAACTTGGTTGATTTGAAGAATACGGCGTATCGGATTATATGAATACGCCGTATAGAAGCCCTAGATATTTGAAGACCAAGACGGGATTACATCGAATGCGGCGCATCCTATCCTTGAGATACGTCGTATATGAGCCTTAACCGATAAATCAAGTGAAGAATCGAAGCCAAATGAAGAAATAATGTTTACGTAACAACTTTAGAAGATGCTTCACTGTTTTGGTCATAAAATCTTCATCCAGACTCTGTTTTAGTTGATTCAAGCGGCCACGCGAAGAGAAAAAGAAAATCTATCTGATTCTGAAGGAGATGCGGCGCATAGGATTTCTAGATGCGCCGTATCGGGGTCGTAACAGCAGACTGCATATTTTTGGTAAACTTGGAGGCTACTCTTCCTTACCCCTATAAATACCACAGCCCTATGGACGATTTTATTATCACCAGAAGGACCATTATCAGTGGGGAACAGCCCCAAATCATCCCCAACACCTTCTCCATCCACCATTGAAGATCGACGAAGAACATCTCCATACTTATCTTTGTGTATCATTCGGTTAGCATAATAAATTTGTCTATGGATTTCTTATGTTTAATTTTTATGTATACTTTATCTTTTACTGAGATTATGGGCTAACACCCTTAGGTGTTAGCCATGTTTATGAAGTTTTATTAGTTTTTATGATTTTGTTGATGTGTTTGCTTTGTTATTGGATTGGGTGCTTGTCGATAAAAACTCGTTTATTGCTTATAACTAGTAGAAGTCTATGTAACTAGGTTATGATCCTTATAACTTTAATTGATGTGACTTAACTACCTGTAATTGTGGTTGCTTAGGTTGAGTTATATGCGTGTTAACCCGAATCTCTATTAGGAATCATTGTTTGGCATAAACGGAACGTGTCTACAACCTAATAGGACTAGTAGCGTGTAATACCGAACTAGGTTAGATGGTTTAAAGCAATAAGTTAGTATTGATGCTAGACGAGTCACTATGATCATGTCCTCTTTCCCACCACGATGGTAGGTTATTTAATCGTGACAGGATTAATAATCGGATTGGCGACAAAACAATTGAATGAATTAAAACAAGTAGACATAAGCATGTATAACTATAAAATGGATTAGACGTGGCTAACCCGTTCTTCCTATCTATCTTCATCTATCTTTAATTTGCTTTTAATTAGTTTAATATTTATTTTCTCGTATTTAGTTTAATTAAACACACAAAATCGTGATAGCCTCTCAGGCTAAAACCCCAAAAATATTTACTTGCTTTCTAGGTTAGTTAGTTTAGTAATTAGAATACCTTTAGATCACTTTAATTTTGCTCCTAGTGAACGACCCTTGCTTACCTAAAAACTATCTACATTGATCGGGTACACTGCTCTTGAGTGTTTAGAGTCTATAGGTTAGTTCGGCAATAAATAAATTTAAAACTTGGTAGATTTTTATAGACCTAAAAAAACACATCAGGCTTAGTCCGTTAGGATTCGCAGGGCGGGCTTGATGTATAATCCGCCAAAAATCATTATCACTTCTTTTTAAGGATAGTCGTCATTTTTACCAGGGTCCTAAGATTGAGACACGTGTGCGTGTGTGTATCGTGTGGGTGAGAGAGTGCCACGTCAATGTCTGACACGGCGCGTCATTTCATGCTCTTCCTTCTCGCCTATAAATAGCGTCATTTCTATCGTTTTTACCACCATAATTTTCTGCTCTCTGACACACCCTCCGCAGTACATTTTCGAGCGAGTTTTTCCAATCAATCCGAGCGATTTCTGCGTTGCCATTCGTCCTAAGAGGTACGTTCCGAACCATCCATACTTTGTATTTTCTTTGCTGTTCGGCTATATCCCCTTTCTCCTCGGTTAAGCCATGTCGAATTCTCCCGTCACGATTCATGAGGAAGATACTCAAGAAGTTGGGGAATTTCTACCAAAGTTTGATATTCAAAAATATACCTCCCGGATGGATGAAGGGGCAGTGACTTTGGTGACAATGGAATTCGGTATACCGAGGACCTACATCCGAGGCCACCTCCGGTGGGTATGACAATGGATGAGTTGCCGGATGATGCTATTGGTTTGTATCTGGAATATTTTTATGAGGGCGGCCTTAGCGTGCCTTTTTCCACCTTTTTGCTAGACGTTATCAGATACTACAAGGTCCATATTTCTCAGCTGGTTCCGTTAGGTTTACACCGCGCGACCCTTTTTGAGGTGTATAGCCGAAGCTTGCACATCACCCCTACCACTTCTCTATTCCGGGCCTTCTACAAGTTGAGCAAGCAGGGTCACTAGTTCTCTTTTGAGAAAAGAGGTGGCAAGGAAAAGAGGGTTTGCTTCAGGGAGATCCTGACTTGCTTGAAAGGTTGGAAGCACAACTTTTTTTTAGACAGACGGGCCATTATGATTCTGACATATCGGATCCCTTTCCGAAGGGAGAATTTAATGTTGAAGATGCCGAATGGTTATCCGAGAACGTGATTGACCTCATCCAAATTCCACAGGGTTTCCTATACGCCGTTGGGTTAACCTCTCACTGGGATCATCCCGGTTACCGGGCAGCGCTTAAAGACGCCGAGGGAAAGGGTATAGCCTTTGCTTTGATTTCTTGTATGTAAATATGTGTCTATTCTCAACTGACTTATATATTTTGACTTATCTGTTTGAAGCTTTAACCATGTCGGACTATCTGATCAAACCCAAGTTCAGGAAGGGGGCCACCATGACCAAGGGGGAAAAGTACCGAGAGGGCCAGTCCCATGAGCTGCACGTGACCACCCCGACACCGACCAATGCTGATATCCCTGAGAAGACGGCCGAGCAGAGGAAGGTCGAGGTGGCTGATGAGAGGGTGCTGGAGGCTAAGCACAGGAAGCAGGAACAAGTTGCTGCCCGGCTGGCTCTTAAGTCCCAGCAGGGGGAACGGGTGTAAGCAAGTCAACTAAGGTCCGAGTGAAATGTGCCGCTGTAGAAGGAGGTTCTGACCGTTCGTCCAAGCGTGATAAGTTGACGGCTGATGTGCCCATTGTGGATTTGGACTCCTCGGAGCACATTCCGGAGCATATTCCCCCTCCTACTCCCATCCCGCTCGCTACATCCGGGCGAGACAAAGAGACAGCCGGAGGCTGAGGAGGGTGGGAGTCAACAGTTTGGAGATATCGATGCTGGTAAGCTATTCGGATGTGCTGATATGTTTATTTCTTCCTTCCCCTTCCTTTTTTTTTAAATATTATATTCAATAGTAACAATTGTGTTGTCTGTTGTTCCTCTTTCAGGGAGTTCGTTTGCTGCTTCTTAAGGCCGGGGTAAAGAGAAGGCTGTGGGCGAGGATGATACTGGGGCGTTTTTTGTCCCGGAATGGTCAGTGAGGAAGGATGACCGTCTAAACAGCTGGAAGGTTTGTCGGGACTTGACGGTGAACCTGCCCACCCCTCGAGAGGAAACCTACTTGGAGAGCTTGGATGATGAGGATACTTGCCAGAGGGCGTGGATGTTGCTGGGGAAAAGCTCTGTGGCTCAGTCGGACATCTTGTTCCGATTTGAAAGCCTCCTCCGTGAGTACGACGACCTGTATACCGCCCATCAGCAGTGTGAAAAAGTGTGGCGCAAGAGCCGGAGGAACTTAAAAGGTTGAGGCATGAGCATGCCGGTTGTATGGTTAGGGAATCAGATCTTACGGGCCGTATTTCAGAATTAGAGAAGGAGAAGGAAGAAGAGAGTAAGGTTTCTAGGGAGCAGGCTGGGAAGATCAGGGCCTTGGAGGCCGAGTTGGATAAGACCAAACTTAAGCTGAGGGAGGAAGAGAGGGAGAACCAGGAACTCCTTCAGGAAAGGAAAGATCTGGCTGTTAAAATGGGCCAAACAGAAATGGAGCGCTTCAAAGTGGTAAAAGAATTTATCCCGGAGATGGTTCGTCGGCTCCTTCACAGCCATGAATACAAACAACGTTTGGCCATTCCGTTCATTCTGTCCTCTATGGCTGGGTTTTTGGATGGTGTCACCTTGGATCATTCGCCGGAGGATGTGGCCAAGGTCTTGGCGGATGTGGAAGACTTAGACATGGAAGCCGAGGCGAAGTATCTGTCTTTATACGATAAGCTTTTTGAGGCGGAATATCCATATGTGAAAAAGGTCAGCAATGCATATCACAAGTCTCTTGTGGAAATTATGGATATGTTCCCAGATCCTGCTCCGCCCAAGCCCGCGGGGACTGTCACGGCCGAGGCTGTTACCGGACCCACTCCCGAAGCTCCTGCAACTCAAGCCCCTCCAACCCAAGACTCCACAGCAGAAGAGGACGCATCGGCTCCTTGAAGGATTTGGTTGTTTGTGAGATCCAAGTGCCTCCGTTTTGACTACGGACTAAGGTTGCTCCAGATTTCACGTGAAGCTTATTTAACCCTTGTTACTTTTTGGCAATAGTTGATGGAAGGTGTAAGGCCTTCGGGTCGTTAGAATAGGTTTGCGAACAGTTGTAATGATTCGGACAAAGGCAACAACTTAATAGAATGAATCGTACGTTATTTTGTATATCTTTAAAGTTGTCCCTAACAGTTACTTCGTCAATTATAAAGTACGTTATTTTATATTTGCATCTTCTTCTTTTTCTTTTTTTTTTAACATATATTTCATTTACCGTTTATGTCTTTGGGACCATTTGAGACGTTTGCGGCCGTTTGGCATTCTATGCCTTGGGCCTTCGTCTTATCCCTTTTTTGGGCGTGATTCAATTTCCGAGCATCGTGTGTTGTCCGGTCTTTTGGCCTTAGTTACATGGAAACCCCTTTTTGGGTGTGCCGATTTCTGGCGTCGTGCGCCCCTCGGCCTTCTTGCCTTAGTTGTATGGCAACCCCTTTTTGGATGTGACGATTTTGGCCGTCATGCGCTATTCGGCCTTTTTGCCTTAGTTGTATGGCAACCCCTTTTTAGGTATGAACCATCTTTGAACATTGACCACTGATCTCCGGAGGTCGTGAGCCTTCCGGAGGGGTCACTTTTATCTTATGTTAAGAACATGATATGTAGTGGAATGATATGTAGCGAAAGAATATGATATGTAGTGAAAATTGCTTCCCTTCAACTGTGGGATAACTGCATTTGCCATTCAATAAGTTAATTACTAAATCCTTTCAGACATTACATTCGATACATTAGCCATATGTCTACAGAAAACACTTTCTAAGGTTGATGGCATGCCACGTTCGTGGTACTTCTTTCTCTTCCATCGTCTCTAATTTATACAAGCCGGTCTGGTAAGCTTCCACGATCCAGTATGGTCCTTCCCAATTGGGTCCCAGCTTCCCTTGATTTTCAACCCTGCTTGCCTCATTCCTTCGGTACACAAAATCACCTACCTTTGATTGTGAATGTATTTTCATTTCTTACGTTAGTCAAAAGTAAAAACAAGTTGTGATTGAAATGAAATAGCTGTGCATCTTAATGATATCTCGTTTAAAGGAGTTATTTGAATTTTTATACTTACCTTGAACGATTCGGGGCGAACCCTCCGGTTGTAGTACTGCTCTACCTTCTTTTTGTACTTGGCCTCTCGGATTGCATTCATTTCCCTTCGCTCCTGCAGCAGGTTAAGATTTAAGCGGATTCCATCGTCATTTTCCTTTTCTTCCGTCACCATGGTCCGAAAGGTAGGCATTCCTATTTCTGCCGGGATAACCGCTTCGCTTCCGTACGTAAGGCTGAACGGTGTTTCTCCATTGCTTGTCTTCAGAGAAGTACGGTGTGCCCACAAGATATTCGGCAACTCATCCACCCATCCGGCTCTTTCCCTACCGAGTCTTGATTTGAACCCTTTCATAAGAATCTTGTTTGCCCTTTTGACTAGTCCGTTAGCTTGAGGATGGGCCACAGCAGTATTTATCTGGGTTATATTCAACCTCTCGCACCAGCTTTTGAAGGGGTCGTGAATGAAGTTACTTCCGTTGTCCGTTACGATCACCCTTGGTAATCCGAACCTGCACACTATATTCTCCCAGACAAATTTCTTGACATCTTTTCCCGTCGTCTTTACTAACGGTTTGGCCTCCATCCACTTGGTGAAATAGTCGATTGCTACGATAACAAACTTGATTTTTCCCGGAGCTTTCGGTAGAGGTCCCAATACATCCATTCCCCACTGGTAGAATGGCCAAGGCGCCATAATTGAAGTCATCACAGTTTTTGAGAGCTTCGAAACGGGTGCATGTATTTGGCAAGAGTCACATTTCTGGATCACCTCTCTAGTATCTCGGTGCACGGTGGGCCAATAATAACCTTGCCTCATTAGCTTCGCCACCACTGATCGTGGTCCGGAGTGCATCCCACATGCTCCTTCATGCGCCTCCCGGATGATGTAATTTTCCTGGAGCGGTCCGACACGTCTTAACATTGGGCCCAAGTATGACCTTTTGAAAAGTACGTTATCAATTAGAGTGTAATGGTTTATCTTCATCCGGAGAGCTCGGGCCTCATACTGGTCTTCCGGCCAAATGTCTTCCTGCTTACACCGAATGATTGGGGTCATCCAATTTTCTTCCTCTTCCTCCACAATGGCATTGACAACTTCTTCTTCCGTCGAAGGCTTTTCCAAGACTTCCACAAGGATCTCTTTCGTCAGATGATCGAATGCCACGGACGCCAGTTTGCTAAGTATATCTGCTTTCTGATTCTGTGCTCTCGGAATGTTCCGAATCTTGAACTGGTCGAAACATGCAATATATTCTTTGGCCTTGGCTAGGTATCGTATCATGCTATCTTTGTACGCAACAAAATCCCCATTAATCTGGCTTGCCACCAAATTGGAATCCACCCTGACTTCCAACACCTGCACCTTCATTTTCCGAGCGATTCTCAATCCTGTCAGTAAGGCCTCGTACTCTGCCTCATTGTTAGTGCTTTTAAAGCTTAGCCGGATAGCGTAAGTGTACTCTATTTGGTCCAGACCGATTAGTACCAAACCTGCACCGGCGCCTGATTTGCTAGATGCTCCGTCGGTGTATAACACCCATTGTTCTTGGTCGGAGATGTTGCATATCTCCTTGCCCCCCTCTTTCAGAACCTGGTCGGACGTGATCATTGGTATTTCTGTTATGAAGTCCGCTAGGACCTGCCCCTTGACCGCATTTCGGGGTATGTATGCAATGTTGTAAGCCCCCAGTTCTACGGTATACTTGGCTAATATTCCAGATGCTTCCACTTTGTTCAATATCTGCTTAATGGGTTGATCGGTGATGACCTTTATCGGATGAGCCTCAAAATATCTTCTAAGTCTTCTTGACAGGTGCAGCATGGCCAAAGCTAATTTTTCAACCGGAGCATAATTTCTTTCGGCTTCATGCAACGTTCGACTTACATAATGCACTGGGATTTGCCTCCCTTCCCTTTCTACCAAAAGTACTCCGCTCATCGCTTCCTTGGATGCCGCCAGATATACATATAAATCTTCCTTCGGATTTGGGGTTGTTAGGTAAGGGAGCTCAAGGATCATCTTTCTCATCTCCTGAAAAGCCGATTCGGCCTTTTCCGTCCAGCAATATTCATCCTGGTTCTCCTTTGTGATATTCTTCAGTGTGTCAAAAAATGGAAGTGCTCTTTCTGCCGACCTGGACAAGAAGCGGTTTAAAGCGGCTAACTTGCCACTTAGATTTTGCATTTCTTTGAGCGTCTTCGGAGATTGCATATCCGCAATAGCCCTTGTTTTCTTTGTATTTGCCCTAATCCCTTCGGATTTCACCATATACCCAAGAAATTTTCCCTCTTCTACACCAAAAGAACATTTCTTCGGGTTCAACTTCATGTTGATCCTCCGGAGATTGTCGAACATTTCAGCTATATCGGCTAACAGTTCCTTCTCAGTCTTGCTTTTTATCACCATTTCATATACATACGCTTCTAAATTTCTCCCGATCTGTGACCGAAAAGCTGAGTCCACCAGCCGTTGATACGTGGCCCCAGTGTTTTTTAATCCGAACAGCATTTTGGTGTAACAGTACGTCCCATGTTCGGTATAGAAAGCTATTTTTTCCTCATCATCCTTAGCCATCTGTACCTGGTGGTATCCCTTGTAAGCATCTAAGAAACATTTATACCGGAACCCCATGATTGACTCTATCTTCCAATCGATTTCAGGCAGCGGGTAATAGTCTTTCAAGCAAGATGAGTTAAGGTTTTTGAAATCGATGCACATCCTCCAGCTGCCATCGGACTTCTTCACTAGCACTGGGTTGGAGATCCATGTCAGGTATCGCACCGGCCGAACTATTCCGGCTTTCATCCATTCTTCCACTTCTTTGGTTATGGCCTGGTTCTTTTTTGCGGAAAAGGTTCTTTTCTGCGGAGAAGGTTCTTTTCTTTTGGGCCACTGGTCTGTCCTGGACATTCACATTGAGCTTGTGTTCGGTGATCCGACGTGGTATTCCTGTCATGTCGGCCGGTTCCCAGGCGAACACGTCTTGGCTATTTTTGAGTAGCGTAATTAACTGCCTTCTGCATTCTTGGGAGAAGTTCCTTCCAATGGTTACAAGCTGATCCTGATATGCCGGATGTACCATTACTTCCTCCGTCTTCCCAGCCAATTCTCCAGTTATCTTGGCATCCTGGGATTCAGTTTTTGCCTCTTTCTCTACCATCTGTTTCTCTTCCAGCTTGCGGCATTCCGAGATAACGACCGACCGAGTTACCAATGTTGCTATGCCTTTTGGAGTAGGAAACTTCATCATCGAGTGAATGGTTGAGGGTATAGCTCATAACTTTTTTAATCCAGACCGGCCTAGTATAATGTTGTATGGAGATGGAGACCTTACAACGGCGAACTTCATAACAGTTTTACGGAATAACCCTTGACTTCCAAAACAAACCTCCAATTCTATCTTCCCCAACGGTTTGATGGATTCCCCTGCGAATCCCACCAGGGGCATGTTGGTTTCCTTCAGTCGGGCCTTGATGGAAGGGCACAAGTGTTCGAAGCAGTGTTCATACATTACCTCCACCGAAGCACCTTGATCCACATACACTCTCCGTATCGTATAACCCTCCACTTCGGCCTCGATTATTAAGGGCTCATCTGAAACATCTCCCAGCAGGATAGGGGGAAGCTGATGGGGGCGTCCATCCAATCTTCTTCTGAATCTGCGACCTTTCGCTTCCTTGCGGTCCCTTGGCTTCGGATCATGTTGATGACCTTTCCTTTATTTGCATGATTGTCTCCCCTTTGCGGTGCTCTTCCCCTTTGCCGAACTTCTTTCAAGAGGTGGTCCAACTTACGCGTTTCCACGGCCATTCTTATCTGTTCCTTGAGGTGCCAACAGTCATTAGTGAGATGCCCCTTCTCTCCGTGGTAGTCGCAATACTTGTCTAGATTTTCTTTGAGGGGTTTTCCTTTCAGCGGTGGGGGTTGTGGTAGCCTCAGCTGATGTTCGGTTGCAAGGATTTCCTTCGGCGCCTTTGTCAAAGTGTTCAAATCTATCGGCCTGGTGTTATATCTTCGGATGTCATTACGACGAGGATCCGTTCTTCCGGCGTTGTCATACCTGGCAGGAACATAGGGAGCATAATGATCATTTCTGCGAGGCCTGAACTCATTCTTGTGATTATTCCAGCGACGATCCCCTCCGAAGGAAGCCTTTGGGACATAGTGATCATTCTTGTTATAAGGATTGAGGTGATACTCTTTGTAAGCGTCTACCTTCTCACCCCTCGGTAGCTCAGTTGCCCGATATACTGCTTCCGAACGGACAAAATCATCCACCCTGATCATCATTTCTGTTACTGTCTGAGGCACTCTATCCGAGAAACGCTTGGCTAATTCGGGGCACTTGCTTTCGTTGATGAAAGACGAGATTTGCATGACTTCAGGCACGCCAGATATATGGCTGGCTTCATCCGTCCAGCGCTCCTTGAATGCAGGGAGAGTTTCATTTGCCAGCCGTATGATCTTAGTTATTTCCGTAGGATCTTTGATGCATTTCCTTCTAAGGGCAAATCTTGTTACAAATTGGTCACAAAGGGTTTCCCAATTGTCAATGCTATCGTTGGGCAAACGGTCAAACCATCCTCTAGCCGAACTATCCAATGTTTGCTGAAACATCCTACACTATACCGGCATAGGCCACTCACCGTGGCTAGCCGCGCCACAAAATCTAGTGATATGATCGTCTGGATCTGTAGAGCCGTCATAAAGTTTTATGTTGGTGGGCATCCTATGCTTCGGCCCTACGAACTCTATGATTCTTCGAGTAAAAGGACATCTTGATACTTCCTTATACGGTTTAGCCAGGTCGTCCTCGCGTTCCTTTCCAACACCCTCGGTTTCAGTATCTTTAGGGTCTTCCTCGTCAAAGTTGATTAGGATTGGTCTGATCGAGCTTCCTGCTTTTGTGTTGCGCTCTTTTATTAAGGCTTTGAGCGCTGTCATTTGGCTCAGGATCTGTTCTTCTAAATTATTAGGGTCGTTATCGTCACTGTTCTTTCCACTTCCCTCTGCATGATTATCTGGTGTTTCCCAAGTGAGGCCCGTTGATTGTACAAAAAGATGCACTACCAGGCCTTCGATGGTGATCAAAGGAATTATGGGGTGTTGAGGTTGCGCCAAGCTTGTTCTTAACCTGAAATAAGAAATACCAAGACACTACGTTAAGTGATTGCGCAGGGGTTGGACCCTGCGAACCACCTCCGGCGTGCGAGTAAGTATGTGTGATGATCAGTAGGTTGTAAATTGAGAAAATGAAGTTAACTTACTTTGATTCTGGCCCACCTAAGCTATTTATAGGGGAGAAATATGCCTTAGTGGGCGGTTGCACTTGTTTCGGAGATCATGGGGGCGTCCCATGATTTGTGGTAACCGCTAGGGCTTTGTAGCCCACGATCTCTATTTTTTGCGGGAAGGCCTAAAGGAAGAGGAGACGTGCGTATGACCAGGTCAAGGTAGCTCTTCGTTGTAGTCCCTTCGAGAGGGATACCCCGAAGGGCTTAGGGCTTCGATTGGCGGATTCCCACATGGTAACCACTTCATAGATGAATGTTTTTACGCCAATGAAACGTGTTAAGAGGTTAACCTGGGCCTCCGAAGAGAGGGTTTCGCACAGGCTCGAAGGGGAGTCCTTCGACCCGTTCGGAGGGTACATCATCACCCGTCATCCTTCAGTCCCGGTAGAATAAATAACGGGTCCCACGGATGGCGCCAATTTGTTGAAGTAAAAACCTGCGACTCCTTCGGAACTGGAGTCAGATCTTCCGGATGAGGTCTTGTCGAGGTTCCGAAGCACCTACACACAAGAAGCACGCTCGTTAGACTCGCCCCGGGTGTTATCCCAGGACCAGGCTCCGGCGTGAGAGTAAGTATGGGATAGTCCGAAGGGTTAGATAATTAATGAGAGTAAATGAGAGCGGTAAAAGTTAGTTGAAAGCAGTAAAAGTTAGTTGAAAGCAGTAAGGGGTTAGGCACTGTGCGACCTTTCTTCCGGAAGGCGTCATGTCGTTCGGACGTCCGGACAAGATAGGTCGTCCGGACATATACGCCAACATGTATGCAATATCCAAATGTCTAATGTAAATATAATGTGGAGAAAGTTATCATAATTATTACTAGAGTAAATTACACCGTTCGTCCCTGTGGTTTAGGAAAAATTTCACTCTCAGTCCCTATTTTTTTTTCTTGCATAGTTGGTCCCTGTGGTTTTTCAATTGCACACCGGTGGTCTTTATCGTTAACTGGCGTTATCTTTTCCTTTAGCAAGTGGCAACGTTAGTCCATTAACCAAACAAGCGTTTGCAACGTTAGTCCTTTTACTAACGGCCGTTTTTTTTTTTTTCCGAAAATATTTTTTTTTCAAAATTTTTTTTTTCTGAAAAATAAAAAAGAAAGAAAAATAATTTCGAAAAAAAAAATATTTTTCTAAAAAAATTATTTCAAGAAAAAAATTTATAAAAAAAATTCTAATTTTTTTTTTCGAAAAAAATTTCAAAATTTTTTTTTTCTGAAAAATAAAATGGAAAGAAAAATAATTTCGAAAAAAAAATATTTTTCTAAAAAAGTTATTTCAAGAAAAAAATTTATAAAAAAAATTCTAATTTTTTTTTCTGAAAAATAAAATTGAAAGAAAAATAATTTTGAAAAAAAAATAGAATTTCTTTATAAAAGTCTCACATTTTGGTGGTGGCGTGGTGCTAAAATGGTCAAAAGAAAAAGTCTCACATTTTGACCAAATCAATGTTATGGTGCTAATGGCAGAAAAAATGTAGTGCTTTCGAAGAGGCTAGTTATGAAATGGTTAATAAAAGCCACTTAGAACCAAGGTTGAGAAGCAGTAGAGATTTATAGTTTATATGGTGTAAACGTGAGTTTTGTGGAAGTGGGTTTGTTTTATTGGTTCTTGTAAAAGTGAGATTTATAGTTTATATGGAAAAAAAAATAAGAGTTTTCGGGAAAAAAAATTTAGAAATTTTTTTCAAAAAAACAATTAGAATTTTTTTTATAAATTTTTTTCTTGAAAAAAATTATTTAAAAAAATTTTTTTTTTTGGAAATTATTTTTCTTTCCATTTTATATTTCAGAAAAAAAAATTTATAAATTTTTTTCAGAAAAAAAATTAGAAATTTTTTTATAAATTTTTTTCTTGAAATAATTTTTTTAGAAAAATATTTTTTTTTTTCGAAATTATTTTTCTTTCCATTTTATTTTTCAGAAATAAAAAATTTTGAAATTTTTTTCGAAAAAAAAATTAGAATTTTTTTCTTTTTATAAATTTTTTTCTTGAAATAATTTTTTTAGAAAAATATTTTTTTTTCTAAATTATTTTTCTTTCTTTTTATTTTTCAGGAAAAAAAAATTTTGGAAAAAAAAAAATATTTTCGGAAAAAAAAAAATAAAACGGCCGTTAGTAAAAGGACTAACGTTGCCACTTGCTAACGGAAAAGATAACGCCAGTTAACGATAAGGACCACCGGTGTGCAATTGAAAAACCACAGGGACCAACGATGCAAGAAAAAAAAATAAGGACTGAGAGTGAAATTTACCCTAAACCACAGGTACGAACGGTGTAATTTACTCTTATTACTAATATAGGATCTTTTGGTATGTAGTTTGCGCAGATATGATGTTTCTTTTTGTAATTTGTTAGCCTTAAAAAAAATTATAATACGAGTTAACTACATTTTTGGTCCTTGTGGTTTACTGGGTGCAACGATTTTGGTTCAATAATTTAAAAAGTAACGAATCTTGTCCAAAATCCTCTGACCTGTAACAGGTTTGATCTAATTTTACTAACACCGTTAGTTTGACTTTGTCTGTTAAATATGAGGGTAATTTTGTCATTTGGTTTATTCTATTAAAAATAAGCGTAAGTGGTTTATACTTTATACCCACCCACCACTCACTAGGGGTAAGCATCGGGCCGAAACCGAACCGTCCCGACCCGAGGCCGACTCATCCCGAAACTGATAACCTGGAATTCTCTAACCGAGTCCCGACCCGATAACGAGCTCGACTCATCCCGAAACCGATAACCTGAACTCGGTTTCACACGGGTGTGTGTCCCTAATAAGGAGGACGCGTCGTCCGAGCGGCGCCTAGGCAAGAGCACGCATGTAACATGTAAACATATATTAGGTATGATTAAGACTTAGGAAAATTACATACATTGACATAAATGAAATGACACATCAATAAACCTTTTTTTAATTTTTTAATTTAGGCATTTATTTTGCGCTCAGACGTACATGAAATCAACCAACCTGTGAAATACACCTAAACGTATGTTGCAAAGACAAGTAACCAAAAATTAATTATTTTCTTATATAACCAACAGCCATTTCACTCGTGAAATGCATGTTTGGCCCGATAATGCTTACTGAAAATGACCATAAGCATATTAAATATTTAACGTTCACATATGTAGCCAACTAATCTTCAACAAAAAATGACCATAAGCATATTAAATTTATTAAAAAGTAATAAAAAAAATCATTTACATTTCTTTAATCGACTCTATCTAAAAAAGATTCACCAAACAAATTAAATATGATAAGAATTGAGATTTCTAATATTTTGTTGAAAACTTTCGATGAGATCGAGGACATTATACATGTATATTATGTTGCGTTTTAAACGGTGTCGTTTACATCGGCCTGTTAACGGGTTCAGAAAATGGATGCCTTATAGTTCGGTCCAATAAGTTTTAGGCCTTTCTTTTTTTTTTTTTTTTTTTTTTTTTTTTTTGCTAAAAAAGAAGTATAAGAAATGGGGATCTCTGTAATCCTCCTTTCAAGGATGTATTGTTTTGTTTCATTCCTAGTTTGTATTGTACTATTTGGTTTATCCTTTTTGTTGTACTCGCGGTTCAGGAGGTTTTTAGGATGTATTGTTTTGTTTCATTCCTAGTTTGTATCGTGTTATTTGGCTTCTAGTGCCTTGCTAGTTACATTTTATTTATACATATATATATTTCTCGGCCGTTCAAAAAAAATAAAGTGCTACATCCAAATCTTTTCGAGCATCACCTTATCTTTGATAGGTGAATCCACGGGATCATTACAACCATCTATACATTCATTTTATTACTTCTTTGGAGATTTAAGGTTTTATTTCATGTAACAAAAACTTTTAACAACAAGAAAACTATGTATATAATAGGGGCAACGTAGCGTCACCTTAAACCGTTATTTTGGAATTTCAAAAAACTTTTTTTTTTTTTTTTTTTTATCAACATGTTCTCGATAACTTATTATAAGATTTTGTTGTCATCAATGTACATTATATGCAAATTATGGATCTTTAATTATTATACAGGCCATGACAAGACAATTTAAATGATTAGATGTGCCAAAATAACTTATGGCAATTGATATTTACACATACATTTTTACTTAGCACACATAATTTTGCTTGTACCTACACATCAAGTTGTTTGTCTTTATGCATGAATCTTATGTGTGCTAAGTAAAAATGTATGTGTAAATATCAATTGCCATTAATGAAAGATATGCTCTGTAATGTTTTTGTACATTCCAATGATACAAGATACAAGGTATAAATACTAATACAAGGGCATTATTCTAGGAGATAATTATGGACAAGCAATAAAGTACATAATGACTAAATAAATGCAGTATGTTTGCCAAATATAGATGGAGGATTTGGTGGAGAGAATTATGTGTGCTTGATACGCCCCCGCAAGATGGAGGATCCATTGGAGACTCCAATCTTGGAGCGGAACAGTAAAAATGGAGATTTTGCCAGCGGCTTGGTTAGGACATCCGCAAGTTGGTCCTTAGTGCTGACATGTAGAACTTTGAGGTGGCCAGCATTAACCTGTTCCCGAACAAAATGATAGTCCAATGCAACATGTTTCATGCGAGAGTGATAGACTGGGTTTGCACAAAGGTAGGTGGCGCCCGTGTTATCACAAAACAAAGTGGGAGGTATCGTTTGCTCAATACCTAGTTCAGTAAGTAAATTCTTGACCCAAGCGAGTTCGGCAGCAGCATTTGCAAGAGCTTTATACTCGGCCTCGGTAGAGGAGCGCAAGACCGTTTTCTGTTTTGATGACCGCCATGAGATAAGGTTGGAGCCAAGGTATATTAAATAGGCGGTAGTTGACCGTCCTCCATCGTGTATGCCCCCCCAATCAGAATCAGAGAAGGCCTGTAAGTGGAGTGGGGAGCTTTTGTTTAAGAACAAACCATGATGCACCGTTCCTTTTAAATATCAAGAGCCTCTTTGCTCCTCTGAGCTCATCACCAATCCCTGCCCTCTCCTCCCTTATTTTTTCCTTCCGCAACCTCAATGGCAGACACAAAAATCATCGAACTCACAACCCATACCCACTTTCCCATCAAGCTTACTGCCCACAACTTCCCTACCTGGAGAAAACAAGTTGTTACTATGCTTACGGGTCTCGATCTTGACCAGTATGTCGAAGGCACTACTGAACCGCCACCCAAAATCTTCCAAGATAAACCCAATCCCGCCTACCGCATCTGGTACCGCCAAGACCAGATCCTCCTCAGCGCCATTCTCGGAAGCTGCTCCGAAACGGTCCAGCCAATTGTGACCTCTGCCACCACTTCTCGGCAGGCCTTTCAGCGCCTAACCGAGACCTTCGCCGGTGCCTCCCGATCCCGTATAATCTCCCTGAAAGCACGACTCTCCAAAAACCCTCAAGGCACAAGACCGGTCGCTGACTTTCTTCATGAAATGAAAGCTATTGCTGATGAACTTGCCCTAGCCCTACGACCGGTTGACGATGAAGATCTGATCGTTCACATCACAAATCAGTTGAATGATGATTTCAAGAACCTTGCAGCTGCTCTCAAGACTCGTGACACACCAATTTCTTACTCTGAATTGTTTGCTCAGCTTGTTGACCATGAAAGATGGCTCAAAGAAAACTCCCAGTCCCCTCTTATTTCCACCATCAATAATACCCAAACTCAAAGACAACCGGCCCGCTTCTCCAATCGGCCCACAACTTATGAATCACGCTATCAAAACAGGCCCAATACATCTGGCCCCAAATCCAACCGTGGGTCTACTAGCTACAATGGTCGAACTAACCGAAACTCCTTTCTTTGCTCTTTTTGTAATATTTCAGGTCACGACACAAAAGTCTGCAGGAACTTACAACGATTTTTACGTGAACACCAAATCACCATTGCCTCAACTACACCATCAAATCCAACAGTCAACACAACTACTTCGGCTCCCACTCCTCCTAGGATGTGGGACACTGGTGCATCCAACAACACAGCAAACAACCAGCATGCATTTCCCGTTCTTTCTGAATATGGAGGCCCTGATGAGATCATTCTAGGTGACGGTAAATCTCTTCCCATTACTCATATTGGTCAAACCACCATTCCCACAAACTCCCGTCCTCTCATCTTAACCAATGTTTTAATTACTCCTCATTTGCGTAACAACCTTATTTCTGTTGCTAAAGTTTGTCGAACTAATCGTGTTTCTGTTGAATTCTTTCCATATCATTTCTTGGTCAAGGATCTACGCACGGGGGCGCATCTCATGCGGGGAGTGAACGTCAATGATGTTTACTATGGACCATTCCTCTCGTCACCTCAAGCCAACTCCACAACAACAGGATCTCTACTCACGTGGCACCACATTCTTGGACATCCATCACTTCAAGTATTCAAGTCTCTTCTTTCTAGAATAGGACTTTCATGTAATAAGGTGACCCGTGAGTCGTTTCATTGTAAATCCTGTTCTTTGAATAAAAGTCATAAGCTTCCTTTTGGTCAAAACTCCTTTGTTGCAAATAAACCTTTAGAACTTCTTTACTCGGATGTGTGGGGACCTGTCAACACCTCCATTGATGGATTCAAATACTATGTTATCTTTGTGGACTACTACTCTAAATATATCTGGTTATACCCAATCAAACGTAAATCTGATGTGGCTACCATTTTTCCTCAATTCAAATCCTTGATTGAAAATTTTCTAAAAACGCCCATCGTTGCTTTGTTTACTGACAACGGAGGTGAATATGTAGGTCTCTCACCCTACCTCACCTCTCAAGGTATTTCTCACTATACCACGCCACCCCACACGCCCGAACAAAACGGTGTCGCTGAACGGCGCCATCGTCACGTTGTTGAAACCGGACTTGCTTTACTTCACCATGCTCACCTCCCGCAACATTTTTGGTCTCATGCCTTCCAAACCGCCACCTATCTCATAAATCGCTTACCTACAACTATTCTCAATCACAAATCCCCATATGACATGTTGTTCAACACGTCACCTTCCTACTCTAAACTCAAACCATTTGGTTGCCTTTGTTACCCGTGGCTTCGACCCTACACCTCGTCCAAGTTGCAATCTCGGTCCATCTCTTGCATTTTCCTTGGGTATTCTTCATCAAAATCCGCCTACAAATGCTTTGATACCATAATGAAAGATATGCTCTGTAATGTTTTTGTACATTCCAATGATACAAGATACAAGGTATAAATACTAATACAAGGGCATTATTCTAGGAGATAATTATGGACAAGCAATAAAGTACATAATGACTAAATAAATGCAGTATGTTTGCCAAATATAGATGGAGGATTTGGTGGAGAGAATTATGTGTGCTTGATAGCCATAACTTATGCACAACCATGGATGAAACTTAGTAAGGACTTGTAAGACTCGTGCAAGTTAACATGTAAGTATGATTAAGTTTTAGGAAAAAATATATATACGAGGCATTGGCAAGCCCGTGCGTTGTACCAATTGTATCTAAGTGTTCATAGCTTAATGGTTGGTACTAATTAGGTTTACACTATTTAAAATAATTACATCACTTTAAAATAGTACATGTGAAGAGGTTTTTCGCAAGATGTTATATTTAAATGAGGCTTTTCACATGTAATCTTTCAAGATGTTATATAATTTGTATATTCAAAAGCAATGTACTTTGATCAAATATCACGATTCGATAACATTGTAATTGATGTGACATCTCACGTAAAGGGCATTCCAGTATTTAAGTTATTTTCTTCACATTAAAAGAGTATACGTGAAGAAACTTTTTTCTAATATGTACATTTATTGAGAAACAAAAGTGTATGTGTATGTCTTTTCAAGTAATTGTACATAAAGTGACATGCATACATGACCCTATATATGTAACATATGCTATATATTTGAGTCGTAAAGTTCACTAATTATGAATATATAGTGTATGTCGACTAATGATTAAAATATTGTAACTATCTATTAGATTATTGAAAGTGATTGATGGCTATTTAGTTTAGTGTTGTGTCACGAATTGTATCTTGATGTTCATTGCACAATGTTATAATAATTTGTTGACTTGTTAACGTGATGGTGAGTCTAAAATATATAACAACGTATAACCTGTATATTCAAAAGGAATGTACTTTGATCAAATATCACGATTCGATAACATTGTAATTGATGCGACATCTCACGTAAAGGGCATTCCATTATTTAAGTTGTTTTCTTCACATTAATAGAGTATACGTGAAGAGATTTTTCTCTAATATGTAAATTTATTGAGAAATAAAAGTGTATGTCTTTTCAAGTAATTGTACATAAAGTGACATGCATACATGACCCTTTATATGTAACATATGCTATATATTTGAGTCGCAAAGTTCACTAATTATGAATATATAGTGTATGTCGACTAATGATTAAAATATTGTAACTATCTATTAGATTATGCCCGTGCGATGCACCAATTGTATCTAAGTGTTCATAGCTTAATGGTTGGTACTAATTAGGTTTACACTACTTAAAATAATTACTTCACTTTAAAAGAATACATGTGAAGAGGTTTTTTGCAAGATGTTATATTTAAATGGACTTTGTGTTTTGTTCTCGAGTTTGCTTTCTAACGTTGCATATTCATATTAGTACTTTTTTGTACTTGAAATGAGATTTACATCACTTGTCTCATGCGATATATCATGTTTATTTTATTATAATATCAAACATATAAAGATAAATTTATGTCATATTTTTATTGAATCACTTAAAACTATGTCCATATATTTATTTCCAGATCAAAAGATGAAACTTGTGTCAAGTTTATGTAATTTGATCACTAAAAAAACTTCAAAACTAAACAATGGAGGTTTCCAAAGTTTTGCTTTAGATAAAAAGTAAGATCGAGCAATTAAGTACGTTTCTTTTAATTTTTAAATTATCATTAGAAAACGATTAGCTAGTTAGGGGAAGTGCCTAAGTTATATTTTAATGTCATGTCACATTTTAATGTCACATTTTTGTATTATATTTAGAAAACCTTTTAACTTATATATAAGTTTGGGTTCCACTTAACCATAAATCATGTTACTCATCTACCTTTTTGCTTTTACTGTCTAAACAAAGACTCAATTAATGCATTAGTAAGTTATTAGTGCGTGATGTGGGTGTGCAAGATATGATCGGTCTCAAGATGAAGCTCAGTGTCATGTACCGATCTTTTAGAGTACTTTGTTTTCAAAAAATGGTGATCATCTAAAACATCTTATGTGCAGTCGACAAAAGGAAATTAAATTCGACAATAATACCATGCATGTACAGCGACCTATTCTTTTCTTGTGTATGTTCGAGCCAGTAAAAACTTCAATAGAGAAAACCCTTCGAACAATATGTAACTCCAAACATGGAAGCAGTACAAACTTGATATCGCGAGCACTACGAATGTAACAGTGGCAGTACAAACTCGTTAAGGTAGCAGTACAAAGTGGATACGATACCAGTACTAACCTCGAACCATAACCGTACAAACTGCTCTAACCAGCAGTACAAAGTCGAACTTTAAACCTTGACAACATGATAACGCTCATTTTGAACATGTTTTTATAGCATTATTCTTATGATTATGCATGTTATTTGGTTGTATTTATGAACATATTACACTTAAAAGGTGCAAAAGTTGTGTTTAGGTTCAGGTACAACTATGTCGAAGGAAATAGAGGAAAAGATGAAGAAAAGTCGACAAAATCAAGTAAATATGTGCGAAGTAAAGTTTTCCGTTCAAGACAAAAATTCATGCTATGATTATGTTCAAGTTCAAGAGAAAGATGTGGAAATGAAGTCAAGAATTAGTGCCAAGAAGTGTGTCACAAGTGGGAATTATATGCTTGCTTTGAGTTGAAAGTTATGTGCAAGACTTGGTCTATACCCAAGGTTTCAGTTTCTATACCCGAGGTTTCAAGAAGGGGAGCTCATACCTGAGGTATTAGAATTCCTGCCTGAGGTATAGCCATCCATACCCAGGGTCTACATTTTCATACCTGAGGTATGCAGAAAAAATGATATGAAGAGTTGCATTTATTCTTCATTGTAAGCATCATTAACACCAAGGCCAATCATTAACTTCTAATCACTAAAGTTCCTGCATCATTATGACACTTGGAGCCCAAGTTGTTTTCTTGTTGGCTAAGGGGAAGTCTCCATATATACATGAAGAAAGAAACAAGAGAGAGAGACAATCAAGATACAACAAACCACAACAAAATTCTGTCACATTTCTCTCTTATAAGTGGGCGACAAGAGGAGGAAAACGCAGGAACAAGGAGGCTAAAATCTCATCAATCATTACTTCAATTACTTACGGATCGTTGTTGATTATTTCACAAGTGTTCTTCATTATTTGTAATCATCATTACAACATTTTGTAAGACTATTCAATCATGTTTACTAGTCATCAATTTCTTATGATTATTACTTTGTTTACCATGAGTGGCTAAGTGCCTTATGCACTTGCCTAGATGATGTTTGAATTATGGTTCACTTGATTGGTTATGACTTATTGGTTCTAATATAAAAGAAAAGTTAACACTAAGAACGAATTGTGCTATCTTAAGTTTTCTCCACCAAAGAGTTATTAAGTTTGGGTAATTTCTAATGATGTATTGGGTTGAAAAAGATATTGTTAGTAAGTTGGTTGTAAACCTTTGTCTATGAGGGTTTTACCTTATGTATTGACCATTTCATAAGAAACTTAATTTAACTTGGAAAGCTAAATAGTGTGGTTGTCAATTATTTGTGAAACGAAAGTGAATCGGGGAATTGAGTTGTGTTAATCTTGGATTGATCAATTCTTAAATATTGTTTTTATAATCCCTAAATCTTGACGAGGATTGAAAGTATTTGAAACAATATAGTTAGTACACCACTAATCGAATTAGAACACCATCTAATTTGTTGGTCATAATCAAATGGAACCAATGTCATAATCATGTCAAAGGAATTGTGCAAACTAGTCTAGGCAAGTGTAGTCTTTAAATTATTGAATTTACATCGTCTTTATTTGCTTGCTAATTAGTATTGCTAGTTGGATTGCTATTTATTTGCAAGAATTCACATCACACAAACAAAACAAATCCTAGTGAACGACCTCGGCTTACCTCAATTATCTCTTACTACATACGGACGAGTATACTTGCTCGTATGTGTTTCGTTTGAATCTTTGGTAAATCGTGTTATAAATTTTAAAACATGGACTCCTAACGGGTATATCCCTTGAAACACATCACAACAGTACGAACTCGATTGAATCATAATATGGCAAGTATTATATACAAATAAAAGGAATACCACATTTTAAGACCAATCTTTTTATAGCATGCGACTACAATACTCAACAACCAAAAAATACTTGCACAATAAGCAAATATCCCTTCATCATTAAACCAAGACCATTCATATGTTTCAGTTTGTTTTAGTTTAATACATATTAACATGAAATAATATCCTTTCACTATTACAATCTAGAAAACACTATACTATGCCGGAAAACGAACACGCAACCGTCACCATCATTTAAAAACAAATGGCCTACTGCGTCGCCGGAAAAACGGACGACTAATTATTATACATACAACAAACTTCTCCCAAAACAATACACGTCTTTACTATAAAGTATCTAAAATATTGAATTCTTGGTACAACGCTAGAGAAAGTTGTATTTATGTCAGTTTAGTGTTAGTTCTCTTAATTCGTATAAAGTTTAATGTATAACACATGCATCTCTCTCTCTTAAATACTTAGATAACATTGACTTAGCTTAAATAATGCTTCATATATATTATTCATGTCCTAGAATTTTCGGGTATAATTGCACTTATATGTTAACATATACAGTACTAAACTAATACTTTAATTTTAGGCACCATTATTTGTAGCATACTTGATACTTATATTATATTGTGTTTAAAGTTTCGGGGTCATTATATCTACGCTATACATGCTATCTACTTGTAAGTTCACCACTCAGTAATAACTCTCTCTTTTACCTCAATCTCTTTACTTTTGTTCTTTATAATTCACAACAGTTCCTTGTATTTTTGTTGGTGCAATGGTGTGGTTGTTCAGTGTACTACGTATTTGTTAGATGAAGAGAGAAAAACTCGAAATCATATTACTTTGCAGAGAAAAAGAGTTGATTTGTAACCAACATTTTCATGTAGAACAATAACTCATCTATTAGGCATTAACATATGAAAAATTGGTGAACTTTGGAACAAATTTGAGACTGATAATAATACCAAATAATAAAATGCTCTTCTCATTGCTTTAGAAACAAAGTAGCAATGAAAATATGTTTGTTAACTGATTCTAAAGTACAATATGCTTCATCGTCCAAGCTTTACACTTTCTTTCGTTAGTGAAGCTGGCTATCAGAAATGCCATAAGAAAAGCAAATCAAAACAGAAAAGAAAACAAAGCAAAACAAAAACGATATAAGTGAAATCCCCAATGTGGGCTAAACAACATTAAAATCAAATAAACTTAGAGAGCATGATTGTTAAGTACGATGATCTTGAATTCGTTGACGAATGTTATTAACACACTGGCAAGTCTGCTGGTGGTTGCTGTAAAGTTTCTAGTTCTCCAACTCCATTGTCAACTATAAACACCATAGCCAAACCCCACCCGATGTGAACATCCAAATGACAATGCATAATCCAAACACCTGAGAAAAACAAAACAAAAGGAAAAGAGTTAATAATATATCTCCAAAATATTTAGTCTTTTGCTCAACTTGATTTTGTATGTATACCTGGATTATCAGCAACAAACTCGATCAACTTAAGAAAACACATGTTAATGTAAACAAATCAAACAGCTGATAGTTCATGATCATGCTGTATAACCTGCACACGAAAAAAAAATCACTACTACACAAAAGGCCATATAGATCAGTTCATATAGATCGGTTACCTTAAAAACCGATCTATGAAAGGAAAAAAGAGAGGAAATATCATATATAGATCGGTTGTTTTATTAATAACCGATCTAATTAGTTTCAAAATTTAATAGATCGGTTATTAACAAAACAACCGATCTATAAAAGAAACTAAAAAGATCGGTATAATAAATAGCTGATCTATATAGTCACAATTCATTTAAAATTTTCCCAAAATTTTAGCGGGAGGTTTTGCCTCTTCACCAAAATTTTCACCCTTTCCCCGCTTCACCCTTTCCCCAAATTTCCCCAATATTCTCTCACCAAAGAAAACCCTAGCCAAATTAATCTCCCCAAAATTTTCACCCTTTCCCCGAATCTCCCCAAAATCAGATTCTCAGATCCTGTAATCACTATAATCATGGACATAGTGTTAAGTGAGGAGGTTGAGTTGTTGTCATGGTGGTATAAGAAGAAGCAACATCCTACCAGTCACCGATATTAGGCTTATTATCGGATAGTATTCGGAATCCAAATCAGGTACTGTGTCGGATACTCTAATATCGCTCAATCTTTCATGTAGTTGTAGATTCTATTCTGTGTTAATAGCGAAGGTATATATACCAAAACCTGACCAAAAAAAAAAGTATGATTGACAATGAGATAAGTAGTTTGATGTTTTAATTAGTCTTAGTTTTGTTTTAATTTCAATATTTTCTGTTAATGTAGTTTGGAAGACGCTAGGGTTCAGGAAGAGATATTGCTTGCTGATGCAGTAGTTTTGACGTTTGAAGGTTTTGATATGTTTAGTTTTATTGTGTATTGGATAAGTTTGATTTTGAAATACTATTGTGTAAGTTTGGTTTTTGAATGTGTAGGCTAATATACCGGTGGTATTGGCTGGATGTATGCTAGATTTACGTGATGAGCATTATCCTATTAATTTAGAGCTGGTCATGGGTCCAATAATGCAAAAGTTCATCCAATGACAATAATTTCATCCAATGATTGAAAGGTTGTGGAAGCTCTATATATTTTATTATCAAGTCTGTTCTATACTAAGTTACACAAATGATTGAAAGGTTGTGGAAGCTCTATATATTTTATTATCAATTTGCATGTTCAGTTGCAACTGTTGAATTCCTTTATGCTAAAAATCTTATGGAATTGCGGATGTTTTTGTTTTGGTTCTATTACAGTCTCGCTGCCTATTAATCTTCTCTTTGCCAACGTAACCTGCTTAAATCTGAGTTTCTGCCAGTTCATTTATTTTAAACACTAGTAATTATACTTTTGCTTTACAGGGAGGCTGGATTTCACATTCTTGTTACCAGCTATCAACTGCTAGTGTCGGATGAAAAGTACTTCAGGCGTGTGAAGTGGCAGTATATGGTCTTGGATGAGGCTCAGGCAATTAAAAGTTCAAGCAGGTTAGATCGTTCAACCTTTTGTTGTTGTCTGTTTCTAAATTCTCATGCCGTGGAATAAATCACCTTTTCTGCATCACATAACTGATAATACAAAGGACCTTTTTGTTAACTCGAAATATCTTTTGTTGTTTAATTATTCAGTAGTAGTAATTTCTGTGACTGACATTGATAGAAATTGTAATCTAAAATTAGCAAACAAGAACATAATAATCGCTAAACGTCATATAATAATCAGGGACTCACACAGATAGAAATTGTAATCTACATTCAGCTAACAAGAACGTAAGAATCACTAAACGTCATATAGTTCTCAGTAAGGAAAAGTAAATGCTCGGAAAAAAAAATGATAACCGTGGTGCATCAAGGCTCCTCTGCTATGAAATCCCATCACTTTGTTTAGTGATAGATGATTTGACCTTGAATTTTTAAGTGATGGAAAGAAGGAAAAGTAGCACCTTTTTGTTCCCAAGCTTGTTTGCCTCCAGATCTTGGAGTAGCTTCCTGTGTTGATATGTGCTTACTACAATGAAAATGAAATGCTCAATCTAATTTGGGTGAGAAGCCATCATTGCATTCACTTGACTCTTTACACACTTCATTTTTACTTATTTTGGTTCAACCGATCCAGTCTCTTCATTCTTACTTAGATGCTTCAGTGATCTTCTAAGCACATGATATTAGTCTTTATTGTTTTTAGCTTCTTATATCACAACGGTGTTGGTTTGCTTGTTGCTGAAGTTCATTATGCTCTTCCAGCTTGGCTCTTCATGTTTTTTCATTTTGTCGGAATTAAAAAACAAACTACTCCATCTTTTCCTTGTCTTGTTTTAGGTAAGTTGCTTCATTGTCTATGCTTACCATGAACCTAATATATATACTTAACAATGAACAGCCTTGCTAAATTTATTGGCAAAGATATGATATAGACCATCAATTAAGCTAAATTCATCATCGAAATATGGTACTGAACAAGTAAATATAGAACAAAGACGGTGCTGGGCCATTAAAGATTATACTATACACATTTCTAGAACATACATTTATGTTTGTGCAAATACAGGGTTTGACTTTCTGACCCATTTTTCTGCAGCTAGTTAAATTCTCAGTTCTAGTTTACAAAGTGATTTCTCATTATATTTTGTTGAAACTGTGGCAGTATAAGATGGAAAACGCTGCTCAGCTTTAATTGTCGAAACCGCTTGCTTCTTACTGGAACTCCAGTCCAGAACAACATGGCTGAGCTGTGGGCCCTTCTCCATTTCATCATGCCGACCCTATTTGACAGTCATGAACAATTTAATGAGTGGTTATGGATAATTTCATCATGCCGACCCTATTTGACAGTCATGAACATAATCTTTTTAAGGGAGGCCGAGAAGTTGGTAGCCACAAAAATTCATCCAATGACAATAATTTCAGGTCTGTTTTGATGTTTGTTATTGATTTAATATTGATTTAATGGTTATGGGTTATTTTCAACAGGTAATGCTAGTTGGTTATGGATATCATCTGGTGTGGACTCAAGCTTCGCAGGTTCTCAAATCTTATGTAAAGTTCATGGTTATTGTTACGGATGCTGCTAAGGAGTTGCTGCTACTTGGACTTCTTGGGTCTGCATTTTATTTTTTATGTGTCATCTGTAAGCTCGGGGTAGTGTTCCATGGTTATTGTATTTTTGCTTTCTTGTTGATAGCTGGTTTGTCTGTCATTGCCAGATAATCTGAATGTTTGGTGCTCGGCATTTAATTGTTTTTGCAGGAAGGAAATGAAGTGTTCTTCAGGATCAAGCGAAGCACACGATTTAAGAAGCTGATGAATGCATACTGTGACAGGCAATCCGTTGAGATGAACTCGATTGTTTTCTTGTTTGATGGTCGTTGTCTTCGAGTAGATCAGACTCCAGATGAGGTCCTTTCACTATCTCTCTTTTTCATACAAACTATGCATATGCTTGACAGCATTACCATCGAGCATCCGGTTGAGGTAAATGACCTATGATAGTCAATGCTCAAAAGTACTACTTTACAATCAATATAAGCATACCAATAATACATGGTTCTACAGGTGGAAGTGCAAAATGCTAGCTCGGTTATTGAAGTTTTTGATGCCATAAGTTACGAGAAAGGATCATCTCTTATTCGTATGCTAAAGGAGTATCTTGGCGATGATGTTTTACATGAAGAAATATGCATGCAAAAACGCGACGACAGACGATCTGTGGAGCATTATTTCTGAAGAATCTGGCATCGAAGTGAACAAGCTTATGGATATATGGACAAAGCAAACGGGATATCCATTTATTATTTTTTTTGAAAATGGACTTAATAGATCGGTTATTGGGTATCAACCGATCTATATGTGGTGTCATATAGATCGGTTATTGGGTATCAACCGATCTATATGTGGTGTCATATAGATCAGTTATTGGGTATCAACCGATCTATATGTGCTTCATATAGATCGGTTCTCAACCGATCTATATGTGACTCGCTCATAAAGATCACTTTTGTATAGAGCGGTTCAAAACCGATCTATATGTGGGTTTTCCACCGATCTATATAAGCTTTTGTGTAGTAGTGAATCATGAATGAAGATTTGAACTTTTGAAAATCAAGAATGATGATTCGAACTTTTGTGTTTGTGCATGTGATTTTGGCCGGTTTATATAGGCATGGATTAGGTTAAATCATAAATTATTCTTGCAACCCTTTCACTTCATCTAACCAACCCCTTGCACTTCATCTAGCCAACTTTTAATTATATACTAAATACCATATAATCAATTCCGGCAACCCTTGCACTTCATCTCCTTTCATGATTGTATACTTATGATGGTTGCATTCAATAATGTTTGGGTTATACGTATAATAGTTCATATACTCTACATATTGTTTAAACTACCTTATACCTTACAACCTTTTATGCACAATTACCCTTGCACATTAAATTAAGCCATTGGATTTTTAGATAGTATAGATTGACATAATTCAAGTGACTTATCAATAAACTTTTTTGTTTCTTTTCTAATTTAGGCATTTTATTTTGCGCTCAGAAGTACATGAAACCAGGCAAACGTGTGAAATACACCTGGACGTATGCTACAACGACATGTAACCAAAGATTTAATTATTTTATGGAAATGCGTGATGGGTGTAAGAAATTTGACAGTTAAATTCTATTTCTGGTTCAACGTCGTTATTTTTTTTTCTTTCTTTTGAGATTTAAGGTTTTATTTCATGTAACAAAAAGTTATAACAAAAAAAAAAAAAACTATGTATATCTTACTATATTATAAAGCATTAAGGTCTACTAATAATGGAAACTCTTAAAATTAAGTAATCCAAGCTATAAAGCTAAAAGTACAAGTAATTAAAACACATTTTCTAACATTTACAAGTTCTTAAGCTCAAAGTACAACTAATTAAAATAGAAATACTAACATTAAATACAATAAATAAATCATTATGTACATTAAATACAATTAATTAACGGGTCAATAAATACAATTAATGCAGTTATTAAAACACCCCTTACATAAGAAATACAAATTATCAAGCATATTGTACAACCAACTTAAATACAATTCCTGCATTAAATGTCACTAATACAAATAATAAAGCACATTATACAAATATTCAAGCCCGAACGAGCAACGGGCCAAATGGGCTTGAGCCCAAACGGGCACGGGCCAAACGGGCCCGAGCTCGAACGGACACGAGCCAACGGGCACGAGCTAAACGAAATTCTTGATATCCGTAAATTTATTGTCAAAAAGAACATAATAAACTAAAATACATTATTCACCGAAAAATTCTATTTCAGGGTACCCGCCGCCGCAATGCGCGGGTACCCTGCTAGTAATATGATATACCGACATCTTAAACCATTATTTTGGATTTTCAAAAAATATCTTTTTTATCAACACGTTATAAAACATTTTTTGGATTTTTAAAAAATATATTTTTTATCAACACGTTATCTAGATAACGTTGCTAAGATTTTGTGTGACGAACGTACAGTATTTGCAAATATTGTATCTTCAATTACTATGAAGGCCATGACCAGACATTATAAATGATTAGATGTGCCAAAACAATTTATGCACAACCACTTAATGGGGACCGGTGGCATGCAATATTAGTAAGAATGTTAAAAGCAACTATAAATTGCCGCCTAAAACAAATATGTTATAGTTTGATCTCTTTAATGAAACTTGTCAAACTTACAAATGTTACAACCTGTTTGGGATATAAATTATTAAATGAGCAACCTTTAATTCTGATATTATATATATGGGCTTTATCTATTGCTTTTCTATTTTTTTCTTCTTTTTTTAGATTTTACCACAAACCAAACGTCAATTTTAAAGAAATTTAAGAGAAGATATTTTTTTCTGAGTATTTACTTTTTTGCTGAATTTTATTGCGTTTTTGTCAATTCCTCATCCGATCTGCTCTACACACACGTATGTAAAAATTTATCAACTTGATTGAAAAATAAAATAAAATAAAAAATCGCATGAACAAAAGTAAAAAAAAGATTTGATTTAAATCTAGGTTGCCTGTCTAAATATACACACCTTTAGATTGTCTAAGTATATATTTTAGGAAATGGGTTGATAAGCCTAAAAGTGTGACTAATTTTGTACCTAAATGGACGTGTAAGTGATTTATTGGTTTGTTAACAAGTAGATCCTTACGCTATCAACAACTGAATGCCGCCATAAGATTAGACATACATTTAAGCGCCGATCAATACCCTATATTTTATTTATCCAATCTCCATTCATTAGCTTTCTACACATGTGATTACACGCAAATTGGAATGTACACTATTTTACGGACAACAAACAGAGTTAGATCAGTTAGAAAAACACCTCTCCTTTGGAGACAGGGGCGAAGGTTCGATCTTCACTTACTACAAAAAGGTCGAAGGTCCTCTGAATGCAGCCTCTCTACCTTCGGATAAGGTATGTTGTCTACATCTCACCTTAATTTCTTATATCAAAAAATCAATTAAATATCATGTAATATGCTCGGCGACAATAATAATCCTATAACAATAATAATAAAAGAAAATTTATCAACACAATGCAAGTATAAACACAATACAATAAGTAAAAGGGAGATCAAACCGGAAACGATGATTTATAGTTGTTTGGTATGAAACTTCTCTTTGCCCTACTCTACTCCCCGAGTGCCCTGCTCGAGAGTTTCTTCACTAGTTCAACACGCTTTCTTCTCGGCGGTGAAAACCTTACAATGTTGCTTACATATTTATCGATACTAAGCTAGATATCGAATTCTTCTTCGGGTACAACCAAACCCATTGTGTTTTATGGCCCAAACACACACATGATTGTCCAATGGACGTTAATAACTAATCTAGACATATAGAACTCTAACCTTGATATGATTGATCTTCTCTTGATAAGAAGCTTTCAATGGATGAAGGTGACAAGAGCTCTAATCTTGTTGTGGTGGATCTTCGCATGCTAGTGTGCTTTCAATGGATGAAGATGACTAATGTTCTAAGCTTGTTTGGATGGATCTTCACATGTTGATATGCTTTCAATATATAAGAGTTAGAAGCATTATGATTAAGGGTTAGTAAGGATTTTGAAGACATAAAAATGCCTAATGTTACATTACAAAAGCTTTATTTGAATGGTGGTTAAATTACTTGTTTAGATAGGCAAGAGGAAACCATTCAGTGGTCTCACGGATCCACGGATCCTACACAGGTTTCGTGGGTCTACAAGGATCTGTGGGTCCTATTGTTCACCAAAAATCTATCCATTTTGAAATGTCTTTCAACTTTTGTTTGCCATGTTTCCATTCTAGATTGCTGAGGGAAGAGCTGGTGCAAATCATGTTTGATGCCTTCCTAAAGTGTTAAACACTCAAAGGTCAAAAATGGTTAATGAGTGTTTCTATGCTAAACACATTTGATGCTTTCATCTTTGGTTTTGGATATTAGTGAATTGCCCATCTTTCAATGAAAGATAATATTTGAATTACTCTTCAAAGTGGAAGATTCTAGCTAGTGGTCAAAATGAATTTTATAAAATATTTGTTTAAAATAAAGTTAAATAAGATTGTTAGAAACGTTTATAAAAGTATGCAAGAGTTTATAAAAGGGCAAATCGCATAAAAATGTACCACACTTAAGGTCAACTTGAATTTTAAGTACCCAACTTTATTTTTCTTAATTTAAGGCATCTAAGTTATTTCTTGTGCAATGCAAGGTTTTTTCAACTTTTTGAAAGGTGTTATCGACCATTTTTTCAGCCGAATTGGTTAATTAATGTGATATATCGTTATAATGAGCATTTAAAAGTTATTTCGGCTAAAATTATAACCGGTAATCGCTTTTGAAAAGTCAACAAAACTTGTATTGCACAAAAAATAACTTCGATGCCTTAAATTGAGAGAAAAAAGTTAAGTACCTAAAACTATAATTGACCTTAAGTGCGATACCTCTTTATGCGATTTGCCCTGTTGGGTGTGGTGAGCCCAGAACAGGGTGAAGATAATCAATGACATAACTAATTACCAATGAATGGTTACTGGATATCACTTGGAATCGTGTAATCACTTTCCAAAGTAAACTATTCGACCCTAATGCCTGGGTATCACGAATATCTACTTGGGATAAGATCAAATGTATGTTATTGATTTAGGCACAAATCAATAACCCTAGCGCATCCATGTGTTTTTGGTTTCTGTCTTGTATCTCTCATGCATGATTTGATCTTCCTATTTATAGGAAAATACTCATAGCTAGTCAAATAGAATTATGAGGATTAATCTGCCCATTAATAGCCTCATAATTATCCCCATTATAGCTAATAGTGGTTACACGACTAATTAAACGTGGTCATTAAATACAGTTATGACGACTTGAATAGGTCAAAGCCGTTACAAGTTAACCTCCAGCAGAGTCCAAGTTCACTTATCAGAAACACTCATCAGCATGTTGCTGATGGTTTCAGTCTCTGATGGACACCACTCGCTGATGAGCATTCACTTTCTGATGAGAATTGCTCACTGATGAGATAACTCACTGAAGGACTAAACCTTCTGATGAGTTACTCCCTGATGGGTACATCAGAAACATCAAACCACTTATCAGAGTCAGGGTAGTCAGGAACCCGATGGGTGTACACTCCGTACCTCCAAGCCCATTACCAGGTGTGAACTTATCCTTCAAGTGTACTAATTTTTCCAACAATCCTCCCCAAATTTAGTTCACTTCCTTTGCATGAAAAATTAAACATTAAACAAAACATATGCATAAACGAAAATATCCTGAGGATTGAATTTCCATCTTAGTACATTACACGTTCAAATATTCGAGAATCAGGGTGTTCCAAAGAATTGAACCCTTCAACCCATTTGAATACCTGAAGATAAAATACACATACGTTTTCAAACACTTAAACGCTCCTGACACTTTACAAGCCATGTGTCCATATCCAATTCATAAATGT
This sequence comes from Artemisia tridentata subsp. tridentata, assembly GCA_021014915.2. Classification (NCBI taxonomy): domain Eukaryota; kingdom Viridiplantae; phylum Streptophyta; class Magnoliopsida; order Asterales; family Asteraceae; genus Artemisia; species Artemisia tridentata. The sequence goes on along the minus strand of CP139506.1, from coordinate 374,168,326 downwards.
TGTAAAAGCTAAAAGCCCATAGCTCCCTGAAGCGGCAAACTTCAACATTCACATACGTGGTTCCTCTTTATTCATGCTCCTGCTTAGCACTTTTTCAAAGAAATTAACCATTAAGAAGTAAAGACTTCATCTACCTTTTCAGCAGGTTCTGAGCACAACCTTGGGATGATTTTAAAACATGTGCTCTAGTCCACTGAATGTTCAGCTTTTCAAATTGAACTCAGCTCCCAAGTTTCCTCAGGAGGGAGTTGGGTGTCTTAGCATTCAGTGACTAAGTTGGACCTAAACCCGTCCCTTTTGCAGACTTTATGACCAAGTCTCTAGCCAAACCCTTCGTCAAATGATCAGCTAAATTTTGTTGAGATCTAACAAACTCTATAGATACCACCCCATTCATGATAAGCTCACAAATCATGTTATGCCTGACACCTAAGTGTCTAGACTTCCCATTGTACATCTGGATATAAGTCTTTGCCAATGTACCTGCACTATCACAACTGATAGAAATAGGTGTTATAGGTTTAGGCCACAAAAGAATCTCAAGAAACAAGTTTTTCAACCATTCAGCTTCTTTACCAGCAGCTACTAAAGCCACAAATTCATATTCCATTGTTGAACTGGTGATGCAAGTTTGCTTCTTGGATGCCCAAGAAATTGCACCTCCACCAAGTAGGAATACCCAGCCACTGGTAGACGAATTGTCTTCAGTGTTACTGATCCAACTTGCATCAGTGTATCCTTCTAACACTGAATGATAACCAGTATATGAGAGACTATAATCCATAGTTCTCTTCAAATACTTCAGTACCCTCTGAATTGCTTGCTAGTGCTGAGCACTAGGATTACTAGTATACCTGCTCAGTTTTCCCACTGCAAAGCAATATCAGGTATTGTACAAGTCATGGCATACATCAGGCAGCCAATCACCCTAGAATACTCAAGTTGAGATACAGCTTTGCAAGTATTAGGCATCAGCTTCTCAGTTGTATCCATAGGAGTACTCACAGGAGTACACTCAGAGTGGTTAAATTTTCTCAGTACCTTCTCAATATAATGAGACTGAGTGATATAAATTCCCTTACTCTCATGTTTGATCCTTATACCAAGGATAACATCAGCCTCCCCCATGTCCTTCATGGAGAACCTTGATGACAAGAATTACTTTGTCAGGTCAACCTGATTTTGGTCAGTGCCAAAGATCAGCATGTCATCAACATATAGACAAATGATGACTTCTTTACCAGATTCATCAAATTTGCTATATACACATTTGTCATACTGGTTAAGTAAATAACCACTAGACAAAACCACTTCATCAAATTTTTGATGCCATTGCTTAGGTGCCTGCTTCAGTCCATAGAGAGACTTAATCAGTTTACACACCTTGTTTTCATTGCTAGGCATGATGAAGCCCTGAGGTTGGTTCATATAAACCTCCTCATCCAATTCACCATTCAAGAAAGCTGTCTTCACATCCATCTGATGAATAATCTGTTGGAATATATGAATCATAACAATTTATATAACACATAAATATGTACATCAAAGCATTGGCAGCGAAAAACAAAATCTAATACAAGTAATTAACTAACTAAATAAAAGGACATGTGTACCTTTGATTTCTAGCAAAACAAGAAATCGAGTATCCAAGAACAAGTTAAACCCTAACTTAGGGTTTATGGGATTCGACTAAACTTAGTCGAATAGGGCAAGATCACACAAGCAAAAGTATGCTTGATCTTCGTTCTTGTACACACGTATTAGTAGCGTTTCAATGTGAAAAGCTAGGTTCTTGTTCACAAGCAAACCAAACACTAATATTGTGAATGTTTGATCGAAAATCCCAAAGGGTTTGGGAATGTCGACCGGCCACACACAAGGGAGAAGAGAAGAGAGAAATTTGGCTTGCTAGGGAATCAAGATTAGGTTTTAATGAATACAAGAGGCCTTGTATTTATAGGGAAACTAATCTTGTTCTCCAAGCTAGGGTTTGGAACCCCTCATCCTAAGGATCGGCCGAATAAGGGAATTCCCAAGGACCGTTAACTAAACCTCGTTAAATACTAACGCCCGTTAAGTGTTTACTTGTGAATATTTAATAATTTAATCATAACTTATTATATTAAATATTAAAACATTGAAACTCATACGTAATGTGTGCAATCCCGAAGTCTCGTGTTCGAAACTGGTCATACGTATATTAATTTATATCCATAAACTTAACAGCTCCCACTTGGATATGCATTAATATAGTAATGACATTGGTTAGTCTAGCTTAACACCCCAAATGCCCCCAGATCGACCCTGAGTATGGTTTCCTGAAAAAAAAACCTTTTGATGAATTATCATCATACTTATCCTTTTGTTTCTAATACCATGTTAATATGGATATGGATCTAAGTCATTCCATAATTAACTATTATGTTTCTCGTTATTTATAATTGATCAAGATTACCAAAACATCTGAACGTATTCTAGATAGACTTTGGGTATGGCCATACACACATCTTATCAACCCTACGAGGGCCCCCAGTAGTATTATACTTCAAAACAAATTTGAAGGAACAAATCCTTTCTTGACTACAAGCATAACCCTTGAACTTTGCATCACCTCCGAAAATAGCCCTTATAACTACCAGTTACGGATAGCGTTAGACTATCTTACAGAAAATGAGCTACATCCTCGGCTTTTATCTGGTATCTCAAGTCTGAGGATAAATATTCATGATTTACTTGATGACAAAGATCTATAAAGTACAATCATGTGGTTGGGATCTGTCCTATATTCAATTTATCCATTATTGAATATCATGTGAATTTGGCATGTACAACGCATCAATATACTTAAATATATTCTACCAAAACTCAGATTTGTCTTAATTCAATAATACTACCATATTATTGATCGACAACGGACTATTTAGAATAACATAAGTTATTCATGAATTTAAACATGCAAATATAGGATACAATTTATTATTAATGAAAACAAACGTACCAAGTACTTTAATTCATTGTAAATAATAATTGCTTAACATCCCTTATCCAAATACTAAATAGATCAATGCATGATAATTCCCATTAATGAATTATGTCTCAAGTCATGTCAAACATACTTGTTGACAAGGCATAAATCAACTAATTTTGATCTATCGGAATTTTGAGAATACTTATTTCAAGAATTCAATTAATGAAGTTCTTGTATGTGTGCATCCATCTACCCAGATATTGCCACATAATATTTCATAAAATGCGTGACATCCTCAACCACGAATTTATGACAATTAAACTACCAAACCTTTTATAGTTTAAAGTATTTTAATTCTTTAATGTATAATGCAACTATGCTCATATTGAGCATAACTAGTATACATGGCTTCTAATAAGGATGAACTCCCACCATGACTAGTATTGAGGGTCATCTTAATTTTACTAGCATCATTGTATGCAAACAACAATATGCTCTTTTAAAATTCCGTAAACTTTTAGTATCCATTTTGTAATGTTTGATACCTTCAAATCTTTCAATATTTGTCAACAATATCAATTACGCAACAATTTGCCATATGGTTCATATTTAGAATTTAGGAGCAACTCTAGAATGAGGATGTTAATTCTAAATCCAACCATATCCATTACAATTAGTTATCTAATAACTTTCAATTAGATATTAATGTTGTCAAATCATCTTCCATTCAAGCATGATACAACAAATAACATGATGTACATGAAAAATCCTTGCGTCAAACTTAGATTTTTATTCATGTCATATCTTTTCAAAGATATGTTTCTATCTAGACTTTCTAATAGTATATCATGTTTGTTTGAATCAATTATTTTACCGCTTATGTTTATAACAATAAACATATATTCCAAGGTTGTATGTTTATTTTCTAAATTTTCATACTGAAATTTCATTCCAAACTAAGACTTAACATTTTAATGTTAATGGAACGTTACTTCCTATATGTTATACAACATATATAAAATAAGAAAATAAATATAACACTCCCACTAGCTTTCAGAAATATTAAGGAAATATCTTATTTTAATTATAAATCAACACTAGGATTTAATAACTGGATATAAGTATATCTCCTAGATGCATGCATTAATCCATTCATAAATGATTGCACTTTGTATACTTTCAAAGATTATTTGAATTCAAATACTCCTTTCAATTACTTATCGTCCTCGCACAAGTAATTACTCAAGAAAGAGTTTGATATTCCATTGTTAATTTCATTTAAATGAAACTAAGAATGACAATCATAATCTTTATACATTTAATGTGCCTAGAAAAGAATTTCAATCACAGTTAATAGCTTAAGTGTGACTGATAATCTTTTCACACATTAATTATGTATACAAATTTGTCCATTTTGATTTCTACTCAAAATATTAAATCTCTAGGATTTTTCATTTCCTTTGTAGAAACTCATCTTCATTCTATAGTATAGAGTTTAAGATCAACTACGTTTCCAAAACTAGTTATCTTCCTGGACTGCATCTAAGCATCCATAGTATGAGTAATTTGCCAAATTCAATATTTGCAATTTATCAACAGGTTTACCATAGTCCTGTAACTCATAATCCTCAACATATTATTTAAATATTTGAGATATCCTTGCGGATCTATGAATAAGAATCCCATCATCTTTGAGATTTAACATTAACATGTTTAATCCTCATCATGACTTTGCTAGTGTATTTTTAGAAGATTATGTATCTTGTAATTTTATCTTATCAAGATAAAACTCCCACTTGCCTTTTGCAATTTATAGATTATCTATAATTACTTAGCAAGTAGAGCAACACAAAATTGTTCTCTTTTATGACATTACAAATACATATTGACAGTTCCTTACATCAAGTTTGTTAATAACCTACTCAAAATTAGTTTAACAAATTCAAAACTTCAATTTTAAGACTTAATGTGATTCATCACATTCCATATTAAATGGTGTCTTATTAATCTTTCAGGTTGAAGTCTAATTGAGTATATACTACTCAATTTCCTAACCTTGATAACTTTTGGAAGAATAGAAGATATAGTTATCTTTAATCAAACAATATTACAAGAGTTTGATTTTCCTAACTGAACATACCATAAACATTATATATTTCATTAGGATTAATATTGTAAGTCAATCTTACAATATGTAAGATAAATATATTTCGTTTTGGCTTACCTATTTACCAACTAATTCAAGCTTAATGGTATAATAGAATTTCCAAGCCAATTGCATGCTATATAACATAAGTACTTTTTGACCAAGTCACTTCATGTCCATGTCTTAACAAGAAGACATAAACTGTTATAATCCCAATATACGTTATAAATCATTGATCAACTCAACGACTTCTTGTATATTTCTTAATTAAAAAACATAACAAGTTAACGTCTTACTTTATTATAAGTCTTGTAACAATAAAAGACTTCATATTTATATCTTTACACTAAAATATAAATATGCATAACTAAAGTAATCATGAACACCACAATTTGGTTTCAATTGTAATTTCAAGTTAATTTATTACTTCATATATTTATGACATTCCAAGAATACATAAATATTCAAATTTGAAGTAGTATTAGATTACTTCATTTATTTATGTCATTTCAATAATACATAAATATTCAGTTTGAAGTAGTCTTATTACCCTATTGACACTTGTTCTAATAATTATCTAATTTAGAAACTTGCAAATTAACATAGTTTCATTACATCAGCTTTGGCTGCTAGTAATGAAAGTATGTAATTTACCCTGTCATTAATATCTATGTCAAGTTTTCACTTACGCTAGATATTAACTCCAAGTGTTCTAATAATTAGATGTGAATAAAACACATTAGAACATTAATCTCTCACCTTGTAGTTAAGAGAATCCTTTAAATCATATCCCTTTGTGTTGTTGCTTGCACACAATAAAGATTTCTCCCACTTGTGCATGGAACAACATCATGTATCAGATAAACAACACGTCAATCGTTTGTTTATGTGATCAATATGATTGTGTCATAGATATGAGTAATATAGAACCACCTTGTCTAGTAAGGAAACGTACATGACTATCCTTAAAACACAAGTGTCTATAATTGGAAAGTAATTATCTCAAGAGTTACTAGAGATAATCTGGGTTACTACCAAGATATCAAAGCTTGTAGCTCCCACTGAATTACAGATCATTACATTAACTCATTATTCAGTAATTACAACACTATGCTCCCACTGGATTTGACAACATTATAAGTGTTTCATAACCAGTAAAAGCAAATAGTGTTCTATTTACTTTCCTATACCTTTGAGGAATCCCATACGTAACAATTACTTAGGTACTCAAAGAATGTATTCTACTTGTAAATGATGGAATATCCATCAATGCAATTAACTTGGAAATAATTGGGCATGCAATTTCTTCCTTAATAGGTCTACCATCCCCACAATGATATGTAGCACCTTTAAACGGTCAAAGCACAACAACTAGATAAATCATTCTAGTTTGCCTTTTACCAATTTTGCGATAATTAGTCTAGCTTCTAATTTTAATAACTCATAAAATGTGTAATTAAAATTTGCTATGAGTTATTTCTTAGAATTTAGACAATCTAATTTTTCTATTATACCTTTCTCATTCATGAAAAGGAATAGGGTTAAGTCTCACTCTTCTCAAAGAAAGTAGACTAGGTTTATTCTTTTAGTAAAGTTGACTCTAGCCTAAACCCCTACGGGTGTAGATCATCTTTCCACTAAAAGAATGCCCCACGTTTACGGTTTTAACGTTGCATTTATACATTAAAAGAATTTACAAAATTCAATTTTAGTATTTTCGATAATAAATCTTTTCAAGAAAATTAAACACCCATGGTAAATAACATTTAACCATTTAATTTTCACTGAAAACTAGGATCCAAATTGACATAGTTTCATCACATCAGCTTTGGCTGGTAGTAATGAAAGTACTCAATAAGGTACGAGTCGAACTCAATTGCCAATCTCAAATTTCAATTCCTAGAATTATGGGATTTACGTATTTTGTCAACCTCAGTTGCAAATGTAAGCATGTTTTATCCCCATCTTTATGCCTTGACATAGTTTCATTACATCAGCTTTGGCTGCTAGTAATGAAAGTACTCAATTAAGTTAACCAACTTAAGAAATTGCAAATTACCATAGTTTCATCACATCAGCTTTGGCTGCTAGTAATGAAAGTATGTAATTTACCCTTTGATTACCATCCTTTGATCATCACATCAGCTTTGGCTGCTAGTAATGAAGGTATGTAATCTCAGGTGTTTCCGTTTCATCGGATGGCATATAACTTAAATTAAGGGTATTTATTTTTGATGTGTGTAATCAAAATATGTACAAAGATGTCATGCATTCATCTTGTATCATATGTTTCAAAAAAAAAACTTTTACTCATTCGTTACATTACTAAGCTCAAATCAACAAAGTTTTAATTGATGGCGTTGAGTAACTTACAACATTGCCTTAAGATGCTTCGCACGTATAATGGTTGTACTTGGTAAGTCTAATTTGACGCACAGGCGAGCCGAGAGACAGAATGGAGTCTCTTTAAGGCCACAATTTAATGCGAAACCAACCTTATACCCACTTTATAGTTTGTCAACATTAGGTCCGCCTTTCGACCATTTTTGTACAGTCGCATCAATCAATTAAAAGTTTATGATTTTTAAAGCTTAAAATCATGTTTCACCATTATTAAGTCAAGTTTAATTTTTATTTTGAAATTACCCTTTGCTTACTATCATGTCATAACATATATAAACAAATAGCAATTAACACAAAAAATTAAACGACATAAATAATGGACATGCTAAATAAATCAATTAACATGTATATATTGATCTAGGACTCCCATTGGTTTTCGAGCTAGGTACCAATGGACCACATACACCAATTACTTGGTTGCGTAAGTCCCACGATAAATATATACAATAACATACATAATTGATTTCATATACGATATATTTGGGGTTTCCCCAATTTTAGGTCTTCCCTAATAACCTAATTAATTAACTTTTAGTAATTTAACTTGTCAAACAATTTTATTACTAAAACCCTAATTAATTGTAATCGCATAAAATAGCATGTAAAACACGTATCAATTACTTCAACTTCCATGACAAAACATGCATGTTTTTGTCATGGATTCCCCAAATAGCACTTATTATCATCAAGTCTATAATACGCATATTCAACTAATGACATATTACAAGTATTCATTAATTAACACATAAAAAAATTACATGCAACCTAGGGTTTCTACAAGTTTTACAAAACATAAAACCCTAATTAATAATAATAGGGTGATCGACCCATATAAAAAAATTAGGGTTTACTAATTTTTAAAACCCTAGAACACCATAAACATGTATCTAATCACAAAAATTCAATTTTGATGTGTTTTAGTAATTAATTACATCGTATTGCTCTTGATGCCACTGTTGGAATATGTGAATCATAACAATTTATATAACACATAAATATGTACATCAAAGCATTGGCAGCGGAAAACAGAATCTAATACAAGTAATTAATTAACTAAATAAAAGGACATGCGTACCTTTGATTTCTAGCAAAACAAGAAATCGAGTATCCAAGAACAAGTTAAACCCTAACTTAGGGTTTATGGAATTCGACTAAACTTAGTCGAATAGGGTAAGATCACACAAGCAAAAGTATGCTTGATCTTCGTTCTTGTACACACGTATTAGTAGCGTTTCAATGTGAAAAGCTAGGTTCTTGTTCACAAGCAAACCAAACACTAATATTGTGAATGTTTGATCGAAAATCCCAAAGGGTTTGGGAATGTCGACCGGCCACACACAAGGGAGAAGGGAAGAGAGAAATTTGGCTTGCTAGGGAATCAAGATTAGGTTTTAATGAATACAAGAGGCCTTGTATTTATAGGGAAACTAATCTTGTTCTCCAAGCTAGGGTTTGGAACCCCTCATCCTAAGGATCGGCCGAATAAGGGAATCCCCAAGGATTCTAGATCCTTCTTGCCTCCTAATTTCACCTCTAGTCCCTTAACTTGCTATTTAACGACCGTTAACTAAACCTCGTTAAATACTAAAGCCCGTTAATTGTTTACTTGTGAATATTTAATAATTTAATCATAACTTACTATATTAAATATTAAAACATTGAAACTCATATGTAATGTGTGCAATCACGAAGTCTCGTGTTCGAAACTGGTCATACGTATATTAATTTATATCCATAAACTTAACATAATCAGATTGTGAATTGATGCCAAAACAATCAGCAATCTTATGGTACTGATACGTGCCACTGGAGCAAAAGTATCAAAGTAGTATATCCCTGACTTTTGTTTAAAGCCCTGAATGACTAGTTTGGCCTTGAACTTTTCAATAGTTCCATCTACCTTCATTTTCTTTTTGAAAATCCATTTGCAACACAGAGGTTTGCAACCAGGTGGTAGATCAGCCAACACCAAAGTATTGTTGCCCATGATGGAATTCATCTCATCATTTATTGTTTCTTTCCAGAAAGCAACGTCCATGGACTTCATTGCTTCATCAAATGTTTTGGGATCATCCTCAACATTAAATCAATAGGAGTGTTGGTCAGAGACCTCATCCCTTGTATCTTCAACTAAATATAATTGAAACTCAGGTCTAAATGACTTTGGAGTCCTGGTCCTTTGCTCTTTCTAAGCTCACGTTCAGGTTGTTGAACCACAATCTCATCAGGGACCTCATCAGATACCTCTGATACAACAATGTCATCAGTTCCATTTGGAATCCTCTGACTTGGTCTAGGGACTGATGAGAATCTATTCTCATCAAAGATAGCATCCCTTGATTCAATTATTGAGTTAATTGAAACAAACTCATTAGGTTCAATAATAACATAGAACCTATATGCCTTGGAATGCTCAGCATATCCAATAAAGATGCATTCAATGCCTCTTTCACCCAAAGTTTTATGCTTTAGGTCAGGGAGTCTTACAACAGCCCTATAACCCCAAACGCTGAGAAAGTTCAGGTTGGGTTTTCTTTTAGTCCAGAGTTCATAAGGGGTAACCTTGTTCCTTTTATTGGGAACCCTATTTAATAAATAGCAAGCTGTTAACATAGCTTCACCCCAGAACCCTTGACTCAGCCCTATTTAGTAATAGGACAACATGGAATTAACCATCGCCTTCAGTACTTTGTTTTTCCTTTCAGAGATACCATTTTGCTGAGGAGTATAGGGAGCAGTCGTTTCATGGATTATACCAACATACTGAAAATACAGAGTATCCATGTACTCTCCTCCCCTATCAGTCCTTAATCTTTTGATTAGGGACCCAAGTTGCAATTGAACTTCAGTTTTAAATACTTTGAATTTATCTAATGTTTCATCGTTAGTATGTAACATATAGACATAACAAAACCTAGAACCATCATCAATAAATGTCACAAAGTACTTCTTATTCTCCAAAGAGGGAGTGGCATGCAAGTCACACAGGTTACTGTGTATTAGCTCCAAGAGCTCAGTCTCACGTTTTACACTCTGAAAATGTTTCTTAGTTATTTTGGTCAACATGCAAGTCTTACACTTTTCAGTGTCCATGTCAAATGGTGGGATTAACCCATCCTTAGCCAAATCTTGCATCCTTTTATAGTGTATATGGCCAAGTCTAGAATGTCAGAGGGTAGAGTTGTTCACATTAGAGGTTGACATAAAGGCTGAATTAACAATATAAAGCCTGAACATTTGATTACACAAATAGCCAAAACCAATAAACACACCATGTTTAGATAAAACAAACTTGTCAGATTATTCAAATAACTTGTTTATATCCATGATTATTCAAAACACTACTTGAAACCATGTTTAGTTAAGCCTAGTATTTAGATTCATATATAATGTGATGTTAGGCCAAGAATTAGATAAATGACATTTTTTTTTGAGTAAATTCCAAAATACATCCCTGTGGTTTACCCAATTTCACACCATACATCCAAATTTTTTTTTGCAACATATACATCCCTCCGTTAGTAAAAGTCAAACACAATACATTCCTCCGTTAAAATAAGGACAAACGGCGCAAACCATTTCTCCGTTATATCCTAACGAGATAGAAAATGTTTACACCGTTAGTCCTCTGGGTTAACTCTATTTGCACCGTTAGTCCTTTTTTACATTTTCGTCTAATTTTTTACGTTTTCGTCCCTTTTTTTACGTTTTTGTCCGATTTTTTACGTTTTCGTCCGTTTTTTTTACGTTTTCGTCCATTTTTTTTCGTTTTTGCCCCTTTTTTTTACGTTTTCGTCCGTTTTTTTACGTTTTCATCCGTTTTTTTACGTTTTTGTCCCTTTTTTTACGTTTTCGTCCGCTTTTTTATGTTTTCGTCCGTTTTTTTACATTTTCGTCCGCTGTTTTACGTTTTCGTCTGTTTTTTTACCCACCACACAAATCTTATCCAAACACAAAACCCAACACACCCCACCACACAAAAAAATCTTATCCAAAAATAAATACGATTAAAACAAAAAAAAAACCCCAAAACTCCCATTCGATATCCTTAAAACAAATCATCAAAACACAGAGTCTGATCTCAAAATCCTATCCATTTCCATCACAAAAAAAAAACCAGACAATCACTAAATCTTATCCCACCAAAACAAAAAACCCAATCTCGATCACAACTAATGAAACCGATAAAAAAAACCAGATAAAAACCCACTTCAAAATTTTCATCATCAAGAAAATCAAGATCCGGATCTAATAACACTTAACCGATCAAAAAAATTGATCAAAGTTCATCTCTAAGAGTTTTTTGTTTTTAAAAACTCTCGATCGAAAAAATAGGGTTGAGTGGATTTATGGTTTGGAGTTTGAAAAGGATTTATGGTTTGGAGTTTGAAAAGGATTGAGTTGAGTTGGATTTAGTGAGTTTCAAAAACCACGAATCAGTTGAGGATCTGGTAAAAAATGGTTAGAACGAATGTGTAGGTTGGGATTAAAAGTGTTTGGCTTGTTGTTTGGAAGGCACAGAATCGTGTCTTGTGATTGTTGTTGTTAAGGGACTGTTAAGATGGAGAATGAGTTTTATCAGGCTTTATTTCTTTTGGATTATAGAGTTAAGGTGTTTGGGATTAAGGTATGCAAATGATTCGAGTCAGCTGATTAAGTCAATCTTTGAAACTAAACGGACGAAAATGTAAAAAAAAACGGACGAAAACGTAAAAAAGCGGACGAAAACGTAAAAAAAGGATAAAAACGTAAAAAAATACGAACGAAAACGTAAAAATACGGACAAAAACGTAAAAAAAAATAGACAAAAACGTAAAAAAGCAGACGAAAACGTAAAAAAATGGACAAAAACATAAAAATACGGACGAAAACGAAAAAAAATGGACAAAAACGTAAAAAATACGGACGAAAACGTAAAAAAACGGACGAAAACGTAAAAAAAGGGACAAAAACGAAAAAAAGGACGAAAACGTAAAAAATCGGACGAAAACGTAAAAAATCGGCCGAAAACGTAAAAAAGGACTAACGGTGCAAATAGAGTTAACCCAGAGGACTAACGGTGTAAACATTTTCTATCTCGTTAGGAGATAACGGAGAAATGGTTTGCGCCGTTTGTCCTTATTTTAACGGAGGGATGTATTGTGTTTGACTTTTACTAACGGAGGGATGTATATGTTGCAAAAAAAAAATTTGGATGTATGGTGCGAAATTGCGTAAACCACAGGGATGTATTTTGGAGTTTACTCTTTTTTTATTTATTTTTATTTTTTTATTTATTTATTTATTTTTTTACAAAGGACATGCTCTTTATTTTATTTTTTATCAGTACTATCAAGTCCTGTCATTTTATTAGCTATATTCTCATTTTTTTTATTTTCTTCTTTAATGTTACTCCTGTATGTTTGTATTTTTGCATGGGTCTCCTTTTGCTTCCCAAATAACTGAGGTAAATAGTTAACGTACACCATTAACATCAAGCATGAGAGTAAGTTAATACAAACTAGGAAAAGATCAAGAAAACATCATATCTATAACCATAAGCATCGGAAAATTCCTCTAACCACACTAAAAGGAAAACAATGCTTATTACATTATACTATCGAGAACCTGTGCTACGTGACGGGATATTCAACGATGACATTTTATATCAATTTTGTAATTTAAAGTAACAAAATTTGTAGTGGGCTAATCACTTCAAAATGCATCCAACTTGTCCACTTTTCCATTTTGATGTAGCGAACTCTAACCTTGGTTACTTTGGTGTATCTATCTTGTAATTTCGTCAAGTTAGTGTATCCAACTTGACACTTTTTCCATTTTGATGTAACAAATTAAGTATTGAACTTTTAAAATCGTACACTAAGTTGACGAAATTACAAGATAGATACACTAAAGTGACCAAGGTTAGAGTTCAATAATTAAAAGTGGAAAATGTGACAAGTTGAATACATTTATAAGTGATTAGCCCATTTGTAGTTGACTAGGCGAGTACCCGTGCATAGCAACGGAAATTCCTAGCGGCAGACAATTAACGATATGCGATATTGTAGTAAGAGTTACGTGTAACATTCAAAATAGAACGCGAAAATATCAAAATGTAATTGCGAAAAAAAAACATAATAATTCATGTTATCAAATGACATGGCGAGTGGAGTAAATGGAAGAACCATCCCCTTTTTAGATGCACCATTAGCATCACCAGTGCGTTTTATCTGTTGCATTTCCTTATGTCCCTCTGCAGTCAATTTCTTGAGTTAGAAAATTTGATAAGCATTTATGTGTTTAAAGTAAGCTTTTGGAATCGTTTATCATACTTGAACTGGCTTCAGCACCATGACCGTCCATTCCTGCAGCTTCTTCCTTGGAGATAATCGCTTGTGGCTTTCCTGGGGCTGAATTTAATATAATAATCAATTTAGCTACCGCAAAAGATTTATGTGAATAAAAATTAAATTTAGCTACCGCGAAAGATTTATGTTTGAGCGATTCCACTATTACATACCTTCCATATACATGAGAGACAAGGTGAAGAGAATATTGAAGAGACATAAAACCAAGAAGCGCGGCATCATTGATCCAGTATGTGCTTTCTGAAGTTGGGCTCTGCCACAAAGTAAAATATATCAAAATTCTATTCCTTATAATACTTGTGTCTGTACAACTTATTGAAAAATTGATTACTGATTGACATACTCGTTTGCTAGTCCACCTGGAGCCAAGGAAATCATTGTTGGTGAAGGCTTTGAACCCATAAGACAGTGGTGAAAGCCAATAAGCCCACTCCCACCAGTTTGGAATCAGGGTTCTAGGTAGGATGAAACCACCCAAAATAAATATAAGGAGAAGTACAAAAGATCCTCCCGTGTTTGCCATGTTCATTGTCTTACAAACTCCCGCAATCGACTTGAAAAGTGATGCTGCTACATTTTGGATCAGAAACACCACCAAGAGATGTTTGAAGAACCTGCATACATAGCATATATATAAAACGAGCGTGGTAGCCCGCGCGTTGCTACGGGAGTGTTTTGCGGCATGTTGGTTATAGTTTTTTTTGTTCTGTTTCATTTTTTTGTTGTTGTAGTGTTTGCGGCGTCCGTCCTACAGTTTCCCGAAAAGGAACTGCAGTGATTTGATCCAGGTACTGATTTGCACCATGTATAACTGAGTTCTGCCTCATGGAAATATGAAGTTGTCTTTTCTTTTTTGGTATCCACTTTTGGCCTCCTCTGTTTTGACCCAAATCATCTGCAGGCCAGAAAAAGTTAAAAAACAACATACAATGGTGTAAAATATGTGGCCAAACAACTCTTATTTCCATTGTCCAAATAGCATATAAAAGTTATAAAAAACAGCATACAAATATGTTAACATCAGCCGTAAAAACAGTAAAAAAATTAGTACATAGAGCTGTAAAATGCGTGTCCAAACACTCCTTTTTTCTACAGTCCAAACAACATATAAATGGTATAAAATAAGCACTTAAAAGTTGTAAATATCAGCAGCAAAAAGGTGTAAAAATCCACAGTTGTAAGGCGTAAAAAGTAGCATATAAACTCCAAAAAGACAATACAAAAAGAAAGGTTGGCCCGACCTTTTATGTGCCGTTTAATCCAAATCTTTCAAGTAGAGCCACATTTCAAGTTCACATATCCACATTCTTTTACTACTCGATTCAACAGCATATACTCAAAAACCATAAACGCAAAAAAATTGCTTGGGTCTTAGCAAAAGCGGCTATGTGCGTGCCAAATTTGGTAATTAAACTGTACTTTTAATGCAATGCCAGTGCCATATCAAGAATAAATAAAATTTGTAATAGCGTAAAACATTTTGGCTGAGATCATGAGACATAACATAAAATACTCACCCTAAAAATCTGAATCCAAGGCCAGTTAGAAAAAAGAAAAAAAGACATGGAAAAAAAAAAGAAGAAAAGAAAGCCTTTATGGTTACTGTTTAGCAACTTATCGGGATGAAGTGAAAATATATTATAAGTCGGGATAGACATAAAGAAGAGATTTCTGAAACATTAATGCACTGACCTGATAGTCGGTTGGTCAAAAATGAGTTTGCACTGCAGCACAATTGCTACATTTCATATTCCCATGATCGGAAATGGTTTACTGCACTGCAGCAAAGAAACAACATGCCAGCTGCATAAATGTTGGTCATTAGTTGCATATATTGCTTCTGGTATGTGTCTTCATATGAAATTTGTTTCACATTAGCTCCTTTGAAGATGTTATAACTTCAATATCCTTGTGTATTTTATAAAAAAAAATCAGTTCAAAGAAAGAAGCTTTACCTGGATCTTCTGTACCGAACAGTTGCGCGTCTTGGCCAACCTCCTACCCAGAGCATGTAAAAAAAATTGCACATCTGATTATCTGATCTCATTACCTAACAATTAAACCAGTACATGGTTAACTACGTGACCATAGCGGTTTATTGTTTAAACCACTTTGACACGAACATGAGTTAGCCCAACCCCATCACCCCATGGTTTATTAACTAAACCAAGCCCTTTAAGAAATAATGTGTGAATTTAACATTAAATTATGTGGAAAGTTCAAGTCTAACTTACTTGGATCAGTGGATGTGATGACTCCGGTGTGAGCAAAATCACAGTTGAAGTCGTTGCGGCCATTGGTCTGATAGTACGCATTCATGATGAATGCTGCATAGGACCTCACATTATTGGGCTCAAAACAGGCCCCGCCAGCCTGAATAGGTCTGCAATCAGCCCCGTTGCTGCAAACATAGTCTATGTTGGACTGAAGTTGAGCAGCGGTGGCATCTGGTTTAGGCACACACCATTTCTTGCCTTGAGATGCCGGTGTTGGCGATGATGGCTTTGGTGAAGGGCCTATCGGCACTTGCTATTTCACATCAAAAAATATAATGAGCACCACTAAACATTAGGTAACAGTTATGCATAGATACATATTCTAATGGAACACGAACAAAGCCAATAATTAACAAAGTCTAATATTTAGTATTTGTAACATCTCGTATGTTTTCCATTTACAACCCGATAATAAGCTAAAAATCATCAAACAGCCAACACATATATTTGTCATAAACTTTCTATGTGGTACCACTCTTTAATGCAACTATGCAAGAGTTAAGTAGAAGCATGCTATAATGACAGCAGACTTGAGCGCAAAAACGTCACTTGAGGAAGCTAAGCTTGGAGTTGGAGGTAGAATGGAAGGCACAGGTGCATAAGAGGGAGCAAGCATTGGTGATGGAGAAGGCTCGGGAGCAAGCACGGGTGACGGAGAAGGAGCCTGATTCACATTGGAACATTGCAATTACTCAAGCCCACTATTTCATATTGTATCATTTATGACATTGTATAATGAAAACATGGCTAAAGATTGCATCAGTAAAACATGGGGCTAACACTCTAACGTTAAAGGTGCAAAAGGATAACTTGGCCGCACATGTAGGCCGCACATGTAGGGCTATTTCAGCAGATGGTGGCGGTGATGAGGTTAATGATGGCGGCGGTTTGTTTAGAGAGAGAGAGAGGTGTGTGTTTTAGGTCAGAGAATATCCGTGAAGAGAGAAGAAAGAAAAGAATATGTGAGTAGGTGTGTGGATAAGGGCAAAATGGGTAATACATTAATTTCAACATTCCACAAAGATTGACTTTTTCACATTTCACCTTTGACCATACACCCATTATAAGTAGTTAAGATAAGTTTAATATGTTAACAGTTGTACTCCGTATGTTTTAACGTATCATGTAGTTGATTATTCTAATATGTTGAGTTGTATGTTTTAATTAAATCAGCATCCTTCTCAACTTTGGTTCACTATGTACCAAGCTCTTAAGAAAAAACTTAACCGCATTTAAAATGCAGATCGAAAAGTCTCTGACTTCACCAAAATAACATATTACCAAGTTGCATACTTCAAATGATTCTACAAAGAAAATTTAAAACACCATTTGTCAGAAACACACAGAAAAGCAAGCAACTACATGACCACTTAAAAAAAGTAAATACCAACATACACAATAGCTACATAACAAAATTACACAAATTAAACTAATATAAATCCCGGCATTACCTTATGTCCATCCTGGTCTTATGTCCATCATAGACTTATGTCTCATGTCCATCCTGGACTTATGTCTCTGTCTATCCCGGACTTACCTTATGTACATCGAAGACTTATGTCTGGTGTCCATTCCGGACTTGCCTTATGTCCCGGGCTTACGTCCATCCTGAGCTTATGTTCATCCCAGGCTTAAGTCCATCCAAGGGTTAACTCCATCATGGGGTTATGTCCATCTCAGGCTTAAGTCCATCCTGGCAGGCTTAAGTCCATCCCGGGGTTATGTCTATCCCAGGTTTAAGTCCATCCCGGGCTTAAGTCTATTATGGGGTTATGTCCATCCTAGGGTTAACTCCATCATTGGTTATGTTCATCCTAGGCTTAAGTCTATCATGGAGTTATGTCCATCCCTGGGTTAAGTCTCCATCCCGGGCTTAAGTCCATCCCAGGGTTATGTCCATCCCATGCTTAAGTCCATGTTGGTATTTTAGTGTAAAATAGATTGAGTTTAATATGCAAATAAGGGTCGACACTTATTTGGATATTAACTGGACTAACGGGGGTTCCAAGGGGGCGTAGCCCCCTTGGTGGGGGTTCGGGGGCAACGCCCCTGAGAGAAGCAGGGTCCAAGGGGCGGCAGCCCCTGGCAGGGTCCAAGGGGCAGAGCCCCTGGCTGGGGTCGATAGTGAACGGTTCCTGCTGAACGGTTCCTGCTGAACGGTTTCTGCTGCTAGTGCTGAGTATAACTGTTTTACAGTTATTAGGCACTAATAACCGCCCCTATAAACCGTCTTATATATTCTCTATTTCGAATAGAGAAAGACAAGGCTGATCAACCATATTTTGATCACGTATTTCTGCAAACATAAAATCATTCACAAACTTGAATCAATTAGATTTTATCCGGTCGTTAATTGGTATACACTCCAATTTAATCGATCTGAAAGCGTACTATTCGTGACTTCTAATTGCTATCAGGATACCAATATTACCCCAATTACCACACATAAACAACAAAGATCGATTAAATTCACAAGATGGCAGGCGAATCTGTACGTGATATGACATCTAAGTTTGTGAAGTTAGCCAAATTCGAAGGGCAGGATTTTCGAAGATGGCAGAAAAAGATGCAATTCTTGTTAACAACTATGAAAGTTGTGTACGTTTTGACAACACCAGCACCGGAGGAAGTGGAGGGTGAAACCATTGATCAAATCAGAAAACGCAACAAGTTCTGGAATGATGACTTCATATGTCGTGGGACAATCTTAAACGGTATGTGTGATACTCTTTTTGATATTTATCAAAACATTGAATCTGCAAAAGAATTATGGGACATGCTTCAGGCCAAATACATGGCAGAAGATTCATCCAGTAAGAAATTCCTAGTTAGTGATTTCATGAATTACAAAATGATAGATGGGCGTTCTGTTATGGAACAATATAATGAGTGTCTTAGTATACTTGGTCGCTTTACCCAACATGGTTTAAAAATGGATGAATCCATTGCGACAACATCTATTATTGACAAACTTCCGCCTTCTTGGAAGGATTTCAAAAATAATCTGAAACATAAGAAGGAAGAATACAATTTGGTTGAGTTGGGAAGTGCCATAAGTATTGAGGAAGGGTGTAGACGAATGGAGAAAAACATGGGTGAATGAAAAGGACAAGGATATTGGCGGATCAAATGTCAATATGGTTGAGGAAACTAATTCTAGTTTCAAAAAGGGTTCGAATAATAAGAACAAGAAACGAAAGTTTCAAGGTAACGATCACAAAAAGGGAAGTGTAAAGAAAGCAAAACAGTCCAACGATGGGGGCTGTTGGAAATGTGGTAAACCTGGACATTTCAAGCGTGATTGCCGTGCTGGAAAAGGCAAAAACGAGGCTGGTACTAGTGGTGGATCCAAAGGAGATCCGAAACAAGCAGGTACAATATTAACAATTAATAATAATTCGGATTTGAATTATGTATCATTAATTTGTGAATCATTCTATGTACAGGATGATGAGATTGCTTGGTGGTATGATTCTGGTGCGACATGTCATGTTTGCAAGGACCGAAGATGGTTCAAGGAACTTGCAACAATTAATGATGGACGTGTTTTAACAATGGGAAATGTCGCAACAGAACCAATACTTGGAATTGGACTAGTAGATATAACTTTTACTTCTGGAAAAACAATTTCGTTATGTAATGTTTTATATGTGCCCGGTATCCGGAAAAACTTGTTGTCCGGTGTAGTATTAAATAATTGTGGGTACAAACAAGTGTTAGAATCCGATAAGTATATCTTGTCGAAACATGGTTCTTTTGTTGGATTTGGTTATTTGTGTAATGGGATGATTATGCTTAATTTAGATTTGCCTTCTACTTTTAATTCGATTTGTATGGTTGATTCTATTTCTAGTGTTAAACTTAGTAACATGGAACTATGGCATGCTAGACTAGGACATGTTCATTATAAAAGAATGAAAGAAATGTCTAAAATGAGTATGATCCCATCTATTGAGTTAGACCATAATAAGTGTAAAACTTGTATGCTTACTAAGATCACTAGAAAACCATTTAAAACAGCAAATCGTGAATCCAAACAGTTAGACCTTATTCATAGTGATCTATGTGATTTGCATGCTACTCCATCTCTAGGAAATAAAAAATATGTCATAACTTTTATTGATGATGCATCACGTTATTGCTATATTTATTTATTGCATTCTAAGGATGAAGCTCTTGATAAATTTCGTATTTATAAACAAGAGGTAGAGCTTCATCAAAAGGATTTGGTAAAAATCTTACGTACCGATCGTAGAGGGGAGTATTATGATCCGGTATATTTCCAATCTACCGGAATAATACATCAAACAACGGCTCCATATACACCACAACAAAATGGTGTGGCTGAAAGGAAGAATAGAACATTGAAAGAAATGGTGAATTCAATGTTATCATATTCTGGGTTAAGTGAAGGATTTTGGGGAGAAGCCATGTTAACGGCTTGTTACTTGCTAAACCGTATTCCCGGTAAAAGCAACAAGAAAACCCCTTATGAACTTTGGCACAAGAAAGCACCAAACTTGAATTTTCTCAAGGTTTGGGGATGTAGGGCTGTGGTTAGGCTCACGGAACCTAAAAGAAAAACTTTAGGTGAAAGAGGTATAGATTGCATATTTATTGGGTATGCTGAAAACTCATATGCTTATAGATTCTATGTATTAGAACCTAATGAGTATGTTTCTGTGAACTCAGTAATAGAGTCACGAGATGCAATCTTTGATGAAGAAAGATTCACATCTATACCTAGGCCAAGGGACATGATTCATAGTTCGAAGGAACCGGTTAATACCGAGGATATTCCATCGACTAGCACTGAATCAAGAAAAGGTACAAGAGCTAGAAAAGCCAAAGCTTTTGGTGATGATTTTCAACTATATTTAGTTGAAGGATCTAGAAATGAAATTAATTTTCAATATCAATATTGTTTCAATGTTGATAAAGATCCATTGACATATGGTGAAGCAATGGCTTCAAGGGACGTTGCTTTTTGGAAAGAAGCAGTCCAAGATGAGATGGATTCTATCTTGCAAAATAAAGTTGTGAAATTGGCTAATTTACCTCCTGGGTGTAAACCATTAGGTTGTAAATGGATCTTCAAAAGAAAGATGAAAGTAGATGGTACAATTGATAAATATAAAGCCAGGTTGGTAATCCAAGGCTTTAGACAAAAAGAGGGTATTGATTATTTCGATACTTATGCTCCGGTTGCAAGGATATCTACTATTAGATTGTTATTAGCATTAGCTGCTATACACAATCTTGTAATTCACCAAATGGATGTGAAAACTGCATTCTTGAATGGTGAATTAGATGAAGAGATTTACATGAAACAACCCGAAGGGTTTGTTATGCCTGGACATGAAAACAAGGTGTGTAAATTGGTTAAATCTCTTTATGGGTTAAAACAAGCTCCTAAACAATGGCATCAAAAGTTTGATGCAATTGTGTTGTCAAGTGGTTTTGTTTTAAATCAAGCTGACAAATGTGTTTATAGTAAATTTGATGATTCTAGAAATGGAGTCATTATATGCTTGTATGTAGATGACATGTTGATCTTTGGTACTAACCAAGATCAAGTTGATTTGACAAAGGAATTCTTGTCATCTAAATTTGCTATGAAAGATATGGGGGAGGCGGAAGTGATCTTAGGTATTAAGATCATACGTGAGAACAAGGGTATTTCAATCTCTCAATCACACTATATTGAGAAGATCTTGGATAAGTTCAATTTCCAGGAAAGTTCTCCCACAAGTACTCCTATGGATCCACAAGTAAAGCTATTACCTAATAAAGGTAAAGCGGTGTCTCAACTTGAATACTCGAAAAGGATTGGATCATTAATGTATGCAATGATAAGTACTAGGCCGGATATTGCTTATGCAGTTGGAAAGCTTAGTAGGTTTACTAGTAATCCTAGTACATTTCATTGGCGAGCTTTGGATCGAGTATTTCAATACTTGAAAGGAACAATCGATTATAAGTTAACTTACATCGGATTTCCTTCGGTAATTGAAGGTTTTAGTGATGCAAGTTGGATATCCAATAAAGAAGATCATTCTTCTACATCTGGATGGGTGTTCCTTCTTGGGGGAGGTGCCATTAGTTGGGCATCTAAGAAACAGACTTGCATTACAAACTCAACTATGGAGTCTGAGTTTGTTGCTTTGGCAGCAGCTGGTAATGAGGCTGAATGGTTAAGGAATTTGCTTTATGAAATTCCATTGTGGCCAAAGCCTATTTCTTCTATTTCTATCAGGTGTGATAGTCAAGCTACATTGGCTAAGGCTTATAGTCAAGTGTATAATGGCAAGTCAAGACACTTAGGTGTGAGACACAGCATGGTTCGTGAGCTCATAATGCATGGTGTCATATCCGTTGAGTGGATTGCAACTCATCGGAACTTAGCTGATCATTTAACCAAAGGGTTATGTAGAGATCTCGTGAAAGGGTCAGCTGTGGGATTGGGTTTAAAGTCCATATGAAAGCTCTCATGTTGAGATACCCAATTCACCACCTAATATGACGTTAGGTGCTGAATTTTGAATGTGAAAAGCTTAACATCTAGAGTTTGGAACACAACATTAAATTATCCCAAAGGTATGTGTTCGGTACTGCAAGATAAGGAAGGTTGAAGTGTTCTTCTTAATAATTCTTTTGAAAAATTGCATTTGCAGGTGCAAGACTAAAAGAATTACCTATTTGAGTACGAAGTTTAGCTGCTTCAAGAAGTTGGGACTTGGCTTCGATGTACTTAAAGAAAGGATAGGGACATAGGCTAGTAAAATAATGTGTCAAGTAAGATATTGTGTATGAAAAACTAATGTGTATATTATCTTCATGTATTCAATAGTGATATTACAAGGTTCAATCTTTTGGGAAACCTTGATATTCGAATATTTGGAATGTGTAATATACTAATATGAAATTCAATCGTCTCGACATTTCATTTATGCATTAGTTTGATTGTTTGCTGTGAACTAGTTAGTTAATTTATGATTACACTAAAATGGGGGAGGTTTGTTGGTATTTTAGTGTAAAATAGATTGAGTTTAATATGCAAATAAGGGTCGACACTTATTTGGATATTAACTGGACTAACGGGGGTTCCAAGGGGGCGTAGCCCCCTTGGTGGGGGTTCGGGGGCAACGCCCCTGAGAGAAGCAGGGTCCAAGGGGCGGCAGCCCCTGGCAGGGTCCAAGGGGCAGAGCCCCTGGCTGGGGTCGATAGTGAACGGTTCCTGCTGAACGGTTTCTGCTGATAGTGCTGAGTATAACTGTTTTACAGTTATTAGGCCTTAATAACCGCCCCTATAAACCGTCTTATATATTCTCTATTTCGTATAGAGAAAGACAAGGCTGATCAACCATATTTTGATCACGTTTTACTGCAAACATACAATCATTCACAAACTTGAATCAATTAGATTTTATCCGGTCGTTAATTGGTATACACTCCAATTTAATCGATCTGAAAGCGTACTATTCGTGACTTCTAATTGCTATCAGGATACCAATATCACCCCAATTACCACACATAAACAACAGTCCATTCTGAACTTATTTCCATCCAGGGGTTATTGTTTAGGTTCATTCCAGGTCATACTTCTGCAATTTGTATCATCAAAAATTCCATTGTAGGTTATCTGCAATATCTATATATGTATAGTATAACTGAAAAAAAGTATTGATGAATTAGAATATGCAGTTATTAATTGCCACATTTATAGTTACGTATTTGAACTTCACTTACATTAATTAGTTATGTTGACAACTTGACATACCTCAACAAGTTGAACTTCACTAATTCACTTACATTAGTCATCACTGATGTCTTGTGCTAAGAGATTTCCCAAAGCCATTGCTTTTCCCTCAATTTGGGATCATAAATCTTATTATCTAAATGCATATGTTTTGTATTCAAAACATAGATAATGACTGAATAAATAAACGAGCTAAGATGATTATTTTGATTTGAGTATGAACATCACCAGTCATGATAACACTTCAATAGTTATAAAGGAAGGACATACTGATATTCAACCTTGTATACGAAACAAAATATAATATGAAAAACTACTAAGAAAACTTAATGCCATACAATTCAACTAAATCCAGGACAACAATTCTCTTTTGACCTTAAAGGTAAACGCAAAGTCTTCAGGAACCTTATACACTCGAGGTTCTTGCTTCCAGCAATTTCTCATACTCCTCGATTGATTTGAAGAGCTCTGAAGTGTTTCCTTTACCGAATCCACCACATCCTGGTTTCTGATGCATTTTAGCATTATCAGTGCAGCCTATTCTTTGGATTATTTCTATAAATATGGTTGGCCTGTGTAAAACAAAAAACAAACCACTTAATCGAGTTTGCAAGTACTTGTAATTCAAATTACTTTTCTAGATATGCATCAATGTAAATATGTAATGTGGGTGAGTTCATGCCCATATGAAGTGAGGTACTGAAATATTTTATACTTCAATGGACCCTTTTGATACAAGTTTCCTAGTGGGCTTGTGTGACTAGAATCTTAGCTAAAGTGTTTCAAATTTTCCCAAGAAGATCCATTTTATTAAAAAATAAATAAATAATTATTTAGTTGGTTCTTGGATTAGCTTGTTTTATTGGCTTATCGGCTTATTGAAAATTGGATAAACGGAAAAGCGGCCTCACAATTTCTAAGTTACAAGCTTATTAACTTGAGTTTATGAACTTAACGTGAAGAACACATACCTATCACCCAGCGGCTTAGTGAAAATTTGAAGCAAAGTACCCTCGTCATCTCTATCCACCAGAACCCCGAACTCCTCACACGCCTTAATCTCCTCATCGCTTAACACATCACCAACCCTCTTCTTCAAATTCCGGTAATATGTCATAGGCGGTGGTGGCATAAACTCGAACCCCCCAACACCACTTCTTAGCTTCATTTCTCTTAAAGTCCGAAATATGTCTTTACTCTCCAGTGCCAAGTGTTGCACCCCTGGACCTTCATTATGGTCCAAAAACGTTTCTATTTGACTCCTCCTCTTTGTCCCATACACGGGCTCGTTTATTCCTAATATAACCATCGCGTTATTGGACGCAAGGATCATGGTATTTAGGCCACTCTCGTGTGTCC